>CM060981.1:302146173-303346173 GCA_030765065.1 Deroplatys truncata | reverse complement strand
CTCAAAACATGTATTTCCGGTGAAATCTCGGTATCGAATTTTTGGGTGGAATGCAATACTTCCCCTACTTACTATACGTAGTAGAGAAAGTAAAAAATTCGATACCGAGATTTCACCGGAAATACATGTTTTGAGACCTCCTGAATCCAAAAAAAGCATTTTTGGAAACATGTCCGTGTGTGTGTGTGTGTGTGTGTGTGTGTGTGTGTCTGTGAACAGCATAACTCAAAAACGAACAGTCGGATAAACACCAAACTTGGTATTTAGGTTCAGTATCTTCCAGAGATGCGACACGAAGGTTTTCAAGAAAATGCCCCCACCCCAGACTACCCTTTACATGGAACATTTTTCGAAAATTTTAATTTTCTCACAAATGGCTCTAACGATTTTGATTAAAATATCATATGTTTAAGATAATGTCATGAGAAATGAAATGTATATCTCGAATTTTCTGGGAATGTCTCCAAAAGTATTCTTCATTGAGAACGACTTTTGCATAACTGGTAAACCATAAGAGACAGACAAAATTTTACTACACAAAAAATGTAGATCTCGTTAAAATACACAACTTATGTCATATACATTTCTTTTGTTGAGTGAACCGTTTTCGAGATATTGCTTGTTATTCCCTTAAATTTTCCAATACTTATACTTTTTCTCAAATTCGTTATTCATTTTTTTATGTCCTGGACTTGCAAAGAGAATGGAATGCGCCGCATAGCAACCAGCGTTAAAATATTTGACCATCGCTTAAAAGCTACCATATTCCCCTTGCATCTACAAGAAAATTAGCAATAAGATTGACATCTCGATATCTCGATTAACATAAAGCATATGGAGAATAGGCGTTTGTAAAAATAGATTGTACAAGAGTAGAGAAAGTCATGTGAGTGTAACACATCAGATTTTTGGAAACATGTCCGTGTGTGTGTCTGTGTGTCTGTGAACAGCATAACTCAAAAACGAACAGTCGGATAAACACCAAACTTGGTATTTAGGTTCAGTATCTTCCAGAGATGCGACACAAAGGGTTTCAAGAAAATCCCCCCACCCCAGACTACCCTTTACATGGAACATTTTTCGAAAATTTTAATTTTCTCAAAAATGGCTCTAACGATTTTGATGAAAATATCATAAGTTTAAGATAATGTCATGAGAAATGAAATGTATATCTCGAATTTTCTGGGAATGTCTCCAAAAGTATTCTTCATTGTGAACGACTTTTGCATAACTGGTAAACCATAAGAGATAGGCAAAAGTTTACTACACAAAAAATGTAGATCGCGTTAAACTACACAGTTTATGTCATATACATTTCTTTTGTTGAGTGAACCGTTTTCGAGATATTGCTTGTTATTTCCTTAAATTTTTCAATACTTATACTTTTTCTTAAATTCGTTATTCATTTTTTGTATGTCCTGGACATGCAAAGAGAATGGAATGCACCACATAGCAACTAGCGTTAAAAGATTTGACTATCGCTTAAAACCTACCATATTTCCCTTGCATCTACCAGAAAATTAGCAATAAGATTGACAGCTCGATATCTCGATTAACATGAGGCATATGGAAAATAAGCGTTTGTAAAAGTAGTTTGTACAAGAGTAGAGAAATCATGTGAGTGTAACACATCAGATTTTTTTTTGCAAAAGAAATATTTTTTTTGCATCTACTGAATTTCTCCAAAATGTTATTCCATAAGTCATATTTGAATGAAAATGATCATAATTTACTGTTTTAGGATGCTTTTATTTGTAAAATAAATTAATGATCTAATTGCAAACCATGACGAGCTTAGTTTCGATAGGATGTAGTCAATATGATCTTTCAAATTCATATTATGATCTATAATAACAAAAAGAAATTTTATGTTACAAGTTTCAGTAATTTCATGGTCTTCATGTTCAATTCTTATGTCTGCAATAGTTTTATTTTTTGTGCGAAAATTGATATACTTAATTTTTTCAAAGTTTATATGAGTTTTGTTACTATCGAACCAATTATTTGGCACATTGAAAATACTGTTGTATAACTCTGAGAGCCGACTGATGTGTTCTTTAATTATAACACTTGTATCATCTGCAAAGAGAACTGGGTGAGCATGTTCATTTATTACTCTGGGGAGGTCGTTGACATATACATATTAGAAACAATAATGGACCCAAAATCGAACCTTGTGGAACACTAGGCTTTATTTCTGACCATTTGGAGTATGTTTTGGAATTATCTGCAGAATTTATTATGACCTTTTGATGTCTGTTTGATAGGTAAAATGCAATCCATTGATATGTTTTATTCTTAATGCCATAATATGATAATTTTGATAAGAGTATGTTATGATTTACACAGTCAAATGCTTTTGATAGATCACAGAATATTCCTAGTGTGTTACATCTATTATCAAGTGATTTCAAAATTTCATTCGTTAAGTTGAAAGTGGCATCATTAGTCGACATGTTTTTTTCCTAAATCCAAACTGTTCCTTTTGCTAAAATATTATTTTTAATTAGGTGGTGACATATTCGTTTTAACATAAGTTTTTCAAATACTTTGGAGAAAGCAGTTAGTACTGATACTGGTCTATAGTTTGACAGTTGTGACTTTTGCCCTTTATTGTATAGTGGTTTAACTATAGAATATTTTAGCCTGTCAGGAGAAGTCGCTGTTACAAAGAAGTTACATATATGACTTAAAGGTTTGCTAATTTTATCGGCGCATAGTTTTAATATCTTAGTAGTTTTTCGTCATAACCCGATCACTTCGAAATGCGCATTTCAAAATATCATGGACATTTCAACATAATGTGTGTGTTCCACGTTGTTTAATGTCTACCGATGTTAAATATTACGTTGGTAGCGGCTGGCCTGCCGCAAATACAAAGCTCTGATGTTCAATAAAGCTCTGCGCGGGGTCGCCATAGTAAATAGAGTCGTCGCACAGAATCACCTATTAACCAATAGAACCACTGTACCCCTACTACTAAAACTTCTTCTTCTTCTTCTTTTAGGATTATTGAATATGTATTCCCAAAATCACTGTACCGCCAGCTGCTAGTGGTTTCAAAAGGCACAAACAAATGTGGCCAACATATGAAGAGCTAACACGGCTAACGCGAGAGCAGCAAGCGTGCGTATCCTAACACTGTAAACGATTCTCAGTTAAAATAACTTTAGTTTTCTGAATGTACGGAAGGTTAATTTTGAAGATTTAGAAGCTAGTAACAGTGATGTGTCATAATTTAAAATAAAGAGAGTTGAGGGTTGTTACACTACATCACTATAATATTCTTACTTGAACGCGTTTCGGGAGACGGCTTGTTCCCATCGTCAGCATGTCCTCAACTCGTATAAACAAAATTTTCGAAGTCGAAAAAAACACGTAAACATTTTTAAAAATGATTGTTTTAACTCTCAACTTCCTTAAAAAATAAGGTTTCTATTTTTAACGCATATTTCCGTATATTCTTCTCTGCTTATTTTTTCACAATAAAACATTTTGGATCTCATTTGCAAATTTCGGAACTATTTGTTTTTAAAGCTTTATTTTATGTATATGTCAGGGAAAATTTATTTTTAAAAAGCCAATGTCACACTGATAATTATATAAGGTAACAATATTTTTGAATAAGAAAGCGGGACATATTATACGTTTCTCAATGAAACAAGGGGCAAAAGGGAATGCATAAAATAGTTTCGAGATAATTACGAAGGTTTCGAAATTAATAATAAACAAATAATTTCACAAATAAAGAACAGAGTACTGTCTTCTATCAAAATCACAACTTAATGAATTTCTTTTTACTCAAGCATATGCGTTTACAGTTCTCATTATTGTTGGCGGATTCACACCAAACGCGAGTGACACGCGCCAGTTTTCAAAATGGTGCACGAGCAAACAGTCACGGAAACTTCGAAGTCGATTTTTAAACGTTTTAAACAACGTGAACTGTGGTAAATGCGGTCGAGCTGTAGGGAAATGGATTTCTATGTGATAAATGGTATCATTTCTCCAAATTTTGTGATGTAAGGAAAAGATTCCAATTAATTCATGGGAAGGCAACACATGTGCTACAAGCGTCGGTGCGAATCGCGAAGTTTCCCAAGTAGATAATGAATTTAATAATCAAATTAGAAGACGTTTAGAAGAACATGCATCACTGAGAAACTAACTGAAGTGCTCCAGAGAGAGATGAAGGAATTAAGTGCGAGGCAAGCACAAGATATCACATACAACTCGCCTTCACTAGTATCAACACGTAATTAATCCGATTACAAAACAGTCACAAGCATTGGAAGATGGAAACCACGAAGAGAAACAAAAAATCACAATGATCCCTATGAAAATGAAAAAATTCTCGCCTTTGGCCAATTTGACGAAGAATACGAACAAATTAGTGCTACAGAAGCCGGAAGAGAGAAACCAGCAAAGCAACGAAGAAGCAAAATCCCGCTGGAAATTTAAAAAAATACTGTTTGTTTGTTCATTTGGCCCCACTGTGAGCAACGCTCAGGGACATTGAATACGTCATACAGTCATGAAATATGCAGCATACATACCCAGCACCAAGAATTATTTAAAACTAATAACATATCCAACTCTTAAGATTTTTTTTTTGTTTTTACTAATAACATACCCGACACCAAGAAGACTTCTACCTCTCATCTCCCTCTCTCTCTCTCTGCCTCTTTACACACCATGCATTACCTGAGAAATGAAAATTTGTAAAACATCACCATTCTAAGGGTAAACATCTCAACATGCATTACAGTAGGACAATAATAAATAAGTGTATAAGTCACATTATATGCCACCTGCCCTATGTATTTAATTCTTATATTTTGCACAACATATTAAGAAAATTCCTCCATAGTAAATGGGGAGTGAGTATATAAGAAAGACTTTAGCTTTTGCTTAAAGATTATGTTGATTACGCTTACCTAATATTTTAAATAGCATAGAAGGTAATTATAAATTGTTATTGCTGAATAGTAACCGCCTTTTTGGAACAACTTTAAGATATTTGCTGGTCTATCCAAACCGCCTGCATGTCTTGTATTGTGGTCATGCACACCAAGGTTTGTTGTGAAGTTATAATTTCTGTAAGGTAGCTCAAGAGAGAATATACGTATTCACCAATAACAGAAAGATTTGTTGGGGTTTCGAACAAGGAACTACAGGAATGACGGAACCCACACCATAAATAATACGCATTGCCCTTTCTTGTAATATAAACACTTGCTTGCTATGTGCCGAATTACTCCAGAATATTATTCCATGTCACAACAGGGAGTAAAATTAGGTGAAATATGCTGTTCTTAAGGCATTCTGGTGGAGCAAATTTTTTAAGTTTCTTAAGGCAAAACAAGCCGAGCTACGTTTTGGCAGCATGATTTTTATTTGTTTTCTCCCGCTGAGCTCTCCATCTATTTGAAGTCCAAGAATTATTTTTATCAGATACCTTATTTGTGGTGTAACTGTTGTACCTGATTGTTAATTCTTCGCTTGTTTATGCTTCATTTGAAATTGAATAAAGTTGGTTTTAGCATAGTTTAATGAAAGCTCATTAGCTTCAAACCAAAAGTTGAGCTGTTAGAACACTTTATTGACAGGAATATCTTAATTGTTGATGTGACTTTCAGATATAAGTACACTGGTATCGTCTGCAAAAAGAACAACGATTAAACCTTTGCTACCATAATATGGCAGATCGTTTATAAATATTAAAAATAACAAAGGTCCAAGTATAGAACATTGTGGGACACCTCTAGTAACAACATCTGGTTCTGAATCACAACCATTGATTCTGGTTTTCTGGATTCTCTTTGTTAAGTAAGATCTGAGCCATTTTATAGCGATATCACTGAAGCCATAAACTTTTAACTTTTGCAGAAATAGGTTGTAATCTGTGCTGTCAAATGCCGCAGCTAAGTCACAAAATATTCTTAATGGTAGTCCCTTTTTATCAAAGGCTGTTAATACCTCGGAAGTGAGCGTATATGATGCATTTTCTATTTAATTGTTTTCCTAAATCCGACCTGGGATACTGAGAGAATGATGTTAAACTCCAAGTATTTTATAACCCGTCCGGATTAAACCCGTAATTTATAATAATGTATAGTATTATTTTATGGGACTGTAGTACAGAATTAATAGAAATATTTCTCATACAGAAACAAATAATAAGAGCTATAGCAAACGTAAGTAAGTCACACATTGTAAACCTTACTTCATTGGCTCTAAAGTGCTGGGAGTGCCGTGATTTTATATTTCAGAAAGCATCTCTTTTATACATAAGAATATTCACCTGTTTAATTTTAACTGTGAAACTCACAGTCATTTTACTTGTAATTGTAATTAGATTCATATAGAAAATAATAGAACCTGTAAGAAGCATCAGTCAACTTTCCATACTGGAATTCTCCTATACAACACAATAAAAAAACACACAAACCTAAATGCAAACGATTCAAGCATGTAGTAAAGAAATTCTTAACATAACACTGCTTCTACAGCACAAAGGAGTTCCTTCCGCACCTCAGCAACTCCAGTAATAGTTGTCAAAAGTGCAAACCATCTATTTGTAAATTATGCTCTTTGCAATGTAAATAATAGTTGTTTTTCTTAGTATTCAAGCTATGTAAATATAATATTACGGTGAACAAATATGGCTATGGCTATTGTGATTTATTTGTTTGTTGATGGTGCAGGCCGATACAGTTCAACTGTCATCTGTAACTGTACCTTTCCAAGTGCAGTTTCCACACGGTTCCAGGTGTACACATATTGTAAACCTATAATATAAACAGCGCTTTGCTTTGTCAGTTGTTAGTATCTTCAAATTTTTCACCAACCTGATGCAAAACAAGACATTTTGAATTTTTGAGAACTGTGATTAAAGGCGTTTTATGCCGATGTCATTGCCACAAAAAAGGACATTTTGGCGTTTCTACCTTAAAAAAGACAGGATTGTCCCGACTAAAACGGGACGTCTGGTCACTTTATTAGTTATAGTGCAGAAACAGTGCCTTTAAACTTCAATTTCATGTACAAACGAACCTTTTCTAAAATATAAGTAGACTTTGCTAGATTCTTATTTAAGTTTTAATATCATATATTAATAAACTTTCTGGATAAATATAAGAAGCTTTTGCTATATGTTGATGTGCACCTGAGAACGTGTGCAAGGGCTGACTGCCCTCACCATTGCTTACTATATTGCTGGCGCATCTCCTGAGAATTATCAAGAAAACGGCTTCCTGCGCATTGCGAATTTTTGCCCATAGATGTCCTCAACTCTCTCGAAACTTCTAGTAGACAATTGTAATGAAAATGTAGTGTTGGTGACGTATTTCAAATAGTTTTTATATATATACAGGGGAATATTTATTGTTGCTATATATTTGGAAGACGTGTTCCTGACATCAAAATAGTAAAAAAAAACAAACAAAAAACGTTCATATGAACATGCGTTCTGAAAATCATGTATGTCAGAACTACAACACAAAATCGAAAGTTACCAAAATTGCTCGAAGTGATTTCCTCTTGCTTTTATGCATGCAGTAAGCCTGCGTTCCATGCTCTGGCGTACTCTGTTGAAAATTCCTGCTGTGTTTCGTATTTGGTCAAATCCAGTTTGGATACGTCCTCTCGAAATATCAACACAAGGCACAGTAGTCGTATAAACCAAGGACTTCAAATGTCCCCAGACAAAGAAATCCATTGGATTCAAATCCAGCGATCGAGCAGGTCTGCAACGTGTCCTCCTCGACCACTCCATCTTTGCGGAAATCAATCATTCAAAAGCTTACGAACTGTTATACTGAAATGAATTGAAGCACCACCGTGTAAAAACCACATTCGTTGGGGATGACGTACAGAGACACATTATCGGTTAAGTGATGCAACTCATTTCTAAGAAACCAGAGATAGGTTTGTCCATTCAGACGCGGAGGGAAGAAATAGGGACAATAAGGTGATCATCAATGATTCCACCCCAAACGTTGAGAGAGAACCTCTGTTGATGGCTGTCCTGTCGTACTTCATTAGGATTTTCAAATGCCCAGTTATGAGTGTTATGAAAATTGAAGATGCAGTGGCGAGTAAAACCAGCCTCATCCGTGAATAAGATACAGGCTAGGAAATTGATAAACACAGCGCAATGCTGTAACATGCGTTGACAGAAACGTCTTCTTGGCTCAAAGTCCGCCTCATTTAATTCTTGCTGACGTTGAAGGTGATACGGGTACAGAAGATTTTCATGCAGAATTCTCCAGATATGCATATGACTAACTCTTTTCCTTACAGCCATAGGTCTTGTGCTTTGTGATGGATCTGCATCCACAGCACGAAGAACTCGTTCTTCAAGCTCAATACCTCGTACCGCTTTTGGTCTCCCAACATCCCTAGTACGCCTTTCAAATGCGCCATTCTCTCTCAAGCGTTGGTGAATTCGTGCGGATGTTCTTGCACACGTTAACGGCCTTTCAGGGTACTTTTCTGCATAAAGTTCACGTGCTCGTGTCGCATTGCCATCTGCACGGCATACACTCATGGAATACATCTTCTTTGACCTATAGAAACGAAACGGTTGATTTTCAGACCCATGTACGTATGGACTTTCTTTTACTGTTTTGATATTCCCCAAATATAAAACACCAATAAAGATACATCCTGTATGTGTGTATATATATATTCAATGTTCATGATGCTATATATCACCTGCATGGATTTATTGAATTTAGATTCCAATTATACAGTAATATAGTAGAGGCTTGCGAAGTTATGAAATATGACGTAAATATGCATGCAGAGATCCGCATCCGGTAACTCTCCCTTTCTCTCTGCTATACCAATCCAAGTACAAAGTGGCACAAAAGTCAGTTAACCCTCTTTCAGTAAATTTTGAGGGCCGATGGGAATATAAAATTCATTATAGGACATTGTTAGCAACACCGTATACGCATTCATTTGCTTGTCAGCTTTTTTTTATTGTAGATGTGTTCTGTAACATTCTTTGCCATTACATAAATTTATTAATTTAAAAAAGAATCTGCATGTTTTAATTATGGTGGAAGTACGACAAAGAGACTACCAGAATTCATGATGACTTCCTTGATGACAAGGATTCCTGATGCACCCTACCAACTCAGTATGAAATTTGAAAGAACAGGAACATTTGATATAGAGTGGGCCACGTAATGCCCTTAATGAAGAAAACGCCCAGTTAGTTGCTCAGGCATTTGTAGCAAGCCCTCACTGTTTACTAGTTATATCGGTCACAGGTAAATTGTTATTTTAGAAAATTTTATTGTTAAATTGTTTTCTTTAAATTGTTTGTAGAGAAGTTTGCTTTTGTAATTTAGTATGTGGTTAGAGAGTATACGCTGGCAAACAGCTTATAAGAAATACGCCTTACCAGTATTTGTGTAAATATTTTGGTTATACTAGACAGTGAAATTGGGGTTAAGTTTTTATGTAGTTTGTTTTTATGTTATTACTTATCTTATACATCTGAACAATTACTTGTGTTCGTGTATTTTAATAACAGAAGCATAAGAAATGGAGATATGGAATGTACATCCCCGGTTTAGCAAAGTGAGTTAAGGTGGAATATTTCAAATATTAATTTGTCCAGCACAGACATTCTTTCAGATCCAAGAACTGCACTTCTAAACTTATCCAGTGTACTTTTGAACCAAAATTTACACATGGCCGAAGTAAAACTGAGGCAATTGTACTAATTGCTTTAACCCCATTTGCCATTTCTGAACTAGAATCCAATTTACTGAAAGCCCAGTTTATTTCATTAATGACGAATGCATCGAACCATGAAGACTTTCAAATATTTCCATTCCTGTTAGTACTTTAATCCTTATCAAAGAATTCAAGATAAAATGTTGGATCTTAAATCTTTGTCTGGAAAAACGTCAGAAACCATTGCTAAATTTTGAGTAAGTGTTTGGAAAATACTAACTCAAAAGTAAAAACAATCGCTCCTGTGCATATAATACGAACTGCAATTATGCAGGTGTATGCAGAAAGGACATTATCAACGTCTCCACAAAACTGAATTACGATTAATGTTGAGATGGAAGGAAGGTATTAAGGAAGAGAGAGAGAGAAAGAGAAACAAAGAAAAGGGGAGGGGTAAGGAGAAATTCCATGTTATCACAGCCAGTTACAAAGTTAAGGTATTTGCAAAAGAAGTGCATCAACCAGTACATAGTATTTCCAGAAGCAATGTGGGTATACTTGTACAGGAACTAACCGCATTTGATATTGCCTTTCCTATTACTGAATATCGAGGTTGCAACGAACCGAGAAATAAAATGACAGCAGAAAGTAGTTCAATGAAAAGTCATATTAAAATACCAAAGTCACTGCTCCCATCTTGATTCTAATGGCATGTATCTGCCCAGTCATCTAAACATATAAAGCCATTGAGTATAGCAATGAAGATTATGGAATGTGCGGTCCTTATGAACTGCTCAAGGAAGTTTACGAAGTAACTGCATATAAATTTAAATATAAAAAATGAAACCATGCAAACCCTGAATACATTTCACATCACTATAAAGCACTGCAAATTTGAAATAGAACGTGCCAGCCTTAAGAAAAGTTAACAAGAACATAATAAATGACTATGGATAATTGCAGAAGAAAGAAAGCATATCGTCCTCCGTGGTATAGTGCTTACCATGGTAGTCTCTAGTTCCCGAGGTCACGGGTTCAAACCCGGCGAAGGACGATGGATTTTTTTTTCGGGCGTAAAATCCTTAGCATAGCTTCCTTCGGAAGGTAAGTAAAGCCGGTGGTACCGTTTCGTATATTTGCGGCACATAAAAGAACCACAAGCCTGATAAAGAGGCCTCTGAGCAAAATTACCGATCTTTCATGCCCAATATGGAATGGGACGCTAAGGACCACAGCAGTTAAAGTGCGTCCATAAATAAAACTCAATTTCAATTTAAAAAAAAAAAACATTCCAAACAGTGTTGGCAACAGTTTTAGCTTTTTTGTTCTACAGCAGGTCAACATTGATCAGCAAATGTGTTTTAGGATACTTCTAGAAACTTTCAACCTCGCAATACGAAACTGTTCTTAAATGGTGGTAGTGAATGTTACATGTGGCATGAGTGCAAGAGATTCAGAACACACTACTTGTTTGCACACTCTTCCAGCTAACGTCTCTCATATAATCACCTACTTAGGGACGCAAACAGAATTGTCAACAATACCATAGTGCTGAGTTTTGTTGCAAGTATGGATGAAAACATACAACTTATTGAGCAAAAGTTTCTACTGCCTCTTCAATTAGAACGCTTGATAGAACATATTTTTTTTCTTTTCCTATAAGATTCCTCCTGTTTCTCATAATCACATATCGGCGTACAATTTCTATAACCTTTGATAAATATAGCAAACTATACTCCTCCAGCGCAAGAAAGGGCCCTGCTGAAATGAAATGCACAAGTCACAGACACAGCACTCTTTCAAGCGAATCAAAATAATTCCTTACTGCAGTGCATGTATTATTACACTTTTTGTACTTCAAATAATAAAGATAGTGAATATTGACAGTATTTTAATAATCCTTTCATTTATACCTTATATAAATAATTTTGTTCCATTTCTTATCATGACCAAGCATGCATCGGTATTCCTGCGATGTTTATTGGAGAAAAGCAAGGCACGTAGTAATGTAGTATTGCTTATGTCGCGATCATGGTGTGTAACAGCACAAAAGATATGTGACAAATCCCTTAATGGCGCTGAAAAACGAGTTTTGAACGTGTTCTACTTTTTGTTGGAGCATTTGATAGCCTTGCTTTTAAGGGTACACAGAAACAAAATTGCTTAGTTCCATAATTATGTATACATTTCCTTTAAATTTGTACCCTGCATATCAAATCTTTAGTAGATTTGAAGTTATTTTTCTAAAAATTATTTAACCATAAACAAAAAGTGCCCCACACAATGAACAATTAAGAATTCCACGAATCTTAAGATTTGTTCCAATGCAGGTGAACACTGTAAAAAGATTTTGGAAGTGCAATTATTCTTTTAACTCCTTTAGTTTCGCAGAAAAGCTTTAATCAGTTTCTTAAAGCAATGATTTTCAGGAATTTTAGGATGCTAACTGAATGTAATAATTAATATGCTCACAAAAATCACTTCCAGAATTTTTTATTTGCACATTTTAGATTTTTCCATAAAAGTTTGAAGCAAATTGAACAAAAATTGCATCATGTGCAACATTTTCAATCTCCAAAACTGAATAAAAAAATAGAAAACGTGCAATCTGAAATTTCAAAAGGTCTGCTTGTCCACGTACACAGAGAACTTTAAAACGTCACGTGAAGACATTTCTACACAACACTGATATAATAAATGCAGATTATGAATATGGAGGATTCAAAAGTAACTAAACACAAAATAAAAAAAATCTTCTTTTAGGGATTCTGGTCAATTTTCAACTATGTGTACGCTTAAGTAGGGTCACCCACGGAGGGGAGACTCATAGGGCAAGTTGCGTCATCAGTAACATTTTTGTGGAATTCATCATTTTGGGGCATACAAAAATATCAAAGCAAATTAATGTAAGTAATATATAAACACCTTTATTGCAATTTCTAAATGAGTATATTAATAGATAACCCAGTTTAGTCTTTAAGTTTGTTAATTTAAATGTGCTGTATATAAAAATAAAGTATTTACAAGTCACACTGTATGATACGGAAGGTTCCCCCACTTAAGCTCGTGCGTCTTTGCTTATGTTTTTACATGGCGAGATTCCCTTTTGCCACCACCTATTGTGTTCAGTGTGATTCCCACGGGCTCTAACTATGGCTCTGCAGTGCAATTTCCATTGAAGAAAGCTGCGTCTATGAACACGAAGGGAGATGTTAGCCCACACCTCCTGGCAGGCTTTCCAGAATCCTTTAATTGTGGTAGGGCGCCGAGAAAGAAGGCGCTGTTTCAGCAGACCAAATCCGCAAACATCACAGGGTTCCTTTTAAATTGTATCACATTGACACCCGTTTCCATAGCTTTCCGGTGGTAATAATGCTGGGAAGACCAAGAAGTGTGGCTGGATGCTTTATAGATGTAGATCCAAACATTTGGGGCATACTCACCATACAACCGAGGAATCTCATCAAAACTTGGGTCCATAACATTACTTTGATAGTAGGCTGCATTAATTATTACAATGTTTGCAACTCTGTGAATCAAGTTTCCTCCGAGAGCAATAACCTGCAACCACCATGAATCCCTTTGAAAACTTTTCCTTGTTCTTCCGAACAAAGTTGGAGCGTCCCTTTTGGCCCACTTGATGGTAATATATGGTTGGTGTTTTTTTTGTGTCACCTAAATAAACCCATGCTTTATCTAAAGAAACCACCCATTTATACTTTTCAGATGCCAGGTGTTGTTTAAAGAGTTTTCTTGCTTTGGTGAGGCATTCTCTTATGTGGCGCTCTTTAAAGACGTGTCCACCTGCTTTGTGGCGCCGTTCCACACCCAAATTGCTGTGTATTATCCGATGCCTTTGGATATTCCAATGCGGCTGAAAATACATCTTTGGGTTGGTGGGTTTTCTTGAGTCACTGTTGCACTCACCCTGGCTACTATTACTTTAGGTCGTGTTGGATGTGGCCTTTTTCTTGCACAGTGAGCCTCAGGTAGGAATCCGTTTTTATGCAGTTGTGTTATACGTCCCACACACGACTTACGTATGGCAAGACCTTTTTGTTTGCAGCTTTCCACTATCACTGAAAGGCTGTAGCCGGCATCGGAAAGCCCAACAATGTACCCCTGCCACAAGTCAGCGATTGTTGAAGTCATTATAGTAAACTTTGCCTCAGACTGGCCCAGCAGACAGCTGGCATTTGCAGTGAGCTGATGCAATAATAAACATAAGCAGTTTGACCAATGACAGGTGTGGGAGGGCGATTCAAACTCGTCCGAGCTTAAGTTGGGCAACCCTGTATAATGTGCCATATTGTGGCATGTGCACAGATGTTAGTCTTGTTAAGAAGCTCTCTGGTTACCGGGGTCGGAGGGGGCAGATTGTCTGAGTAGGGGCGATTCAGGGGAAACAGTGTGTCTTTGGAAGGGATATGGCGTTACTGACGCCAACTTGGCGTAGCATCATTCTGTGAGTAGGCTTCGGGTAAGACAGTCGGGCAACTGCTAATACACGATGTCCTCGTCGGCAGGCAATGGGCAAAGGTATGTAACTAACTTCATCCAATAAACTGTGTGCCATCCACGCCTTTTAACTTTTAATTATGGTATAATAGAGTTCCTTTCCTCTCCCTTCAGCCAGATAATATGTTGGTGTAAGACTATTTTGTAAAGTTAACTTAGCTGCGTCCTCGTCGTTGCCTCTTAAATTAAAGTTCTTTGTTTAATTTAACGATCCCTCTCACAAGCGAGTAGCTCTCCTCTGAAGTTAAATAATAATTTTAAGTGAGGCATACGACAATTAGCGTGAGTCGCCGGGTAATTGGCGGTGGCGCCAGGTATAATTTAATTTGTTGTGAGATTTTCAAGTGCAAAATTTTTTTTCCCCTCTAAAATTTAACGGTTTGTGCTTCTCCACGTGGTCGCGAAAACTGTAAAGTTGTTTCTGGCTTAAGGGTAAGGATTTTTATGCTTTAATTTGTGATTCTCTTCTTCTAAATTTTGTTTCCATCATATCTGAAAGTCTGGTTTCGAAATTTTAATTTTGAGCTCATTTTTACATTTTTCCCATTGTCTGCCGGCGTGACGCTAAAGCTTCTGACTCCATTTTCCCCTTGTTTTGGCTTCATTTTCTTTAAATTATATCACTGTGTTAAGTTCTTCGTGCTGGTCATTTTGAAGTATAAAGTTTTGAAAATTGTGGAAAGTGAATTGTGAAATAGGGTGATATTTGTGTCGTTGATAATGTGTTTGCGTGTGTGAGCTGATTTACGTAACATTGCATTCTAGATTGCGTCATATTGAAAGTATTAACGACTCGAAAATACAACAAATTAGTTCAAAATTCGTGTGTTGCGTGTTTAAAATTTACGTGTGTATAAAGAGTGTGGCATCTGTTTGAAATATTTAAAGTAATAAAATGAAAGAGGTCACGTATATATATTGAAAAATTTTTGCATTGTACACTCGCGGAAAAATAGTGATAATAATAATGCTGATAATTTTGCTTCACCGTTGCCCAGTTTGGTTTATTTAATTACGCAATGCATATTTTTAGGGGAAAAATGCTTCATAATTACTCATGTAAGTAAAAGTTTCAGGAGCCTACCAGCCTTGCCAGTATCTTCACCTAATTAGGTTTGATGTGCTTCTAATATGGACCAGTACGATGTGGATGTTGATGAACCAGCTGTACGTGTGTTACCAGATTTTGGAAAATTTGCACTGGAATTTTGTGGTAAACGAGTAAGAGAAAAGAAAGAAAAATCACCTGTAAGTATGTAAACATTGTGAGTGCTAAAGTTTGGATGAATGAAACAGTTTTACGACTCACACAGGTATGCTAAATTTATTGTTTCACTTACTGATGCTTAATTAAGCTTTGCTTTTCAGGAATGTGTGA
The DNA here is from genome assembly GCA_030765065.1 of Deroplatys truncata. Classification (NCBI taxonomy): domain Eukaryota; kingdom Metazoa; phylum Arthropoda; class Insecta; order Mantodea; family Mantidae; genus Deroplatys; species Deroplatys truncata. The sequence continues at coordinate 303,330,584 of CM060981.1, read as the reverse complement.
TATGAATGTCTCTGCTAAATTACAAGTGTATTATTATTTTGGGTGTAACTTAAATTTTGAATTATGTTTTGGGAACTGCAAATCATTTGTTTTGTTGTTGTGTTATGCTGCAGGAATGTGTTTCAGGTGTGCTATGTGCTTAATTGAGCTTTCATTTTCAGGAATGTTATGTGACAATATTGTTTTGAGTAATGATGTGATGTTGTTTTGTTGCATTCGATTTGATTTGATATGATATGATTTGATTTGACTCGATTTGACTTTGGGTTTCATAATGATGCTGTGATTTTTATTTGCAGACAATTGTTGCATGAATAGTGTGTATTTGAGGTTATGTGATATATGTGAGATTTGCCTCGGTGGGAGTGCCAAAGTGTTACCCCGATGGCGTAGTGTGAGGTTATGTGAGAAATAAGAGTTGAGATTTGCCTCGGTGGAAGTGCCAAAGAGTAACCCCGACGGTGTTAATGAGATGAGGAGAGATGAGAAGAGATGAGATGATGTCAGCTTCGGTGGAAGTGCCACAGTGTAACCCCGACAGTTGTTGTATGATTTCAGAGATTTTGGCTTATTGGTGTTGCTGTAACATGCCCATTATAGCGTGTGTGATGAATTCACATGAGAGATTAAATGCATGGAAGTGAATGTAATGAAAATAATTTTTTTTCTCTGTTTATGCAACAAGTTTATTACCATCTTAGATAGCAAATTTTAATACCACCTGTTTTCCAGCTTAATTTTCATTTGGAGGATGTCGATGCAACAGTATAGTGTCATGTTATTTGTGTCATTCCTGAATTGTTAATGTGATTTCTTGAAGGTTATGCCTATGTTAGATGTTTTGAATTTGCAACATGCTAAATGAGACAAGTAAGTGAAGATGTTTTGTTTTGAAGAGAAAATTGAAAGATGATGATGATTGAAGTAATGATAATGCTGATGGTGATTATGATTGAGTTGATGATCATAATGAGATGAGGAAGATAGTACTGTGGACGAGAAACTGTATTAGTGACAAGAGTAGGACACTAGTAGTTGACAGCATGTCACGTGGCGTAGTTTAGAGATGTATTGTGGATGTAGTTTGTAGTGATGCATACACTAGTTTGAGTAGATAGTTAAGTGAGTGTTGTGTGTAATTTGGGCCATGGTCAGTGTGAATGAGTTCATTTCATTGTCATGTGTGATTGTCTTGTAAGTGCACTTACTTTCTTTTGTTAGTGATACCAGCTGGTTATTAAGATTTAATATTGGGACCCCAAAATAAGGTTATGTTTCATTTCTGTCATGTTCATGTATTTTGAGTCTGCTTTACTGTTTTATTTGGATTGTAAAGCATTGTAAGTTAAATTTTGGATGGCAACTCTGTAAAATTTAGTTCTTATGCCAATTTGTACTTATTTTTTCTCTTTCTTTGCCCCATGTCATAAGAATTTTTAGTGTAAACTTTTCAAACTTTAAAATCTTTAATTGTACATGACATACCATTCTTTTATGTGTGATTGTTTGTGGGAGCACCCTGTTTATTGTTTGGTGGTTTTGTTTTAGTATTTTACTGTGGCGGAGCGCGAGAGACCCCAAGAGCATCCCCGGGGCACACCACAGGAAAGCTGTCGGGCAGCCACTACACTGCCGTGGCATAAGGAGCCACCATGTCGGGGGGCAGTCCAAGCCAGCGACTGCCCACCCTGTTGTCATCACCAGAGACCTGCGGTGATCATTCTATACGAGGACAAATCATCGTTGTGGGCACTGTATAAAATCACCCACAAACAGTTCCATCGATATTTTGCGCAGTGTACTGTGCCTGTGAACTGAGGCAGCGTGTGCGGGATGCTAAAGATAAGTGCATTAACAATACTAGTCGACAGCACTTACGTCTCTCGTATCTCGTCATCGCCCAGCAATATTGTGTCGTCGGCTGGGTGCTTACCACACATGTATATTGTTATATTTTGGTTCATCACACATGTGTATGTCATTTAGTTTTGTTCTTTTCATGTTTATTATATTTATTTTCCTTATGTCGACGAGGGCGTCGACTTCGGTGGCCAGGGGGAGATGTGGCATGTGCACAGATGTTAGTCTTGTTAAGACGCTCTCTGGTTACCGGGGTCGGAGGGGGCAGATTGTCTGAGTAGGGGCGATTCAGGGGAAACAGTGTGTCTTTGGAAGGGATATGGCGTTACTGACGCCAACTTGGCGTAGCATCATTCTGTGAGTAGGCTTCGGGTAAGACAGTCGGGCAACTGCTAACACACGATGTCCTCGTCGGCAGGCAATGGGCAAAGGTATGTAACTAACTTCATCCAATAAATTGTGTGCCATCCACACCTTTTAACTTTTAATTATGGTATAATAGAGTTCCTTCCCTCTCCCTTCAGCCAGATAATATGTTGGTGTAAGACTATTTTGTAAAGTTAACTTAGCTGCGTCCTCGTCGTTGCCTCTTAAATTAAAGTTCTTTGTTTAATTTAACGATCCCTCTCACAAGCGAGTAGCTCTCCTCTGAAGTTAAATAATAATTTTAAGTGAGGCATACGACAATATCAAATGATAATTTTTGGAAATGTATAAAAGGAACTATAACATTATATGTAGGTATGTACTTGGTCAGAACATATGGCGTTATTACCTTACTATATTGGTCTATTTAGATAGATACAACAGGATATATTGAAATAACAAGTAATAAAGTACAACACCCACCAAATAATTTTATTATGATTTTTTATTGATTTTAAATGTTCTATTACTTTTTAAACTTTTGGGTACCGGTATCACAATAACTACTAAAGTATCTATAAGACGGCCCCTTTGTGAAGTTTTCCAGCTACATACTGAATAGTTGGAATTGGCTGTCAGGAAAATTGGCAATGGTTTTTAAGAGAATGTTCCATAGCCTTTAGGGAATGCGCATCTCTGCCCATTAAATTAACATCGCAAGCAACTGGTGTTTCTGTGAATGCTGTGTGACATGCAGGTTATAAACCTTAAAGATGACTCAAGCGATATCACCACTTCTGATTCTGAACTGGGTGCAGTGTTATAACCCAAGGACTCCGATTAACACGGTTTTTGCTAATAAAAATATATTCATATTCTTTCACCCATCCTTGCATCAGTAAATTTTAATTTAACAAGAGCCTATACGAGGTGTGTGTATTTCTTTAACACTCACTACCAATACAGTGAAGGGTAGCAGCTGAAATTAAATATGATGCTTTTGTAGGTTGCTGACGAGTAGGTAACAAGCATTCTCTTGGAGTATCTGTGTGGCAAGTGAAACCTTACAAGTGTTCAGTCAACTACAACTTAATTTTGTTGCATTGTGGTGGTTTCACTGTATAAAGCTAAATACCAGGTTTAGGTTTCATCTTATTCTTCTGGTTTGGGTTAAGTTGTTCACAGACATTCAAAACGTTTTGGGGGGAAGCAGATGTTAAAACATGTAGTACTGGTAAAATCTTGATATCCAATTTTCGAGTCGAACACAATACTTTTTCTAGCTGCTTTAAGGAGTAAATTTATGATTGCGAACATATATTAAGTATACTATATTATTTTAACACCTCTTACATCTCAGGACGAGTTCATCGCTATCAGAATACCAGCATACAACAATCTCAGTGAGGAAATTCGTAATTGTACCAGTGGTATTCGGGAAGCACTACCATAATTTATATTAGGAAACTATGATTAGGGAATGCAAAATGGGTTGACAGTTCAAGGAAATTGCCCATAAAATGGCATTCAAACAAACGCTATACAGTAGACCCCTCGCTAATTTGAAATCGGATAAACCAAAAACTGGGTTAATCCATAGTAGCTGCTCGGTCCCTGCCGAATTACATGGAAAAATCTACCACTTAAACCAAATTTCGGATAATTCGTACTATGAACTAAAATTTGGTCCCCTCATACTTTATTATTCATTTAAACTGAATATGTATGTTGTGCTGTGCACTACGGTATTTTCCGTTACGCATTTCACACAATTTTTTCAATACTGTACTGTGATTTTTCAACAATCCAACTTGCTGCCTATGCATCACTTCCAGAGCATATGATGCTGGTGCGGGGAAAGAGGGGGAGAGGCTCAGTCCCAACAGATCCTGAACGTGGTACGTGCACAAACCCACCGCATCCCGTCTGACATCCCCAACCCGAGAACCATTCCTAATGAACTCCGGCAGCTGCTAAAAGCCAAGGCAACTGTACGGAACCTATAGCAGCGTTTCCGCCATCCCAGGATAGGGGCAGCACACCAGCGGTTCAAAACCCTGGCAAGGTGACTGCTCCATGTGCACAGGAAGGTGGCCTGGGAAAGAACAATGGAAAATGTAAACCTTCAAGAAAAGAAACCATGGCGGATAATAAAATCCTTGAGGAAGGATAAAACCCAGTACCAGCACCCTCTACACGGCACTCGCGGGAGACTCGCTTTCTAGTTCCACGATAAAGCCGCGGTGTTTGCAGACCATCTGGAACTTCAATTCGAACCGCTGGAGGACCCCCAGGACGAAGACTTCACTGAACTCGTGGAAGCGACTGTGGACTACCTCTATGAGATGCCACAACCGCGCCAGGTGTCAGACATCCCTCCCGCCTATCACGCTCTAATAAGCAGTTTCCTCCGGGATCGCTCATTCAGGGCGAGAGTGGAGAGGAAGGTTTCCTCAGTCTTCCCATAGCCGCCTGAGTCCCGGAAGGCAAGTGTACTGTCTCCGCTTCTCTTCGCGGCCTACATGTCGGACTTCCCCACGGAACCCAGGACTGTTACGTGCCAATATGCCGACGATGTCCTCATAATGGCACAGAACAAGAATGCCCGATTCTGTTTCCCTCCACTACAGCGACAGCTCCGAGCCATTGGCTGGTGGAGCGAAAAGTGGAGGATGGCCATCAGCCCGGGGAAGAGCTCTGCGCTTCTCCTGGCGAGGTCCGTCGGTGGCGGCCCGAGCGGTCTCTGAGGTTGCGGCGGAGGAGAATCCCCTGGGTTACTTCTGCCAAATACCTCGGAGTCACCCTCGACCGTGGCCTCTCTTTCGCTCCACATGTCAGGGCAAAGGTCGGCCTCGGCCACTCCGCGCTCAGACAGCTGTACCCTGTATTCCTCTCCACAATGCCCATACGTCTCAAACTACGCCTATATCAGGCGATTATCCCGCCCCTGATTCTGTATGGCTGCAAGGTCTGGGGATCGGCGGCAGCGTCCACCATCCGCAGGCTACAGACCGTCCAGAACAGGGCGCTTCGGATGATCTATGATACCGGGCGTAGATTCCCGTTGCACATCCGACACACCCATTCCGGTCTCCCATACATCGTGGACGTGGTGCGGGAGAGAACCCGCACCATGTACACAAAACAACTTACCACACCAACCAGCTGGTGAACTCTTTGGGCCGTTATGACCATAAGGCGCCAAGGTGGAGAAAGAGTTACCGGTCGCCGAAGGACGGTTTGGCTCCCGAGGCTGTCTGTCAATCCCTCACATCAAAAACTCCCCCATGTTAAACCGCATTGGGCTTGGTCACTAGCTGGATGAGTGACCATCTAGCAGCGACCCGCCCTGCTACCAACTTGGATACCCTCATACCATTACATAGTTTTCCCATCTTGATTTGCCGCCATGCCGGCCTGCTCAGCTTGACGACCACACAAGCGGTCGCCCAAGTTAAGCAGCATTGGGCTTGGTCACCACATGGTCGCTAGTCCGCCCATGTGGGAACACCGAGACCCAGCCAATGGTAGTGCAGAAAGCTTAACTCCGTCCAAGACAAAATGACAAAAATCAAAAGCTTTTGTATATTCTTTTAACCTTCTTTATCGCAAAGGTAAAGTCGCATACGCGGCTAGGTACTGTGGCGATCACATTCCGCCCAGGTGAACCTGGGCGACCTGTTCTCGGTTGCTGGATTAGCTGTTTCTCTCTGGTTGTGAACAGTGAATGTTCTCCCCCTTCGCTCCATCACTCCCTATGCCGCCGAAAGATAAAGGCGCTCATAATGTTCTCACGCTGAAACAAAAACAGCAAACTTTACATATGGTCGATAGTGGAGAGAAGACCAAAACACAGGTTGAAGAACACTTTCAGATTCTGAAGTGTACTCTCTCATCAATTATAAGTTCAAAACACAATATACAGGCAACTGTGACAAGCTGTTCATTTAGTTGCAATAGCAAGCGCATGAGACCAGCAAAACATGAAGAGTTGGAGGGTTCGCTGTTAGAATGGTTCCAACACATGCGTTCTCAGCAAATTCCATTGTGTGGCACCATGCTTCAAATAAAAAAAAAGCTAGCAAAATCCCCAAGAAAGAAGGAATTTCTGGGTTTGTGTCTCTGAGGGATGGCTATGGCGTTTTCAGAAGGGCATAAAATCACTGCTGTCAGTGTCTGTGGGGAGGCACATGGAGTAAACGAGGAAGATGACAATGAGTGGGCGTGGGAGTTTCAATCTAAGCTCTCTCATCATCATCCAAGAAATAGTTTAATATGGGTGAAGCAGCCATTTTCTATAACCTGATGCCTGAAAAAACACTATGTGCCAAGGGCAGAAAATGCTATAGAGGAAAACCCAGCAAGGATAGACTGACGGTGGTCTTGTGTTGCAATTCAGATGGTTCTGAGAAGTGATTGGAAAATACAAAAATCCACGTTGTTTTAAAAATGTCCACCTATTCCACCTGCCAAGTCCGTACGAGAATAACAATAAAGCTTGAAGGACCAAATCTCTTGAAGATTCAAAAACAAATGGCTGCAAGAAAGAGAAACATTCTGCTAACTTTGGACCACTGTTCGGTACATCAGTGACCTGGAACTTCCGAACATAGAAGTTGTCTTCTTGCTAGCTAACACCATGAGCCGTCTGCAATGATTGGATCGAGGAATAATCGCCTCAATGAAGCGCAATTACAGATGCCGACTGGTTAAGGCTGCCACCAGTGCAATAGAGCTACAAGAAACAGTTCCCCGTTGGAAGGTACTGCAAGCTCTCCGCAACATATCTGCTGCTTGGGATGAAGTTACAACAGACACCATAACTGACTGTTTTAACAAGGTGTGGACAATAACTGATAACCCGCTGAAACTGAACAGGAAGTGGATGATCCACATCTGAACCTATAATGTGGATACAATTGGGATTCTGATAATGTTCTTCTACACGCTTACACCCACTTGGTGCTCCCTTGTACCGCAATTATCGAAGAATGGAACTAGGTGGACAACAACATCTGTGCTGCTGAAGAACCACTCATCTGCTGATGAGGAGAGAACAATAATTCTTTACTGTCATCTTCTGAGGTGGAACATGAACATACGGCACCACGACCCCATGCTGAAGCTGCCGCTGCAATTTCCGTTCTCAACATATTGGCTGCCCTGGATATGGTATCTTCAGAGAGTATTATAATATTATGACCAACAGTGCACCGAACAACAATGATTTTTGCAAATTATAAAACTAACATGTGTAATGGATAAGAGTTGTAACTAAAACATGTGTTCCGATTAAAACTTAAAAGAACGGTATATTTAACGTGTTTCTTAAGGTTATTGTTTGTTGTATTATATGACTCACTAATTCAATGAGTACATATTATTCCAAATAGTACTATTTTAAAAAAAACTACGACACTCAATTAAACAAATACCAGATATACCGTATACAGCAGTTATTTTTAGTTTTTATTAGACATCATGAAAGTGGAACACCCTCATTCGTTGGTACGCATAACAAGAGAGAAAGTGAACTCAACAGTCGTATTTTACCTTTTCAGAAAATATGGAACTATTTTTACAAAACCTCGTTAAACCGAATTGGCTATTTTTCGGTCCCTTGGAATTCGGTTAAACCAGGGTCTATATATATCTATGACAATTAAAGAATGGATTAATTGCATGTTCTTGTTAATATTAGGTTTGTTCCCACGCGATTCAATATTGATTCTGAGTTATCTGAGTTTATGCAGTAGCTAAGTAGCATTCCAACACTACAAATAATTATTTCAGAACTAGTTCTGAATTTCAAACTTGCTGTTCCAACGTATTTTGGAACTAGTTCGGAACGAGTGAAATTGGTTCTTGATCAAGAGAAGGAAATGAAAATTCTAGACATGCGCAAATTGTATACTCTACTGTGCGTACTCAGTTAATTTATAATTGATTCTAGATGCTTGGAACAAACCTGCCATAGGGTATATAGAAAGTGATACTTTATTTTGAAAGATAAGCCTTTCCGCTTCCTCACTGTGAGACTGCCATAAAGACAAAGCATAACAAACAATTAAATTAACCAAACATTAAACAAGTACAATGATAAAAATAATATAAAGTATAATAAAATGCATCAAAAGGGTAGAAGGCTAAGTAATAGTAATTATAAAGAACAAACAATAAAATAAAAAGAAGTTCCTCAAATTACTATAAAATATGGATAAGGTAGTAATGGTGATGTGAATTTGAAATTATATAGAAAATTTTTGAGTTGGAGTTGAAACAATTAACATCACTTACATGTTTTATAACTTGACCGGTTTCATGAGCTAATTGTCCCCATTCGGAAACCCATAGATTAGTTTACATACCGCTAACAGAAACAGAATACAAGCAAAATACAAAAACATAGTTAATACAGCCATAAACAATGGCTTCACCAAACAAATTGACAAAAAGCAGCATATTTCAAGAAACAGAAACACATTGACACCACAAATCTCACCTAACAAAAAAGCAAAATGATTTTCAAGAAGTTCACTTTCCACCCAAAGACTCACTGCAAATTCCACATCTTTAACAAACACAACTTTTGCCTAGCTCCACAAAACAGATTAAGTATAGAGAAATTACTCTGCAACAAATAAAAAAGATCAAATACCTCAAAACACAAAAGCAGGAATCTATCTAACGAATTACCAGAATGTGACCAAATATGCATTAGTAAAACAAAAAGAAATTTAAAGAACACATGAGGCACATCAAATACAAACAGATGGACATATCTGCAGTTGCACATCACTTTTGGACAACAAATATAACGCTCTTAAAACTGACAAAACACACTGCAGAGTTTGATACCTGGGAAAAGTTATTAATCACAAAACATAAACGCCATGTGATGAATTTTGAATTGCTGCCACCAAACTTTCCATGGAGTTTCATCACTACACTGGATTCTACCACACACTGATGTGTACAGGACAACACCACAAGGTACCAGTCGGCCACTTCCGATGATGGCAGCAATTAGGAGCTAATTGTAGCAGAATCCAGTCAAGTTACAAAACATGCAAGTGATATTAAGAAGTTCATCAAATTGAAGTCAAATTTTAAAAGGCAGTTAAAAGGGTACAGTATACAGATTTTATTTTTTATTGAAATGGGTGCTTTTATGGCCAAGAGTGAAACATTCTTTATTGGCTGGCTGCCTACGACAAACTGCCTGAAAAAGTGGACAAAAAATTTGGGGATCGTGCTTCTTGCTCAGACCATTAGACCTACAATTTCAATAGAGCTGAGACTGTATTTGTCCAAGTAGTATATGTCTATTCAGTAGAAAAAGCCTTATTAACTGGAGGAATAAATCTGAATATGTAATTTATTCCTCCAAATATGATTACTTCTACAATAGAGAATACAAAGGCATTTGGTACATATGTACTTGTAAACAAAGCTAGGTTGAACACCTTTCGTCTTTGTAATTGATGCTGTGGAATGAAGAAGGACATAACAGAGAGGTTCAAGTAACGTTTCAACCACAATAAATTCTGAATTAGTTCCGAGAACATATTCGACTGGCACATGTCAATTAACATGCATTGGTATTAGTTCAAAGCATGTTCAGAACCGTGTGCTGGAACAAACCTACTGCTAATTGTCAACAATTCCAATCTAAAATTTGGAGAAAAGAAAAACAATTACGTGTTTTTACTTAACTCTTATAATCATTTAATTTATAGAAATTAAAAATAAATAGATAAAGATAACATATAATTGTTATGGTATTCAAAAAGTTATAAATACAATGACATTGACCAATAGACACAAAAAAGCCAGTAACAGTGAGGCAAATTCTATGATCATACAATCTACTGAGCAGTAAGGTTGTGTTTCGGAAAGAAATAACATTATCATCCCATTAAAGTGCTGGTCGAAAAGCTTACATTACAACTGGAACAGTTTCTTATGAGCAGTATGATAATAATATTGATGCTGTTGTGGTACTCGAAGAATTTTCAGGGTTATAACTGCTCTACTTAAATGACAATGCTGATTTAAGTATTAATTACTATTTAATATACATTCCTTTCGTAACCTTTTAGGTTTGACTCTTTCTTAAAATTTTCTTTCTAAGCATTGTGATAATCACAATGCTTAAAAATTTAATTTTATATTATAAAGCAGTCAAAAATTTATTTAAATATTTTATTTTTTTGCAACAAAATCTCAAGAACGGTTGTTACTTACTATGTTACAGATTTTACTTTCAATGCATTTGTTAACGAGTCCTGTTCTTTTTATTTAATTAGTTTACTTTTACAGATTTGTCACTATTTGCTAGGAGCTGTAAATTAATATCCAGTTCAGGCACTTTTCAACATGCAGATAATTCCTCTATATGTTATCACGGAGATATTTAAATATCCCACAGAGAGATTTTCCACATAAATACATGGTGTAACTCATACTATGTAAATATCACTATTTCTCTCTGTCATGCAGTTCTGAAGAATTTTTCTTTGAAGTCTATTGTACATGAAGTTTCAAGGACATCGTTCTTCTCTTGTTGATTTTCTTTGTCTTCCATGACTACTACTTTGTTGTATGCTTCCATTACTAGCATATTTCACTTATTTGCATTACTTATACCCTCACTTAAATTGTTCTGATCATTACTTTTTGGTTTTTTCGTTGATATTTTGTTTTACAAGTGCTTTCTTTCTGCATGTGAATTATTTCAAATGTTACTATTATATGTAACATGCTTTTCTGTCTTTCTTCATATTCTTCTTCTCTTGATGTGACATAAATTTCAGCTTTTCCTTTGCATTATTATTTTACAGTTTAGTAACTTTCATTCCCAAGTTTTTTTTTTAGGGTGAGGGTTCTGAATTATTTATACCTGGATCAATTTCTGCTACGCAACATTCATGTACATATGTGAAAATTTACTCATTTTGTGACATCTGTATGATTTTGCACTGAAATCACAGTGTGTCAGTTATACTGGTGGTACTCAGACTTACAAAAATAGCTTTGTGAACTGCTAGATTGTTAAAACTGAATGAAATTGGGGCAACTAAAGAATTATCTGCATCACCTGTTACAGGAGGGTGTTCCAAAGGCATCAGCTTGTGCATCAACTTAATTGAGAGCTGTACAAAGAGTGCGGTACAGATATGCATCCATTTGACAGCATGTCATGTCAATTTCTGCAATTGATTAGTTTGTGATAAGCAATAAATTATATTTACGTAAAATTAAAAATGAGCAAGGTAGACACAATAACTGTGCTGCAGAACACTCACAGCTGAAATGAAATCCACCCCTCTGTATTGTAATTTGTAACATGCTTGCCAAATGATTATTCAATACTCTCTCACTTCCAGTAGATGTAACAAAGTGCAAATAATCCACTAGCTAGCAGCATTAATCATAACCATATAAACCAGCACAAAGTGAACAAGAAGCAGAGGTGAAGATATGATTGATCAATAGCCTAACATGTTCTCACTTTAATTAACCTACAAATAAACAAATGAAGTATAACGGTCACCGATTTATTAAATTATGCGCTTGTAACATAACATGATGGAACCAGTATTTGAAAAACTGTGTGAAAACTTACTACTCTTATTGATACCTTATAATTTCTAGCACCAGTTTTGATAATAAGCCTGAGTTATCTTTATTTGCTTCTATTCCTAGCTTGGTGCAAACCACAACCTGTGGGGACATTCACACAAGACATTCCTTACAGTTGAACAATGAGTTTTAGCAATGACAATTTAAAGAGAAATGTGTTATAAGTTATAAGTTTACAACCTTTTACCCCCATGAAGGAAATTATGTGTTGTAAAACTTAATGAAGCCCTTCCTGCATGTGTTGCATTTGTATGCCCATTTCTCTTCACTAATTACACAGTCTTAAAATGTGACAAATCACTGTAGTCCTTATAAGCTCTGCTTTGGGCGAGTTTCCTCCCTCATGGATCAAATTATGTATTTTTAAAATATACAGAATAAAATAATGCAACATGAGGAAGGTTTTATGGTGCTGATGAATCCAATAACTACATCTTTCCAAAACTACTGTGATTACATCTCTTCTCACAAACTGCACAGTTGTGACTTGTATGGTTGTTTGCCTTAATGCATAAAATTATGTGATATCAGCAAAAACTGAGTTAACAAATGATCACAACCTTTCTAAGGTATAAGGCTATTGGCCAGGATGATTAAATCTGTCTTTCCAAACTTGTGAGCTGTGGGGCTTCTTACCCTCATGTATCAAATTATGCCCTTTCAAATTTGACAACCGAGTAAACCTCTTCTTACAAATTTCACATTTTTGAGGTTTTCTCCCTCATGTATACAATTATGCCTTTTCAAACTTCACAACTGAGTAAATCCCTTCTTACAAATCCAACATTTGTGAGGATTTTTACCGTCATGTATCAAATTATGCCTTTTCAAATTTGACAGTTGAGTAAAGTTTTTCTCACATATTTCGCACTTGTAAGGTTTTTTATATTCATGTATTAACTTATGTTGTTTCAAATTTGACAACTCAGTAAAACTCTTCTCACAAATATCACATTTGTGAGGCTTTTTACCCTCGTGTATCAAATTATGCCTATTCAATGTTGACAACTGAGTAAAACCCTTCTTACAAATTCCACATTTCCAGGAGTTTTTACCCGCATGTATCAAATTATGTTTTTTCAAAGTTGACAACTGAATAAAATCCTTCTTACAAGTATCACATTTGTGAGGCTTTTTACCCCCATGTATCAAATTATGATATTTCAAAGTTGACATGTGAGTAAAACTCTTGTCACAAATTTCACATTTGTGAGGCTTTTTACCCTCATGTATCAAACTATGTGATTTCAAACGTGATAAGTGATTAAACTTCTTATCACAATATTCACATTTGTGAGGCTTTTTACCCTCATGTATCAAACTATGTGATTTCAAACTTGATAAGTGATTAAACTTCTTATCACAATATTCACACTTGTGAGGCTTTTTATCTTCATGTATCAAATTATGTGATTTCAAATGTGACAAGCGAGTAAAACTCTTCTCACAAATTTCACATTTGTGAGGCTTTTTACCCTCATGTACCAAATAATGCCTTTTCAAAGCTGACAAATGAGTAAAACCCTTCTTACAAATTTCACATTTGTGAGATTTTTTGCCCTCATGTATCAAATTATGCGATTTCAAAGCTGACAAGCGAGTGAACTTCTTCTCACAAATTTCACACTTGTGAGGCTTTTTGCCCTTATGTATCATATTATGCAATCTCAAAGCTGTGAGTGTCTTAAAGCTATTTTCACAGATATTACACTTGTGTGACCTTTCACCCTTATTAGTCAATAAAGCCTTGATGCAAATTTTGCCTACATGAGTACAATTTCCAGTTTGTTCAAAATGGAGCAGTTTTTCTACAGGTGTTGTTTTTGTGATATTGCGTTTTTCACTTTCACATTCAGAACAATCCTTTCCATAAACAAAACTTGTGTTTTTCCCTAAGGCTTCAGCTAAGGGCAATAGTGAATCACCACTGCTAACACCAGAAGCTGCTTCTGAGGATAATCTGAAATGTTGAGGAATTTAGAATTAGGTAAATTAATCAAAGAGTTAAAGGAAATTAAATGTGAAAACAAAATCCTTACTTGCTAACAATCATCAACTATAGTTACCAATTCTTCTTAGTGTATCTTTCTTTCATTAAAACTGAAATAGCTTTGTTAATCTGCAGTATAGTTAATAAAATCTTTCAAATAAAAAAGATGTTAATGGTATTACCAGTCTGAAGTTTCTGCAATACAAGCAATGTGTGCTATATGCAATGAGAATTACACCAACTTTCAGGTTTACTTTAACAAGTATTCAAGGTAATTCCTGTGTTGATTAAACTTGGAAAGAAAACATTTGCATAGCTAAGTGGTAATCAACAAGCCAGGACACAGTCAGCAGCCAATACAATGAATGGAATGTTTGTCACAGATTCTCAAGTATGGATGACAGATCAGCATGTTATATATTCAAACTTGTAATGTTTCAAAAACACTCATTGCTTTTTTAAAAAAAAGACCCTTGTCACATTAGTTTCTCCATCCACTCTTCTTACAAAAGGTCAGTTTTCTATCTACTTAATGGTCTACTTAAAAATCATGAAAATGCTTTCCTTATACAGTTTGTTGTAGGTAAAAGAAAAATTGAGTTTTATTTATGGATGCCCTTTAAATGCTGTGGTCCTTAGCATACCATTCTATATTGGGCAAGAAAGACTAGTAATTTTGCTCAGAGGCCTCTTCATCACGCTTGAGGTTCTTTGATGTGCTTTACTTCCCTTTTGAAGTAAGCCATGCTTAGGATTTTTACGCCTGAAAAAATATGTTGCACTCCGCAAGGTTTGAACCCGTGACCTCCGTGATGTACTGGTTGCCATGCTAGCCTCTAGTTCCCGAGGTTGCGGGTTCAAACCTGGCAGAGGGCGATGGATATTTTTTTGGGCATAATAATTCTTAGCATGGCTTTCTTCAAAAGGGAAGTAAAGCCGGTGGTCCTGTGTCATAGATTTACGGCACGTAAAAGAATGTCAAGCCTGATAAGAAGTGTCTGAGCAAAATTTCTTTCCAGTCTTTCATGCCCAATATAGAATAGGATGCAAAGGACTATAGTAGTTAAAAAGCTCCATAAATAAATTTCCTGTGACTTCAGGAATTAGATGGTAACCTTTACACCACTGAGGATGACTTTAGGTAAAAGAGGATACAGGAGTTGAAGTGATAGGTATATCTTCAAAAGGCAGATTACTATATACTGGCTTTGTATCCTCTACATGATCCCAGTTATTTAATAACATAAAAGTGATACAGTTTTCATAGAATACAGAAACCCTTTTGGAAAGAATGAGAACTCATTTATGTGCCAATGTAATGTATGCAAGATGTTGGTGGTCACAATCTCCAGCAATTCCCATAATCTTTCATAACTGAAACAAAAAGCCTTGAAACCAAGGACAGATGTCACTGTACCATCATACTTGTTCAGGAATACAGCTTTAGTTAACAATATTGATTTTATTTTCATACAATGAAATCACATGAGCTGTCTTTATGCTATTATTCCTTCATTTCTAACATTTTTGCTAAACCTAAAAGCAAACTACTCATTTTTTCATCATGCTTCATTTGCCAGGTTTATCCTTTCAGAAGCAGGGAAGTTGTTTTCATTATGAAGTATAAAAAACAATATGCATTTATGTTATTGTCTAACGACTTTATTAAGCCTAAAAGCAAAATCTTTTTTTTTTCATCGCACTGTATTTCTATTTTTTACCCTTTCAGCAAGAGGACAATTTATTTTTCAATACTTGTCATTTTGTACTTTGTTTAATTTGTACTTTCAAACGTTTAAAGGTCCTTCACGTTGCCAGAAATAAATTAAGAAGACGCAATTTCTGAATAAATAAAAACTATATAACTGCTTAACTACTTTGACCCTGGAACAGAGTAGCTGCTGAATAAGCGGTGTGATACTCCATTTTAGATTTGAATTTATTGCAGGAAACTTAAGCCAGCAGACTATAAGTTGCCTGTTTCAAAATCACTGTTTACTATCCCTCTACATCCCTTTAAATGTGTGCAGTTGAATTCTGAAACATACTTCAGTATACGTTGCTAATTAAGTTAATTGTAATATAAATGCAATAAAACCTATCAACATACAATTATTAGGTTTTGGCATCCAGAAAGTTCAATGTTTACATCTGTATAATTATAACAAAGGTTATTCAGCAGTTTTGACACAGATTCATTACAGACACATCTGCAATATTTGAAAACTAGCAATTACGAAATAAATATAGCATGCAATTTATACCATTATACGATTGTTGCCATTTAAGCTGCTTTCTTCTGATTGTTACATAATGGCCATCTACGTATACCACTTGGAATATGCCTGCACGCAAGCGCACACACACACACACACACACACACACATGTGCATGCAAGTTTCCTCCCTTTATAATATTAGTATAGACAAAGAAGCACCAGTAAAGGAAAATATAACACAAGAATCAAAAGGTTTCTTATTGAAACTTTAACCAAGAGTCATGACTTACCCTGCTGATATCACTTGAGTTAAGTCCCCATCCTGTAACAGAATAATACAAAGGTACAGTTTCACATAAATCACCTTACAACCAAGGCGCTAGTAACCTAGTAGTTGAATACCTTTAAACAAAAATCATCATCTGTACAACCATCCATTAAATGCCCTGCATCAGATAGTTATTTTTAAAGTATCAGGTTTGATTTATTTTTTAAATTGGTATACAATATGACGAGTTATGCAGAAACAAGGATTTGACATTACATTATGTAATGGCATGAAAGAAAGCCATGC
The DNA here is from genome assembly GCA_030765065.1 of Deroplatys truncata. Lineage (NCBI taxonomy): Eukaryota > Metazoa > Arthropoda > Insecta > Mantodea > Mantidae > Deroplatys > Deroplatys truncata. The sequence goes on along the minus strand of CM060981.1, from coordinate 303,313,931 downwards.
AAAGGAAATCATTTAAAATAAAGAGAGTTACACTACATCACTAAAATGTTCGAATTCTCTTTATTTTAAATTATGATGCATCACTGTTACTAACTTCTAAATCTTCAAAATTAGTCAAACGAAATCATATTTGCATGTGAATAAGTTTGATCTAAAGAAACTGGACAATGGAATGTTTACAGAAAGGTAAATCAGAATCTGTGATACAGTTAGCCAAGTATTTTTAAAAATCTGATATACTACACTCACATGACTTTCTTTAGCAACAACAAATTCACATATATCCCTATCCATACAAAGAGTAAAGCCCCATTTTAAATGAAAAGTAAGCACAGATGAAGCATAAATGCAAGCCTTTACATGGTTATTTAATAGAAGCATTTACATACTGTCACATAAAGTGCTATTTAATGCAAGAGATTGCAAACTCCAAACTTGTGTTGCATACATAGAAGATGAATGATTTCTATATTTCTTTCTCTAAGCATTCCCAGCTTATGAATAATGCAAGATTTTATGCCATCTATGTACAATCATGGTGCTCTTACGTTTGGCCTTGCTATGCCAGATCCGATCTGTTGATTCCTTCATACAAAACTTTTTATGTCCTATTTATTATAAAGAACGGATGTATTTCCAAATTGAATATACTGGCCATGTTATTCAATTTGAAACTTGAGGTATGCTCACAATATAGTCACATGCAATTTACGGATCTAGAAACCTGTGCTACTTTTGTTATGCCTATGGCTACATTGTGAACACAGTCATATTCATCTATCCACATTACAGGATGTTTTTTTCCCCAAGGATAATATAAATTAAGCAAGAAATGCTTTATTTATTTTCTGTTAAGCTAATACATACTGTAGTCTGACAGGGCATTCAGCCCAGGCTCTTTGCCAGTCACACCCATGCAACAGAATTACTTATACACATATTTTATAATGCTCTATAGCTATAAAAAAGGCACTAATAGCTAACCAAAAGTTATATTAACTCAGATTCCCTTTCTATAAACCAGTTTCATTTATTTAACTTTACTTAAAAACCAAACCAAGCTTCTGCCATCCTTTTAAAAAATCCCACTTAACACAGTTTTCCTATCTACCTTGACCCATTTCTGCTCCAAAAATTCCTTCCTCCATAGATCTATTCCTCCGCAAACAAATACTGTATGCTCCAGATCTTCCTTCCACAAATGGGACACTCTCTCTGTGGGATGTCCTTTCTTATCCCTCTTAATCTCCAAACACCAGTTCCTAACCATGCTATTCCCTTCTCTTGCTCGTTATTTACTTTATCAACGTATGTCTTCCTTTCCCATGTTTCCTGCATTGGTATATAGTACACCTGAGACCTTTAATCCATTATCCCACCAAAAAGTTTTTGGATTTCTGTCTTCAAAACTCTTTCTTATCATCTTCCAAAAATTATGATTGTTCCCTTCACTCCTCCAGTATTCCACCATCCCATTCATTTCCACATCCTTTCAGATGTTACTAGTCCATCCAAAGTTCCTAAGACTCTTTTCCTGATGCTTTACACACAGGCTTAACAAATTATTATTTAAATCCTAAACCAATATTTCAGTGTTCTTTTGAAAATATATCTTAACAGTAAGTAATATCAGCTACCCTTGTACTTTACTCCTGGACTATTTATTGTTTTTCTGATGATTATATTTATATTAGCTCTGCACAATGTATTAATCATGCAATACACTGTAATTTTTATTGCAATTTTCTTAACATGTAATAGCACAGAAAAATTAATATATTTATGTAATATGCAAATATGTAATAATATATTTATTGTAATTATTTTGATGTTGTCTATTGCTGTAATAAGCTTAATGGTAATAATAATAATAATAATAATAATAATAATAATAATAATAATAATAATTATTATTATTATTATTATTATTATAATAACGTTACCCTTCCTTGATACGCTTCCCTTCTCCATCTGTGCTACTTCTTTTGTCACCACACTTGGTAAGCCCAACACTTCCCTACAAAACATCCTATGGACCATATCAATGGATTCATCCCCACAATTCAGTCCCATATAGCATTTTAGATTCCACAATCACATTATAAATTTCTTCTAACCACTTAACTTCATTGTTTGGTACTCTGTACTTACAGCTTCTGATTACTGACATGGCTCCTTTTGTGGCAGTAATTTATATCACAATAATGTGAGTGATTGTAGTGTAAATAAGCATTATTGTATGACATTGATTTAAGATGTTTGTTAATTATATGCATTGGTAAGAAATAAGTTTACACGGCCTCACTGAAACTGACAATAAGAGCGGGTAACAATGAGCGAGGGGGTGAGTTGTTTATCAATTATTAGAGACAAGCAAATGACGTCAGATTGGCGCGCTTTTCTTAGAAATGGCAGGAATTTCTTCCCTAGAGCATATGTTTTCGTAATTTTTGATTGGATATAAAAATAGACGCTAATGTTGGCGCATTTTATTAACCAATAGCAGCTCGGTTATAATCTTTAGGCATATCAGGGTGTGGGAGTATAAAAAGCTAAAGTCAGAGGCAGATTTCTTCAGTCCAACAAAAGCATTTGCGGGTAATACGTCACTCAGTCCAGAAGAAGCATTCGCGTGTAATACGTCGATCTGTTCAACATAAGTATTCGTGAGTTATACGTCGCGTAGTTCAACGAAAGCATACATAAAGTACACGTTATGCAATTCTACAGAATCTCTCGCGTCGTAAAGCTAGTTATAAATGTGAAATACGCGAATTAATAAAGTGCGGCAAATAAGTGATTATAATAACATTAGAAAATATAACAGTTTCAGTCTGGCGTGTATCAAGAATCAATATGTGAAATTGAATAATGTGGGACGACAATAAAAGTGTAAAAACAAATTCTTTTATCAGTGTTATCTTTCAGTAACAAATCCTTTCCGTTTACACATCTTGTTCAAGAGATGTGCTCGACCGAGAAATAATAGCTAGCCGGAGGACATTGAACCCAAATTTAAAAATAGTAATACAATAACAGGCGCTCAGCAAAAAGATAACACAAAGTGACCGTGACAAATTGGCTTCCATACATTGTGCAGATCAACATGAAGCATCTTCCAACTACCAACAAATATCTTACTTCAAATTGGCGCCCAAAGTGGGGCGAATTAACCAGGAAGGAGCGAATTAACCAGGAAGGGGCGAATTAACCAGGACGTGGATTAATGGAGCAGTGAAATTAACTACAAGATGCAGATTCCAGAAACAACCACCAGAACGACCGACGATGCGGATGAGTGGACATCGTAACTACAAGAATAGAAGGCAACAGGGGAATTCAACTACAGGACACAAAAACAGCGAGACGACGCAGATTCATCGTAGTACGACGCAGAGGCGACATATACATCTAGGAGAGAGGGGCAGGAAGCTGGACATCAAAGCAACATCAACAGACAGCATCACAAGGTTAGAATATTCTAAATTTTTTTTTATCCTAAAAAAAATTGTGAGAAACTAAATGTTCTTAAGAAGTGGTAGGATTAAGAAAACAATGTCTACTAATAATACTGAAGAAATAATTATGGAAGGGGATAATGTACCAGTTAGCTGGAATTCAATACAGGTTACAGAAAATAGCTCAAACAATGTAGGATTTGAGGAAGGAAATGTTAGTGAAGAAAGTCAGAATAGAGTAGCAGGAAATGTTAATTTTGATGCTAGTATGATGAAGGAAATGCTGAGAAATTTTACAGATCAATTAAGGGAAGATATTGGTAAGAGCTTAGGACAAAACAGGGAAGAAATTGAAAAGAAATTTATGGAGCTAGATGGTAGTATGATAAGAATGAGAAATGAAAATCAGGAAATGATAGCAAATGAGATAGAGAAAGTTTCAAAGAAGATGTCAGACATGAGCAGGGAAATATCTAACCAAAAAAGTGACGTTAATAATAAAATTGAACATGTTGATGTAAAATATACAGAGTTAGGTAGCCAAATGAATAGCATTTCAAGTGAGCTTAGAGAGATGATGGAGGCTACGAATGCAAATTTAATTCAGGTGCAAGTTAATTTCCGAGGGGAGATATTTGAAATACAGAAGGAGTCAGAAACACAAAGAAATAAATTGTCTGAAGAAGTTAAAGTTTTGTCTATAGATTTGAATCAAAAACTAACTTCTGAAATTAATAAGCACCAAGCTGTTCAAAATGAGAACAATAAAAAATTGGAACAGATAATAGAAAATCTGCAAGGTACTGAAATAGGTTAGAATTGAATTCAAGGGTCAATATATGTGATGTTAATGTATCTGATGTACAGAATAATGATAGAGGTAGTTCCTCAGGTATGACTAATAATGTGAGTGATGTGGCGGCTTCATCCATAGCTCATGCTGAAACTCAGAGTGCACAAGTAATAATAGAGAATTTAAATATCGGAGTAAGGGACATTCAAAACTACAATCATATCTTAAGTGATTTTCCACTTCCAAAATTTAATGAAAACTCCAATCCAGTAGAGTTTATTGCAGACTTGTCAGAATATTTTCAAATTAAAAAGATACCGGAAGCATTAAAAATGATAGTTGTCAAAAGATGTTTGGACCAGAAAACTTTACAAATGGTATCAGGGGGTGAAATTTCATATGAATCCTTTAAGAGGCTATTCATGAACAGATTTTGGAATGTTACGGTACAGCACAGAATACGGGCAATGCTTAGTCATGGACAATTTGATCCACGAGAGGGAATATCAATGACTGATTACTTACTGAAACATGCAAGTCAGGTTAGGAACTTGTCACCTCCGATCAATGAGGAAGATTTTGTGAGTTTGCTCACAAGGCATTATCCTTTAAGGGTACAAAATTATTTATTAATTGCAAAACCACGTAGTATCTATGAGATGACAGAATTAATGACAGCTTTGGAACAACAGGAAGAAGATATATCTCTGGAGTAGGAGCATAGATTTTTAGATGTGCGAGATAGACAAAATTACCAATTAGTTATTATCACCAAAGTAGAGGACAAGACAAGACGTCATGAGAATAATACCAGGCAATGGTACCAATCATACGTTCCAAGTTTTGAAAGACCGAGGATAGATGGGAGACCAGGTCGACAGGAACAAATAAATTACTTCAGAAAAGAAAGATTGCCGGAAAGAGGGCAAAATCAAGGAAGGCGGTACGTTAGACAAAGGGGAAATTTCACTAATTGGAGGGAAAACACTAACCGGGAAAGATCTGAGGAACGGCAAGAAAATTACGTGCCAAGAGGACATGATTTCAGAAATCGAGGATTTCGAAGTCGAGGAAGGGGAACTCAAAACAATGGTAGCGAAAATGAGATAGATTTAGCGCCGGTTAGGAATGGCAGTCCCATACATGAACATGGAAATAACCAGGAAAACTGTCAATAGACTCCTGTGTAGTAGGTTCTCAGGACGTCTTTAATAATTCAGTATCGATTACCAATACAAACAATATGCCTTCACACACTCTCTGTAAGAAGATTGCAGCAATGAAAGATAATGAGGAAAATTTTGAGTCACCTCATGTTATGATAGAAATCGCGAAGAAAGAGATCATTGCAATTATGGATTCCGGTTCATCAGCTTCAATTTGTTCGCAGAAATTTTATATAAATTTGATAAATGAAGGTAACAAAATTATGGCTCTTTCCACTATAATTTAGTTTGTCATGTTGCAATCGGAAGAACGACACAGGTCATAAAAACACAAGCTCTAGTTAACATACTTATCGGCGGAGAAGATTTTGAGGTTATGTTTCTAATTGTAAACCATCTGATTTGTGACATAATCTTAGGATGTGGCTTCCTACCTGAATATGAAGCACTATAGATTTTAAACATGAGGAGTTAAAAATGACAAAAGACAATAGAGATATAAAGGTACCATTTATAAAAGAGAAAGCTTCCATAATTGAGATGACAAAGGATGAAGAAAATCTTTGTGACAAAGAGTTTTTTGTGCAAATAACAGAAACCGATAGAAATAGTCAGATAAAGCAGGTAGTCACAAAATTGAAGGGAATACCACGCCATATTTTCAACAGCTAGTAGAAATGCCAGAAAAAGTAGAGAAATTTACAACCCGAACAAAAGACGACCGTGTTAGCGAGACAGACAACAAGTGGGAAGAGAAGAGAAATGAGGAAATACTATACAAGTGTGAAGAAGCTTATAACATTATGAAAACACAAAAACAAATCCTTCATGACGTTTTGATGAATAATAGTTCAGTATTTAGTAATATCCCAGGCAGATGTAACATGTATCAGCATACATTTCAGGTTGAGGATGTGCCACCATATAGGCATAAGTATGACAATTTACCTATAAGTCTTAGGGACAAAGCTAGAAAACTGATAAATAGCATGTTAGAAAATGGGATTATTGAGCAAAGTAATTCTCAATATATAAATTCAATTTGTTGGAGTATAAAACGAGATGGTAGTTTGAGATTAACATTAGATGGTAGATATGTCAACAAATATATGAAGCCAGATCATTTTCCAAGTGAAGGAATCAAACAACTAATTACGAAACTTTCAAGAGGGAGATTTTTGACATCCATTGACCTCACTGCGTCATATTGGCAAGTAGAATTAGATCCACAAGTGCGTGATTACACTTCATTTCAATACTCGGGGATCCAGTATCGTTTTTGTGTAAATCCTTTTGGTTTAAAAAACTCAGGAAGTGGATTTTTGAGAGTAATTCACAGTATTTTTGGAAATTCTGCAGATGATTTTTTAATACAGTATATTGACGACTTCCTCATCATTAGTCAAACATTTGAAGAACATATGAATAATGTACATTACGTGTTAAATAAACTGCAAAAACATGGTATGACTGTAAACATACTAAAATCAAAATTTTGTGTCAAGGAAATAAATTTTCTGGGTTATGTAGTTGATGAACAAGGTATAAGACCTGACCAGAAGAGAATTGAAGCAATAATGAAAATTCCACCACCAAAGAACGTAAAGCAAATTAGACGTCTCTTAGGGGTATTGAACTTTCAGAGTAAGTTCGTACCAAGGTATTCGGCTGAAATAGAACCACTGCGGCAGCTACTCCGAAAGAATATTAAGTGGAGATGGACAGAGGATCATCAAAAATGTTTTGAGAGAGTAAAAGAACTCTTTGCTAAGTCCATATTGCTCGAGAGGCCCAGAGAAAATTTGAAATACGAGATTTATGTCGACACATCAATGCAAGGATTCGCCGGAATTTTAGGACAGCAAGACATCAACAATGACTTTCACGTCATTAGTACAGCTTCTAGAGGACTTACAAACATTGAGCGGAATTCTTCGGTGACTCAGTTAGAAATTGGAGCACTCTATTTTTCATTAATTCGTTTCAAAACCTATATTTATCAGCAAAAGGTGAAAGTATATTCAGATCACATCAGCTTAACTTTCATCCAACGGTGTAGATTATGTAGTGGAAAACTTGCTAGATACATTCATGCAATATCTGCATTTGATATTGAAATTATACACATTCCTGGCAAGAATAATACCTTCAGTGATTTGCTATCGAGATTAAACTACAACCCACAAATACCCAAGAATATTGAAAGGCCTAGAAATGAAGTCAAAATATTGACAATTGAAATTCCTTTAAGTAAGGAAATGATAAGAAAATTAAAAAATATGGGGGAAATTCAAAATGAGGACGCAAAATTATTTGAACTAAAAGGAAATGCACCACTAATTGAAGAGGCAAAGAAAGAAATTGTAGCAATTCGGAATGGAACATTATACAAGAAGCATGGAAAAGAAATGCCTAGTTGGAAGGTAATGGTTCCGAAAAGCATGGAAAAGGAACTAATTAAGAAGTTTTACGAAGGGTTAGCACATTCAGGGACGGACCGGACAACTTCTATGATTTTAGAAAATTTATACATTATCTAAATTGCGTCAGAAAGTTCGGAAATTTATTTCGTGCTGCAACCTATGTCAGAAAGCTAAGCAAATAAATGCAGCATATGCATTTGAGACTAATTCGGTTATAAGGGACAAGCCGAGGTGCGTAATTAGTATTGACATTCATGGTCCTATGCCTCCAAGTAAGAATTTACCCTTTGAGAAAACCTACAAGTTTAGCATGTTTAAATGGACTGCTCAAGTCATATGTGATAGAAGAAGGACCAATCCAATCTGTATTGAGCGATAATGCTTCGTCCTTCACAGGAAAAAAAATTATGGAGGGACTGAAAGAAAATGGCATTAAACAATATTTTTCGTCAAGATACAGACCAAACTCCAATCCAGTGGAGAGGGAAATTAAGGAAATTTCGAATTACTTAAGGGTGCTGTGTCATCGAAAACAAACCCAATGGTATGGATACATGAATTTCGTTCAGAATCTACTCAACGAAACAGTAAACAATGTGACAGGATACAAACCATGTGAACTTAAGTTAGGAAAGAAGATAAATACAATATGTAAGAAAATTCCAGAAGACATTCCAGATGAGCACTCGATACCACAAACGGAAGAAGAGATGTTCCGACAAGCATTCGAAGGGATGAAGAAAAAAGCCATAAAAAGAAAAAGGAAACATGAAGAAAAGAAAAGAAAGGAATGGAAGATCAAAATAGGAGATTTAGTTTTGGTTAAAACAAAGAAATTGTCTGATAAGGCAAATAAACTTTATTGGCGAATGTTTTAAAACATCATGGACCATATGAAGTTGTTGAGATATATGGAACAAACACATATGAATTATGTAACCCAGCAACCCAAAAAGCCATTGGAAAGTTCCACATTGAGATGTTGAAACCATACAACAATGAGGATAAAGATGAAACAGAAGACCAAGATGATGAAAAGTAGATTCTGGATAGTTAAAGCTGAACTGCAGAACAAAGTATTGGAATGTAAGAGGGTTAACTATGTATATATGTCATAAGAAAGGAGAAATAAATTTTGGATAAAAATAAATGTTTGAAGGGGAAAAAGAATATTTTCTTAGTAAACTGTAACAGCATTAGAAATGAAGCATGTAATAATGAAAACTTAATGTTATGTTAAAGTAAAAGTACATAGATATAATTCCAAGAGTATTGTGAATATAAAGCACAAAAATAAAATAAGGTGTAAAGATAATTAAAGCAAAACACTCATGTAGCACACAGATAATGTGAAATTGTGTCAAGATTTAAGAGATGTAAATATATTTGTGTAGAGGATGAATATTTTGGTAAATATGTTTAATAATTACAAAATGAACCAGGTTTAAAAATCTTGAATGTATAAATTTTTATGTCAACAACCTAAGAAAGTAAACCATTTTGTAACAGTAACTAAATAATTCAGGGTACAGTATTTGCTATAAAAAAAATAGTAATGTCAGATGTATGTATATAAAAACATTAGACCAGAGCCAGTGAATAGTGGCGAGAAAAATGCAAAATGTATGACGTGTGTTAAATGCGTGTGCAGTGTTAAGTGCAAATGATAAATAGCGTGTGTTACAAGATTCAGGAGACTAAAAACCCAATTATAAAATTTCCAAACAAGTTGTAAATATTTATAATTATGTTTCTAGTGGGGCATATGTGGCAGTAATTTATATCACAATAATTTAAATGCCAGAGTGATTGTAGTGTAAATAAGCATTATTGTATGACATTGATTTGAAATGTTTGTTAATTATATGCATTGCTAGGAAATAAGTTTACACGGCCTCACTGAAACTGACAATAAGAGCGGGTAACAATGAGCGAAGGGGTGAGTTGTTTATCAATTATTAGAGACAAGCAAATGGCGTCAGATTGGCGTGCTTTTCTTAGAAATGGCGGGAATTTCTTCCCTAGAGCATATGTTTTCGTAATTTTTGATTGGATATAAAAATAGATGCTAATGTTGGTGGGTTTTATTAACCAATAGCAGCTCGGTTATAATCTTTAGACATATCAGGGTGTGGGAGTATTAAAAGCTAAAGTCAGAGGCAGATTTCTTCAGTCCAACAAAAGCATTCGCGGGTAATACGTCGCTCATTCCAGAAGAAGCATTCGCGTGTAATATGTTGATCAGTTGAACATAAGTATTTGTGAGTTATACGTCGCGTAGTTCAACAGAAGCATAAATAAAGTACACGTTACGCAATTCTACAGAATCTCTTGCGTCGTAAAGCTAGTTATAAATGTGAAATACGCGAATTAATAAAGTGCGGCAAATAAGTGATTATAATAACATTAGAAAATATAACAGTTTCAGTCTGGCGTGTATCAAGAATCAATATGTGAAATTGAATAATGTGGGACGACAATAAAAGTGTAAAAACAAATTCTTTTATCAGTGTTATCTTTCAGTAACAAATCCTTTCCGTTAAAACATCTTGTTCAAGAGATGTGCTCGACCGAGAAATAATAGCTAGCCGGAGGACATTGAACCCAAATTTAAAAATAGTAATACAATAACAGGTGCTCAGCAAAAAGATAACACGAAGTGACCGTGACAAATTGGCTTCCATATGTTGTGCAGATAAACATGAAGCATCTTCCAACTACCAACAAATATATTCCACTTCACTTTTCCTTTTGTCAATGCTTTCCCACCTCCACTTCCATCTATTTTAATACCTAAGTAAATACATTCTTGTGCTACGTTATACTCCTTGTTCCACATTTCATGTGTACTCAATTTTGCTCTTTTCTTAAATATCACTATTTGGAGTTTTCCAGATTCACAGTTAGGTTCCATTCATTGCAGTATTTATCTACTTCCTGAAGTGATTGCTTCAGACTATTAATTGTAGTTGATCCTACTACCAGATAATCAGCAAGCAGTAGCTCAGGAAATACGATATTATTTACTACACGTATACAATTATTGTTCTTGCTTATCCCTAATAAAATGTCGTCAATAAATAAATTACAGTATTGGGCTTAATTTAATCCTTGCCTTAAACATTTCCCTTGTGTTATTTCCTAGATACTACTCCTTCGCCCACCCTCATACAAGATGTTCTCCTTGCACAAGGCTATCAGAATATTTACTGTGTTGACTCAATCCTTTATATAATAGTTTACGCCATAGTAACTGTGGCTCCGCCCTGTCAAACTTTCTCTAGGTCAATAAATGCCATGTATAATTTTCCCCTTTTTCACTTATCTACTAATGTTTTTATTATAAACATATTGATAGTTCTCCTCTCAGATTTGGAACACCTAAAGGATATTATTTTCTTCTGCCCAGTATCCTATTTGTCAAAATACCAGTAAGTAATTTTCCTACATTCATATATTACTAGTAGTGCAATCCCACGATAGCTGTTTAATTTGATGAATTACCTTTCCCTTTATAAATTGGGTATATTCTTGCTTTTCTCCAGTTCACCAGTACATACACCTTTTCTTTAAATGATTTAAAGAGACTTGTTAATTTCTTAACTCTATCTATGTCACTGCACCATTCTTTAAAAAATTCTGTAGGAATCCCATCATTATTTTAACCTGTCTACTTTCTCATCCCTTATTGCACTGTCCAAAATTTCCACATGCCTAATACCGATCTCAAGGTCTAATGTCTTCCTACAGCCACCATATTCCCCACAAAGAGTTTTGAAGTAGACTAGACACCCTTCTGGGTCAATATTCGGACGATATACATATTTCCTATATGGTGATTTTATAGCCTTTCATATCCTGTACATATTCCTCTTACACTTCCTTGTTCTCTCCACTTTTCCGATCTACATATTTACTATATGGTGATTTTATAGCCTTTCATATCCTGTACATATTCCTCCTACACTTCCTTGTTCTCTCCACTTTTCTGATCTACATATTTACTATATGGTGCTTTTATAGCCTTTCATATCCTGTACATATTCCTCCTACACTTCCTTGTTCTCTCTACTTTCATATCCTGTACATATTCCTCCTACACGTCCTTGTTCTCTCCACTTTTCCGATCTACATATTTACTATATGGTGCTTTTATAGCCTTTCATATCCTGTACATATTCCCCACAAAGAGTTTTGAAGTAGACTAGACACCATTCTGGGTCAATATTCGGACGATCTAAATATTTACTATATGGTGCTTTTATAGCCTTTCATATCCTGTACATATTCCTCTTACACTTCCTTGTTCTCTCCACTTTTCTAGCATCTATTTCTCTAGCTCTCTTGATGCTTTACATTCATCAAACCAATGCTCCACTGTTTAAATATTTTCTTTCTCACCCTCATTACCTCTCCTGGCACCTGCAGTACATCATTAAAAATATTTATTGCTTTCTCTATTTCATTTTCATTTGAAATGAAACTAACCCATTGCTGGCATATCTGTCCACTATAATATCATCTTTCCATTTAAATCCCACATACTGTTTACAATAACTTTTCCTACTTTCTGGATTCTTATTTACCCGTTTTGTTTGCGGTTTAATATTCACTATCAGAGGGAAGTTGCCAGTACTGGAACTTAAATTAAGAACTCTGAAGTTGTTAAGAACACATTCCATATTAATCGGCCATAAAATACAATCAATTACACTTTGTCCATTCTGATTTATAAAGGTAAATTCTCCATTAATACCCTCACCATATTTCTGATTTAAGATACTCAGTGAATTATGTTCACAAAATTCAATAAACTTGTCACTAGCACTGTTCGTAATTGTATCCTTAATTTTTCAATTCGCTTCTCTTTTAGCCATTATTTCATCACTCAATTAATAGTTTATTTAACACCCTTTTCTCCTAATCTGATGTTAAAAGTCCCTCATTAATATGGTCTCGTTATTCACATACTTCTCACAATCCTCTTCCAGCTGATTAAATAGGTTAGGGTTGTGAAAGTGTGAGGATACAAGTGGGTTGTACACTATTCCCAAACAACTTATTTAATCATCTAAATACTTGTCACCCAGTATTACAGCATCTGTTTTGCTGTCTAGACCAACTCTTCTTGATTCCTTTACTTAAAGATTTCCTTATAAAACACCCTATACCACCAGACATTCTCTCTTTCACTGCTATCTTGACCCTTTATATCAGTGTAAAAAAATATTTTACTGCAAGATCCTCTTCTTTTAATCATGTTTCTGCTACTCAAAAATAATCTAGCTTGCTCAGTAAGTGGTTTACACTTACCGTGTAAATTTTACTTTTCAGTCCCTTGCAGTTTCAAAAGCCTAATGTCCTAGTTTCTTGTTTCCTATTGTGGACCTGGTATAAATCTCAACCTATCAAGAGCATCGCTCCTTCTAAGTTCATACCCGTTTTGGTTGTTATATTTTCATCTACTACCAAAATACTACCATGTTCTGAGCACAAAACACTATCAGAAGTCTCTTATCCCTCTCTCACATTCACTCCCTCTCCCACTACTCTGCAACCATGACTTCTTCCACTTTTCCGCTAATTTGTGTGATTCTTCTAGCTCACAGTTTTCTTTCATCTGTTCTTGCTCATTGGTTTGTGGCTTGCTAACAATTCCTGTTGACCCAGCTGACATTGTAACTGCTTCTTCCATGATGGCATTTAATGCAACAGCTGTCTCTCTCTTGATGAAATAACTCCTGCCCTTGTTGTAGACACTGGGTTCTTGACTGCCTCGTCACCTCCAAATTCCCCTCTTTGCCTTTCCTTCCTTGTGTGCTCACTGATCCATATGTTGTTTTTCTCTCCAGCAGCTACATTTGCTCCTCCTACCCAGAGTTGTAAATTTCAAATGTAGGATCGCTTACCAACCGCTGTCACTTTCATCATAGTATTAAATTTTGCTTTTATCTCCGTTTGAACTGGCATCAAAATCTTATTAATAAAAATATTGGAGCCTTTCAGCATCTTAACTTTTGCTAAGATATCGTAAATTAACAGTGATGTTATGAACTTAGCCACAATTGGTCTTTTCCCGGTGTTCATTCCTACTCGGTATGCCTCCACTATCTTCCAACCTTTCAGCTCCATTTCCAAGTTTTGAACCAAAACTTAAAACCTCTTCTACTGAGCAAATGCCTCTCTTCTCTTCTATACCTGTAAAGACCAGGTTAAATCTTTATTTCCTATGGTCCAATATTTCCACATCCAATTTCACTTCTTTCTTTATTTCTTTGATTTCTTTCTCTGATGTTGTCTGTTATTTCCTTGGTCACTCTGTTCAAAATATCACTTATCCATTGCTTCATTCCATCCATGAGATTTTCCAACAATGTCTGGATATCTCCTGGCCCCAGGTTTAGTTCCATTCCTCCTGTCATTAATAGTATCATAACAACACTCCCTACTAATGAATAGCTTACAACATACAACATCCAGGGTCCCTGTTTTCTAAATTTTGTCTGCATAAACAGTTTGATCCTTGTCCTATACATTACCAAATCCACTCCCATAGTTGCTTAAACCACTCTTCCTCTCACTTCTGGAGCTTACAACAAACACAACCATTTCTTTTCCCGTTTCACATTAGTTTATTGGTCTTCAAAAATAAATAGCACATGCAGTTTCATCATCTCAAAGTGAATGGTTATGGCCTGTTGTTGAACCACACTGCATCCAGACAAGATGTTCACAGCACAGGTGTTTTAAATCACCAACAAGATTATGTGTTAATTTTACTAGAAGCTCATAACTTTTCTGAATAACAAAGAGTAAAGCTAAAACTAGTCAATCACTTTTCATAATGCAGTTAATACCTACTAGGCGATAAACAACAGTCCATCTGCTTTGAAAATGAGTGAACGTGGTATCTGAACTTATTAGCTGAACCCAAAAAGAGCAATTTTGAAGATTTACACCATTTGACAGCAATTCCGAGAAAGTTAGTGTGAACACCAAAAATCGTGTTGGTTCTATCTTGTTGCATAAGTGTAAGAAATGTATACCTATGAATAATGAGGAGGAAAGTGTGTTGCTTGGATTATGAAAAAACAAAATTGGTGAAGGTTGATCTTGTCTGTATCACAAAGCATCTAATTTTCACAAATTAGTAATAAATCGTGATGTTTTGAATATTGCAAGCCATAATTTAGTGTTAACAACAAAAAGTTGAACTAAAAATAAATTACTCACTGCCAACAATCCTGCTAACAAGAACCCTGCGATATTCCTGCTACAACAATTTACAGTGTGGATTAATTCATGGACTGCTATTGGACACAGAAGAATTGTCATACCATCATGTGTATAGCTTAAAATTATAAATGGTTTTCCAGAAACCAAGTACATTACGCTTCAAACTTCACTAATAAACACAAATGTAAAATAGTAGTTTTAATATATTGAAGAAAGAGTGAGCCGACTTAAGATACTCTTTGCTCCACTTACTACATATTACATGCAGGACATGTTTCATTAGGCATTCCCCACAACTTCTGCTGCTATGCGTCGACTGACTTCAGAGTAGGATTCCGGTTCTCTGGTGCCATCTATTGACCGATTGATGAACTTAGTTATGAGATCTCTTCCCGGTGGTATTTCAAAATTCATCAGTTGCTCTTGGAAGTCAATCTTTCTTCAATTTATTTAAATGCTTCACTGTGTGTAAGTTCCAATTTTTCAAGAAACTAGTAGTTTTAAAACATTATTTATTATATTATTATTTAAAATTGTATAACGTGTCTGTGATCAACCTTTTTATGTTGACCGAAAATATAAGAAGTGCTTCAATTGTAGTAAATCTGATGGAGGACAAAGTGTGAGAGCTATATTCTTTGGTAGTGACAGATCAATTGCTGTGTCCGGTAATGGATCCATACAATCTGTGAGCAGAGATCTTTTTTAATTCACACATTATCAGCAGTCTCCACTCTTCATTACATTCCTCATATTTGTTTTCCATAATCCATGACCTAGATGAATTGGAGTACTAAGTTTTGACACCAGTCTTATTTTTCTATTATTTACATTGAAATTGTGATCTAGCGCTGCTATCATGGATCCAAGTTGAAGGCCAGTATATGAAAACTGTATTCTTTTCTGAGCATATATGAGACAAAGACTGTGATAATTTTTCTAAACTGCCAGTATGTATGTAATGTCAAATCTGAGCCAAATCTTTTAAGAAGGTGCTATCCAAAGTAATTTTCTTCAGAGCATGATAGGCGTTTGATTTGCTTTAATTCCTAATTTATTTTTTTTTTTGTTCTTCTCCCAACAATTAATCATGTTCGCAAGATTTCCATTCACCATTTCCTAGCCATTTATGTTCATTTTTTTATATGATGAATTAATGTGAATTTTTCAATTAATATGCTACTGTTCGCATTACAGTTTTGCATAGCTCACCGTAAATGGCTATTTATACTGGTTTTCCATGTTCTCAGCTCTAAGTATTTTTTTCTACCATTTTAATTTTTTTCATTGCACTTTTATACCAGTGCCTTGCGTCAAATTCATATTCAACTTCCAGATACTGAGTTTTTAACAGGTGTCATGCACCTTTGTGTCTGTTGAAGAGAAAAACTTCAACTCTACACATTTCCTGTTTTGCAAGCCTAGTCATTATGTTGTCACAAGCAGCGTTTTCCAAATAGCTTTCACCATACCTCTTTGAACAAGTTCAAAATCAATACTTTTGCAGGAATTTAAATCCGTGACAGAATAGACTAAATATTTGACTGAAAATTCTGGGAAGTCATACTGCCCATCCCCTGCCAACCACATAGGTGTACCACAACCTTTTAATGAATTCAAGTTCTTTTTTCTTTCTTGAACCCAAAATGCTCTAGCAAATGGTGCTGTCATGTTTTGAATGGTTTTATTGAATGTATGCCTTGAAAACATTGCCAAACCCAGTGAAAATGCTGAAACAATATACCAGATAATAATAAAGTACTTTCTATTAAAGCATTTCCTTTGGTTTCTTTCCTGATAAATTTTATGAGTTCCAAGTAAATGTATTAGTGCAATAACACATAGTATTAACACATAGCATTGTCCCTTTAATGTAATAAGAAATTGTTTTCACTTCATTTCCACATAAAACACATACCTTAAAAAATATAAGTACAGATGTCCAAGCAACAATTAAACATTCTGCTGTAGCTTCATCTCCATGTAGGATAACATTCTTATTCATTTTTGTTATCATTTGTATCAGAATCTGAAGTATCATGTTCCTAGAAACTTTGATTCAGCTTATCCCAATCTTCATCATTGCTTGTTTTCGGGTTCCAACAATATATATTTCCTTATGATTTCAGCACCTAGTTCACATTGTACTTCTGAACTCTTGGTTTTTTCATCACTTTCTATTCTGAATTCTCTTTAGCTAATATCATCACCACCTTCATTGTCAGTCTTATTGCAAGTAACACTATCACATAGCACAGAAACTATGCGTTTACAATCTTTAGTCTCATATCGTTCTGTTCTTCGTTGTTTGTTCTTAGATGAAGATGATGAAGGAACAATTGCCTTACTAGAATGTCATACCTGGAAATTGACTTCATTTTTCCTTATAGTAGGAATAGTTCAAGGGTTTAATAAAGGTCCTCTGAAATTTTCATCTGGCATAAGCTGCTTTTTTAATAACTGTGTCTGTTCATAATCTGTGTCCTTAAAATAGAAGGAAGATAAACAAGCACCGGGACCAGGCAAGAAAAACTTTTCTTTTGCAAAATTCTACCCATATCCTATCTTTTAGGGGATTTCTCTGTTTGAAAATGTGTGAAAATGACTTCCTTATCTCATTACAGCCATATGCACAACATTGACGGATTTTGTTTTTCACAATATTATGTTGTTTTTATAATATTAAACTGACTGAGTAACATCATCACCAAAACACCACCACAAAGTACACAACTCTTGAACTTAAATACCAACTAGGACAGTTTTTGAAAACATATTACTGTGTACAGCAATGACTGACTTGTGATCTTCCCAATACTTTCAGGGCATGGCTGGCTCTGATGACTTCGCTTGCGCAGCAATAACGGTGTGGGAGAGTAAGAAAACAATCTTACCACGGCATTTTACAGGTCATGTCCTTCATTTAGATAAACGAACATTGTTTTTGTGTTTTGTTTCCCGCTAACCCTCTTAGCGCCAGAGCCAATCTGGTCAGCTTCCTGAAAGCTGCTGTAGAGAGCTGAAGCCTAATTCTCTTTACCGGTGTAAAGTGCCAAATGTTTTAGGCAGAAAAGTCACTGTTGTGATAAACTGTATATAACTCATGAGATATGACTGACAATGTGCTGAAACTTATTTTAGAATAATGTCCATGTTGTGTAACATAAGTTCATAGCACTTATAGACATGATAACTCCATAATAGCTCCAAAATATATTTTTATGAGAATAAAATTATTTTTGTACTTTAAGTGTCTAAAGCCGTCCATTGAAATATAAGCATTACGAACTGTCCCCACTCTGCTATATTAACATTTATGTAATATTAAAGGCACTAATAAACACTAAATAATAATCATACAAATTAATGAAGTTCGGCTGAATTAATGTAGTATATTTATATAAAATAGAAAAGGTGTCTTCAGTAAATGTAAATTAAACACGAGTCTTTGCACACAAAAATATTTGTAAAAAAGCTTAAAATTTATTTTTAACACTTATGAAGGGTTGCACATTTTGTATGCAATCCTTTGCCACACTTGACGCACACAGTTTTTGACCACCGTATTTGTTCGGAACTATGAAATACAATGCACTTTCTTTCCTTTTTTCTAGGTAGTAGTTTCACACCACAACACTGGTCTGTTAACATTTGCAAGGTCAGTAATGTTCAATAAATATTACTTCAGGCAGATAACCACTCTTCACTTATTCAGTTTATAATGGAAGCGTATAAGTGTAGCCAAGACATTCTCATTCAATTGCAGTTTTCATAATATAGCAGATATGGATTTAGTACCATTCTTGAAATAGTGTTAAATGCAACCTTTTTCCAGTATTTCAAATTCTGCATTCATTTAATAAAAATAATACAGCATCATGTGATTGACATCTGTTCCCCCATGTAACAATTTTAATCCAAGATTACATCAGGCTTCATTTTACCTCCCATTTTTGATGGTGCTTGTTTGGCATGTACTACATGAGCAAAGAGTGACATTTGGTTCCGCCTTTCATCAATTGACAGTTGTTGATGAGGAGTGTAATGATGCCAAAATAGTCTGTTTGCATGTTCCCAAATAGGCTGGAATCTAGTACATGGGTCATAATTTGGAGTACGAGGAGGAGAAAGCCTAACCAAGGAGTATGGAAAATGTCCTTGGTACTTCAGTAGGAAAACATGGTACATTTTTTCACAAGCCCCATGCTCAAAATAACTGCGATGAAAGCCCTTATCTTCTGCTCGGTTGTGCTTAAACTTTAATTGATCTTGATCTTGGACCTGGTGAGAGATCTCTTGCCGCAAGACCCTGATTTGCAAAGCGATTTGTTTCGGCAACAATGAGGTTAAGGATTGCAGTAGTGTAATAGATTGAAGTAAAATATAGGGTAAGAATCAGGGTTAGGGACATGCTTTGGCCCAGGGAATTCCATAAAAGAGAATGTAGACAAGGGTGTGTGGTCAGTTTCAGTAACATAAACTTCAGTGAAGGTTTTCTGCAGAGTATCATCTTCATTGTTGCCATCATCATCAGTAGAATCCTCTTCTGATTGTGAATCAACTCCATCCTCAAGGATGTTGTCTTCTGTAAAGGAAACATCCAATCCTATCTTTTGCGGTGGAGAAGCAGGGGTATGCCTTGAATGATACCATTTGAAGAATAGATATTGCTATCAGTATCCAATAATAGCTCATCTGCATCAACTTCAAACTTATCATAATACACTAACAACTTTTCTTCATCTTCGCCTGGTGTGAAAATCACAAGAAGCACTCGCCAACTTTTACTACAACAGTACAATGAGTTCTGTGGAACTCAAAACATTTAGTTGTTGTGAAATCTCAAAATTGAAATTTTGGGTGGAAAACTTTACTTTCTAACCACATGTATGTTATAGAGAAAGTAAAAATGCTTAAGATGTGTAGGAATAAACAGGGTTCTACATAAATAACCTGGTCGTTGACATGTACTGGGCTTGTAAACAGGTCCCAGAGTTATTTAGTAACATAAAAGTTACTGAAAATTGAGCAATTTAATATCATACCAGCTTTGTGCCATGGTAGCTCAATTGGCTAAAGCAACCGGAGGGAAACAAGATCTCTGGTTCAAATCCCAGCTACAGCACTGAATTTTTCAGTTGTCTGATTCTACCTTTCCAACCTTGTATTACACAAGGCTTGTGTGGAAGAACAATTAATTACCATAAAAGCTACGTAGTTTTTACATAACACAGAAACACTTAATATATACAACAAAACAGAGGTGAAGCTGCTGAATATGAAGACTCTGGAGTAACAACTATTTTCTACCCCATAGCAATCTCAACGAAAACTCAACACTTTCTTCCCAAATATGTTCTTTCATAACACCAAAGTGTTAATTTTGTACTACATAGGCTTTGTAAATCCACTTTACTCTTTCATTAATTTATGAATTGAAATTATAAGGTACTCTATATCCCATGTCCATAAAAAAGAACGTGACTTTTCAATCATGAAAGAACTACCTCAATCATAGAGTGGTTCTTGAGATTACCCCACATACTAACTTTCTTTCTTTATAATATTATTAGCTGAAATACCTGGTGTTGCCCATGGTATGACAATTTATCACAACAACATTTAGCGTTAAGTTGTGCTTGTCCATAGCCTTGTGTTTTTCTGGAGACATTTAAAAATTATTATACAAAACACTTAAAGAGTAATTATAACTCTCAGGACACTATAAAGAAGAAAAAGGCACTACAAAAGCGCTGTTGAACAACTACAAATACCAGTTTGTAATGATAATTTCTGGTCAATGCAACTGAATGACTGCTACCCTGTCACAAAAATTATTACACATGACACTTAAAGAGTAATTATAACTGTCACGACACTATAAAGAAGAAAAAAGCACTACAAAAGCACTGTTGAACAACCACAAATACCAGTTTGTAATGATAACTTCTGGTCAATGCAGCTGAATGACTTCTACACTGTCACAAAAATTATTACACAAGACAGTTAACAAGTGATTATAACTCTCAGAACACTATAAAGAAGAAAAAAGCACTACCAGTGGCAGTTCTTGGGTGATCGCATACTCACAAATGCACACCCACTAATTTTTCACTGTATGTGAATATGCATATGCCTCTATAGGTATGTATACAAAAAGGGCAAATGTCAAACTTTCTTCTGTATGAAGAGCTTATTTAAACTCCCCGTGCCTTCTTTACCAAATGCCATTACATTTGGTTAACGAGCTGTAGAGACACACAAATGAAATTTTGCGACTGGCGAAGGAAGCTTTAGGGCAAGAGGCCGCGGGGAACGGGGCAACGCTTGTATTTGAAAGTACGGCAAGTTAATGCAGTGTAATCGACAAGCCCAAGAGATGCGATTGTTATGGCGCAAGCGCACTGCGTTCCCGTATAACTTCATTTCCTTCTCTGCTTCCCTAGTTACGAACATTTCCCTCGCTGTTGTCTAGCAGAAGTTGCGATAAACCTGCTACACACTTAGCCAACTTTACGTTTCTAAGCACAATCTAGCCATTTTCTGTATTAACATGAGAGTTATGTTAATGCTGCAAACACATTACATCTATGTTGATTAAACCATTATAAATGCATATAATTATTCTACATAATATAATAAGGTAAATACTTCAGTTTGGGTTAGTTAATTTCTTAGGGTGTTTTCAGTTTTGTTTGTTATGTTTGTGTCCTGGTGGCAATTGGTATGCATTTGAATCGGCCCATAGCAGTAGATTTGAATCTGTGTAAGTGTGGAAATGAATAGCGTTGCAGAACTAAAAGAGATAAACCTTTCGGGTTTATCCTCAGAAGAAAAGCTGCAAATTAAAAACAAAGACAGACCGCTGGCACCAATCGATTTAGTTCAAGTGACTAATTGTAAAGGGAAGACTGTTACAAGAAAGTTTAACGAAAGTGTGTATAAAAGTTGCTCGTGGATATGTGCTTGTGAAGCAACTAACCGGCTCTTCTGTTTTCCGTGTTTATTGTTTGCGAGTGAGAGAAACGGCACCTGGACAAATAATGGTTCTGGTGATATTGGTCATTTAAAACAAAAAATGGCAAAAAATGAGCTCAATTGCCCATATGAATTGCGAATTAGAACTAAATGTTCTGGGAAAATATAATATATCTCAGCAGTTAGACAGTGCTTTTAGGCGTAATGTGGAAAAACACAATGAGGAAGTTACTAAGAACAGATATTTCTTGTCGCAGATAATTAATTGCATAAAATTCTGCGGAGCATTCGAGTTAGCTCTCAGGGGACACGAGGAAAGTCAAAGTTCATTGAACCCTGGAGTGTTTTGTGGACTGATAAACTTCACCGTAGAATTAGATTCCGCGGTGAAAGATCATCTCAAGCAGGCCAGCGTTTTTCGAGGAACGTCGAAAGAAGTACAGAATGATCTGTTGCAGTGTATGCTTGATGTATGCCAAGAAGAAATTAAGAGAGAAATTTCTAAAGCAGACTATATCACTGTAATTGTCGATGAAACATCTGATATTTCATCTCTTTTTCAAATGGTGGTTGAGTTTCGTTACCTGCTACCAAATGGTAAGCCAGTGGAAAGATTCTGGACATTTTTAAATCCAGATGGACAAGATGCGAACGCTCTCCCCCTATGTATAAAAAATGCGCTCTCAATGGTGGTATCTGAAACTGAAAAAACAAAGTCGTGTCTCAGAGTGCAAATGTTATGAGTGGGCAGCATGTTGGTGTACAAGCATTGGTGAAGAAAGGTTACCCTTTCGTTCACTACATTCATTGCTATGCACACAAATTGAATTTGATTATGGCGCAAGCAGCAAGTCAAAATACGGAAGTTCGAATATTTTTCGCGGACTTAAATGAAATTCCTGCATTTTTTTTCTAATTCTCCGCAACAAGTTCATGTTTTGGATGGGATTGTAGGTAGGAGGATACCTGGAGTTTCAACAATAAGATGGAATTTCAAATACCGATTAGTGCAAACAGTTTTTGAGCATAAGGAATCAATTACCGAATGTTTAAAGACCATAGAGAGAAGCAGTAAACAAAGCAACACAATAGTTCAGGCTAGAGGACTGCGCCTTAAACTGATACAGCCAGACTTCTTGTTCTGGCTAGAAATATTCTTCATTATAATGCCACATGTGGATGTGCTATCTAATCAGTTCCAAAGATGATCCACTGATGCAGTATTTGCAAAATCTGCCATTGAAACATTTGAAAGCGCAATAAAGGAAGTTAGACAAAAGATTGATGACATAGCCGAGAACCCATGTTATTCAGCAGAGGCTGTAAAATGACGTAAGGTTGACCATTTGTCAAGAAAATCTGCAGCGAAAGAGGTGTGTGACATGATTCTGCTACAAGCAAAGGAGAGGTTTTCATTTCACAATCATCTTGTCGCGTCAAATCTCCTCATTTGTGAAAGATTTGAGGAATACAACAAAACGTATCCGGAGAAATACATGCATACTTTAACTGAAGCATTTCCATTCATAGACACGATTAGATTACGAAGTTGCAATTGATGTACATGTGCAGAGAATTCAGAAATGTATCAGGTGCTGTAGATCTTTTAGGGTTTATTGTGGAAAATAATCTAGAGAAAACGTTCAGTGAAGTTTCTAAATTACTGAAAATACTTGTAACAGTGCCAATGTCAACTAGTGAAGCTGAAAGACGTTTTTCAAGTTTAAAGGGCATAAAAACCTTCCTTCGATCCACGATGTCAGAAGAACACCTGGCTGCTCTAGCCATGTTGTCAACAGAGAAAAGCCTTGTAAGGGATATTTCAGACTTCAATGAGAGAGTAATAGACAAGTTTGCAACTAAAAAGGAGCGCTGAATGGACTTCATGCATCACCATGTCCTGTAAGCTGATGTGAAACAGTGAAAGAGACTGGAAGCTGTAAGAGATCTTTGGTGAGTCAACTTTTCTTTTTTGCATTGATTGTGTGTATGTGTGTGTCAGGAAGAAAGCACGTAACAAACTGCACACCCATTGCAACAGGTCACGTGCCGCCACTGACCAATACACAAAAGCACTGTTGAATAACCACAAATAGCAGTTTGTAATGACACTTTCTGGTCAATGCAACTGAGTGACTTCTACATTGTCACATTTGGGCTGCCTCGTTGCTATTTATAGAGAAAATTTCAGTAGGGAAGAAATAATGGCAGTTTAAGTAACAACATATAACCTTCCGTTGATATTGTAATGAAAAGAAGCTAGAAACAGTGATGTGTATTGAATTTATTTAAAGGTGAGTCGGAATTGTTACACTAACATCACTTAAGTTTATTCACTTAACATGTTTCGGGAAACGGTTGTTCCCATCCTCAGAAGGTTAATTCGACTGGCCCGTGTTGTTGGTGTTTCCGTTTTTTGGACTGGATCCTGTGGTGGCATCTTGTGGTGGAGAAATGTACTTCCAGAACCTACAGAACCTACAGAACCAATCAATAAAATTCACCATAGAAATAGAAAAAGAAGGCATGCTACCATTTTTAGACCTAAAAATCATCAGAGAACACAAGAACCTAACCTTTGGCATATACAGGAAGCCAACACACTCTACTAATTACACAAAAAATAAGAGTTTCAATCCAACCACACACAAAAATGCAGTACTAAACAGCCTAACACATAGACTGGTATATACCCCCTTAAATAAAAAAGAATACCAGTTAGAATACCAGCATATAGTAGACACAGCAATACATAATGGGTACAACAAAACAACTATTGACAAAAAAATTGCAAAATTCAAATGACAGATGCACATCAGAAACACAACAAATCTCAGCCAGCAAGATAAAGAGCTAAAGTCCAAGAAATTCACATACCACCCAGGAACATTTCACAAATTTAAGAAGATTTTCATGAAACATAACATCAGCCTAGCTCCACAGAACAAATTTAACATAGAGAAATTACTTTGTAACAAGTTAAAAGACCCCATTCCACAAGACAAAAAAAGGTGGAATCTATAAAATCAATTGTTTAGATTGCAATAAAGTATACATAGGTAAGACAAAAAGAAACCTAGAAACTAGGCTAAAGGAGCACATGAGATGTATTAAATACAAACAAATGGACAAATCTGCAGTTTCACACCATTTTTGGATCACTAATCACAACATCAAACCCAATATTACATTAGTCAAACCAGTCAAATTTGCAGCCGAATTAGATGCATGGGAGAAGATCACCATTCTAAAACACAACACACATCTAATGAATTTTGATTTGCCGCCACCAAATCCTCTCTGGAAGTACATTTCTCCACCACAAGATGCCACCACAGGATCCAGTCCAAAAAACGGAAACACCAACAACACGGGCCAGTCGAATTAACCTTCTGAGGATGGGAACAACCGTTTCCCGAAACATGTTAAGTGAGTAAGCTTAAGTGATGTTAGTGTAACAATTCCGACTCACCTTTAAATAAAAACATATAACCTTGTTTATTCTCAGTAACCCACACAGATAAAACTTCTTTTATTCTCAGTAACCAACATGCATCAAATTACTAACAAATCACACAAAAGTAAAACCAAAATTAACATACAAAGAAGGAAGAAAACGTGGTACTTCATCTGATTTTATGCTGTTACTGCTATCCATGCCCACTATTATATGTATATGTCACTCAGTTTTTATGTTTTTGCTTATAAAAGTGAACATCCGAGCAGCAGCAGTGCTAGTGGTAGTGTTTAGTTAGTTTGATACTGTTGTTATCATAGTAAAGTATAATACCGCTCAAAATTTTATTAATTTTTCAACCTAACAAATTACAGCTCTTTTAGATTTGCGCAGGCATAGCCAAGGTGACATAGCTGTTGTAATTATTTACTTGACTGTGTTATTAGTCCATGATCAATGTCAGAGAGGAGGTCAACCAATAATATGTGAACTCTTTATTCCTTCGCTGTTTTGTGAAACCATGAAAGCTTAAGTTAGTATTATTATGTTGGCAATGTTGGAGCTATTAAAATGATAATTTCTAAAGATACATATGGTGTTTTTTGTAAGCAGCACAAAAAAATTAAATAATTAACTGTGTGAAAGAGTACAGAGTTTAGAATTCTAAGCTATGCAGTAGCTTCCGCCATGTGTCAAATTTGGTCAAAATTGTTGCAACAGTGTAGATTATAAGGAACTTACACACATACATATATTGACTTTTATTAATTAAGATTAATAACAAAATCAACAAAAATAATAAATTCATACAAGTTTTCAGAAGAATAGCTGAATATATGTTATAGAGTATTCTATTCCATTTATGGCAAAGAGCATTAAGAAAAAGGGGCTGTAAAATTACAATGTTCACTCTTTTCCCAAATGTTCAGATATTCACATAATAATAATAATAATAATAATAATAATAATAATAATAATAATAATAATAATCATCATCACGAGTATTATAAAGGCATAAAAATGAGTATGCATCAGAACTGATTTAAATAATTCTGTCAACACTAAATTATGTTTCTTCTGCAGGACGTAAGCGATAAGACATTTCTAAAATGAGCAATTACGGTATTTATACACTCATATCCAATTTCACCCTAATTTTATCCAATATTGTTATTAATGGATTTTTTTATCCTTTGCTGCAAATAAGGTTAATCTCATTATTTTTAGGCCTGAAGTTTTAAGGATTAAAAAGCAACATTCAATTTTATAATGGGGTTGCCTGTATTCTTTCAATGACTCTATTCCTCTTGGGTTTCATTTAGCATTCAATTGCATTTCTTCCTCATAAGTTGGAGGAAAGTGTAGCTGATCGTTAGATGCTACAATATCACAGAAATATTTTGGTATAATTTCAACAAAACTTCCCTCAAGTATGTTCCAATTTTCATTAACTATCATCATTACTTTCAACCCTTTAAATACACATTTCACAAACACTATACAAACCATCTCTCATCCTCATTAATTTTGCAATGCATAATTCAAATACAAGGTGTTACATAAAAGTTCCTAGAATGTACGCGTAGCTCATGAAGTCAGGCTAGTTAACAAAATGCCCTCCAGGTGACATCTCATACACCCTTTGTGAGTCAATGTCTCATGAGGCTCAGCACTAGATGGTAACATTTAGCTTTTATGCAAACTTCCCCCATTGTTGCATGACTTGTAAAATTGAGACAGCGGGTGGTAACCGAGAGCAAGTGTGTACAGAAATTTTGGTTTCAGACTCAGAAAAACTGCTGCAAAAACACATAACATGTTGAAGCGAGCATTTGGGAGGCTGCTGTAGGTCACATGGATTGCCACAAAGTCTGTGCCATGAATTCTTAGTGACAAGCAGAAACAGCATCACGTGAAAGTCTGCAGAAATCTTCAAGAAACATTTGAAAGTGAACCAGACTTTCTTTCAAAGGTTATTACTGGTAGTGAAAGTTGGGTTTATGGGTACGATCCCAAAACCAAGAATCAGTCATCACAATGGAAGAGTCCATTGTCACCCCATCCCAAGAAAGCACAGCAAGTGAAGAGAAATGTGAAATCCATACTCATCTGTTTCTTCAACATGGAAGGGATTGTCCATAAGGGGTTTGTCCCTCCTCATCAGTCTATCAATGGAGTGTTCTACTGTGATGTCCTGAAGCAGCTGACGGAGAAGGTAAGAAAAAAATGCCCAGAAAAGTGGCACATGGGTGATTAGTTCCTCCATCAGGACAATGAGAGGTCACACTCTGCCTTCTGGCAGAAATCAAAATGGCCCTTGTTCCTCATCTGCCATATTCACCTGACCTTGCACAGAGTGGCCTTCGTTTACTCCCCAAAAAGAAACTCAAGTTAAAGGGCCAAAGATTTCAAAAAGCTGGGGACATTAAAATGGAACTACAAGCTGCACCAAACAGGATCATGAAAAATGCATTCCAGGGAGCTTCCTGTCCATGGAAAAACCACTGGGGGTGGGGGCACTACTTTGAAGGTAACGATGGTGAATAAGGTCCAGAGAAGGTGCAATTTCATTTATTGATGTATTCCAGAAACTTTTAAGTAGCACTTTGTATTTTATAAACTAACAATAATAAATAAACATTCTACCTGCTATAGATTTCTATGACACTTACCTCAAGGTCATTACAAAGCGATGAAGTTTCTGTTTCCAGCCACCAAGGTTCTTCTTTAATTTCTATTTTATCATCCATTTCATCATCACTGTTGTATTTCTTAACCATCATTACAGGACCCTCTGGAACAAATTCTCTCTCTTTCTGTGAACAAAAGTCTGGAAAAGGGGTCTCAGATTTAAAGTCTGTTTTGATTACCACAGCATCACTGTTGGTCTTCACTGTAACATTCTTGGTAAACAATGCTCTTTCATTCTGTGAGGCTACACCATCTGCGAGAGGATCCTCTTCTTTGATCTCTATTTTGGTATCCATTTTACAACTGTTGCTGCATCTGATGGTACTGTCTATGGAGAAACAAATAATCATGAATAGCTGAACAATGGCAATAAAAGTAGAGAATAATTAATTGTATGATCATGAGACAAGTCTAGTATATATACAACCTTAAAAAACAGTATGGAGGTAAATGGGATATCTCTGTCTCTATTTAATACATACATATTCCCATTAGCTTCATCCTTTTGTACTCTTGCGCTATCAGCAAGTTGATAATAACTTGCTGTAAATGTTTCATTGCTTTAATTTTCAGCTTTCAACACATTCAGAAGATTTTTTCTATCAACTTAAGTTATTTTTACAGCCTTTATAGATTTCTGTGTGTCCAAATTTTAAAGAAAGTGTATTTTTCAGTAAAACTGCAATACTTTCTGTTTCTATGCTTATCACGCAGTAACTAATAAACCAAATGGTTTAACGCAATAATATATTTTTCTTAGCTAGAGTAAACTACAGGGTTGATACGGGCGCTAATGACCTCCCTGGTTAGGCGCCCTTAAACCTCACTTCATCATCACAGGGCTGATACCTGCGTAGCTTGAATTCTGTCTTTAATAATATGATCATTGTAATTTTTTTTAAATTAAATACTTTCGGAAAATTCTATACCTATGCACTAAAATGTCATCCAGCAAGAAACTTTTGTGTTTATAATGGGCACACAGCAGGAGAAAATGTTAAGGGGGTCTGGAGACAGTTCTTAAAAGATGCCGGAATCCTGTAACTTCTTGCATTCATTGTGTATGACAAAGAAATATCATCCATCTATTCAGCTAACAGGTGGCAGAAGACAGTAAAGGTTAACATCAGTTTAAGGAAGGTGTGTGTTTATAGCATGTGGAACACTGTGAAGCGTAATGTAGGCCATTTACTTAACATTTTGCATAAATTATTTAGTTATGGAGGGTGAAGCTAGCAAGAAAGGAAATGCTGGTGTTAATCAGGCAATAAAATCCACAGCCAGGATCTCTAGAGTGGCCTAACAGCCTGTAAGCCCCTAAAGCTTGGCCTTGAGTGGGCACCAGACGCGTCAGCAGGCAGTGGATAGCCAAAATCTATCACACACTACCAACATGTTGATGAGGTCTGTCTCCGGATTTTGCTAATGAAGCCTCTGAGATACCTCAAGAACTTTCAGAGTATATACTCTCACTCAAGCACGCAGGGCTATGCCTGGGGGGGACCTGAAATATTCATAGGAACATGGGAACCATAAAAGAAATTAGTTCTGCTAAACCAGAGGGTTCCTTATCAGGAGACCACAAGATATATGAGACTACAGTTAAAGCCGTTGGGCCCTCAAAAGAGGACTCTTTTCACCAATAGTAAAGTAAAGCAGACAAGAACTGCAACTCCAAGAGATGTGGAGAAGCAGGTCCTGCATCCAAATCCAGAAGCCCTCGAAAACACCAACAGAAGTACCACAACTAAAAGTGCAGTAGCTGGCATCCCAGTTAGAAACCCGGCACCACGAGTAAACAAATGGAGCTGGGAACTGTGAATTCTGAAGATCAGAATATAAGGGCATTGTCTCCAAGAAAGATAGTGAAACTGATGTTTTGGGGGAACCGACCTGAGATCAGTTCCTAGAGTTGAAACCAAAGCACATTAGTGATCCACTGAAGAGGGGGAAAAAGGCTTGGCTACTGACCAGGACCATGGGGTAAGCAGGTGTGCTAGAAATAGGGCCCATGCAGAACCCAGGTCTGGGCTGGAGCCTGCTTCTTCCGGGCACCTCCAAAAGAAATCAGAGGAAACTTCAGCTACGTAAAAAAAGAAAAAAAAACCAAAAGGCAAGGATATCTCAGCCTCTCAGTTATGCCTAAAACCATCCAATCTGGGTTTAAGGTGACCATCATAGACAATGGCTTCCCCAGGTTGTTCTGACACAAGAATAGGGCAACCCCGGTATGGGTTGGGTGGTAGTTGAACAGCTCATGGACAGGCTCTCCGAGAGGGAAGATGTCCTGAGGTTTGAAAAATGCTACCTGGCAAAGGGAGGGTATTTGTAGTCTGCCACGGTGAGGTTTCCTTGGGGTGGCTGAAATCATGCATTGCAACTTTGCAGGCATGGGAGAGGTCCAGGCGCAAGACTGTAGGATTGGATGAATTTAAAACATTCCTGACCTGGCTCTCACGGTCAGAGGTGGAGATCGAGGTTCTCTTCCAAAGGCTCAGGAGGCAGAATCTTGGAATTACTTTCAAACTCTTTTGCAGCTTAGTGCAGCCACCTTTTTGAGAGGGTAGGAACCCAATGATGGATTTCAGTTGGACATGTATTAGAGATTTCCAGGCTGGAAGGGGGATCCATATCCCTCGGTTATCCCAAAAGAGGACCAGATGTTTTTAGGAAAACAGGAGACTCTAAGAGAAAATGTACAGGTGCGACAGGTTAAGGTAAGGTGAGTTCATTCATTCAGGCTAACCTACAACACAATATTACCGCTTAACAAGTTCTCCCTAGTAACATAACGAGGTGTTATATAAGTGCCACGATATACAAGAACCTTGGCTTGGGTAGGGTCTTATTATGGGCTAAATATAAAATGTTTTACTATTTTCAGTGCTTCATCTGATGTAAAACCTACAGCATGTGTTCTTACAAGACTCAGTAACATATGGGCTCTGCCGGGCTTTCTCTAAAAAAACATTATGGCACTCATACGAAGCTGTGAGGAGGGTGGAGTGCAACATCGCGTGGTAGTTTGCACAGCGAGTGTCTCCATAGAATCACCCCCTCCTTAGGAGTTCAGAGATCTTGTGTCTTATTACAGTTAGGAAAACCTCAACCTATGGTTTGACTGTGACTCCAATGCCCATCACAGTGTTTTGGGGTAGTACAGACATCAATGGGAGGGGGGAGAAGCTGCTCAAGTTTGTGTTACAGATCTCAAGATTGTGAATCAAGGGAACCTTCCAACTCCAAAGGGAGGAGGTCTTAAACTTGTTATTAACCTCCTTTGGTATACCAGTGGAGATTAATGATTGGAGGGTTTATTTGTAACATTCCATGTCTGACCAAGGACATATATGCTTTGGTTTTGAGGGAAGAAAAGGAACACTAGTGCAGGAAACCTAGGAGGACCAATTGGAACTCCTTTAAAAGAACCTGGATGACAGACTGAAGAATGGACCCCAGATGAAGGTAAGAAGTGTGGAGGAACACACTTTTATGAACACCCTGGTGTCTTCCTATGAAAGAAACTGTCCCCTCAAAAGGAAAGGACTGCCTGTACGGGAACCCTGGGAGGACCAACTGGAACTCCTTTACAAAGGACCTGGATAGCGGACTGAAGAATGGACCCCAGATCAAGCTAACAAATGCAGAGGACCTAGAGGGTTATGTGAGGTTTTTCACTAACACTCTGTCGTCTTCTTATGACAGATACTGTCCTCTCATATATGAGGTCTGGGCTAAACATAAATTCATTTGCAATTCTAGTTTAAGAACCATCAAGAAAAAAACACAATAGTTGTACAATGTATGTAAGGCCAAAAAGTGTCAGGCAACCTGGAATGCCTATAAGGAGTACCAAAGAATCTACAAAAAGGAAATTGGGAAGGCCTCAGAGCCACTTCTGTAATAAAATACAGAAGCAGTTGAGCACTGTGCACTTAAGAAATTGCTGGTCACTGCAGATAAGGTCATGTTGGCCTTACTGGAGGACCACTTGGTGCTATGACACAGATGGAGGGGGAGACCGTGAGCCTGTTCTTGAAACCCACTTTTCAGAGACCAGCGTTACAGATCAAGAGCCTAACTCTGTTAAGGCATGCATTCACATGAAGACTGACATGTGGCCTCCGAGATTGAGAATTTCAAAAAAGTTATATTGGCTAGTTTTTCTTTTGAGCCCTATAAAAGTGTGCATGAAGATGAGTTCTTCTGGATCTTCTGCAGAAAGCCTGGGAGAGTGTTTCTTTCCACTTCGTGAGGATATTCACAATCTGTCTGGCTATGAGGCATCTGTTTCATCTCTGGAGACAGTACAAAGTGGTTTTTATATCTAAGCCGGGTAGACAATCCTACCGCAAGCCTAGGGATTTTCGTCCCATCAGTCTAACATCCTTTTTTATTGAAGGCTCTGTTAAGACAGGTAGATACATACTTGAGAGATGGGGCCCGTTGACAGACTCATTTACCATCATCAGTATGCCTACTGGTCGGGAGAAAAACAGCACTCCATCAGCTCTTAGTAAGACCGGAGAGGATGCTGGACTGTGCAGAACTTGCTATGGCAGCGTCCCTGGGCAATCAAGATGACTTTAGGCACCATTATGAAATGTCTGAGAGTAGGGGAGTCAGTCCAGTTGTTACGGACTGGAATATGAGCTCCTTGGAATGCCATCAGGCAGTGGTGACCCTGAGAAGTGAAGGTAACAATGCCCCAGTGACATAGGCCTTGTAGCTAGTGGAAACTTCAGAGTACTGTTTCAGAGCTCATACAGGCCTCCCTACATACACTAGAGGAATGGTGCAAAGAAACGAACTTGTCCATTAATCCAGACAAGCCAGAAATAATGATCTACATAAAGAGGAGGAGACTGCCAGGCTTGGCAGAGCTCCATCTGTTTGGAAAGAAGTTGAAGCTTACTGGAGTGGTTAAGTATCCAGGAGTTTTTCTGGATGCTGGGCAGCTGGGAAAAGCATGCTGACTCAAAAGTAAAGAATGCCCACAATGCTTTGCTGGAGATTCATATGGCCCGGGTGGGGCCTGAGACCTAAAAGTGCTCAAATGGCTCTACACCACGGTTATAAGACCGTCAAATACCTATGTGGCACTGGTTTGATGGCCTGCCTCTCTTGTGAATGCAGTTGCTGCTTTCGCTGCAGAGATTGCTATGTAGGATGATAACAGGGGGGTGCGGATGAACCCTCAGTCCACCTTAAGAGATTTTGGTGAACCTTCCACCTTTGCCCTTGTTTGTGAAGAAGATAGCCAGGATGAGTGTACACCCTTATGGACTATAAGGGGGGTGTGTTTTAAACTATCACACAAAGAGCACTCACTGATACTTTCTGGACTTCAGGACATGCGTTCTATTACCCAGATGATTGGGGAATTTATAGGGACTAGGTATAATTTAAGTATATGGTGGTAATACCTTCCGAGGAGTGGGACCCAAAGAGAGACTCTCTCCTGAAGACAGGAGACAGCACATTTTTTACAGTTGGTTCCCGACTTGGGGGCAGGACAGGAGCTGGGGTCTGAGGCCCTAAAACCTGGCTTGTCATTCCCTTGGTAGTGTTACCACCATTTTTCAGGCTGAGGTCTATGTGATTTACGCTATGCACATTTACAATATGCCATGCGGATGAGCAGATGTACAGTATGGCAGTTTTGAAAGGTCTTACGGTAGTTAAAACTACATCCAGACTGGTTTGGCTATACCAGAGGATGTTAGAAAGACTGTGTACCAGCTGCCCTGTTACATTTTTCTGGGTTCCTGGGCATGCTGGTATTAAAGGAAATGAGAAGGCAGTCACCCTTGCAAAGAGAAGGTTGAGGATCAATTTTATTGGGCCATTAAACCAAGGTTGCACGTTCAAATCCAGAGCAGGGCAATGGATGTTTTGGGCATAAAAAGCCTTAGCAGGGTTTCCTTCGGAAGAGAAGTAATGCCAGTAGTACCATGTCATTGATTTGTGGCATGTAAAAGAATCTTAAGCCTGATAAAGGGGGCTCGGAGCAAAATTTCTGGTCTCTTACGCCCAATGTATAGAATGGTATGCTAAGAACCATAGCAGTTAAAGAGCGTCCATAAATAAAACTCAATTTCAACTTTGTGGTGTCTGGTAGTAGATGTACTGATGGGTAGGCTAAACAGGGGAGGAATACATGTTCAAGGCTATGCTGATGACATGTGCCTTGTAGCAAGTGGAAAATTCCCAAGCGCTGTTTTGAAGCTCATACAGGGCTCCCTACAGACTTTACAGGAATGCTGCAGAGAAACAAACTTAGCCATTAACCCGGACAAGACTGAAATAATGATCTTCACAAAGACAAGGAGGCTGCCAGGTCTGGTAGAGCTCCACCTGTTTGCGAAGAAGTTGAAGCTTTCTGGAGCGGTCAAGTATCTAGCAGGCATCCTGGATGCTGGGCTAAGCTGGAAAAAGCATATAGATTATAAACTTCAGAAGGCCTAGAATGCCTTGTGGGCCTGTCGAAGATCAGTAGGACTGAGGTGGGGCCTGAGACCCAAGTAGTCAAAGGGCTATACACCTCGGTTATTAGATAATCTATAAATTGTGTGGCACTGGTTTGGTGGTCTGCCTCTCTGGTAAAGGTGCTGGGATGCACTCGCTGCCATGATTGGCATGTAAGACAATAACAGGGGCAGTGGGCAGAATTCCTTAGTCTGCCTTGGAGGTTTTGGAAACTTGCCTCCTCTTTGCTTGTATATTAAATTAAGTTTTATTAATAGACACTCTTTAACTGCTGTGGTCCTTAGCGCCCCATTCTATATTGGGTGTGCAAGACCAGTAATTTTGCTCAGAGGCCTCTTTATCAGGCTTAAGGAGTTTTTACGTGCTGTAACTCTATGTCTGGGGTTACCAGAATAAACCTGGAATACAATTCAAGTGATAAAACCACTAGAGCTGTGCTTCACACTATTAACTAAGGACTTTAATTAGCATAGAAGTTGTTACTAACACAAGGTATTTCATAATATTTCTTTGCCCCTTCTTAAACGAGTACCTTTACAGTAATGTTGCTCCCAACTTGTCCCTTTACTGCGCAATATCGCTAAATCACACAGTTTTGACAGCTTAAATCACAAGCAATAGATGTAGGCTGATAAGAATACTGGTTCGTTAGGGAAACAGAAGTGACGTATAAAGATACAGTGGCCAGAAATGGAACTGAAACGGATCCTAGGGAGGTGAAGCCACAAGTTTAAACAGCCAGTAAAAATGCACAAGAAACAGGGGCATATGATAAGGGTATTTATTTACTTAATACTCAGTGATGGTGCAGTGAAAGATAACAATGAATGCTCTTGTAATTACAAAAGAAAACATCTGAGCAGCTGTTGAGGGGGAAGAAACAACAAAGTGGAGTGACATTACTAGCATTGTTTGCTGGAAGGCATTCTCGGGCCAGAAGGATTATAGTGGTTGTAACAGATGTGAATATTTAAGAAGGAACACAAGCATCCACCCATTTTAGGACATTTTCTTAAATAGTAAAAACATTGCAACAAGTCAACAAACTGCTCCATTTTAATACTACACATGAGTAGAGAAAACTGAAAACCTAACCATATTAGTATACATATAACCCATGAGAATTTAGCAATGTTAAGAGGTGACAATTCCAGCTATTGATGTGATTCCTGTTATCTGAATCCAGTTCTTATAAACCTTAATCTAAACTTGGGTAGAACTGAAACCACAGGACTCTACGGTTTCAATGAATGTTGACTACACCCTGGCGCCAACTCTCCCTTCATACTGCGCCACTTGTATCTCATAGAATTATTTACTCAAATTTTG
Source organism: Deroplatys truncata (assembly GCA_030765065.1). Taxonomy (NCBI): domain Eukaryota; kingdom Metazoa; phylum Arthropoda; class Insecta; order Mantodea; family Mantidae; genus Deroplatys; species Deroplatys truncata. The sequence goes on along the minus strand of CM060981.1, from coordinate 303,277,911 downwards.
GTGGCCCTACTAGCTGAACTCCAAGAATTACAATACTCACAAAGCACCTACTACAGGCAGAAAAGTAAACTAATCAGTGAAGGTGAGTATGGAAGAAAGTTGACATCTTGCTGCAGGTTAAATTCCATTTACCTCAAGATATGTTGTGTTACATGATTTACAGATACAACTTCCCCCAGAGAATTTGCAACTCCTTCTGGTGCCAAAATATAAAATTATCCTTTACTTCTGCTGCTCTGTAACCATCACAACAAGAAGAAGCAGCTTCATATAGCTCTTAAAAGCAGATTCACTGACATTTACATAAACATCTGTATAGGAAACACAAAAAAACACTTAAAGCTCACAATTTTGTGCAATGACTGTGGCAACAAAGCTTCAAGTCACTAACAACATGATAGGTGTAAATAAAACAATAAATATGGTGCACTAAAGTCCTGCACTTATTTAACCGCTTCAGCGATGGCCATTTAAACCCTGCATGGGCCAGGAATGGATACCCAATAAACAGTGTAATTGTTAAATGGGGTTAAAATGCTGCATAAATACACATTCATATCTTCCGTATTTATTAAGTTTTGTTAATGAAACAAAAACTGGTTTAAAGCTCATTAAATGTAGTATTCATCTATGGTATCAACAAAGTGTAAACTATTTTAAAAAACGTTGAAATATCGCTACCTTGTTTCTCTGTATCAAAAGTCATTTGTGCGTCGAACGCACCTAATTTGTGTCAGCTTCTTGTTTGTGCGTACGAACAATATAGCTGCCTCAGCAATGTGTTCTCCGGTTCAAGGTTTCATGTTTTCGTTTATATTACAATGCGATAATGTACTTCTGTGAATTGAAACATGCCAGCTAGAAACAAAGCAAACCTGTCTGTCAGCATTTGTATGTGCCTATGTCTTAGAATATTACACAACCAAAGTGTAGGGTAGATGAATGCAGTGATGTTTTCATTCAGTCTGGAAAGCTTTCGTGTTCTGTACTGAAAAGCACATTTGAAATGGTTATATCTCAGTGCTAACCATGGCTTCAACTAGCAATGTAGCAAATCAATTAGCTCGCCTAGGAAGTGTACGGGCTTCTGAAATTACTTCAGAAAATGTGGAGGACTTCTTGCTGTGTGATAGTGATTTGGATATAGACGGCAGATTTTCAGATTCTGAAGGGGGTATTGAGGATATAGGTAGCAGTGAGGAAGAAAATGACACTCTTCCTTCAGGTGTTCTTAAAGAATCAACATTGTGAAGTGGCCAAAATAACTCCAACACAAATAGATGCATCTTCACGAACACAGCCTCTGGTGTATAACCCCAGGCTCAACTGACTTCTGACAGCCAACCAATTGACATTTTCACAAAATTTTTTACTGCTGACTTAGTGTCTCTCATTGTTACGGAAACAAATGTATATGCGAGTAAGGTGAAGGAAGACCTGACCTCTAAAGGCAATTTAGGCCCTAAGAGTAGAATTCAGAAGTGGACAGAAGTAACACTGAATAAGATTTACAGGCTATTTGGTCTAATTATGCTCATGGGCGTTATTCGTAAACCTACATTACACATGTACTAGTCTACAGATGACATGCTAGCTACTCCATTTTTTGGGAAATGCATGTCGAATAACAGGTTTACTTCCATTTTGCGGTTCCTACGTTTCACATGCACAGAAAATGTAAATGATAAGCTACACAAAATCAGGCCGGTTTTTGATTATATTATTTCAAAATTTAAAGAAAATTACGTGCCTAGTAAAAAAGTCACTGTTAATGAAAGCTTGATGCTTTGGAAGGGCTGCTTAGGTTGGAAGCAATACATCAAAACAAAGCGGGCCAGATTTGGCATAAAGAGTTTTGATCTTTGTGAAAGTAAAACGGGATATCTTTATAATAGTTGCATGTACACTGGTCAACGGACTGATAATACTGGAGACAAAATTTGGGGTTATCTGGCTCCATAGTAATACACCTGATGGAACCTCTACTTGATCAGGGTAGGACTGTATATTTAGATAATTGGTACAGCTCCCCAAAATTATACATGGCCTTATACAAAAGAAAAACAAATGCAATTGGAACAGTACGTTCAAATTGTATTGGCTTGCCAAAGGACGTGAATACAAAGGCTCTAAGGAGAGGAGAAATGCAGGTGTGTCAGCTCCCACCTTTGACCTACATTGCTTGGCACGACAGGAGGGTAGTTACGGCATTATCCAATTGCAGCTCTAAGATTTTGATGATTGACACTGGAAAAATATATTCTCACACCAAAATATCAATTTTCAAGCCTGATGTTATTCAGGAATACAATATGCATATGGGGGGTGTGGATCTAGTAGATCAGGTATTGCAAGCATATTCCTCTTTACGAAAAACAGTTAACTGGTATAAAAAAGTATTTTTGCCCAGTTGGATATAAGCATATACAACTGTTTGGTAATTTGGAGAGCTGTAAACCCACGCAAGACAATGACATACCTGGACTTCTGCATATCAATAGCTCGTAGCCTAATTGAGCAGTATAACATTCAGAGGCCTCTTCATACTGGGGGGTAAGAAATCCACAACCCCTGGACCCCTCAGACTTGAAGGAAAACGTTTTCCTAAAAGGATACCACCCACCGCAAAAAAGTCGCATCCATTTCGAAAGTGTCTGGTGTGTTGCAAGAAAGGTGTTCGCAAGGAAACCAATATGATTTGCCGTGTATGTGATGTGACCTTGTGTGTTTATCTGGGTTTTGAGATATACCATTCAAGAAGAAACCTTTAAAGGTAAGCCTTGATATCTCAGAGAATTTATTTAAATTTATTATAAAAGAGAAAAATTATAATAATTAGGGTTAAATAAGCATTAAATGCATGTATACACAGGACGCCTATTGACGTCCATATCCTTTCTCCTGCACTTTAATACGGAATTCATATGACGTCCATATCCCCGAAAGGGTTAAAACTAAATTCTCAACAATGGCAGTTTTAATCACAATACCACAATATGACAAAAGGTAAGATTCGGAGCAATTCAAAATTTTAAATTGGAAAAAAATAATTAAACGTTTTGGCTGATAAAACTCCCGTACAGGGGCACAAGTTGCCCTTCTATGTGGGAATGGAACCAATTTTATTTCAAGCAGTACATTACAAGTTAAAGTCTTATTCTATACAAAGCAAACATATGAAGTAAAACTGAATAAAACAATAACTAATTCCATTACTATTTCCCAGCTACTTCCAATCCTGGTAATAGTGTTTGTTTATACCCATGTGAAAAAGTTAATGCTACAGATCATTGCTTATTCAATTTTATAAACTGACACATCGACATGATAATTGGCAATAAAACAGGTTCCTACACAATGCCAATTTTAGCCAATAGAGGCACTCAACTATTCCATAAACTTCTAACACACAGCTGTAATGAGACTCTTGGCGACTTATTTAAAATGTTGTTTATATACTTGATGCTCATGATGTTATACAGCACTTAGATGGACCCATATTGGTTGTAGAATCAAATTATACAATAATAAATGGTTGATACTTTCAACGTTATAAAATATGACGTAAATATACATACAGAGAACCATCTCTAAGAAACTTTCCCTTTCTCCCTGCTATACCAAATCAACTATATTGCAAATCACTCATACAGCAAGAAATAAATGCATTGTTTTGTATTTTCCAATGAGCATACATTTCATTACATGGAACACCTTTCAGTTAAGCAATAGTTTTGAAATGTGCATGCCTGCATGTTAAACCTTCTAAACTGAAATGTATAATATTTACATTTAGTCAATAATTGAATAAAGTTGGTTTATCGTTGTGTACCTCACTGTAACTCAAAGCAAGAAAAAAGATGTGGCTTGTCATTCCATGTATTCTCAAAGGTCAATAAACTAAAAAAGAAATGGTGCATAGCAATTTCTCGCCAAAGAGACAAGCTAGGCTCTCTTTGGACAAAAATCTGTGGTCTGCAGTAGACATTTCAAAGGAACTGATTGCAGCTTCAACACATCTACAACATGCCTACTTCATAAAGTTGTGCCATCAATATTTGAAGGTGGTCAACCTTTAAGATGCATTTAAAAAAAAAAAAATTGAAATGAGAAATGAAAACTGCCCCATAAAGTGAAATTTCTGTATCGTGAACATGTAATGTGACAATCATGACACTTCAATTGCAAACCAATGAAGAAAACTGAAGGTACACAATGTTCTATTCAAAAACAAAATGTAATTCCCGCAGTCCTTTAAAATGCTGGAAGACAGAGAGAAAAAAAAAGCTGGTTAGACCTCTGCTAGTTAACATTGTAAAAGATGTGTCATACTATAGTGAAACAGTGAAAACGCTTAAACAAAAGCCACTAAATAGAAAAGCGCTTAAGTTACATTAGACTAAACTATGCAGTGAAAAATTACTTATGTTATTATGCAGAACTAGGGCCACTCGAAAAAATTAACGAATTCCGGTGTTAATGATAGATTCTTTTATGCTGATTGCGTTTTTGCCAATTTTCTTTCTCGGAAAAGCTATAACGCGATTTGTCTATAAAAGTAGAGCACCAAAAAGGGGCGGGCAGGTGTGCACCAGCTGCTGAAGAGATCACATCCACTTCTAAACTCACTCTTAAGGTATTTTATTCACTTTCCTATTGCTTTTGTAACTATTTTCAACAAAGAGAACTAACAACAGATTAGCCAAGTTCGGTAATAGAGTTAGACGCTACTTTAACCTCCAAATATGCGCAAATATGTTGTGTCCATTATACAACACAGCAGAGAGAACTTGTCTTAACACCATTAGTAATTCTGGACAAGAACAAATATGCTCTCGGTTTCTTTTTAAGTTTCACATCCTAACTAAAGTTCGCAATTAATCACTCACTTTGTCTTCTTTTGGTGCAGCACTTACAGAGAGATAACTGCGAGCTCAAGCTTTCTCTAATTCAGTGTAATCACTAGACATGGGGCGATTCATGAACGAATCGTTCATATGAACGATTACAAGGAAAGAATCGCATGAATCGTGGTAGTCTTAGCATGAATCGTCGTTCAGAAAGAATCGTACATGAATCGTTCAAAAAGAATCGTGATCAGGACATTCTCGATTCATTCTCGCTTGAGCTTTGGCTGCCAAGCCGAGCCCGGACGAATGTTGCCGAGTGAGTACGATGATGAGCAAGGAAATTACCAAGCGGCAAGCATTGTGATGCTGTAACATGGTATATGAAAACAGCATGAACGACGATTCATGTACGATTCTTGCGATTCTTTCTGAACGACGATTCATACACGATTCTTACGATTCTTTTTGAACGACGAATCATACACGATTCTTACGATTCATTTTGAACGACGATTCATGCACGATACTTACGATTCATTTTGAACGACGATTCATGCTAAGACTGCCACGATTCATGCGATTCTTTCCTTGTAATAGTTCATATGAACGATTCGTTCATGAATCGCCCCATGTCTACTGCATTATTAGTTTCCCCGTCAAACCAACACCACCAAAATAAAAACACATACTCCGTATTTCCATGTAAAATAAAAATAGAGTTAAAAATTATTTGAAATACGCCACTTGATGTTTGTTTACCCGTTTACCCATTGCATCAACAAAATAGAACAAATAAAACTACTCCGCATTTTCAATAAAATAAGTTAAGAACGCTAACCTTACCTATGTCCTACTGAAAAAAAGGTGTCCTTTTTCTGCTACAGATGTCACTTATCTTATCCGTTCGCTACAGTAGCTCTATTAACCAATAGAACCACTGTACCCCTACTACTAAAACCTCTTTGTTAGGATTAATTGAATATGTATTTCTAAAATCACTGTACCGCCAGCTGCTAGCGGTTTCAAAAGGCACAAACAAAATGTGGCCAACATTTGAAGCGCTAACACCGCTAACGCGAGAGCAGCAAGCGTGCGTATCCTAACACTGTAAACGATTTACAATTAAAATAACTAGTTTTCTGAATGTACGGAAGGTTAGTCTTAGGTTAGTTCTTTTTAATACATAAGTTTATGTTAATTACTAGCAAGTGGTTACACCAAAGGTAATCCACAGTTCCATGTCGAAATGGTAGTAAAAGTATAGTATAAACAACATTTTCGAAGTCGATAAAACACGTAAACATTTCTTAAAATGATTGTTTTAACTCCACCTTCCTTAAAAAATAAGGTTTTTTTTTTTGTTTTTAACGCATCATATTTCCGCAAGATCTTCTCCGCTTATTTTTTCACACGTTTTGGATGTCATTTACAAATTTCGGAACTATTTGTTTTTAAAACTTTATTTTATGCATATGTTAGGGAAAGTTTATTTTTAAAAAGTCAATGTTAGTTTTCATGTCACACAGATAATTATATAAGATAACAATATTTTTGAAACAACAAAACGGGACATGTTATACGTTTCTCAATGAAACATGGGGCAAAAGAGAATGCGTAAAATTGTTTCGAGATAATTACAAAGGTTTCAAAATAAATAATAAATAAATAATTTCACAAATAAAGAACAGAGTACTGTCTTCTATCAAAATCACAACTGTAATGAATTTCCTTTTTACTCAAGCATATGTGTTTACAGCAGGGCCGTATTTAGAGGGGGGTTTTAGGGTTCAAACCCCCCGAAAATTCTGACAGTTTTATTTATTTAAATTCATAACAAACCAATATGGCAAAATGCTGTTGGATACTATTGCGAGTCTATTGCTAGTAGCACATTTACAAGAAAAAGGGAAACAATATCGTTGCCTTACATAGATAAGGTGATCATACATTCCGGATTTCGAAGCAGTCTCCATGTTTTGTGCTGTTAGGTGGAATATCCTGATTCTGGTAGAGTTTTTCTTTTCTATATAATGTCTCCAAGCAATTTTCTTATGCATGTAACGTCTATATACAGGGAGAGCCAAAAAACTACGAAGCGGCTGCGCGATGTTTTTCCTGTCCGCGTCCTCGGCGCTCGTTGCCGTTTGCCACTGTCATAGAAAGGCGCGGATAAAACCATACAACATTTTTAAAACTACTTTTAAAGGCTTTACTTACCAACTTTATGAAAGGAGATGCTGAAACTGGCCACCATCGTTGTCCATATATTTTTGGCACCTCTTTAGGAAACTATCCATCACTCGCTGTAGTTCACGTTGAGAAATGCTGACAATTTCCTGGCGGATATTTTGTTTTAATTCTTCCAGGGTGTGTGGGTTTGTCTTGTACACTTTGTTTTAAGTTACCAGAGATAGAAATCTCAAGGGGTTAGGTCGGGCGACCGAGGGGGCCACAAATCTCTACTAATAATTGTGTCCTCAAACGCACTTTCAATTGTTCTCATCAAAATATTGGCCTATGAGCTGTTGCAGAGCCTTGTTGAAAAAAGGCAAAATCATGCTCCCTGTCTGTTAATTCTCTGAAAACTGGGGGCAAAATTGTATTCACGTATGCACGGGCTTCAACTATCGACTCGAAACAAAAAAAAGAGTCCATTTTTTTACAATAAAGTTGGTTAATAAAGCCTTTAAAGTGGTTTTAAAAATGTTGTATGGTTTCATCCACGCCTTTCTATGATAGCGGCAGACGGCAACGAGCGCCGAAGACGCGGACGGGAATAACACCGCGAAGCCGGTTCGTAGTCTTTTGGCTCTCTCTGTACTACGGAGTAGGTACATGGTAACTGTGTGGGGTACTGTTAAGTTTAGATCTACTTACGGAAAACCCTCCCTGAAATTTTTTTCTGGGTACGGGGATGGTTTACAGTTCTTGTTACTGTTGGCGGATTCACACCAAACGCGAGTGACACGCCAGTTTTCAAAATGGTGCACGAGCAAACAGTCACAGAAACTTCGTTAGGTCGGTCTTTAAAGGTTTTAAACAACGTGAACTGTGGTAAATGCGGTCAAGCTGTAGGGAATGGATTGCTATGTGATAAATGGTATCATTTCTCCAAATTTTGTAATGTAAGGAAAATATTCCAAATAATTCGTGGGAAGGTAACACATGTGCTACAAGCGTCGGTGCGAATCGCGAAGTTTCCCAAGTAGATAATGAATTTAATAATCAGATTAGAAGACTTTTAGAAGAAAAAACATCGCTGAGAAACTAATTGAAGTGCTCCAGAGAGAGATGAAGGAATTAAGGGCGAGGCAAGCACAATATATCAGATACAACTGACCTTCGCTATCATCAACACGTAATGAATCCGACGGGAAAACAAGCACAAACATTGGAAGATGGAAACAACGAAGAGAAACCAAAAATCAAAACCATCCCTATAAAAATGAAAACAGATTCTCGCCTTTGGTCAATTTGACGAAGAATACGAACAAATTAGTGCTACAGAAGCCGAAAGAGAGAAACCAGCAAAGCAACGAAGAACCAAAATCCTGTTGGAAATTTAAAAAAAGACTGTTTGTTTGTTCATTTGGCCCCACTGTGAGCAACGCTCAGGGACATTGAACGCGTCGTACAGTTATGAAATATGCAGAATAACTAACAAACATACCCAGCACCAAGAGTTATTTAAAACTAATAACATATCCAACTCCAAGTACTTTTTTTTTTGTTTTTACTAATAACATACCCGACACCAAGAAGATTACTACCTCTCCTCTCTCACTGCCTCTCTACACACCATGCATTATCTAAGAAATGAAAATTTGTAAAACATCACCATTCTAAGGGTAAACATCTCAACATGCATTACAGTAGGACAATAACAAATAAGAGTATAAGTCACATCATATGCCATCTGCCCTATGTATTTAATACTTATATTTTGCACAACATATTAAAACAATTCCTCCTTAGTATATTGAGAGTGAGTACATAAGAAGAACTTTAGCTTTTTCTTAAAGATTATATGTTGATTAGGCTTGCCTTATATTTTTAAATAACATGAAGGTTATTATAAATTGTTATTGCCGAATAGTAACCGCCTTTTGGGAACAGCTTTAAGGTATTTGCTGGTCTATGTAAACCGCCTGCATGTCTTGTATTGTGGTCATGCACACCAAGGTTTGTTGTGAAGTTATAATTATCTGTAAGGTAGCTCAAGAGAGAATGTACGTATTCACCAATAAGAGTAAGATTTGTTGGGGTTTCGAACAAGGGGTTTACAGGAAAGATGGAACCCAACACCATAAATAATACGCATGACCCTTTCTTGTAATATAAACACTTGCTTGCTATGTGTCGAATTACACCAGAACATTGTTCCATATCACAACAGGGAGTGAAAGTAGGTGAAATATGCTGTTCTTAAGGCATTCTGGTGCAGCAAATTTTTTAAGTTTCTTAAGGCAAAACAAGCCGAGCTAAGTTTTGGCAGCATGATTTTTATTTTCTTTCTCCAGCTGAGCTCTCCATCTATTTGAAGTCCAAGACATTCTTATCAGATACCTTATTTGTGGTGTAATTGTTGTACCTGATTGTTAATTCCTCGCTTGTTTATGCTTCGTTTGAAATTGAATGAAGTTGGATTTATCATAGTTTAATGACAGCTTATTAGCTTCGTTCCAAAGTTGAGCTGTTAGAACACTTTATTGACAGAATTTCTTAAATGTTGAAGTGACTTTTCAGATATAAGTACATTGGTATCGTCTGCAAAAAGAACAACGATTAAACCTTTGCTACGATAATATGACAAATATTAAATTACAAAGGTACAAGTATAGAACCTTGTGGGACACCTCAGTAACAACACCTGGTTCTGAATAAAAACCATTGATTCTGGTTTTCTGTATCCTCTTTGTTAAGCAAGATCTTAACCATTTTGTAGAGATAACGCTGAAGTCATAAACTTTTAACTTTTGCAGCAAGAGGTTGTAATCTATGCTGCCAAATGTCTCAGCTAAACCACAAAATATGCTTAATTGTAGTCCCTTTTTATCCACGGTTGTTAATACCTCGTAAGTGAGAATGTATGATGCATTTTCTATTGAATTGTTTTTCCTAAATCCGAACTGGGATACTGAGCGAATGTTGCTAAACTTTAAGTATATTATAACCCGCCCGAATTCAACCCGTAATCTATAATAATGTATAGTATTATTTTATGAGATTTTAGTACGGAATTAATAGAAATATTTCTCATACAGAAACAAATAATAAGAGCCATAGCAAATGTAACTAAGCCACAAATTGTAAACCTTACTTCATTGGCTTTGAAGTGCTGGCGGTGCCATGATTTTATATTTCAGAAAGCATCTCTTTTATACATAAAAATATTCACCTGTTTAACTTTAACTGCGAAACTCATACTCATTTTACTTGTAATTGTAAACAGAATCATATAGCAAATAATAGAACCTATAAGCAGCATCAGTGAATTTTCCATACTGGAATTCTACTATACAACACAATAACAAAAAAATCTGACGTGTTACACTCACATGACTTTCTCTACTCTTGCACAAACTATTTTTACAAACGCTTATTCTCCATCTACTTCATGTTAATCGAGATAAACATTTGCAGACTCTAGCTTATTGCTAATTTTCTTGTAGATGTAAGGGGAATATATATTTACAAGGGCAATATAGAAATACAGTAGCCTTTAAGCACATACATATCTCTTAATAGCTGGTTGCTAGGTGCAGCACCATTCCCTTTGCCACAGATTAATACTCTTTGCATATCCAAGACAAAAACAATGAATAACGAATTCCCATTTGAGAAAATAAGTATTGAAAAATTTAAGGGAATAACAAGCAATATCTCGAAAATGGTTCACTCAACCAAAAAAGTGTATATGATATAAATTGTGTATTTTAACGCGATCTACATTTTTTGTGTAGTAAAATTTTGTCTATCTCTTATGGTTTACCAGTTATGCAAAAGTCGTTCACAATGAAGAATACTTTTGGAGACATTCCCAGAAAATTCAAGATATACATTTTATTTGTCATGAAAATATATTAAACATATGATACTTTAATCAAAATCGTTAGAGCCATTTTTGAGAAAATTAAAATTTTCGAAAAATCCTCCATGTAAAGGGTAATCTGGGGTGGGGGGATTTTCTTGAAAACCTTTGTGTCGCATCTCTGGAAGATACTGAACCTAAATACCAAATTTGGTGCTTGTCCGACTGTTTATTTCTGAGTTATGCTGTTCACAGACAGACACACACACACACACACACGGACATGTTTCCAATTTTTACTTTCTCTACTACGTATAGTAAGTAGGGGAAGTATTGCATTCCACCCAAAAATTCGATACCGAGATTTCACCGGAAATACATGTTTTGAGACCTCCTAAATCCAAAAAAAGCATTTTTGGAAACATGTCCGTGTGTGTGTCTGTGTGTGTGTCTGTGTGTGTGTCTGTGTGTGTGTGTCTGTGTGTGTGTCTGTGTGTCTGTGAACAGCATAACTCAAAAACGAACAGTCGGATAAGCACCAAACTTGGTATTTAGGTTCAGGCTCTTCCAGAGATGCGACACGAAGGTTTTCAAGAAAATCCCCCCACCCCAGACTACCCTTTACATGGAACATTTTTCGAAAATTTTAATTTTCTCAAAAATGGCTCTAACGATTTTGATTAAAATATCACATGTTTAAGATAATGTCATGAGAAATGAAATGTATATCTCGAATTTTCTGGGAATGTCTCCAAAAGTATTCTTCATTGTGAACGACTTTTGAATAACTCGTAAACCATAAGAGATAGACAAAATTTTACTACACAAAAAATGTAGATCGCGTTAAAATACACAACTTATGTCATATACATTTCTTTTGTTGAGTGCACCGTTTTCGAGATATTGCTTGTTATTTCCTTAAATTTTCCAATACTTATACTTTTTCTCAAATTCGTTATTCATTTTTTTTATGTCCTGGTCATGCAAAGAGAATGGAATGCGCCACATAGCAACCAGCGTTAAAATATTTGACTATCGCTTAAAAGCTACCATATTCCCCTTGCATCTACAAGAATATTACCAATAAGATTGACATCTCGATATCTCTATTAACATGAAGCATATGGAGAATAAGCGTTTGTAAAATTAGATTGTACAAGAGTAGAGAAAGTCATGTGAGTGTAACACATCAGATTTTTTTTAATTTAGGGGGTCTCAAAACATGTATTTCCGGTGAAATCTCGGTATCGAATTTTTGGCTGGAATAAAATACTTCCCCTACTTACTATACGTAGTAGAGAAAGTAAAAAACACAAACCTAAATGCAAACTATTCAAGCATGCAGCAAAGAAATTCTTAACATCACACTACTTCTACAGCACAAAGGAGAACCTTCAGGACCTCAACAACTCCAGCAATAATTGTCAAAAGTGCAAACCAAGTATTTGTAAATTATGCTCTTTGCAATGTAAATAATAGTGTGTTTTTCTTATGTATTCAAGCTATGTAAATATAATATTAGGGTGAATAAAGATGGCTATTATGATTTGTTTGTTTGTTTGTTAATGGCGCAGGTCAGCACAGTTCAACTGTCATCCGCTACTGTACTTTTCCAAGCGCAGTCTCCACACGATTTCAGATGTACACTATTGTAGACCCATAACATAAACAGCGCTTTGCTTTGTCAATTGTTAGTATCTTCAAATTTTTCACCAACCCGATGCAAAACAGGACATTTTGAATTTTTGAGAACTCTGGCTAACGGTGTTTTAAGCCGATGTCATTGCCACAAAAAAGGACATGTTGGCGTTTCCACCTTAAAAAAGACAGGATTGTCCCGGGTAATACGGGACGTCTGGTCACTTTATAGTTATAGTACAAGAAATAGTGCCTTTAAACTTCAATTTCATGTACAAAAAAACTTTGTCTCAAATATAAGTAAACTTTGCTAGATTCTTATTTAAGTTTTAATTTCATATATAAATAAACCTTCTGGCTAAAATATAAGAAGGCTTTGCTATATGTTGACGTTGTGCACCTGAGGACGTGTGCAAGAGCTGACTATCCTCTCCATTGCTTACTGGATTGCTGGAGCATCCGCCTGAGAATTGTCAAGAAAACGGTTCCTGCACAATGCGAAGTTTTGCCCATAGATGCCTTGAACTACTCCCTAAACTTCTAGCAGACAGCTGTAATGAAAATGTAGTATTGGTGACGTATTTAAAGTAGTTTATGTATATATATATATATATATATATATATATATATATATATATATATATACAGTTTGAATCCTTATTGCTGTCATATATTTAGGAGACGTGTTCCTGACATCAAAACAATAAAAAAGTTCATATGAAAATGCGTCTGAAAATCATTTATTGCAGGGTTACAACACAAAATCTAAGGTTACAAAAATTGCTCGAAATGATTTTCTCTTGCTTCGATGCATGCAGTAAGCCTGCGTTCTATGCTCTGGCGTACTCTGTTTAAAATTTATGCTGTGTTTCGTATTTGGTCCAATGAAGATTGGGTACGTCCTCTCAAAATGTCAACATCAGGCACTGGAGTCGTATAAAGCAAGGAGTTCAAATGACCCCAGACAAAGAAATCCACTGGATTGAAATCAAGCGATCGAGCAGATCATGCAACGTGTCCCCTCGACTACTCCATCTTTGCGGAAATCAATCATTCAAAAACTTACGAACCATTATACTGAAATGAATTGGAGCACCATCGTGTAAAAACGACATTTGTTGGATGATGCCCAGAGGCACATTATCGGTTAAGTGATGTAATTCATTTCTATGAAACTGGAGATAGGTTTGTCCATTCAGACGCGGAGGGAAGAAGTAGGGACCAATAAGGTGATCATGAATGATTCTATCCCAAGCGTTGAGAGAGAACCTCTTTTGATGGTTGTTCTGCGTACTTCATTAGGATTTTCAAATGCTCAGTTATGAGTGTTATGAAAATTGAAGATGCCGTCTCGAGTAAAACCAGCCTCATCCGTGAATAAGATACAGGCTAGGAAATTGATGAACACGGGGCACTGCTGTAACATGCGTTGACAGAAACGTCTTCTTGGCTCAAAGTCCGCCTCATTTAATTCTTGCACACTTTGAAGGTGATACGGGTACAGAAGATTTTAATGCTGAATTCTCCAAATAGTCATATGACTAACTCTTTCCCTTAAAGCCATACGTGTTGTGCTTTGTAATGGATCTGCATCCACAGCACGAAGAACTCGTTCTTCATGCTCAACACTTCGTACCAGGCGTAGGGACGTGGCGCCCCCATCGCCCAGTGGATTCCACTGTAATTAGCCTCCCGAGTATTGGCGGGAAATTCATATCACTGAGATAGGGAAGAAATGCCTAACTCCATCTAAAGATCTAAGGACAGCAATTGGATTCTTGTAAACCAAATAATAGCAATGGAAAAAACAGGTGGTAGATAAGTTAGTCTGGCCAATCCACCCTCTATGGAGGCAAGCCCCGAATTCTGGGGAGGGGCAACATTTGCTTGAAAAGGATCCCTTTAAAAGGAGTTCCTTGTTAGCCAGATCTCCACCAAAGATGGAGACGAAAAATAGTGACATTCTTGAGGAAGAAAATGAAAAACTTAAAACAAAACTAAATGAAGTATATGCTCTATGTAGAGAGCTGAAAATGAAATTACAGAACTTAAAGAAGAAAATCTAAAGCTTAAGAGAGCTTACGCTAATGTCAGAGAAGAATTGAATAAGACTATTGTTGATAAAAATGAGTATCATACAGATGAAGAGGAGTTAGACAGAGGAACAGATTGGATCCTTAAAAAGAATAGGCCAAACAAAAAAGGAAAGCTGAATATTCACCAGAAGTTGATAACTCCAAAACCAATGATAACAGATCAAAGGAAAGTGGAGAAAATATAATCAAACCTAAGGAGAACCAGCCACCACCAATTAATGTGGTTGGAATAAATGTTTACAAAAGGTTGCGGCTGTTAATGAATTCAGTCACTGACAAAGAATATAGGGTAGTTACTATGAATAACAATGTATTTAAAATTAATGTTTCAGATCCTGATACTTACAGAGCCCTGGCACAAAAACTCAGGACTGAAAATATCCAATGGTATACGTATGAAAACAAACAGAAAAGACCAATTCGTGTCATTGCTCGAGGAATTCATGCATCATGTGATGTAGAAGAAATCAAGGAAGACTTATCAAAGAGAGGATATAAAATCCTTGATGTCGTTAATATACTTACTAGTGAAAAAAGGTAATTGAAAAAGGTGAACAAACTGTTGTTAAACGTGGACTTCCACTTTTTATGTTAACATTTGACAATACAGAAAGTAATAAAAAATATATGAAATCACATCTATTCTTAAAATGGTGGTAAAATAGAACCACTGAGAAAAAATTCCAAATTGATTCCACAATGCAAAAGGTGTCAAGGGTTTAATCATACTCAAGCTTATTGTCAGAAAGAAGCATAATGCGTAAAATGTACTGGTAAGCACCACACTAGAGACTGCAGAGTAAGCAGACAAACTGTCCCCAAATGTATTAACTGTAAATGAACACACCCAGGATATTAAAGTGGATGAGAGGTTGCTAAAGAGCTTAAAAAAGACGCAATATGATTGTAGTACAGAATCAAAGGACACAACAAATATCCAAAACTTATTACAACAGAGAAGAGAAAACTGAAGTAATAGAAAGTAAACCAGGTACTTCTGGACAAAGAGAACAAAATTACGCACAAGCAATAGAAACGAACCAAAACGAAAATGAGAGTACATTTACTGAAACACTTAGTCTGATCCTTAGTAGGTTAGACGAACATAATGAAACAAATAAAGTGATAATTAATAGATTGGACAAAATAGAGAAAAAGGTGGAAAACAAGAAAGTAGGAGAAAATGAATTGTTCTTGAAGGATTGCAGCATGGAATGCAAATGGGCTTCTGCATAAGATGCAAGAACTGGAAGTTTTTCTATGGAACGAGAAAATTGACATTTGTTTAATATCTGAAACTCATTTCACTAAACAATCCTATATCAAAATACGGGGATTTAAAATGGATCATACAATTCGTCCTTCTAACACAGCTAGAGGAGGTTCAGCTGTTATAATTAAAGAATCAATTAAACACACTGAAGATATACAAATAACTCTAGAATCCATGCAAGCGACCACTGTTTGCGTGCAAATCAAGTATTCAAGAATAAACATAACATCAATATATTGCCCCCCACGATATAGATTAGAAAAGGATAATTATCTAGACATGTTTAAGTCACTTGGTAGGAAATTTATTATCGGAAGAGATTTTAATGCAAAACATACTTATTGGGGATCAAGGTTGATAAACCCTAAAGGTAGACTACTCTATGAAGCAGGAACGAAAGCGAATTGTGACTTTTACTCTACAGAATTACCCACATACTGGCCTTCTGATCGAAAAATGGTGCCAGATATTATTGGCTTCTTTGTTCTTAAGGGTATATCTAAGCATTGTATACAGGTAGATCATTGTGATGATCTTTCATCTGATCACACACCTAAAATTTTGACTATTAATGAAAAGGTGATACAAAAGGAAGCACCAGTTAAATTAAGTAGTCAAACAACAAACTGGAAAGGATTTAAAGATAAACTCGAAAGTCTTATTAAACTGCTAATGCCACTTAAAACCCCAGAACTGATTGAACAAGAAATTGATCTGTTAATTGTTAACACCCAGCACTCAGCCTGGACGAATACACCAGTTAAGTCTAATATATATGGCAAAACCAAAATAAACTATACTCTTGAGGTACGAGAGTTAGTTTGGGAATAAAGAAAAGCTCGCAAAAATGGCAAAACAGTCGATCTCCTTCAGATAAAACAATAGTAAATCGACTAAGCAATAAACTCAAAACAATGATAAAAGAAATAAAAAATGAAACTATAAGCAATTATCTCAATGAGCTGACAGCAGATAAAGATACTGACTATTCACTTTGGAAAGCAACTAAGGGTCTTAAAAGGCCAACAACGCAAGCACCGCCCATTAGGAAAAATAATAATGACTGGGCAAGAGGTGACAAAGAAAAAGCAGATGTATTTGCTGAGTATCTGGAGATCTTTAAACCATTCTCTAAACAAACAGCTGATGAAAATATAGTAGCAAGTCACCCGGATGATATTCCAGAAATTAAAGTAGTAACTCTGAAAGAGCTCAAACAGGAAATAAATAATATGAATACAAAAAAGCCCCAGGGTATGACCTAATTACAGGACAGATGCTCAAAGAGTTACCTAATAAAGCATTAGTGAAAATACTACATATAATAAATGCTGTTATCCGACTGAGATATGTTCCCAGACAGTGGAAAGTGGCAGAAGTCATTATGATTCTAAAGCCAGGGAAAGACGCTAATGATAAAATATCATATAGACCTATATCTCTGTTACCACAATTATCTAAAGTATTTGAAAGATTGCTGCTTAGCCGTTTAAAACCTATATTGCAAGATAAACGTTTAATTCCAAATCATCAGTTTGGATTTAGGAGCAAACATTCAACCACTGATCAGGTACATAGAATAACCCGAATAATAGAACAGTCACTGGAAGAAAACAAAATATGTTCTAGTATATTTCTTGATGTGACCGAAGCTTTTGATAAGATATGGCATGCTGGGCTCAACCACAAGCTGCAACGTCATCTACCAAAGCAATACTGTGAAACGTTACAATCGTATCTTTCAGATAGGTTGTTCCGCATTAAATATGGAAGTGAATATTCAGGCTTCAAGGAAATAAGTGCGGGAGTCCCGCAAGGAAGTGTGCTTGGACCGATACTGTATCTGCTGTATACAAGTGATATTCCACAAAATCCGGAAACGATAATGGCAACCTTTGCTGATGATACTGTAATACTAGCTGTTGGAGAAACAGAAGAAGCAGCAATTAGTAAGCTTCAATTTGCAGTAAATGAAGTTAACGCTTGGACAAAAAAGTGGCGTATTAAACTTAATGAAACAGAATCTACCCATGTTAATTTTACAAATAGAAACATAAAAAATCTACCTGTATTTATGAACAAACAAATAATCCCATATGCAAACCAGGCCAAGTATTTGGGCATGACACTGGATGCTAAGTTGAAATTGAAGGCACATGTTAAAAAGAAAAAAAAAAGAACTTCAGATAAAGTATAGAAAAATGTATGGCTCTTAGGAAGATATTCTGAACTTAATATACAAAATAAATTGCTCTTGTATAAGCAGATATTAAAACTTGTATGGATGTATGGGTTGCAGATCTGGGGCTGCACCAAGAAATCAAATATTAAAATTATACAACTTTTCCAAAATAAAGTGCTACGTGGTATTGTTAATGCACCATGGTACAACAGAAATGACAACATCCATAGAGACTTAAAAATGGACACTGTTAGTGAAGAAATAAGAACCATGGCAGTGAAGCATGAAAAACGACTTCACTACCATTCAAACCCACTTGCGCTTCAGTTATTGGATACTAGTGTAGTACTAAGAATATTAAAATGGACAAAACCTGAAGACTTGGTGCAGTGATGTGTGTTATTGCGTGAAAATGCAATTATTAGCAGAATATATTCATTGGAATACACCACTGCCAAACAGTGACACAGTTATGATAGTGAAGCCCTTAGATAAGTTCTTATAGTTAGTTGTAGTATGAAATTTAAATAAATAAAAAAAATAAAAAAATACCTCGTACCACTCTTGGTCTCCCAACGTCCTTAGTACTCCTTTCAAATGCGCCAATCTCTCTCATGAGTTGGTGAATTCGTGCGAATGTTTTTGCACACATTAACGTCCTGTCAGGGCACCTTTCTGCATAAAGTTCGCGTGCTCGTGCTGCATTGCCGTCTGCACGGCCATACGTTTAGTGCATATCCGTCTGTTCACTCATGGAATACATCTTTGACTTATAACATCGAAACTATTGATTTTCAGATCCATGCACATATGGACTTTTTTACTGTTTTGATGTCAGGAACACGTCCCCCAAATATAAAACACCAATAAAGATACATCCTGTATGTGTGTATAAACAATCAATGTTCATGATGCTATATATCACCTAGATGGATTTATTGGTTTTAGATTCCAATTATACAGTAATAAATCGTTGAGGCTTGCGATGTTATGAAATATGACGCAAATATGCATACGGAGATCCGCCCCAAGTAACCCTCCCTTTCTCTCTGCTATACCGTACAAAGTGGCGCAAAACTCAGTTAACCCGCTTTCAGTAAATTTTGAGGCCCGATGAGAATATATAATTCATTACAGGACAACCTTGGCAACCGGTATACGCGTTCATTTGTTTGTCAGTTTTTTTTATTGTAGATGTGTTCGGTAACATTATTTGCAATTACATACATTTACTAATTTACAGAAGCATTTGCATGTTTCTATTATGGTGGAAGTACGACAAAGAGACTGCCAGAATTCATGATGAATTCCTTGATGACAAGGTTTCCTGATGCACCGTTACCAACTCGGCAACATTTACGGAAACTCAATATGATATTTGAAAGAAAAGGGAACATTTGATATAGAGTGGGCCACGTAATGCCTGTAATGATGAAAATGTCCGGTTAGTTGCTCAGGCATTTGTAGCAAGCCCTCGCAAGTCAACTAGAAGGCGTCTGCTCAGTTGGGCATATCTCGGAGAAGCCTGCAGAGAGTCCTAAAAGAATGCAAAATTAAGCATTCTCGCCCAAACTTATTTCACGCATTGCATGAAGATGACTACGACAAACGACTTAGTTCTGTGGGTTGTTTTTAGTATGCAACGAACATATCCTAACTGTTGGGGTCATTTTTATGGACAGATGAGGCAAGCTACAAACTTAAAGTACGTAATCGTCATAATTGTGTTTATTGATCCGACACAAAGCCCGTAGATAATCAAGAAAGAGCTCAATGTTCCAAGTATGGATATCTGGGGAGGATCTTCTAGTATTGGATTAATAGGACATTATTGCTAAATGCAATTACTTCAGTAGCTTATTTAAAATGCTGCAAAACTTTGCAGTACCTGAGCTGGAAAACAACCACATTAGGATTTTCATGTGGCAAACAGATGGAGTTCACCCCATTTTGGAATGAACGTTCGCAATTTCTTGAATAACACATCCAGAGAATGAACTGGACGCCGCGACACTTTGATTGGCCACCATCCTCTTGTGATTTGACGCCATGTGAGTTTAGTCTATGGGGTCTGAAGATGATTAATCTGAAGAATATGGTGCTTTCGTATCACCAAGAAATTTAGATGAACTGAGAATGTCCATTCAAAAAGCATTTAATACCAACATGAAGATAAATCTTTATTGTCCCTTATTTGTGAATCAGTTGTAAGGCGATGACTAAA
This sequence comes from Deroplatys truncata, assembly GCA_030765065.1. Classification (NCBI taxonomy): domain Eukaryota; kingdom Metazoa; phylum Arthropoda; class Insecta; order Mantodea; family Mantidae; genus Deroplatys; species Deroplatys truncata. The sequence continues at coordinate 303,257,617 of CM060981.1, read as the reverse complement.
ATGTATTGAGCAAGGCTACGGACAATTTTAACAGAAAAAAATGTGTTGTCAACAAATTGAGTTTAAACTGTACATCCATGTCGCCTTATTACTTTCTCTAGCATGTACGTGACACAGGATGTAAAGAAAGCATTGAGATTTCATCCGAAATATATACTTTGAAGCCCCCTGAATCCAAAAAAGCATTTTAGAAAAAGGTTCGAGTATGTATGTGTGTGAGCAGCATTATTCAAAAATTGAACGTCGGATAGACAGCAAACTTTCTATTTAGGTTTAGTGACTTCTGAAAATGCAACATGAAGATTTTCAAGAAGATCCCCCAATTTAGACTAGGTTTTACATGAAACATTTTTCCAAATTATGGATTTTCCCAAAAAATGGCTCTAATGACTGATTAAAATAGCATATATGACCGATATTGGTATGACGAATAAAATATATATGTTGAGTTTTCTGGGAATAGCCTAAGAAGTCCTCTCAATTCGGAAGGAATTTTGTATAGCTTGTAAAGCTCAGCGATGGACAAAAGCGTATCTACCACACTGTAGATCTCTTTAAAACACACAATTTACTTGTGGGGGAGGATAAAGCGTTTCTGAGATATCCGTTATTATAGGTGTGAATCGTTCAATACTTGTCATTCTTTTAAAGTCCCGTCGATTTTCAGTTGTTTCTCGCAACTGCAAAGAAACAGTATGGAATTTTAAGGTCAGCATATAGCGTCCAGTTCTTGCACATTTAACTATCGCTGTTAAATTTGGTTTTATTTATGGACGCTCTTTAACTACCAAGGTCCTTAGCGTCCCATTCTATATTGGGCGTGAAAGACCGGTAATTTTGCTCAGAGGCCCCTTTATCAGGTTTGAGGTTCTCTTACGTGCCGTAAATCTACGGCATGGGACCACCGGCTTTACTTCCCTTCCGAAGAAAGCCATGCCAAGGATTTTTACGTCCGAAAAAATCCATCGCCCTCCGCCGGGTTTGAACCCGCGACCTTGGGAACTAGAGAACTATCACTGTTCTATTTGTATTTATAACGAAAGTGTAATGTAGCTATTTCTGCAAAGGTTTCTTTGTATTAAATGTAGTAGATAGAAAAATGTGCTTTAGTAAGAATAGCTTGTATACCCACTAATAAAAATAGAGAGTAGAAAAAGCCACAGCCCACCAATCGCATATAATCGGCTGTGAAACAGAAGCTTCATTATCGGCAGAGACCAGTTCGACTCGTACCAAATAATTTGCACCTTTCCGCTACAATATAAGTTGCACAGGCAGAGCAAAATCAGTCCGGGAGAGCTGCCAATGCGATTATAACCAACATTAAAATTTTGCTGCTGATTTGACAGTAAACATAACCATACTTTTAGCGTATAATGATAAAATTAAACATTTTGGTAGTAGAAAGTACAACTAAAATCGTAATGACTGTTAAACTCATTTTACGGCACATTTTTACTTTCTCTACTACTTATAGTAAGTAGTGGAAGAAGGTATTGCATTCCACTCAAAAATTAGACACCGAGATTTCACCGGAAATATATGTTTTGAGGCCTCCTGAATCCAAAAAGTATCTTTGGAAACGTCCATATGTGTGTCTGTTTCTGCGAACAGCATAACCCAGAAACGAACAGTCGGATAAACACCAAACTTCGTATTTAGTTTTAGTATCTTCCGGAGATGGGACACGAAGGTTTTCAAGAAAATCCTCTCACCCTAGATTACCCTTTACATGGAACATTTTTCGAAAACTTTTATTTCCTCAAAAATTGCTCTAACGATTTTGATTAAAATATCATATGTATTTAAGGTACTTTCATGATAAATAAAATATATATCTTTAATTTTCTGGGAATGTCTCCAAAAGTGTTCTTCATTGTGAACAACTTTTACATAACTGGTAAACCATTAGAGACAGACAAAATTTTACTACACAAAAACTGTAGATAGCTTTAAAATACACAATTTATGTCATATACATTTTTGTTGTTGAGTGCATCATTTTCTAGATATTACTTCTTATTCCCTTTAATTTTCCAATACTTATACTTTTTCTCAAATGGGAATTCGTTATTCATTTTTTTGTTTTGTATATGCAAAGAGTATTAATCTGTGGCAAAGAGAAGGGTGCTGCACATAACAGCCAGCTATTAAGAGATATGTCTATGCTTAAAGGCTACTGTATTGCCCTTGCAAATGCAAAACAAGGGGAACATAGTACGCCTTAAGCGATAGTTAAACATTTTAAGAGCTGGTTGCTATGTGGAGTATTCCATTCTCTTTGCATTACCAGGACAAAAAAATGAATAACGAATTCCCATTTGATAAAAAGTATAAGTATTGTTAAATTTTAGGGAATAACAAGCAATATCTCGAAAATGTTTCACTCAACAAAAATGTGTATGACATAAATTGTGTATTTAACCTGGTCTACATTTTTTGTGCAGTAAACCTTTGTCTATCTCTTATGGTTTACCAGTAATGCAAAAGTCGTTCACAATGAAGAATACTTTTGGAGACATTCCCAGAAAATTCAAGATATATATTTTATTTATCATGAAAGTATCTTAAATACATATATGATATTTTAATCAAAAGCGTTAGAGTCATTTTTGAGAACATTAAAGTTTTCCAAAAAGGTTCCATGTGAAGGGTAATCTGGGGTGGGGGATTTTCTTGAAAACCTTCGTGTCGCAACTCTGGAAGATACTCAACTTGATGATGATGATGATGATGATGATGATATGCGGCTTAAGGGCGCTAAACTGCTGAGGTCATCAGCGCCCTTACAAGGTATAAAATATAAAGTCAAAAAATAAAAGACATGTAAAAAACCGCATAATTAAAAAACGGGACACAAACCCGCGATGTCAAAAAACTAAAACTAACAATATAACAATAACAAATATAACAATAACAATAATAACAATAACAATAAAAACAATAATAACAATAACAACAATAATAAGAACAAGACAAAGATCTGAAAAACAACACACTAAAAGCATAGGCAGTAAAGGATTAAAACGTGTCAGGAACTGTAGAATGCGAGGGACATGAGCGTCATATGTCCACTGGGGATAAGAGTTCCCATAAAAAACCGACAGGATAAAAGTACGAAGCTAACAGACGCTCAACGCATTAAATGCGCAGATTAAAATCACTGTCATGAATAAAACGTAAAACACATTCCACAGCATGCGTGTCGTCTGCCAAAACGTTGGCTAGGCCAACAGGCAGACCCACACGAGCACGCAATGCAGCTAAAACCTGACACTCTGTTAATATGTGACGCACCGTTAAGGGCACGTCACACTGCCCACAGAGTGGCGCGGGGTCACCACTCAGCAAATACTTATGACTAAAAATGCAATGTCCGATACGAAGGCGTGTTAAAATTACCTCTTCCCGACGAGAAGCACGGGAAGAGGTAGCCCAGACTAACGGGAGAGGCTTAACCTCCCGCAACTTGTTCCCCCGGAGGGCCGTCCACTCATCGCTCCAAAGCGAGAGGATGCGGCGACGTAAAACAATAAACAAATCTGACGAGGGAACAACAGAGGTAAAACGTCTGGGTGATAAAATCGCCGACTTGGCAGCGACATCGGCAGACTCATTACCTGAGATGCCCACATGACCTGGAATCCACATGAAGGAGACGCTGATGCCAGAGACATCAAGCGAGTGGAGCAGGTCATGAATGCGCTGTACGAGCGGGTGGTAACTGTACAGCGAGCTAATACTTTGAAGAGCACTCAGGGAGTCGGAACAAATAAAACAGTGCCGTAAGTCGTGCCGCTGAATATATAAAAGAGACTGATAAATGCTAAAAAGTTCGGCGGTAAAAATCGAACATTGCTCTGGTAAACGAAAGGTAAAACTATTTCCACCACAAAAAAAGGCACATCCTACTCCAGCATCAGTCTTAGATCCATCAGTAAAGATAAAAGGCAAGTCCCCGAATTGTGACTGAAGTTCTAAAAACGCTGATCTAAAGACTGAAGAAGGGGTCTCATTCTTCGGCATTGACGATAACCCAAGGTGACAGAGGGCCTCAGCGCGCGACCATGGAGGAAAACGCGTTTCCCCCCTTGGAAGGGCCGGCGCTGGCGTAACGTCCAAATGCCGAAGGAGCAGTCGAAATCGAACCCCTGGAGGGAGCAATGCAGAGGAGCTAACTAAATATTGCCGGTCAAGTGAATCCTCGAAAAATGCCGCGAAAGACGGGTGGTCAGGTAAGCTTGAGAGTCGACAGGCATAGCTGCACAAGAGCATCTCACGCCTGGAGGACAGCGGAGGCTCTGCAGCTTCAGCATAAAGACTGGGCACGGGGCTAGTTGGAAAGGCCCCTGTAGCGACTCTAAGACCACGATGATGAATGGGATTCAAACGACGCAACACAGATGGACGTGCCGACGAATAAACAAAACAGCCGTAATCAAGTTTGGATCGGACCAAAGAGCGATAAAGGCGAAGAAGGACGGTCCGATCAGCTCCCCAGGATGTGCCACTTAAAACACGTAAAAGATTAAGAGAACGGTCACACCTTGCTTTTAAAAAGGAAACGTGCGAGGTCCAACACAACTTCCTATCAAAAATCAACCCCATAAATTTCGCCTCGTCTGCAAACGGAAGTATCCCTGGCCCAAGATGGAGAGAGGGCGGAGGGAAATACTTCCGGCGCCAGAAGTTGATGCAGACGGATTTCTCGGCGGAGAAATTAAAGCCGTTGGCGTTACTCCAGGCGTAGAGACGGTCGATACAGCTCTGGAGACGGCGTTCGAGTAGACAGGTCCGCCGTGAACTGCAATAAATAGCGAAATCGTCAACAAAAAGGGACGATGAAATGCCAGGTGGAATACAATCAACAATGGGGTTGATAGCAATCGCAAAAAGTGTGACACTGAGTACAGAGCCCTGCAGTACTCCGTTCTCTTGAATATAACGACGAGATAAAACCGAGCCCACACGTACACGAAAGACGCGGTCCGTCATAAACTCCCGAAGAAATATGGGAAGACGACCGCGGATATTCCAATCGTGAAGTGTACGTAAAATGCCGCCCCTCCAACAAGTGTCATAAGCTTTCTCCAGGTCAAAAAATACAGCCACGGTTTTACACTTTCTCAGAAATCCATTCATAATATGCGTCGACAAGGACACCAGATGGTCGACGGTAGAGCGATAGCGACGAAACCCGCACTGAGCGTTCGCTAGAAGTTTCTGAGACTCAAGCCACCATGTCAACCGCCCGTTGATCATGCGCTCCATCACCTTGCAAATGCAACTGGTGAGGGAGATAGGGCGGTAGCTGGAAGGAAGTTGGCGATCCTTCCCAGGCTTAAGTATAGGGACAATGGTGGCTTCGCGCCAAACGGAAGGAAAAATGCCGTCTTGCCAAATACGGTTATAGACCTGTAAGAGAAATAGTTTACTGTCGGCTGAAAGGTTCTTTAACATCAGGACATGAATGCCGTCCGGCCCGGGAGCGGAGTGCCGAGAGCAATGAAGAGCGTGCTCCAGCTCCCTCATTGTGAATAGTTCGTTATAGCATTCATCATTAGCAGTCCGAAAAGTATATGATGCGGAATCCTGCCGGTCTTTAATAGAGCGAAAGCCGGCGGAATAATGGTCTGAACTGGAAACCGCCTCAAAGGCAGAACCCAGAGTGTTAGCGATGGCAGCCGGATCCACTATGGTGGCATTAGAAACCTGAAGGCCAGAAACAGTACAATGTGACACTTTACCTGAGAAGCGACGAAGTTTATCCCAAACAACGGATGAAGGCGTAAAACGATTAAAAGACTCGACAAAACGAGCCCAAGATGCCTTCTTGCTATCCTGAATAATGCGACGAGCCCTGGCGCGCGATTGTTTAAAAGTCACCAAATTATCAAGTGTAGGGTGGCGCCGAAACACCCTAAGTGCAGTCCTACGGGCACGAACGGCGTCCCGACAATCCTCGTTCCACCACGGAACAGGTGGCCGCCGAGGTTGGGAGGATGAACGGGGTATTGCACGTTCGGCGGCTGAGAAAATAATAGACGTAAGGTGCTGCACTAGTTGATTAATGTCGGAGAAGGGCTGGTCGTCAAAATGCACGAGGCTGGAATACAAGCTCCAGTCGGCTTTTGCGAATATCCAGGTAGGTACTCTGGAATGCTGTACGTGGTGCGACAGAAGAGAAACGATGCAGGGGTAATGGTCGCTGGAGTAGGTGTCAGCGACGACGTTCCACTGAAGACGACGTGCAAGCTGGAGTGAGCAAATGGCAAGGTCCAGGTGAGAAAATGTACCAGAAGAATCAGAAATAAAAGTAGGTGCACCTGTATTGAGGATGGAAAGATTGAACTGATAAAAAATGTCGGAAATAAGAGTTCCCCTCGCACAAGCCCTTGGCGAACCCCATAGTGGGTGATGGGCATTAAAATCTCCCAAAAGAAGAAATGGTGTTGGGAGAGCGGACAGGAGAGATCGAATGTCCGCGGGAACGAGGGGAGACGATGGAGGTGTATACACAGAACAAACAGAAAAGAAAAAACCGGGTAACTGCAGTCTAATGGCAACAGCTTGCAAGTCGGACGTAAGTGTGATAGTTTGAAAATGAACGTCAGTACGCACCAAAATCATGACACCACCATGAGCAGGAGTACCCTCCTCCGGTTCAAGGTCGTAGCGAACCGGAGTATATCCTCGGAGATCAAAAGGATCGTGAGGGCGAAGCTTAGTCTCCTGCAGACATACGACCATAGGCGAATGGGAACGCAATAAAAGTTGCAGTTCCGCCCTATGCGATCGTACACCACGTACATTCCAGGTCAGGATAGCCATTAAGAATAAGGGGATAAACTCTCTATTTAGAAGGGCGGCTTAAAATTACCTTTTGTTTAACCTTTGGGCTCGGGCTTTTTGTATGGAGTTGGTCAGACTCCATAGCTTCCTCGGAGGGAGGGCCCACGCGCTCAGTGCCAGAAACCGATTCAAGCGCCGTGAATCGGTTCTGGGTGGCGATGGGTGAAGTGTGCCGCTGAGCGCGGCTTGTCCCAGGACCATCCTGGGACAGCGACCTCCGAGGAGGAGAAGGTGAACTTTTGTTACCGCGCGCACGCGGAGGGTCCTTCAAAAAATCTTCCCGACGAAGTTTCTGCTTGGGCTTCTTTTCAACGGCTTGCGACTTCATAGACTTGGGACCAGGTTTATACGGCTTGGTAACTGTAGCCTTAATAGACGGCCGGATGGTAGTGGCGGTTAATCCAGTCAAGGTCCAGGTCTGAGTTTCGGCATCTACTCGTGGTACCGGCGAGGCAACAACAGAACTAAATGTGCCAGATCGCAGGAGTGAAGGTTGGCGCGCATGGTAACGCCTCCGGGCTTCAGCGAAGGAGAGTTTTTCCTTTACCCGGATCTCCTGGATCGCCTTCTCGTCTAAGTACCGCGGACAGTCGGCAAACGAAGCAGAATGAGACCCTTTACAATTAACGCAGACGGGGGCTGTTGAACATGTACCTTCGTGTGAGGGCTGGCTACAGGTTGCACAGATGTTAACGGCACTCTTACATGAGACTTGCGTATGCCCAAAACGTTGGCATTTAAAACAACGCAGAGGTCTAGGAATATAAGGCCTCACAGAAATCCGTTCGTACCCTGCGGAAATGCTTGTGGGCAGATCGACGCCATCAAATGTAATAAACAGGGTACGAGTGGGTACCAATACGCCGTCGCGTTTGGCCTGCACTCGATGCACTGCAGTCACCTTTTGATCGGATAGATATTCTACGAGATCCTCGTCCGATATACCATCGAGGCTATGGGTGGTAACGACGCCCCGACAGGAGTTCAATGTGCGGTGCTTCTCAACACGGATGGGGTAACCGTGGAGAAGCGTAGCGCGCAACAAGGTCTTACTTTGCTGATCGGACTTAGTTTGTGCCAATAAGGAACCATTCCGTAGACGAGTGCATGATTGAACCGCACCAGCAATAGCATCTATTCCCTTCTGAATGATAAAAGGGTTCACCTTCTCAAAATTTTGTCCTTCTTCTGTTCTTGAAATGACTAAGTAACAACCAGATGTCGGCGGTGCTACTTCTGTTACAATAGTTTTTCGGCGCTTGTTTGTATTAATGGAGAAAGGGTGCTCCATAGCGAAAAGAAATCCTCCACCATTGCAACCGTCTCCGACCTCGGGCTCTGACTTCCCGGGCGTTACCCCGGCTTGGGTGAGTGGCCTATCTATACCGATCTCACCCCAGGGTCACACCTCCCAGAACATTGACAGAGGGACCCAATCGCCGTCGGAAGCCAGCAGCTCATGCAATGGCCCCCCCGCGGGACTGCAGTTGAACAGCGGATACGAACAACCCTACATGACGACCCCGGGTGGTGGGGATGACGCCATTACCCACTCACCCAGCTGCGCACGCGGTGCGCGGGTATCCGTCAGGCTGTGTCCACGGAGGATTTAAATAAAAAGATAAAAGAAACTAAAACTGTGTGGGCGTTTCGCACGCAAGGTAGGCCGGCGGGGAAGAAAAAGAGATATGCGAATGTCGTGGTACGAAATGGCCGGAAAGTGATTAGGGAAGAAAGAAACGATGGTGAGGTGCGGTATGGATGGAATGCAAAGAACGCACGAGAGCCTACCTTGGGTCCACCGGTCACTTGAAGAACCCACCTCGACCGGATGGGGGTGAGGGGATGAATGTGGCGATGACTGGCTCGGGAACCCCCGGGTGCGCCAAAAACCCGTACTCACAGAAGGTGAGCCCCTGAGGGGAATACTCAACTTAAATACCAAGTTTGGTGTTTATCCGACTGTTCGTTTCTGAGTTATGCTGTTTACAGACAGACAGACACACACACACGGACATGTTTCCAAAAATGCTATTTTGGATTCAGGGGGATCTCAAAACATATATTTGCGGTGAAATCTGGTATTGAATTTTTTGGGTGGAATACAATACTTCCGCTACTTACTATACGGAGAAAATAAAGTAAAAAAAAAAAAAACAACGAATTCTCGGTTGAGAAAAAGTGTAAGTATTGGAAAATTCAAAGAAATAACAAGGAATATCTCGAAAATGGTTCACTTTACAAAAAAATATTTATGATATATATTGTGTATTTTAACGAGATCTACATTTTATGTAGTAAAATTTTGTCCATCTCTTGCGGTTTACCAGTTATGCATAAGTCGTTCAGAATGAAGAGGACTTTTGGAGACATCCCCAGAAAATTCAAGATATACATTTTATTTGCCATAAAAATGTCTTAAATATATGATACTTTAATCAAAATCGTTAAAGCCGTTTTTGAGAAAATAAAAAGTTTCGAAAAATGTTCCATGTAAGGGGTGGTTTGGGTTGGGGGATTTTCTTGAAAAATTTCGTGTCGCATCCCTGGAACATATTGAACCTAAATACCAAGTTTGGTGTTTATCCGACTTTTCGTTTTTGAGTTATGCTGTTCCCAGACAGACAGACACACACACACACACAGACACACGCTTATGTTTCCAAAAATGCTTTATTTTTCTATGTCCTGGATATGCAAGGAGAATGCAATGCTCCACATAGCAACCAGCTATTAAAACATTTGACTATCGCTTAAAGCCTACCACATTCCTCTTACACTTACAAGAAAATTAGGAATTAGATAGAGTCTGCAAATGTTTATCTCGATTAACATGAAGTAGGTGGAGAATAAGCGTTTGTAAAAATAGTTTACACAAGAGTAAAGAAAGTCATTTGCGGTAACACATCACATTTTTTTCTTTGCGTAGCTATGGGGTTTCCTTCAGCTTGATGAAACACCAAGCTGTTTCATCTTTTAGGCATGTGTCATGCATAGGGATGAACATTGCTTGGGACGCCCAAAATTTACTTTTAGAAAAGCTCTCTGTGGGCTTTAGAAAAGGCGGAACTTGGTGAGTAATATGGTTTTCTGTTAAAGCAAGAACTGAGCTTTTTTCTAAACAAAAGTATGCATATTTTGCCCAGATTCTTAAAATTTCAGTTATAGGTATGCTTAAAGCACAGAACACCAAAGTATAAGAAGTGCAACCCTAGTGTTAAATTGGTGGAAACACGAAGGCGATCGCAGCGTGAGTAGTGATCGAGGATGGAACTAAACTATGAAAAATCGTGCTCTCGGATGATGACGTCACTCGTAGCTACTACAGCTGTATTTTTCATACCCGCCTAGCTGTCTGCCCAGCTAATCATATGTTCTAATACTGTATCGCTACTGATGACGTACAAAGTTAATTACGTGAGCTTCAATAATCATGATTGCACTTTGAATTATTCAAATTTCTTTTTAAAGAAGTCGATTAAAGCTCACATAAAATAACTTGTCACTGTCATCTGTAGCAATACAATATTAGAACACAATTATGATCAGCTGAACACCTCACAGCTAGGCTAGTATGAAAAACACAACTGTTTATTCCTGTGTAACTTATTTAAATTATCCAATAGTCGGCACATACATTGCTTTTTATATAATATTATTGAGGTTAATAGTGGTTGCTGAATGTTTCTATTTCATAATACATAATGGTCACATTTAAATTTTTGAGAGTGAATGAGATCAAGCACCTTGCAATAATTTCTTCTGCATGCTTCATAGTAAAATCTTTTGCATTTAAACTGCCTCCATGGTTTGTTTGAACTTGCAACCATCCAACAGTAGGATGTGGAATTTGACAGGAAAATTGGAAGAATAACACATGTTTGACACTTGTTATTTTATTCTACTCTTAGATAGCGCAATACAATTTGACATGAATAACTTAACTCCATTTCCTACAAAGAAACTTCTGCACACATTATATGCAATAGTATAGCTATTGTTTGTCATTCACTAAATCGCTATTAGCAGTGCAATAAATGTCATTAGCAAGTTTCACCACACCATTTAACACTATTAATGTCATTGTCACTCTCTGTGCTCTGACTTGAAGCACCATCACTGGACACAAATAGCCACAACTTAACTCCAACTTTCCATTGTGTATATCCTAGAATTAAATAGAACACACATGTTTAAACTACCCTTAAAAGTAGGTTTCTGAAATGAGAAATTGCTTACATTAAGGAAACATTTGTGGTTACAAACACCTTGTGATTATATTACACACTATCCACTGTAAACCAGAGTTCTCTCTGATGTAAACAAAGCATATGCTTCCTCTTGTCATGAAACTAAGCACTACGCTTACGCCAATGTAAATAGTTCCTTAAACGTATTGCATCATGAAATATTGAAGTAGGAAAGGTATAGAACTACACATTTTATTGCGGTTATCGTAAGAACTCATTCTTAAAGGTAATGGATATATAACAACTGTTATGAGATTACAAAATATGATTTTCTTAATTCTACCTGCTATTGCATTAACAATCAAAGAGAATCTTTTTGTTAATTACCAACTGTATGGATGACTGCTATTCTCTTGCCTATATGAGAAATGCAGCAATGAATTCGCAGCTGTGCTATCTGAGTACCAAATAAACTCTTTGCATAACACAGGATATATGATAAGCAAACAGTCATTCATAATATGCTAGCACTCATATGCTCAGCTCAGGTCATATCTTCGATTTTATCAGTTAGTGTTTGAGTTGTCATGACAAAGGAAGAAGTGCGTAGTGTGAATAAGCTGTTTTAACACAAAACTGGGAAACCGTTAAAAAGTGGCAAAAAAGTTTGGTTGATAAAGTGCTAAATGAGAAGGAAATAACACTTTTATTGTAAAACCACCACCACCTTGTGTTACTTGAACAAAATAAAATTCAGTATACGCAAAGGATCCATGGATCTTTTCATTGAATGTTCAATGAATCAGATCTTTTGAAGGATCCTTCGAACTGTTATTTATAGTGAAATTTTAAACACTTTTCATTAAAAAAATTACTAACCTTCTGTGAATTCAGAAAACTAAGCTTATATATAAATAAATAAATAAATAAATAAACTAACCTAATGCTAATCTTCCATAAATTCAGAAACCTAAGCTTATACAAAAAAACCTAACCTCCCATGGTACCTCGGATGCAATGCGCTGTATATGAAAAGCGTTTAAAATACTTAGTGTGTTAAAATGTTCACTATAAATAACAGAGCAAGGGATCATTCAAAAGATCCAATTCATTGAAAAGAATCATGGAACCTTCACTGAAAAGAGCATGGGTTGTTTGCATATACAGAATAGTGGATGAGTATATACAATCAGACAAAAAATTCAATGCCATGCCTGGGATTCAAACCAGCAATCTTTAACTTGCCATACCACTGCTCTGCCATCTAAGACTTTCTCTACTCACAGTAAGCTATTTTTATAAGTATTCTACAAATGATTCATCATATATCGTGATTAACTGAAAAACTTAACCTTTCATCCAGCTAATGCTGGAAACTTAATAACTTGCTCAAACTTAATAACATACCTTCAGATTCTGTCACCATTCGGGACTCGAACCACAGCACTGGATGGGAATGTAAATCGTAGGCGTATCCCCTCTGTCTGGACGGCTCAATGTATCTGAAAATTAATTTTATATAAAAATGTGTAACACACAATAAACTATCAAAGTTTTCTACCTCATTCTACGAATATCACTGAAGTTAATAGAAAATACCAATATTACAACAAATATACATTCAATCAGAAATAGCGTAAATGTATGATTACCGTCTCTGCTTTGTTCCTGTTGAAAAAACTTCGGACGAAAACTTCCAGAATAAAAATCCAAGATGGTTCCTTTCTTCTTTACCTACACCAAAGCCTACTCTGGTGTTCTGTGCCTGCCATTTAGTTCGTTACGAACGTCTAAACTTGAAACAGCCAATCAGAAAATTCGCCTTTCCCACAAAAGTACAACTAGTGACACACCGTGTCCATGTGGGGAGTTAGTGCCCTTGGTTTCCACTTCTCCAATACAACCTTCACCCCTATGGCTTAAAGTCCCATGGACTTTCAGTTGTTTTTCGCGATTGCATGTAAACAGCATGGAATTTTAAGGCCAGCATATGGGGCCCAGTTCTTAAACATTTGACTATCGCTGTTCTCTTTGTATCTATAACAAAATGTGAAATGTAGCTATTTCTGAAAGGCTTATTTGGATTAAAGTGTAGGGGATAGGAAAATAGGCTTTAGTAAGAGTAGTTTGTATACCCACTAATAAAGATAGAGAGTAGAGAAGGTCATGTGAATGTATCACATCAGATTTTCATGCGTTTATGTAGTGCTGCGTAAGGAAAAGAGTATCTTTTAAGCCACCTGTAAATCGCAAATCATTAAGCCGGTGGGAAATAAATGCATTGTATTCAGTTTTCCGATGAGTAGACATTGCATTGTTTACAACACCTTTCAGTAAAGTAATAGTTTTTGAATGTATGTGTGTTAAGCTCTCTAAACTAAAATGCATATTATTTGCTTTTAGTTGATAATTGAACAAAAATTGTTTATTGCTGTGAACTTTACTGCAACTCAAGGCAAGAAAAAGAATGTGGCTTGTCATTCCATTAATTTCCCAAAAACAATGAACTAAAAGAGGAATGGTGCATAATGATTTCTCGCCAAGGAGAAAAGCTGAGCTCTCTCTGGATACCAAGACCAAAATCTGTGGTCTGTAGTAGGTGATTCACAGAAATTGATTACAGAACAAGCACACCTATAAAGTGCCTACTGGTCGTCCTCCGTGGTTTAGGGTTATCAAGCTAGTCTAGTTCCTGAGGTGGCGGGTTCCAACCCGCATGAGGACGATGAATTTTTTTCAGGCGTAAAAATTCTTAGCATGGATTCTTTCGAAAAGGAAAAGGAAGTAAAGCCTGTGGTCCAATGTCGTGGATTTATGGCACTAAAAGAACCTTAAGCTTCAATAAGAGGCATCTGAGCAAAATTTCCGGTCTTGCACGCCCAATACAGAATGTGACGCTAAGAACTGTAGTAGTTAACCTCTTCATGTATGAAGGTATCATATGATAACACATGATATGATTTCCTTTATTTCACAAGTATGGCATTAGGACTACCTATGAATGCATGAAGGTAACGTTTAATAGCAGAGCACGTTGCTACAAAAGTGCACAAGAGTGCAGCACTTCCTGGATGAAGCAATATATCTCGAAGTAAGGAGTGTGCAACACCTGATTGGAAGTACTAGTTTGCAGAAGTTTGGAAGCTTGTTTTACACACAAATTTATATTATAAAAGGACAAAAAATATTATTTGAAATTTACGTTAATTAATGAAAATATTAATATTATCGAAAAATAGTGATGTACACAAATGATAGCATTATGCATTTAGGTATGCTAAAGACTTTGAGGTTATGTAATCATTCGTAAATTTACACCATTGTAATTTGATCTAATACTCTTCTATTCTTGCTTGTGAGACTTGAGTATGTCAGGTACGTTATTAGAAATTTTCAATTTAGTAAAGGACAGAAATGTCAATTATCAAAGGAGGAGATTGTGAAATGGCTTCTGAAATGACTATTGTAACTTCAGGTTCTGAAAGAAAGCATCTTCTGAGGGCTGTTATAATGGAAATGGGAGAAGAAATTTTGCCTCCTGATGAACAAGAAGTGCCACCTACATTAGTAGCGGAAGAAAATGAAGCTAAAAGGTGGAACAGAAAAGTAAAATACACGATTTCTATTTTTGGTCCATTTAGTCAGCAAGTGCATGGGTAGAGTGGACCTTCTGAATCCTATGATTTATTTCCCGTTGGCCTCATTAGTTCAAAAATAACAAATGGTATTTTAAGTGTTTTCCATACTAGTAAATGTATAAATACTTTTTAGAGATATTAAAGGCAATAAATGTTATTTTGTGAAATTCAGATTTCTTGTGCTTATAATGAATATGAAAAGAAGAGAGGGCAACCTTGAAATGATGCTGTTGCCGACCCACCACTTAAGAAACACACAGTTGTTTTAGATAAAGAAATTACTAACTTAAGATTCGATGAAAGAGGTTATTATCTTATGGAAGGTGAGTAAGGCAGTGCGTTGTCATGATGACACATCTAAACGAAGAATGAGATGTAAGTGCAGGAAATGTAATACGCCCTGAATGTATTGAGAACTTCCACATGAAGTAACATACACGCTGCTCAAATGTTTTACTTTTGTAAACTTTTTTGCATGTTTGTATTAGAGCTTCAAATTCACAATGTACACATATGATACCATGTTCATAATTTGTCCAAAAATAATAAAATAATATTGAAGAACCTAAAATCACATTACTTAATGTAGATTAGACAATTTTAAGGTATACTTTTTTCTCGTGTTCCTTGATAACTCATGCATGAAGAGGATGAAGAGCCTCTGTAAGTAAAACTCAAATTATTTTTAAAGTGCCTAGCTTCTAAATTTGTGCCATCAATATATGAAGGTTTCCCACACATAAAAAAGCGTACGACTTCAAGATGTGGAAGCAAAAGAAAACCAAACACTGGAATGGGAAATGAACTTGTATTATTCCTTTCCATATCACCCTTTGCAGAATGGTCGTCCATTATGTCAAATTTACGA
The DNA here is from genome assembly GCA_030765065.1 of Deroplatys truncata. Taxonomy (NCBI): domain Eukaryota; kingdom Metazoa; phylum Arthropoda; class Insecta; order Mantodea; family Mantidae; genus Deroplatys; species Deroplatys truncata. The sequence goes on along the minus strand of CM060981.1, from coordinate 303,242,069 downwards.
TTCATGGCGTGGGCTAGTACCACAGCTTATTAGATATTATAAGTATGTTAATTCTTCAGTAAGTACATAACACGGTTTACATTGTATACATATTTTATTGCTGTATATGGCGTTAAGATTAGGAGTTGTCAGGAAAGCTGCGAGCTGTAACATCTAAACATCACTTATACCGGACCATTAACTTCAGAGTTCTCGAATACGCTTAACAATGCTAAAATAAAACTGATAAAACTGATTTCTTTATAACTTTAATGTTCTATATTAGTAATGTTAACAAGCTGCTTTGATCTCCAAATACGTCACTCATGCTGTGTCCATTAGATTCAGATTTTATTCACCATTTGCAAAAGTTTACAAGCCTTGGTCAGAACAAAATACAAAAACTGTTTATGTATACGTTTTAAGGGCATTAGTGCAAATTGTTATATATTTATATAAACAGGTATTTTTTATTAAATTGACCAACCACTACTGACATTTGCTACTTTATGGGGTATACATTTTACATGCATTAATACTTATAGTTATATTTACAGATACTTTATATTATTCAGACTACCTACTATTGAAGTTAGCTGCTTTATATTCACCAATTGAGTAGAAAGCATTGTTAATCAGGTAAGTATTTATTGCTTCAATTTACTTCATTTCTACATTTATTTCTTTAATCTAGTGAGGTAAATGATTGTATAAATCTTTTGCATTTCTTTCAATACATTTTGTATCTAGCGAACCTCTTAGTTTGTTCCTAAAATATTTCAGCTTTATTCTTGTATTATATTTGTGTACATTTATATATTTTTCTTCCCTATGGATTCTATATGCTTAAGGCATTCATATATATATATATATATATATATATATATATATATCAACAAGGCACTGTGAGGATTCAGAGTTTATTGAAACTACTTTTGCATGAATTTGTTATTGGATTTTTTAAATTATTCTTATTGCTCGTTTATGTAATCTAAGTATTCTTAACCTTTGTTTCTTTCCTGCTGCTCCTATTAGGATGATCCCATAATTTAGATGTGAGTGCACTAAGGCGTACTTTTAGCGCACTATCTTCATCCATGACTTGTATTACTTGTACCTCTGTCGCTGTTTTACCTGTTACCACTATAGTGGTGTCATCCTCATACCCAATGGCTAATCCTATCGCATCCTGAATTTTTATACAAACAATTTATGTAGAGTATAAATAGATACGGTCCAAATTTGGACCCCTGTGGTACTCGATGTTTTATATGTTTAAAGTGAGATTGAATTTTCCTCAGATTTCCTTCTATGTTATGCATTATCTCTACACATTGCTCTCTATTTAACAGGTATGAACCTAGCCATTCTAGTGGGGAAGCCTCGAATCCCATAGTTTTCTAATTTCTCAAATAGATTTTTAATGCCCACAGTCAAAAGCTTTTGGAGAGATCAGGAAAAATTGTTACCACTGTCTTCTTTCTGTGTATTGCTCGAACAATCATATCGTTTCCTTGGCTAATTGCATGTATTGTAATTTTTTAAATCCAAACTGATTTTCAGATATTATATTAAACTTATTACAAAAACTCTGCAGCTGTTCTAAGAAAAGGCCCACCAGGATTTTTTAAAATACTGAGCAAAGTGATATAGGGCATTAGTTTTCCACTAGTTGTTTGGAGCCTTTCTTTTTGTAAATTGGTCTATTACTTGTTTAATTTTACTTAGGGAAGTTACTCAGATAAAGCTCTCGTTTATTATATGAGTAAAGGTACTCACTATATCATCTTTACAATATTTTATCATCTGATTTGAATATTCATCAAACCCCTACATTTTTTTACATTTTAGTGCGTTTATCTGTTTAATGACCTTCTCATTTGTAATTTCTCCCACTACTATGAAGTTACATACACTTTTTTCATTGGGTTTTTTGGTCATTGATTTTCTTTATTCCTATATTTGGTACAAAATTTATACAATTATCATTGAACGTATTACTTATATTTGTAGGGTCTAGGATTTGACAGTTATTTTTTCAATTCTAGATTTTCTACCTATTTTGATGTGCTTTCATTGTGTACAGTTTTAATAATATTCCACGTCTTTTTTATTTCATTTTCAGCATCTTGTAATAATCTTGAGTTGTGAAGCTTTTTACTTCATTGATCACTGTATTTAGAATGCTCTTATAGTTTTCTGTATGCATGTCAGCTTTTAAACTATTTAAGAATGTCATTCCTTTTATGAATTTGTTTATCCCTTCTGTAGACCAATTTATCTGTTTATGTGTCACAAACTACTTTGCACACTGGCGCTGACTTCTCTAGGCACGTAGTTAAGATATTCACAAAAGAATTAAAATTTATCGTCTATTCTTTTAGCTTCATGCACATTTCTGAATACTGCCTGTTTATGGTTGTCTCTTAATAATTTTAATGTAGATTTATTTATTATTATTCTTACTTGTATTACCGGTTTTAATTTTACTGTCAATGTGTTTAATGTTGTACTCTCCAGTAATTGCCCAAAATGGTCATTAAGCCCTCCCTTTGTTAGCGAGATGTTGATATCTTCTCTGGTTAATTTGGTATAGACGTGATCGATATAGGTTGATGTGTATTGTGTTACTCTGTTTGGCCCTGTTTATATTAGTTTCAAATTACACCTTTTCATTAATTCTAACAATAACTTTATACATCACAGCACAGAGAGCTTGCGAAATTGTTTTTCCTTAACACGATTAGTAATCCCAGAAAAGTCCAAATATATTCTCGATTTCTTTTTGTGTTTCACCGCCTGGCTACAATTCGTAACTAAACACTTACCTACTCTGACAATTTCGTAATATACACCAATGACAGATTTATTTGCCTTATTTAGGGCATGACCAAGCGATCCTAGCGGAAGTACGTGTAAATATATACAGGGATCAATAAGGAATGAGAACACGTCAGCTTGTGCATTGAGAATGGACGCAATAAGATAATAAAAGTTTAAATCTGATCATTACCTCCTTTCCAAATATTTCCCATTGCATTCTATACACCGTCTCATCCTTTCAAACCATTTTTTCAAATGCTGAACGTTGTTCTTCTTTGGAGAGACTACAAATGTATTCTTCGTAAGCAGCCACTGCGATCTTCAGGTGACTCAAATCGTTTGTCCCGAATTCTTCTATTTTTTTCATTGGGGAATAGAGAAAAGCCGCATGCGGCCAGATTTGGACTTTAGGGAGAATGCGATAAATATCTGACTCGTGCAGAAATTGGGTTGTTTCTTGTGCAGTGTGGGCATAGGCATTCTCATGCTGCACCAAAATTCCACGAAGACCAGTCTTAGAATGCTCTTTTTCTGAACTTTTTGAACACTTGTTGCAGATATTTTGTGGTGTACCATCTGGCAGTAAGTGTCTTTTGTCCCTAAAGCGGAATCGTCACAATATGGACACCTGCTGAGAAGAAGGAACAGATCATCTTCTTGCCAACACTTCTCGTTCGCTTCACTCTTGTTGCGGGAAGATACAGACAAAGACTGTCGTTTAGTTTCTGTGTCATACTGGTAAATATATCTTTCGTCACCTGTTACAACGTTAAATAGGTTTTTGGAACATCCTCCAATGAATTTGTTAATCATTTCCCGGCACCACTGCAAACGTGCTTGCTTCTGCTCATTTGCGAGGTGGTGGGGATATAGCGACTGCAGAGCTTCCCGACGTCAAGTTTTACTTTCAGGATTGTTTTTACTGCTGCCGATCCAATGTTTAGGGTCCCTTGAATCTGACAATATGTGCGAAGATGATCTTCCCGCAACATGCGCTCTTTTTTCACCACATTTTTATCCATTATTGCTGTAGTGGTCCGTCCTGCTCGATCATCTTCAACGGAATCCCTTCCTCTTCTAAACTCTGCATGCCAACGATAAATGATGGACTTCAAAGGAGAAAGATCCCCAAAAGCACGATTTAGTCTTTCAGGATGTTCTGTCCCCAAACCGACTTTAAAGTCATAGAAAATTCTAGCACGGAAATGCTCTCACTTGAGAGCCACCCTAGCGTAACAACACCTGCTAAGGCATATACACGCGCTGCTGAGGATGCACGTTGCTGGAGGGCGCCCAAACTTGCACGTGTTGCTAGCTGAACTTCAATCTGAAATTAGGAAATGCTACTTTGGCTTATTACTACTCATTGTTGCCCATTCTCAAAACTTCCAGAGTAACCCCCGTATATCAGTGGCGGCCGGTGAGGTTTGGTTCTGGGTGTTGTAATTTCTTTGATCAGAAGGGGGAGGTTGCCTGAGCAGTACTTCAATTTATAGCTTAAATATACAATTTAAAAATGCCAAAATAAGTTATTAAACATGAAACCCCACGGTTGAAGAGAAAATCCATTCTGCGATTCTTCCTAACAGCACACCTGTTGTAATTTGCTGACTGAAGTCTGTAAGTTGTATAAGGCACTTTTTCATTGAAATAATCGCTAACTTTGATAGCACCTCTTCAGACATGGAATTCCTTAAGAAAGTTTTTCTTCTCTTCAGTGTACAGGAACAACTTTCTGTTTCTACGGATGTCAGTGGGACAGTTAACACTAATTTAAGGAGCGTTGTTGATTCACTGAAGGGTTGTTTTTGTAAAATATCACTCATAATGAATCTAACAGCTTCTGACTGCGACCGAGATTCTTCTGCTGAATAGTTATAAGTCAATTCATTTAAGAGCTTTACTCTCTCAAAATAATTGTAAATGGTACACACCTTCTTGTTTCTTCTGGGAAGTAAGCCACGTACTTATGAAACAAGTCTGGTACAAACAGATTAGATGCTAAAAGACGTCACGAGAATCTAAACCGGGCGTTAGCTTCACTTATTATAACATCACAGACTTCCTTGGTTTCCCTTTTCCGTTCTGTGAGCTCAGTCCTTCTCTGCTTGTTTCACTTAATGGATTCTCCCGACAGACACAAATCAACATCAATTTCTTCTCGAACGAGTCTAATGTTCCCTTTAAAGATATATAGATAGAACACTTTGTACAGCAATTGTGTCAATCTCCTTTTTCTGAAGTTGGACAAACAAAATATCTACAAGTGGCACAATTTTACTGAACAAATGTAGCTAAAAATTACATTCCGAGCTCACAAGATTCTGTTACATCCAGAAGCCTGGTCAATAGTTTATGAATGTTTAATTTCGCTCATTTTCAAATCTTAACCCATGCACTTAACAATGTCGCTCTTATGGTCAAATACGGTATTCACAATTCTAGACAAGAACTTCCAACGAGTGTTGTTGACACGGGGTAATCTTTTCTTTACTATGGAGCCTAGAACAGCAGAGTGCTACGGATTGACAGAGAAAAACGTGCAAATGCCTCTAAATTAGAAAAGAAAATTCTGACGTTTCTGTTTATTGAAGCAGCCTTTTCCATTAATAGGTTTATCTGTTGGACATAACAATGTACATACTTAGCATTATGAAATGACTTCTTTTTTTAGTGTTTGCACACCTACAGAAAAACCGGCCATAACAGAAGCCCCGTCGTATATATGTGTGCAATTTACAAGCTTTGTTATTTTTCTCTAGTTTCTGCTTCTGTATTTCAGTAAGCGTTCAAGAAGCCGATGTTTTGGTGGCATGATGCGGAGGAAGAATAAAGTTTGCCTCTTGAGTTTGTTCGAAATTTCCTCTTGACACACTTCTAACATCACTTGAAGCAGTTCGTTTGGATTGTCCTTATCATTGCTTTAAAAACCGTAGCATTTTCTGGATGACTTTTCAATGCGGAACCTAATTCTCAACTGAAACTGTATTAACCTTTATTAGCATCAGATTTGTTGAACATTCAGTTTTTCCATGCCCCCGTAAAGCTAATTAAAACACCACAATATCTGATATAATTTATGAAAATGTTCAAAATGTATCTACTTTGTTTCGCTTTCTCATTTACTTCCGCAATTGTGTGCAGAATCCAAATGTGAAGCCACACCTACTTTCCCGTGTAATGTTAATTTTAAAACATCTCTTACAGGAACTGCAGAGAATTCGTGTTTCTTGATGCTAGAACTTAAATTATTTACGTCTGTAATACCACGACTGTTCACCCACAAACAGTATACATGGAAAGCTGAGCATTTTCACTTCACAACCACAAAGCCATATGTGGCTACCATACATTTCTTTCCTAAAACTCTTTTAAACTTTATTTTTCCGTCGTAACCGTTTGAATAACAGTAATATCAGACAACTACCTACCAAGTTCTTTAACTTTACTTCCTTAGGAACTTCACTAAGGTTTTTGTTATGCAAGTTACTTCCCGAATTCATAATGTCGACTAGTACCTTCTTAATTTCCCATAAATATGTTAAAAATCACATTCACTGAAAACACATGATGACGGTTTACATATCATTTACCGAACTATTTGAAAGAAGAGAAGCATTTATATTAGGATTCAAATGAAATTGAAGGATCACCTAATTAAACTTCACGTGGTTGTTACAGAGTAAAGAAGAATCGGGAAATTTCATCACAAGTCGCGTATCATCGGGAAAAAAACCACAAAACGAACTGCTGGCAGGCTAAGTTTTAGCCCGAGTGAATTTTTGTTGTATGCTCACCCTCATCAGGGTTTAACCACAGCATGATTATTTCAAGGGAAAATGATGTTTAAGGATGACGGTTTGTTTTGAGGTTGTAAGAAAGAACAGAGGAAACATGTAGCTCCTCGAACTGCCTGTTAGGTTTGCATCGGCCATTCTGCACCCTGGTGTGTGTGTGTGTGTGTGTTTGGGGGGGGGTTATCAATTTCTTGAGTTAGGATTGAATTTCCAGACCAATCAACTCTTGGGTAGGATTACTATGCAGTTCAGCTTTAGCTGCTGTTGATGTAGCTCCTTGGTTATCTGGTGTGCCCGCATGCAATGCGGGGAACCCGTTGACGCCGAAGACGGCGATTCTAGGGTTGTAATCCCCAAGTGATCTGATCAGGATAACTCTTATGATTAGGTAAAGTGGCGTAAAATGTTGTACCGCAGCACCTAATTTCATCTTCCACATATGGAAGAGATGAGGCTTCGTGTAGTAGTCTCACGCGGAAGGAGCGGCCGACAGAGTAGATGGACCGGAGCCCCCTATTCTGCGCCCGTTGTAGCCATAGCACCCAGCTGTCTGCGGCCATGCCCCAGACCTCGTAGGCGTAAAGCACGAGGGGGACTATCAGGCTCGGAAAAGGTGTATATTCAGGCGAACAGGCATCCAGGATCTCAGCATCGGGTACAAGGAGGTAATCGCCCCCTGCGCCCGTGCCGAGACGTGCCGGAAGTGCTCGCCGAAAGTTAGACCCTTATCCAACTTCACTCCCAGGTAGGTTATAGAATTCCTCCATTCAATTCTTCGGCCTCAAAATTGAAACGTGGGGTAGTCTGCGGGGATGTGGCGCTTGGTTAGAAACATGGCGTGGCTCTTGTCCGCGTTAACGGACATGCACCAACGCCGGCACCACTGCTGGATGAGACGGAGGTGTCTCTGTATTGGGTTGAAGGCTCTGATTAGGTTTTTGTTTGAGAAGTACAGGAGCACGTCGTGAGCATACTGGGCCATTTCGACTTGCTGCTGCATTGGAAGGTCTGCCACAAAGACGCTGAAAAGCGTGGGGGATAGAACAGAGCCTTCAGTGACTCCGCCTCTAACTGCCTAAGTGTCGATTTTTTCCCTGCAACTGAAACTTTAAATGTTCGGTGTCGTAGAAAGCTGTGTAGGATGTTAACCTGTGTTGGTAATCCCAGGTGGATGAGTTTATACAGGGACCCGCGTGCCACGTCGTTGAGGCCTTTTCGACATCCAGCGATACCGCGGCGGTAAAGCAATCCTCCTGGAAACCCAGGGCGGCCGTCTCCACCACTCGCAGCAGCTGCTGAGATGTCGAATGCCCAGGACGAAATCCAAACTGGTGGTCCGGGATGACTTGAATGTCTCCCAAAAGTGGGGACAAGCGGTTGAGGATCATCCTCTCGAAAACTTTCGAGAGGGTCGGAAGAACTGATGGATCGGTAGTTTGAAGGATGTACCGGATCTTTCCCCGGTATCTCGCCATTATCGTGGAAAGTGACCCAGAGTGAGACACCTGTTAAATACTCGGGTTAGAAAGAGCACGGCGTTGAAGGGAAGGTGTCGGAACATGAGAGGTTAGCCCGTCAGGTCCGGCCGCCTTTTTGGGGTTGAGGCGCTGGAGTGCGCCGTGGAGCTCACTCGGGCGAATGATGGATAGCCGATCCGCGTCGTCCGGAGGGCGCCGAAAGTATCGGTGTACCTCCCGACAAACGTGTTTGGAAAAGATGTCGTCCTGGGGGGCTTCTCTCGGACGTAAGGTACGTTTAAGAATCAGCGAATACATTTGCTTTGGCTTGGGATTTAAAGGCGAGGTCTTGGGCGCCTTGGAGTGGAGAGGTGTATTGGCCTCGACGGTTTCGGAAGCTTTTTGCAATCCTCCACAATCGGTACGCAATCTGGCCATCGTATCCTCCCACGCTTGCACATGGTGCTCGCGTAGGTGGAGACGGACCTGTCGGTGTAGACGCCGCAAGAGCGTCTGATTCTGTCGAGTGCGGTGACGCTGGTAGTGTCTCCGTGCAGCCCAGGAACGGCGGATGAGAACCACATGGTCCACTGGAAGGACGTCGGGATGTAGGGGGGCTGGAGCAAAAACTGTGGGGTAGTGTGCAGTAATAGTTGGGCGCAAACTGCCTACCTGTAGGATGGTATATGGAGACCACCAAAACCTCCGTACCGTCGAGATCCATCCATACTGCTGTGGCCTCTAGGGTTTGAACATGTGGGAGCTGGATTGGGCGATGGACCACGTTCTGCCGCACAAAGACCGCCGTGCCGCCTCCTGAACGATCCTGGTGATCCGTTCTGTGGCAGACGTGACCCGGAAGACGGAAGCAGTTTTCGGGACGGAGAAATGTTTCGCCGACTAAGATGACGTCCAGTGCCTGGGAGCGGGCAATATGTAGCAAATTACCCCGCTGACCGGCTAGACCGCAAACGTTCCAGAACGCGAACTGAAATGAGGTACGAGACCTATTTCTGTGCACCATTCTGGGCGAGCGGAATACCGTAGTTCAAGAGGGCAAGTCACTCCATAGCCACTAGCATTTTGCCGGCCGGGTCGTCGAAAGTGAAAAACTTGACCAGGATCTCGCAGATCTGGCGGCCGTGGTTCACCAGCAACTGCTGAAACCACCCCACCATCGCGGCAAGGTCCAAGCCAGGGGTAGGGTTGGAGCTGGTCTGAGGTTGGGTAGGAGATATCCTCGAGGGAGCAGGTGTCTCGTCAGCCCTATTGACACCTTGCTGACGCTGAGGAGCGGGATCAGCGCTCCTCTTGTCGCGGGCGCCAAGTCAGACTCCTGGACGTTCCTACTCCTCCGTGGGCGGGAAGAGGTTGGTTTTGGGTTCCGGGGAGCTGGGATTGGTGCTGCTTTTTGTGTTGGAGTTGATTTTTGGGCTCCGGATGCTCGCGTGCCACGAGGGGGCTGACACAAACCTCGCGAGAGTGGGCCTGGGTGATGTCTCCTGATGTTCCCGATGTTGTTCCTGAGGAGGATTCTGGCGCCTCTCAGGAAGGGCTGGCCATGACGTGTTGGAGGGACGCCCCTGCGCTCTCCTGAGTTGGTTTTCTTGTTGTTGCCTCGAGGGTGGTTGTGGTCGTCTAGAGGCGGCAACTGCTCTTCTGGTTGGACAGCCCCCGTAGCAGACCACATCCTCCCCTTACAGTTGGCACATGTGGGCACCTCCTCGCGGGCGGGTGGGCAGAACTCTTTGTCTTGGGAATCACCGCACCGAAGGCAGTGCAGGTTGCGGTGACAATAGATGCTGGAGTGGTTAAACCCCAGACATCGGTGGCATTGAGGGGGACCGCCAGAGCTGCGGGAGGCCTCAATCTTTACCCGGAGGTAACAGATGGTTGTGACACCATCTATCTTGGCCTCCGGATCGTTTTCCCCTCCACCACAACTAGGAAGAGGGAGATGGGAACCTTGGCTGCATGGCCATCAGGAGCGGGCATGGTGGGCTGCTTCACCACGCGGAGTTTAATGCCCTGGCGGCAGAGGTCGGCCTCGATGTCGCCCACGGGTGTGTCCACAAGAAGCCCCCGGATGGCACGGCAAACGTCCTTTGCCTTGTACAGGCCGAAGGTGAAGTAATGTATTTTCCTCCCACCCAGGCAGGAGAGGAGACCCTGGTAATCCTCGACGACTTTCGCCTGGAAGACGAAGCGGCTCTTCCTCCTAGTTACCGTGCACACCCCCGACAGGGATGGTATGAACTGCTTAAGGAAGCCCACCGATACCCGGAAATCGTCCACAATAATAGGCGGAATGTGCCGCCTGACAGGCCCCTGCTGATTATAGGACGCGCCCTCCGTCTGCAGGAGGGTAGTCTTACGCCTCCTTCGGCGTTTCTTTACTACACAAAATTCAGCTTCGTCGACATCCGTGGACATGTCGGAGGAGCTGATCCCATCGGCCTCCATATCGGAAGTGCTGGACGGAGGCAGAGCCCCGCCGGTACGAACCGAGAAGTCTGTGACGTCACTCTCGTCACATGAGTATTCCGACACGCCGGACTCAGATGTTTGGCCTACTCGCATTGGTGTTGCGCGAGCAGAGTCCTGGTCAGATTGTTGGTTGGCCGTAGCTAAACGTTTAGCCTTGTCCTTGCCGCGCTTCTTATGACGCTTTCGGCGAGGCTAGTTGGTAGATGGGGCGACCTCAAGGTAACTTGAGTATAGGGAAGGTAGGCCACTCCGGCCATTTCGCTCTCATTGGCTGCGCGCCTGTGACGTCATGTGGAAGGTTGAGCACGCGCGCTCTTTGGATAGTAATTGAAAGAGAACGGTTTAAACCCGTTTTAATACGTACAATTTAAGGCACGGATTGGTATACCCATTGTGTAAACGGTTAAGCAGTAATTAAGGAAGTGTAACATAATGCAATGACATATGTTATGAAAGATACTTTAACTGAAAATGCATAGGAAACTTTTCTCAACTCATTCTAGTAATTACAAACCAATTTTATCAACACTACCATCCAAACTATTACTAAAATAAAAAGTAACAAATTATTATTTGTTTAATCTTAAAAGTAGATTTAAATTTAGAAGTGGCTGGTCATGCTGCTGTTGTAGAAGAAATAGATGCCACCCACTGCTGACATTTCCTTGTATCTCTTTTTTCCACGGTTGCAGCTTTTAATTGTGTATTCAAATGCCGTATCCTAATAAATGTGCAGGTCCTGACGTATATATAAACAATTCTTTTGTCGCAATCAGGGAATTTAGAGCAAATTAATGCGCTACGTGTTTTCATACTCTTTAACACATTCGAAATATGAAAGCCATGGAATCGTATCATCGGGAGACAGACACGGCACCGCACACAACGTAAACTTTTCCGTAGAGGTAAGCCAAATAATTCATTTTAAGTCCCATTCACATAGTCCTCAGGCCGAAAATATACTGGGCAGACTCGAACATTATCAGTGTTGAATTTATCACTCCGTTTACAGCGAGACACCCACATGCGCCTTAGTTTATCATTTCAGGAAATCTATGATACATAATTCCAGCGGTTTTTGTTCCTATATTAGAACATTACGCAATAGCACAGTTAATTTTTTTAACATTCATTTTGAACACGAATACACACCACACTTGTATTTCCAAATCCATCCACAACTAGAACTTCTAAGTAATCGAAAGAGCATTCTTATTTAGTGAGCAACAATGCTTACCAAACAACGTTTGCACCTGTGGGGTATAAAATTGTTGCTCATGATTGGTCAGTACAACGCATTACAGAAAAATATCATTTAAAGAGTTGTTCTGCAATTCCACGAAATAATTATATAGGCATTATTTAAGAATGGTTCTTACAAAATCATGTCGCATCCTTTGAAGATGCTGGAGTTAAATTCCAAGTTTTGTATTTAACCGACTTTTCGTTTTGAGTTATGCTGTTCACACGCACGCACAACCTTTTTCCAAAAACATGTGTTTTCAGTGAAATCTCGGTATCGAAATTTTGGGTGGAATACAATATTTCCTCTACTTACTATAAGTAAATAGGAGGGAAAGTAAAATTGCAGAAATAATGCATAGCCTGAAGGTTCTATTTTATTTTAATATAATATAGTTTTTCTTCCCCCTTGTCTCTCTCTCCCTCCCTCTCTTCGTTTATTACGTGTTTAAAAGGCAATAATACTTGCTATCTTTTGCAAGAAATGCATTGCAATTATAACTTAAATGTCGAAAAATTTAAATAAAAAATGTGTTGTTTAACAAGACAAGCTGTTAGAGTCTATGGCATAGTTTTGTTTCTTCCTCTGTATTATTTTTCTATTTTATATGTTACGGAATGAGAGTTTTGTTTCAAATAAATTTGCTTGAGGTGAGACCATATCATGTCAGAAAGCATGTCAGGATTTGAATTATATCGTAAACCCTGAGCTTTCACTTGGGAATAGCGATGCCAGCTACCTTCCACGTGACGTCACTAGCAGACAGCTCGACAAGCAGTGAATGCGCGTGAAGCGGGAAGAGGCCCCCTGGGCGACCTGAGCAGAGCCGGGTTGGTGACACAAGTGCTGGTGCTAGGGACTGCCGCATCCTGGATAGCAGGTCGGGGCCTGCTCACAGAATCGGTGGTTGGAAGAGGAGAGGAAGAGGGGGTGGAATTGAGGGTGGGAATCTTGCCCTGCACCCGAGGGTGTAGTGCAGTGCAACCCAAACTCACAAACTAAAACCCAACCTGCAGCAGCGGGCGCTGAGAACCTCGAGCAACAGCGGGTCGAACACCTAAGTGCGCCGAAAACCGCCTTAAAAGACGTTGGCTGTGGCCTTGTTGCTCCCACATACTGCTGAAGTCCGTCTGCTTTATCAAATGCAGACGGTGTAGCTATTACAAGCCTTGCTGAATCTCTAGTGTACTGCTTAAAAAAGGGTTAAGCAGCATTGACTATGGTCGCCACTTGGATGGAATGGCGCGAAGAAAAATATTTATGTGGCGAGCCGGACTTGGCTCGCGACCCACAAATAGACTCGGGACTTTCTGCTGCCCTACCGCCGTTGCGTGCTGCTGTCGCTGCGTCTCTGTGATGTTTACCGTGCGGTGTCTACCACTGGAATTGCGTCTGCCTGCGTCATACGTATGCGTGCATCATCAGGTAAATTGTGTCCGCTCGGTATTTATAAACGGCCGATCGACTTGGGCCCGGTCGCTAGCTGGATGAGTGACCATTTAGCAGCGATCCGCCCTGCCGCCAACTTGAGTACCCCCATCCCATTACCTACATTCCCATCATGCTTTGCTGCCAAGCCGGCCTGCTTAACTTGACGACCACACAAGCGGTCGCCCAAGTTAAGCAGCATTGGGCTTGGTCACCACGTGGTCGCTAGTCCGCCCATGAGGGGACACCGAGACCCAGCCAATGGTAGCGCAGCAAGCTAAACCCCGCCCAAGACAGACATAAATCAAAAGCTTGTGTACATTCTTTTTATCCTACTATATCGCACAGGTAAAGCCGCATACGCGGCTAGGTACTGTGGCGATCATATTCCGCCCAGGTGAACCTGGGCGACCTGTTCTCGATTGCTGGATTTCTGCTTTAGAAGCGAATCTCTCTGCTGTTGCACGACTTCCGCAACGACCAACTGCCTGTATTCCTGGTATAGGGATGTTTAAACTTTAGCCTCTCTCCGTATTTCTTAAATGATAATCTGGTTGTTGCACCAACTGGGCAAGGAACACTTATTCATATTTATTTAATGCACCTTTTCTTTTTAGAAAAATTGGTCTTATATTATAATTCGTGAAATATAAAGGCGGAATAATGTTATTGTTTCTCATTTCTGAAACACAATTAAATTAAAATTACTTAGCGGTTTCTTGCAAAAAATCGCGAGAAAAGTCTGGTCTTACACAACACTGCAAAATAATCAGCAACCACCACTGACAGATATTGCAGTGAACACTACTAGAACAGCATTCGTATGAAGAGATCTTAAGATACAAATGGCACAATTTAGCATGCCCTTATTGCAGGAGCTAAGGACACAATCCAGATATTATCATCAAAGGAGGGCAGTCCACGGGCAGAATCACGGATAAAGTTGAGCTATTAGGATCATTTTTGGGGGGAATTAAAAAGTTTGGAAATACAAAAACATTGAAGTAAATTAACGCAGGTAATATACACATTTATAAAAATTTCAATCCACTACAGTAATAGTTACCTCAGTTCGTATCCTTAAGTTTAATATAAAATTTGCTGTAAACCCCCCCCCAAAGTAAGTGTCAAGTACAATTCATACCTTATGGTATAAGGGAACGTATAAAATCATAATTTCTAGAAATGCATAAAAGGAACTATAGCATTATAGCTAGGTATGTAGTTGTTCAGATCTTATGGCATTATTGCACTTACCATATTGGTCTATATAGATAGATACAATAGGATACATTGAAATAACAAGTAATAAAATACACCAGCTGCTAAATGCTTTTGTTTGTAGTTTTTGCTGTAAATATTACAATCTTTTTATTGAATTCAACTTTCAAATTATTATTATTATTATTTTTACCTTTTATTATTGTGTACTGGTATCACAATAGGTACTCAGTACCTATATGACAGTTCCTTGCCGAAGTTTTCCAGCAGCATAGGACAGAAATAAAATAATTTAAATTGAGCTCTCAGAAAAATGGGGGGGGGTAAGATGCTCGTTTTGGGCGATGCGCAATTAGCTTTTTGGGAGGATGGGCACCCATGCATAATAAAATACATAAATTATTTTGCTTACCTAATGATGGAGAACTTTCAAGATGGTTTCGTCACGAAGCAATGTCTTCCAACAGCTTCTATTTTGAAGAATTTATACGTCGTTTTGAATTTCCGCTTAATCAACTGCCAGTCCCAAGGAGGCGTTGAAAGAACGGAAAGCCCCCTATGGACCAAAGTACGAACATGTCTGGTAGAAGGTAACCAGACTTCAGAGTAAGCTCAAAGGGGTCGAGGCGAGCCACCGCCCAGGGCAGCAAGTTTTAGGAGCGGTAAAATCTTGAAAGATTAACAAGATACGTGAAAATAGACTGAATTACAAATAATGCTTAAAATCTAGTAACCTTCTGGAGAAGCTTTTATTATAAACCTGGTGGAAAATGAATCTAAACTTTCTGGAGAAGCTTTTATTATAAACCTGGTGGAAAATGAATCTCCAGGTTGATCTTATTGTGATTCTCATTCATGATCATCGTCAAAACATCCCGTCCGCATCAGGTGTTCAACAATAAAACTCACGTTTTTAAACTGGAGTATTCAAGTCACTAGTTTTAGTTTATTTGCTTACATTGCTGACTCATGAGCTCCCAGGTTAGTTATCGCTCTACTACATTACTATACAGCGAATTGGAAAGTAAGCAATAAAAAATCCACAACAATAACCTGGGGGTCGAATGCAGTAATGCATTTTCCCCCCCCACGGAGAAAAAACCTGAAAGTAGCTGTTTATGTGTCCTGTTACTTCTACTTTGTTAATAACTATTGCTTTTAACTCCAGAGAAACTCAATTGGGCTACATTGAATTAAATGCATTAGGCACATCTTTTGACTACTACATCCAAAATGAGCATCCCACCACACGCTAACTTATTTTTCGCTTAAACCAGCGAAGAAATTAAGGGAAGCCTTAGCTCTTTGAACAAGGTGCTCTGTGATCTCACATTTGAGTTCAAGATAATAAATAAGAGAAAAATAATACTCGAAAGATCTGATACTGCAGCCGTAAGGGCATTATTTCTTAGGATAAATACAAAACAACATTTGAGGGAAACAGTGTGGTTGGCTGAAACGTGGTTAAACTTTGGACACACCGTACGTAACAGAGGGTTGGACTGATGCCAGAATTAAAGCTCCATGAAGCCATCCTCAGGTCTTTATTATTGCCCATGCTGGAACATCTCGTAGGTACTTTATGACCACCTACTGCCGTTCATTTCGAGAAGATCTGTGGATTACATGAAAATATTAACCTTGACCATTTCTACAGATAAGTGCCCACTGACGTACAAATGGTAGAGGGCTCACTCGTTATAATGTGCGTAATAATACTACAATGAAATGAGGGGAACTTATTAACTTCTGTTAATCATAAATGAAAAAACAAGCCCAGGCACAAATATGTTGTGGATTATTAACCAGTGCAGTCAATCATCAATGAAATATATTTTTATTTTGTGTGTGTTTTAGTCTGTTAATCTCTTGATGAAGAGGTAAACCCAAAATATTGAACCATATATCTGAGATACAGAAAGAAACAGAACAATTAAATATCCCTATATAATGTATTCAGGAGCCATATTCAGTTAATAACATAATACATACCCCGGTCGTGGCCTAGGATAAGTTACGGGATAAACCCCATTACGGCCGTAGTCATTAACAATCCTAATCTGCAAGTAGTTAACATTACACAAATGAATGACTCGGGTATTAGTTCTGTAGATATATCGCATGGGTATGGTTCATTTATTCTAGAAAACTACTATTTTCAGCACTGTCACCCTAGAGAACCTTGGGAAGATACATAGAACTCTTCGAAATATAAAATTATACATTTAATGAGTGGTAACACTAAATCTGAATGCCGGCATAATGCGATAAACGAGCAACGGGGAGAAGATATGGAAAATTCAATCTCGGAGTTAAATTTAAAAAATATAAATAGATCACATAAACCACCAACTTACGGAAACAGACAAGGAGCACGTCAAATATAGATTTGACAATAAGTAACGTTAAAGCAACAACTCGAAGGTGGGGCAGGATTTTACTACAAGTGATCATCGATTAACATATTTTACATATACTATGGAAAGAAGGGAGGTAAATACAACAAATAATAAATATAACTGCACACAAGCGGACTGGAACACATTAAAGGAAAAGTATGACGTGATCTATATTACATAGTACTTTCCATATATGAAGACGCACAAAATCTAACAAAATCCATAAAAAAAATGCAATTATAAAATCAGTACCATAAGCAAGCAATAAAAAACGTCTACCGACAACAACTGGACGGATGCCCTTCCAAAGGTACGAAGAAAAATGAGAAAACTAAGAATTCTACCAAAATTCGAGAATAGAAGAACAAAGAGTAATTTTTACAGACAAGTTAAAGAGAAATGTAAAAGACCTATTAAACGAAACTAGAAACACAACATGGCAGCAGCTTGTAGTAAACAATTTGGAAAATAATGATAGGGAACTCCGTACAAAATTATAATGCAAAAAGTTAAGAAATCTGAAGTTTTAAATACCTTGGTTAAAGATGGAGAAACCACAACAAATTCTAAGTACACAATCAATTTGCTTTTAAATAAACTGCTACCGGACGATGACAAACCTTCTGGTACATTAGAAAACATACTAAAAAGGATCATTATGACGACTGAAAATATAAATAGTAATGTTAGTAAATAGTAAATAAAGGTAAAAGCCTTAAAAACGAAAGTAACAAAGATTCAGCGAATCCTGTCATGTCCACTGGTATGTTTACTGAATACTTCTGGAAAATTGTTTGTACATTTAATCTTTAAAAGAATAACAGAATTTAAAACAAATGCAAGAATTAATAATAAACAATAATGATTTAGGTAAGGTGGGTCGATACAACATGCAATAAATGCGGTAATGGAAACAATAAATTTAGCTTCAAATAAATACTTAATTGGAATTTTTGATATATCTGACGCCTGTGATAACTTGTGGTAGCCATTTCTATTCGAACGTCTGAGAAGTTTAAAATATCCGAAAACGTTTTATAAAAGTTAACATATTACTTTACACATAGAAGAGTGTATTTACAAGGAATACAGAAACTGTCAAAAAGGAAATAATTAAAGGGGGTCCCCAGTGGTTGGGTTTAGGACCGAGTTTTTGGGACACTGTGATGAAAACCCTATTACAAGAATTGGAAAAACAACCCGCAACTAAAAACACAATTGCTTACGCTGAGGATGTAATACTTCTAATAGAAGAAATTTAATACAAGAATTGGAAACAAAATTAAATTACTTTTAAAACATTAGAACAATTGTGTATGTTGACCAAACTTCACATAGAACCTCAGAAACCTAATAACACAATTCTAAAGAGAAACTTGAAGAGATCACACAATTATACACAAAATGAGATTAAGATAAATAAAGAGGCTAAACATTTGGAGACTTATTTACATGAAAAATTGAGTTTTAGTAAACATGTAGAGTATGTTAGAACAAATCGGAAAATTTAATGCTAAGAATTGGTAAGACTTTTTCATTCAAACTACAAAATCTCATTACATGCTATAACAATGTTTGCCTCTATTATTACTTATGGGGCAGGAGTACGGGCTGCGAGAGTGAAAAATGTAAATTATGAAATAAGTCCAGAAGAACGCGAAGTAAAATTATTTTAAGATATACTGGCACAGTTTGTACTACCCCCGATGGCATTATTGGTAGCAGCCAGAATTTGACCAGTTTATTTATTAATTAAATTAGGAGACGCAATTTTTGGACTGAAAAAGAAAAATGTTAACAAAGTAGAACAAATAATGGAAAGAAGCTATAATCCGGAACATCAAATTAAAATAAGACTAAAATTAGATTGGCAACAGGAATGGAAAAGTATAAATGTAGGGAGAAGAGATTATGAATTATTTAGAAAAATAAATGAAAGGCTCAAAATAAAACACCTCAAACCAGCTAAAGTATTGCATCAGTTAACAGGACGCGCACCATATAGTATCTATTGGTTTCATAAGAAACGTCAGAATGACTTGTGCGACATTTGTACTAAACCAGAGATACCTAAACATGTGTTATTTGAAGGTGAAGGGTATAAAAATCAAGTACGTGAAAAAAGAGATGAATTAAGCGGACATCTAATAGCATTCATTCTAAGAAACGCTAACTTATACAAAGTCCTAGATAAGATAGCACATAAAATAAGCAACTTGGCCCGAGGAGAGAAAAAATTACAACAGTTGAAGAAGCAAGAAATGTAGAAAATTTAGAGATAATAAATAGATCAACAAGAACAAGAGAAAGAGCAATAAATAATCAAAACACTAACAGTAATCTAAACAATAATACAAACCATATTGAAGAGATAGAAGAAGAGGAAGAAAATTTAGATGAAAATGATAGGTACATAAACAGAAGAGGAAATATTATCAGACCAAAACCGGAACACGGGATTGGGTGTAAAGAGAAATAAGATAGAGAAGAGGACGTGGTGGATTATATGAAGACTGTAAATTAAGAGCAGAAGAGGCATGGGGAAGAGGAGGGAGAGAGGGATAATATAAAAGACGATTCAGAAGAAATCCAAACCTTTATGCGCACAATCAAGCTGTGGAGAAGGTCAAGGATGGAGAAAGCTGGAAAATAAGGCAGAGTAGGAGCGGGGAGATGTAGCGGTTTGCGGCCACCAAAAACTGTGATTGGATGGATAAGGGAGGGAGTGGCTACAAGAGATGGTGTAACGCGGACAAGATTGCGGCCAGTAACTGAGGAAGGAGTTGTATGCATATATGGAATTGTAGTGCTAGTGCTTTAAAAAACGGTTTAAACTCCCGCTAAGTGAAATTTCAGTGGAATTAGTGAAAGTGAAACAATTTATACTTTAAATTTAATATTAAATTAAAAGTGTTGTGCAGAAGAAGAAAGGATAATTAAAAGGACTAAAAAAACTTAATCTTGATAAGAAATAAAAATAAATTAATATAAATAAAAATAAAATTCCAAAAGGAAATAAGTGAATAACTAAATAACAATAGCAGTAGATAAAAGTAAAGGACATTTAATTTCATGAAGTATAATTAAAGTGATTAAGAATAAATAACAATTTAAATAATAAATGAAAGATAAAAATTAAAGAATTAAATAATTTATATAACAAAACTTAAATATCAATAACAAATAAATAATTTGTTAATTACTCTTAAACACATTGAATTAAATAATAATATATACGTAATTAGTAAACAAAACTCTGAGATCTTTAAAATGTTACTATTTCATTAAACCAAAAAGAATTCATAAGCAAAGAAAGAAACGGTACTGGATACCAGTATCTAATTTTAATGGTCACCGGTAAATGGTATTTTAAGAAATTTTATTGTTACATTGTATTCTTTAAATTGTTGGTAGAGAAGTTTGCTTTTGTAATTTAGTATGTAGTTAGAGAGTATACGTGTTAGCAGTATTTGTGTTAATACTAGATAGTGAAATCGGGATTGAGGTTTTATGTTATTATTTATCTTATACATCTGGACAATTGTGTACATGTATTTTTAATAATAGAAGCACAGGAATGGAGATTTGGAATGCACATCCCGGTTAAGTAAAGTGGGTTACCAGGCGGAATATTTCAGATATTTATTTGTCCAGCACTGTCAATCTTTCAGATCTATGGACGACTGCACTTCTAAACTTATCCAATGTACTTTTGAACCAAAATTTATGCATGGCCGAAGTAAAACCAAGGCAATTGTACTAAATGCTTTAACCCCATTTGCCATTTCTGAACTAGAATCCGATTTACGGAAAGCCAACTTTATTTCATTAATGATGGATGCATCGAACTATGAAAACTTGAAAATGTTTCCATTGCTTGTTTTATCAGAGAATTCAGAATAAAATGTTGGATCTTAAATCTTTGTCTGGAGAAATTTCAGAAACCATTGCTAAGTTTTGAGTGAGGGTTTGGAAAATACCAACTTAAAAGTAAAAACAATCGCAGATAATACAAATTGTAATTTTGCATGTGTATGCAGAAAGGACGTCATCAACATCTCCACAAAACTGAATCATGATTTATGTCACAATGGAAGGGTTAGAGGGGGGGCAGAGAGATAAACAAATGGGGAGGGGTACAGGAGAAATTCCCGTGTTATCACCACCAGTTACGAAGTTAAGGTATTTACAAAAGAAGTGCATCAACCAGTATATAGTATTTCCAGAGGCAATGTGGCTATACTTGTACAGGAAATAAACGCATTTGATATTGCATTTCCTGTTACTGAATATCGAGGTTGTCACGAGCCGAGAAATAAAATAACAGCAGAAAGTAGCTTAATGAAAAGTCGTATTGAAGTACGCTAAATACCAAAGTCACCGCTTCCATCTTGAATCTAATAGCATATATCTGCCCAGTCATCTAAACATATAAAACCCTTGAGGAGTATAGCAATGAAAATTATGGAATGCGCGGTCCTTATGAACTGCTCAAGTAAGTTTACAAAGAAACTGCGTATAAATTTAAAAATAAAAAATGAAACCACGCAAAATCTGCAATACATTTCAAATCACTATAAAGCAATGCAAATTTAAAATAGAAGGTGCCAACCTTAAGAAAAGCTATCAAGAACATAACAAATGACTGAATATGGATATATGCAAAAGAAAGAAGATAAAGAAAGCATTCCAAACAGTACTAACAACAGTTTTAACTTCTTGGTTCTACAGCAGGACAACATTTATCAGCAAATGTCTTCTAGAAACTTTCAACCTCGCAATATGAAACTGTTCTTAAATGGTGGTAGTGAATGTTACATGAGGCATGAGTGCAAGAGGTTCAGAACAAATTACTTGTTGTTTGCAATCTCTTCCAGCTAATGTCTCTCATATAATCACCTACTTAGACACGTGTAGGGCCGAAAACAGAATTGTCAACAATACCATAGTGCTGAGTTTTGTTGCAAATACGAATGAAAACATGCAACTTACTGAGCAAAAGTTTCTACTGCATGTCCAATTAGTACGCTTGTTGTTTCTTTAAATAGCTATAAGTGTGCAATTTATACAAACTATGATAAATATAGAAAACTGTACTCCTCCAGTGCAAGAAAGGACCTGGTGAAGTGAAATGAAATGCACGAGTCACAGCTACAGCACCTTTCCAGTGGATGAAAATAATTCCTTACTGAACTGCATGCACTATTACGCTTTTTGTACTTCAAATAATAAAGTTAGTGAACATGGACAGTATTTTAATAATCCTTTCATTTATACCTTGCTTAAATTATTACGCTCTATTTCTTATCATGGCCAAGCAGGCATTGGTATTCCTGTCTTGTTTATTGGAGCGAAGCAACAGTAGTACTAATGCAGTATTATATGGTGCGACCATGGCTGTGTAGTAGGACAGAGCACATGAGTGGCAAATCCCTTAAAGATGGTGAAAAATGTGTTTTGAAGTTCAGCTTTGTGTTTGAGCATTTGATACCATTGCTGTTAGGGGTACACAAAGGTGAAATTGCTTATTTCCATAATTATGTATAGATTTCCTTTAAATTTATACCCTGCATTATGCATTCAAGGGATATGTATATCAAATTTTCAGTAGATTTAACATTTTTTAAAACAGTTATTTAACCACAAACAAGAAACGCTCCACACGATGAACAACTAGGAGTTTTATTAACCTTAATATTTATTCCAAAATGAGTGAAGTGTAGAAAAAAATGTTGCAAACATAATTCTTCTTTGCTCCTTTTGTTTTGCAGGAAAATTACTTGATAAAAGTAATTTTGTATAATTTTAGGATGCTAATTGAATGTAATAATTAATATGCCCACAAATATCAGGACTTCATAAAAATCACTTCCAACATTTTTTATTTGTACCTTTTAGATTTTGCCATAACATTTAAAGGACATTGAAAAAAAAATTGCATTGTGTGGAACATTCTGAATCTCCAAAAATGCATAAAAAAGAAAAAAATAGAAAAGTGAAATTTTAAAATGCTTGTTTATCCACGTACACAAGGACCTCTAAAAAGTCACTTGAAGCCATTTCTACCTATCAGTGACAGATAAATACAGATTATGAATATAGAGGAATCAAGGTAATTGTAAGCACAAATTAAAAAAAAAATTTAATGGATGTTGGTCAATTTTTAACTATGTGTATGCTTAGTAGGATCACCCATGGAGGAGGGGGAGATCATAGCACAATTTGTGCCATCAGTAACATTTTGGGGGGGAATTCATAATTTTGGGCCATACAAAAATATAAAAGTAAATTAACGTAAGTAATGTATATAAACACGTTTATTACAATTTCAAAATCAGTATAATACATAACCCAGTGTGTGTCTTTGAGTTTGTTAATCTAAATGTGCTGTGTATAAAAATAAAGTAATTACGAGTCATACTGTATGATATAATGTACCATATCAAATGATAATTTTTGGAAATGTATAAAAGGAACTATAACATTATATGTAGGTATGTACTTGTTCAGAGAATATAGCATTATTACTTTACTATATTGGTCTATTTAGATAGATACAACAAGATACATTGAAATACCAAGTAATAAAGTACAACACCCGCTAAATAATTTTATTCCTGTAAATATTATGATTTTTTTATTGCTTTTAAATGCTCTATTATTTTTTAACTTTTGTTATCAGTATAACAATAGCTACTATAGTATCTGTAAAAGACCCCTTTGTGAAGCTTTCCAATGACATAGAAAGGGTACCTACTGAATAGTTGAAATTGACAATTGCTTTTTAACAGAATGCCCCATAACCTTTGGGGGGGATGGGTACATCTACCCATTAAATTAACATTGTAAGCAACTGGTGTGTCTGTGAATGCTGTGCGACCAAGTTGTAGACACGCAGGTTATAAACTTTGAAGATGACTCAAGCGACATCATCACTTCTGATTCCGAGCTGGGTGTAGTACTATTACCCAACGGCTCCGATTAACACGATTTTTGCTAATAAAAATATATTTATATTTTTTCACCCATCCTTGCATCAGTAAATTTTTATTTAACAAGTATCTATACGAGGTGTGTATATTTCTAACACTCACTACCGATACAGCGAAGGGTAGCAGCTGAAATTAAATATGATGCTTTTGTAGGTTGCTGACGAGTAGGTAACATGCATTCTCTTGGAGTATCTGTGTGGCAAGTGAAACCTAACAAGTGTTCAGTCAACTACAACTTAATTTTGTTGCATTGTGGTGGATTCACTGTATAAAGCTAAATACCAGGTTTAGGTTTCATCTTAGTTTTCTGGTCTGGGTTAAGTCATTCACAAACATTCAACAAACCTTTTTCAGGGAAGCAGATGTTAAAACATGTAGTTCTGGTAAAATCTTGATATCCAATTTTCCGATGGAACACAATACTTCTTCTAGCTGCTTTAGGGGGTAGATATATGATGCTTGCAAACATATATTAAGTATACTATATTATTTTAACACCTCTTACATCTCAGGATGAGCTCATCGCTATCAGATGTACCAATTCAGATTAACCAGCATACAACCACCTCAGTGAGGGATTTCATAATTGTCCCAGTGGTATACAAGAAGTACTACCCTAATTTATGTGGGTATTAGGAAACTATGATTAGGGTATGCAAAATGGATTGTCAATTCAAGAAAATTGCCCAAAAAATGGCATTCAAAAAAATACTACATATCTATGACAATTAAAGAATGGATTAATTGCATGTTCTTTGTTAATATTAGGTTTGTTCCCACGCCATTCAAAATTGTTTCTGAGGTATCTGAGTTTATGCAGTAGCTAAGTAGCATTCCAACACAAAAATAATTAGTTCAGAGCTAGTTCTGAATTTCCAACTTGCTGTTCCAACGTATTTTGGAACTAGTTCAGAATGAGTGAAATCAGTTCTTGATCAAGAGAAGAAACTGAAAATTCTAGATGTACGCAAATTGTGTACTCTACTGCGCATACTCAGTTCAGAATTGATTGTAATTGTTTGAAAGAAACCTGCCATAGTGTACATAGAAAGTGATACTTTATTTTGAAAGAAAAGCCTTTCTGCTTCCTCATTGTCAGACTTCCATAAAGACAAAGTATAACAAACAATTAAATTAACCAAACATTAAATAACGAAACAAGTACAATGATAATAATAGTAATAATAATGATATAAAACATAATAAAATACATCAAAAGGGTAGAAGGCTAAGTAATAGTAATTATAAAAAAACAAACAATAAAATACAAACACAGTTCATCAAATTACTATAAAATATGAATAAGCTATAACAGTGACTGAATTTGAAATTATATATAAAATTTGAAATACTTTGAAACACTTAACATCACTTACATGTTTTATAACTTGAGCAGTTACGGGAGCTAATTGCTCCCATCTGCTGAAACCCATACATTGGCTTACACACGACTAACAGAAACAGAATACAAACACAAAGTTAACACAACCATCAACAATGGCTTGATAATTTTATTTTACATAGGTAAAACAAAAAGAAATTTGGAGACCAGATTAAAAGAACATATGACACATCAAATACAAACAGATGGACAAATCTGCAGTTGCACATCACTTTTGGACAATAAATATAACACTCTTAAAACTGACAAAACACACTGCAGAGTTTGATAGTTGGGAAAAGTTATTAATCACAATACATGAATGCCATTGTAATAAATTTTGAATTGCCACCAAACCCACTAGCGAGTTTCATCACTACACCGGATTCTAACACACACTGATGTATACAGGGCACCACCGCAAGGAACGTGTCGGCCATTTCTGATGATGGTAGCAACCGGTCAATTTATAAAACATGTAAGTGATATTAAGAAGTTCATCAAACTGGAATCAAATTTCAAAAGGCAGCTGAAGGGGTACAGTATACAGATTTTATTACTTTCTCTGCTACGTATAGTAAGTAGGGGAAGTATTGCATTCCACCCAAAAAGATACCGAGATTTCACCGGAAATACACGTTTTGAGACCTCCTGAATCCAAAAAAAGCATTTTTAGAAACATGTCCGTGTGTGTGTCTGTGTGTGTGTGTGTGTGTGTCTGTGAACAGCATAACTCAAAAACGAACAATCGGATAAGCACCAAACTTGGTATTTAGGTTCAGTATCTTCCAGAGATGCGACACGAAGGTTTTCAAGAAAATCCCCCCACCCCAGACTACCCTTTACATGGAAGATTTTTCGAAAATTTTAATTTTCTCAAAAATGGCTCTAACGATTTTGATGAAAATATCATATGTTTAGGGTAATGTCATAAGAAATGAAATGTATATCTCGAATTTTCTGGGAATGTCTCCAAAAGTATTCTTCATTGTGAACGACTTTTGCATAACTGGTAAACCATAAGAGATAGACAAAATTTTACTACACAAAAAATGTAGATCGCATTAAAATACACAACTTATGTCATATACATTTCTTTTGTTGAGTGAACCGTTTTCGAGATATTGCTTGTTATTTCCTTAAATTTTCCGAAACATACTTTTTCTCAAATGCGTTATTCATTTTTTTATGTCCTGGACATGCAAAGAGAATGGAATGCGCCACATAGCAACCAGCGTTAAAATATTTGACTATCGCTTAAAAGCTACCATATTCCCCTTGCATCTACAAGAAAATTACCAATAAGATTGACATCTCGATATCTCGATTAACATGAAGCATATGGAGAATAGGCGTTCGTAAAATTAGATTGTACAAGAGTAGAGAAAGTCATGTGAGTGTAACACATCAGATTTTTTTTTATTGAAATGGATGCTTTTATGAGTGAAACATTCTTCATTGGCTGGCTGCCTAGGCCGAACCGCCTGCAAAAGTAGTCAAAAATTTGGGGATCGTGCCTCTTGCTCAGACCATTAGACCTACAATTTCAATAGAGTTGAGACCATATCTGTCTATTCGGTAGAAAAAGACCTATTAGCTGGAGGAATAAATCTGAATATGTAATTTATTCATCCACATATGATTACTTCCACAATACAGAATACCAAAGGTGATTGGTACATATGCAGTTGTAAGCAAAGCTAGGTTAAACACCTTTCGTCTTTGTAATTGATGCTGTGGAATGAAGAAGGCCATAACAGAGAGGTTCAAATAACGTTCCAACCACAATAAATTCTGAATTAGTTCCGAGAGCATATTCGGCTGGTGCATGTGAATTGACATGCATTGGTATTAGTTTGGAACACTTTCAGAATTCTCAAGAATTCCATTCTAAAATTTGGAGAAAAGAAAAACAGTTACGGTTTTTTATTCAACTCTTCTAATGATTTAATTTTTAGAAATTGAAGATAAATAGATAAAGATAACATAAGATTGTTATGCTATTGAAAAAGTTTTAAATACAATAACATTGACCAATAGTCACAAAAAAGCCAGTAACAGTGAGGCAAATTCTATAATCATACAATCTACTGAGCAGTGAGGTTGTGTTTCAGAAAGAAAATAACATTATCATCCCATTAAAGTGCTGGTTGAAAAGTTCACATTACAACTGGAACAGTTTTTTGTGAGCAGTATAATAATAATATTGATGCTGTTGCAGTATTCCAAGAATTTTCAGGGTTATAACTGCTCTACTTAAATCTCAATGCCGATTTCAGTATTAATCACTATTTAATATACATTCACCTTTTTAGCTTTGACTCTTTCCTAAAATTTTCTTTGTAAACATTGTGAATACTACAATGTTTCAAAATTTAATTCATTATAATGCAGTTGCAAACTTATTCAAATATTATATTTCTTTGCAACAAGTTCTCAGGAATGGTTGTTACTATGTTATGGATTTTACCTTTAATGCATTTGTTTATGAGCTGTGTTATTTTTATTTAATTACTTTACGTTTACATATTTCTCATTATTTGTTAGGAGCTGTAAATTCCTACCCTGCCTCATGAAAGATGAAGTTCAGGCACTTTTCAACATGCAGATAGTTTCTTTATGTGTTATCGCGGAGCTATTTAAATATCCCACATAGAGATTTTCCACATGAAAACAGTGACCCCAAGGTCTCGCTGTTCTAACTCTCACAATATAAATATCATTATTTGTCTCTACCATGAAGCTCTGAAGAATTTTTCTTTGACGTTCACGTGTCTGTGGCACATAAAGTTACAACGGCATCTTTTTGATTTACTTTGTCTTTCACGAGTACTACTTTGCTGTACGCTCCTATTACTATCATATTTCACTTATTTGCATTACTTATTTTACCTATACACTCACTTAAATTATTTCTATCATCACTTTTTAGTTCTTTCGTTGATATTTTGTTTTACATGTCTTTTCTTTCTGTATGTGAATTATTTCAAATGCTACTATTATATGTTACATGCTTTACTGACTTTCTTCATATTCTTCTTCTCTTGATGTGAACTATATAAATTTCAACTTTTCCTTTGCATTATTTTTTACAGTTTCGTGACCTTCATTCGCAATTTGTTTTATTTTGTTGGGTCAGGCTTCTGAATTAACTGTACCTTGATCAATTCCTGCTACGGAACATATGATTTTCATGTACATATGTGAACATTTGCTTATTTTGTGAGATCTGTATGATTTTGCACTGAAATCCTAGTGTGTCACTTATACTAGTTGTACTCAGATTTACAAAAATTGCTTTGTGAACTGCTAGATTGTTAAAACCGAATGAAATTGGGGCAACTAAAGAATTATCTGCATCACCCATTACAGGAAAGCGTTTCAAAAGCATGAGCTTGTGCATCACCTAATTGAGAGCAGTACAAAGAGTGTGGTACAGATATGCACCATTTGACAGATGTCATGTCAATTTCTGCATTTGATTAGTTTGTGATAGGTAAGAAATTATATTTACATAAAACTGAAAATTATCAAGGTAGACACAATAACTGTATATATTGCTGCAGAACACTCAGTTGAAATGTAATCTACCACTCCGTATTGTAATTTGTGACATGCTTGCCAAAGGATTACTCAACAAGCAAATTTCTTTTACTTCCAGCAGATATAACAAGGTGCAAATAATTCACTAGCTAGCAGCATTAACCATAACCATATACATCAACACAAAGTGAACAAGAAGCAGAGGTGAAGATATGATTGATCAATAACCTACATGTTCTCACTTTAATTAAGCTAGAAAAAACAAATTAAGTATAACAGTAACAGATTTATTACATTATGAGCTTGTAACATAACATATGGGACCCAGTATTAACAAAACTGTGGAAAAACTTATTTACTCTTACATATAGCTTATAATTTCTAGCACCAATGTTGATAATAACACTGAGTTATCTTTATTTGCTTCTTAGTGCAGATTGCAACCTCCATGGATATTCTCACAAAACATTCCTTACAGCAGAGCAATGAGTTTTATCAATGGATTTAAAGAGAAGTGTGTGATAAGTTACAAGTTTACAACCTTTAGCCCTAATGAAGGAAATTATGTGTTCTAAATCTCAATGAAGTACTTCCTGCATGTGTCGCATTTGTATGCCCATTTCTCTTACTACTGTGATTACATTTCTTCTCACAAACTGCACAGTTGTTAGTAGTATGGCTTTTTCCCTTAAAGAGTCAAATTAGGTGATATCAAGCAAAAACTGAGTAAAAAATGATCACAAGCTTTGGAAGATATAAGGCTATTGACTAGGATGATTAAATATGTCTTTTCAACATATGACACACTAAAGCTCTTCTCACAATATTCACACTTCTGAGGCTGTTTACCCGCGTGTATCAAATTATGCCATTTCAAATTTGGTAACTGAGTAAAAATCTTCCCACAAATCTTACATCTGTGAGGCTATTTTACTCATTTAAAAATTATGCAATTTCAAATCTGACACTCATTAAAGCTCTTATCACAACTTTCACACCAGTAAGGCTTTTTACCCTTATGTATTAATTGTGATTTCAAATTTGATAAGTGATTAAATTTCTGCTCACTAATTTTACACTTGACGGTTTTTACAATGATGTACCAAATTATGCAATTTCAAATCTGACATCCGAGTAAACCTCTTCTCACAAATTTCACATTTGTGAGGCTGTTTACCCTCATGTATCAAATTATGCAATTTCAAACTGGACAAATGTATAAACCTCTTATCACAATATTCACACTCGTGAGACTTTTTACCTTCATGTATCAAATTATGTGATTTCAAAGTTGACAACTGAGTAAACCCCTTCTCACAAATTACACATTTGTGAGGCTTTTTACCCTCATGTATCAAATTATGTGTCTTCAAATTTGACAAGTGAGTAAACCCCTTCCCACAAATTTCGCACTTGTGAGGCTTTTTACCCTCGTGTGTTAAAATATGCGATTTCAAAGTTGACAGCTGAGTAAAACTCTTCTCACATATTTTGCACTTGTAAGGTTTTTTACCCTCATGTATTAAATTATGCGATTTCAAGGTTGACAACTGAGTAAAACCCTTCTTACAAATTTCACATTTGTGGGGCTTTTTACCCTCATGTATCAAATTATGCCTTTTCAAAGCTGACAACTGAGTAAAATCCTTCTTACAAATTTCACATTTGTGAGGCTTTTTACCCTCATGTATCAAATTATGTGATTTCAAAGTTGACAACTGAGTAAACCTCTTCTCGCAAATTTCACACTTGTGAGGCTTTTTACCATCATGTATCAAATTATGTAATTTCAAAGCTGACAACTGAGTGAAGTTTTTCTCACAAATTTCACACTTGTGAGGCTTTTGACCCTCATGTATCACATTATGCACCTTCAAAGTTGTCAACAGAGTAAATCTCTTATCACAAATTTCACACTTGTGAGACTTTTTACCTTCATGTATCAAATTATGTAACTTCAAATATGACAATTGAGTAAACCTCTTCTTACAAATTTCACACTTGTGAGGCTTTTTACCCTCATGTATCAAATTATGTTTTTTCAAATTTGCCAAGTGAGTAAACCCCTTCCCACAAATTTTGCATCTGTGAGGCTTTTTACCCTCATGAATCAATTTATGCAATTTCAAAGCTGACAGGCGAGTGAAAGTCTTCTCACATATTTCGCACTTGTAAGGCTTTATACCCTCATGTATTAAATTATGCAATTTCAAAGTTGACAACTGAGTAAAACCCTTCTTACAAATTTCACATTTGTGAGGCTTTTTACCTTCATGTATGAAATTATGTAGTTTCAAAGCTGACAACTGACTGAAGTTCTTCTCACAAATTTCACACTGGTGAGGCTTTTTACCCTTATGTATAATATTATGCTATTTCAAAGCTGTGAGCGTCTTAAAGCTCTTATCACAAATATTACACTTGTGTGACCTTTCACCCTGATTAGTCAATAAAGCCTTGATGTTAATTTTGCCTACATGAGTACAATTTCCAGTTTGTTCAAAGTGAATAAGTTTTTCTACAAGTGCTGTTTTTGTCATATCGCTTTCTTCACTTTTACATTCAGAACAATCCTTTTCATAACCAAAGCTTGTGTTTTTCACTAAGGCTTCAGCTGGGGGCAATAGTGAATCACCACTGCTAACACCAAAACCTGCTTCTGAGAATAATCTGAAATGGAGGAGGATTTAAAATTATGTATATTAATCAAAGAGTGAAAGTAATTAAATGTGAGAAAAGAATCTATACTTGCTAACAATAACACTAGTCTGCATGATATTGGATGACTGAAAAGTAATAAGTGATTCTGACTCACATTTTTATGTTGATTTCAGAACTGTGTTTAGTTTTTTTCTATCATATACAGTTTTTCACAATTTCACTTCAAAAATATAGAGATATTGCTTCCGTCACTACACATAAAGTTGGGCTTCATGAAACAATTCGTAAGGGCTCTACCACAGGATGGACAAGTACCTTTCCAAGAAATTTCCCTTCATTGCACTAGATACAAATTAAAGGCTGGAATTTTTGTTGGTGCTCAAATAAAGAAATTGATGAAGGATGACGATTTTGAGAAGAGAATGAACGAGAGAGAAATAGAAGCATGGACCACCTTCCAATCAGTTACTGAAAACTTCTTAGGCAATAACAAGATGCTAATTACAAGGCCATTGTCGAAACAATGTTGGAAAATTTCAAGAAGATGGGTTGTAACATGAGTGTAAAGGTGCATTTTCTGCATTCACATATCGACTACTTTCCAGAAAATCTGGGACATTATAGTGAAGAGCAGGGTGAACGTTTTCAGCAAGATATTAAGGAAATGGAGAGGAGGTACCAGGGGAGATGGAATGAAACTATGATGAATGACCACTGTTGGATGTTGAGGAGGGACAGTCATCTTCAAGGATCTGCAAGGAAGTCAAAGAAGAGAAAGTTTGAAAAAAATTAAATGAAACACTTTGGCTTCTTGTTTTGTTAAAATGTAGTCATGAAGGAATTAATTAAATTAATTGTTCTTTCACACAAGCCATGTGTTGGACAGGGTTGGAAAGGTAGAATCAGATGACTGAAAAATTCAATGCCATAGCCGGGATTTGAACAATGAAGTCATGAAATAAGTTAGGGGAGTTCTTGAAAGTATTCTTAAAATGTTTCTTGAATAAAAACTTACCTTGTGTGAAATGGTATTTGAATACTTTTCTATGCTCATTAGTAAAATTGTCAAAACATTACTTTGTGTAAAAACCTGATGTGATAGAAAAAAAACGGAAATTATTTCTGGAATCAGCATAAAAACTTGATTCAAGAACACCTACTGTTAAGAAATCATCTAACAAAAAGTTTGAAAATGCAGACTAGTATAATCAACTGTAGTTACAAACTTTTCTTGCTGTCCTTTCTTTCATTACAATTGAAATAGCTTTGTTAATCTGCAGTATAGTTAATCAAATCTTTCAAATAAAGAACATGTTAATGCTATTACAATTCTGAAGTTTCTGGCAATACAAGCAATGTGTGTACATGCAATGAGAATTACATAAACTTTCAGGTTTACTTTAAATATTCAAAGCAATACCTGTGTTCATTAAACATGGCAAGAAAACATTTGCATAGCAGTGGTAATCAACAAGCCAAAACCAGTCAGCAGCCAATACAATGAATGGAATGTTTGCCACAGATTCTCAAGTAAGAATGACAGATCAGCATGTTATATATTCAAACTTGTAATGTTTCAAAAACACTCCTTGTTTTTTTTTTTAAAAAAAACTCTCGTCACATGAGTTTCTCCACCCACTCTTCTTAAAAAGGTCAGTTTTCTATCTACTTAATGTTAAGATAAAAATCCGTGGAAATGGATGCTCTTTAACTGCTGTGATCCTTAGCGTACCACTCTATATTGGGCATGAAAGACTAGTAATTTTGTTTAGAGGGCTCTTCATCAGCTTTAGGTTCTTTGACATGCTTTACTTCCCTTAAAGAAGCCATACTAAGGATTTTTATGCCCGAAAAAAATATGTCGCCCTCCGCCAGGTTTGAACCCGCGACCTCGGGAACTAGAGGGTAGCCACTGAGGATGACTTTAGGTAAGAGGATACAGGAGTTGAAGTGATAAGATGTTCAAAAGGCAGATTAGTATATGCTGGATTTGTACTTTCTACTTGATGCTATAATTATTTAATAACATAAAAGTGATACAGTTTTCATATAACACAAAAACCCTTTTGGAAAGAATGAGAATTCATTTATATGCTAATGTAATCTATGCAAGATGTTGGTGGTCACAATCTCCAGCAATTCCCATAATTTTTCATAACTGAAACAAAACTCTGAAAACAAGGACAGATGTCGCTGAACCATCATATTTGTTCATGAATACAGTTTTACCTCACAATATTGATTTTATTTTCATACAACGAAGTCACATATACTGTGTTTTTGTTATTATTGCTAATGAAGCAACATCTTTGCTAAACCTAAAAGCAAACTACTCATTTCTTTCATCATGCTTCATTTGCCAGGTTTACTGTTTCAGAAGTGGGGAAGTTGTTTTCGTTATGAAATATAAAAAACAAAATCTGTTTATTTTATTTTCATTTTTCACTTCTAACGCCTTTATTAAAACTAAAAGGAATTTTTTTTTCATCATACTGCATTACCATTGTTTACCCTTTCAGAAAGAGGGCAATTTATTTTTCAATACTTGCAATTTTCTACTTTGTTTAATAAGTGCTTTCAAACATTGACAAGTCCTTCAGGTTGCTGGCAAATAAATTAAGAAGACGCAATTTCTGAATAAACAAAGAACTTTACAATTGCATCATATGATGCAGTTGTACTATTCACTATTTCATAACATGTTTAAACCAGAAATGTATTAGTGTCTTTCACAATAAAAAAGTAAATAGAAAAAAAAAATGCACTTGTCAAGGCCCTAACCATTTTGCAGTCTAGCACTGAGCTACATAGCAATGAGTGAGTTTTAACTGCTTAACCACTTTGACCTTGGAACAGAGTGGCTGCTGAATCAGCGGTGTGCCACCCCATTTTAGATTTGACTTCATGGCAAGAAATTTGGGCCAGCAGAGTATAAATCATCTACCTCAAAATCACTGTTTACTATCCCTCTACATCCCTTTAAATTAACTGCTATTTGTTAAAAGAGCAGAAGTTCAAAAATACAAATTTTACAGGAGAAACAAAAAACCCTTTTACAGCAATACTATGTATGTTGTACCTTTCTTTTTGGACTCAAAAATTTGTTTTGACATAAGACTTTATATTATAGCTGTTTTTAAAGTGTAACATTAATTTAGGTAAAAATATGGTCTTAATTTACTTTGGCACTTCTGCCCTTTTAACAAATAATGGGGTTTGATACAAATGTTTGCTTAAAAAGTTACATAAACCACATTTTATTCATAAAAACATGATGAAACATAAAAAGCATGTTACTGAATGAAAAAACAAACAATACTTATTAGGTAATTTGTAAATTAACAGCTTATATTTTGTAAAAAAATGATCACACAGAATTTTGTGAAGCTTTACAGAAAAAACATTGAGCAATCAATATTAACCGCTTCAGCAATGGCCATTTAAACCCTGCACGGGCCGGGAATGGATACCCAATAAACAGCGCAAGACATTTAAATTGTTAAATGGAGTAAAAATGCTGCATAAATACACATTCATATCTTCCGTATTTATTAAGTTATCTTAATGAAACAAAAACTGGTTTAAAGCTCATTAAAGGTAGTATACATCTACGGTATCAACAAAGTGTAAACTATTTTAAAAAACGTTGAAACATCACTACTTTGTTTCTCTGTAGCAAAAGCCATTTGTGCGTCGAATGCACCTAATTTGTGAGTGAACTTCTTGTTTGTGCGTACGAACGATATAGCTGCCTCAGCGATGGGTTCTCCGTTTCAAGGTTTCATGTTTTCGTTTATATTACAATGTGACAATGTACTTCTGTGAATTGAAACATGCCAGCTACAAACAAAGCAAAGCTGTCTGTCAGCATTTGTATGTGCCTATGTCTTAGAATATTACACAACCAAAGTGTAGGGTAGATGAATGCAGTGATGTTTTCATTCAGTCTGGACAGCTTTCGTGTTCTGTACTGAAAAGCACATTTGAAATGGTTATATCTCAGTGCTAATCATGGCTTCAACTAGCAATGTAGCAAATCAACTAGCTTGCCTAGGAAGTGTACGGGCTTCTGAAATTACTTCAGAAAATGTGGAGGACTTTTTGCTGTGTGATAGTGATTTGGATATAGACGGCGGTTTTCAGATTTTGAAGGGGGTATTGAGGATATAGGTAGCAATGAGGAAGAAAATGACACTCTTCCTTCAGGTGTTCGTGAAGAATCAACATTGTGGAGTGGCCAAAATAACTCCAACACAAATAGACATATCTTCACGAACACAGCCTCTGGTGTACAACCCCAGGCTCAACTGACTTCTGACAGCCAACCAATTGACATTTTCACACATTTTTTTACTGCTGACTTAGTGTCTCTCATTGTTACGGAAACAAATGTATATGCAAATAAGGTGAAGGAAGGCCTGACCTCTAAAGGCAATTTAGGCCCTAAGAGTAGAATTCAGAAGTGGACAGAAGTAACACTGAATAAGATTAACAGGCTACTTGGTCTAATTATGCTCATGGGCGTTATACGTAAACCTACATCACACATGTACTGGTCTACAGATGACATGCTAGCTACTCCATTTTTTGGGAAATGCATGTCAAATAACAGGTTTACTTCCATTTTGCGGTTCCTACGTTTCACATGCACAGAAAATGTAAATGATAAGCTACACAAAATCAGGCCGGTTTTTGATTATATTATTTCAAAATTTAAAGAAAATTACATGCCTAGTAAAAAAGTCACTGTTGATGAAAGCTTGATGCTTTGGAAGGGCCACTTAGGTTGGAAGCAATACACCAAAACAAAGTGGGCCAGATTTGGCATAAAGAGTTTTGATCTTTGTGAAAGTAAAACGGGATATCTTTATAATAGTTGCATATACACTGGTCAATGGACTGATAATACTGGAGACAAAGATTTGGGGTTATCTGGCTCTATAGTAATGCACCTGATGGCACCTCTACTTGATCACGGTAGGACTGTATATTTAGATAATTGGTACAGCTCCCCAAAATTATACATGGCCTTATACAAAAGAAAAACAAATGCAATTGGAACA
The DNA here is from genome assembly GCA_030765065.1 of Deroplatys truncata. Classification (NCBI taxonomy): domain Eukaryota; kingdom Metazoa; phylum Arthropoda; class Insecta; order Mantodea; family Mantidae; genus Deroplatys; species Deroplatys truncata. Next base: position 303,205,595 of record CM060981.1, on the reverse strand, counting down.
GTACGTTCAAATCGTATTGGCTTGCCAAAGGACGTGAATACAAAGGCGCTAAGGAGAGGAGAAATGCAGGTGTGTCAGCTCCCACCTTTGACCTACATTGCTTGGCAAGACAGGAGGGTAGTTACGCCATTATCCAATTGCAGCTCTAAGATTTTGATGATTAACACTGGAAAAATAGATTCTCACACCAAAATGTCAATTTTCAAGCCTGATGTTATTCAGGGAAACAATATGCATATGGGGGGTGTTGATCTAGTAGATCAGGTATTGCAAGCATATCCCTCTTTACGAAAAACAGTTAAGTGGTATAAAAAAGTATTTTTGCACCAGTTAGGTATAACTATATACAATTGTTTGGTAATTTGGAGAGCTGTAAACCCACGCAAGACAATGACATACCTGGACTTCTGCAGATCAATAACTCGTAGCCTAATTGAGCAGTATAATATTTAGAGGCCTCTTCATACTGGGGGTAAGAAATCCACAACCCCTGCACCCCTCAGACTTGAAGGAAAACATTTTCCTAAAAGGATACCACCCACCGCAAAAAAGTCGCATCCATTTGGAAAGTGTCTGGTGTGTCGCAAAAAAGGTGTTTGCAAGGAAACCAATATGATTTGCCGTGAATGTGATGTGCCCTTGTGTGTTTATCCATGATTTGAGGTATAGCATTCAAGAAGAAACCTTAAAAGGTAAGCCTTGATACCTTATAGAATTTATTTAAATTTATTATAAAAGAGAAAAATTATAATAATTAGGGTTAAATAAGCATTAAATGCATGTATACACAGGACGTCTATTGACGTCCATATCCTTTCTCCTGCATTTTAGCATGGACATCATATGACGTCCATAGCCCCGAAAGGGTTAATATAAATTATGTATAAAAAATGTAAGTCTTTTATGCTTACAACCTCGGAATGTTAATTTATTATTTCTTCATAAATGTATCTATAACTGTCTTCAATGTACAGGATAAGTTTTTCAAGTCATTGACCTTTTCTTCCTTCAATGATAGTTTCTCTGCGGGGTATGCCACTGCATTTGAGAGCTGAATGTTGATGTGAGAATTGTGGCAAAGGATGAATGTGTTTTCAGTTAACCCATTGATGAAATGTCTTGCTACAACTATTCCTGGATGCTGATTATCATATACAAAATGGTAAACATTACTAATTCCAAGTCTAATTTCCTATCTCAATCCATTTTTGAAGTTTCAACTGATATAGAATTTTTCCTATAATATTGCTGCCACCAACTCTTGAAATTGTGTATCATAGGATTTGCTGTATCAACTTCAACCACTTCAGTTAGTTGATGAACTGTGTAATTTCAGTCATGTTTTTGGAGTCTTCAATTGATAATAGCAAAATCTCGATCACAGTCTAAGTAGCTATGGCCTCTTATTGGGAAGAAATGCTCAATTTTCTTAAATCTGTTTGTATCTATTAGACTTAAAAAAAATTTGGAGATTGTATGGTTTTTGTTCCACCCAGAGCAGTTATCAGAGAATAAATGAATTTCATCATACTGAGCTGGGACAGAATTCAACTAGTGAAGAAGAAAAGAGCATACCTCATTGGCACCTTTTTTGCTTGGCCTTCATGATAGATATTTATTTGATTCCTTTATTTGTTTTATATTGTGTATACAAAAAATGTTAAGTCAGTTTCCTCAAATAAAATAGATCCTGGACAGGGACTTTAGACATTGGTATGTTTTGTGTAATGGAGAGAACGTTTTGTTTTATGAACTATCTTGTTGCAAGGCACTGTATAAACTTCTTACTTCTCATGGGGATTTTAACTTTAATTTTAGCTCTTGCAGACACAGCAGCAGTCTACCTGTAGCTGTACAAATTTCAGATTAAAGTTGTCATTAAAATGTTTGAAATAGAAAGAATAGCTCACTTTGGTATCTGGAAACTTCTCTTTGAAGAGCTTATTATCTTTACATGAAAATCAGAACTAAGATATTTAATTGTGTTGCCACTATAATGACTCTCCTGAACTGGAAATGACTGGATATGTTCATGAACCTTTATTTTAGTGCCAGGGGGTAGTGTGAAACGGGTATGTCTCCCACGTTTGTCCACAGGACTTTACCTTGAAGTTTGAGTACTCTCAGTCTTCTAATATGCTTCTCACTTACAACTAGAATAGAAAGAAATGCAGTTAAACATACTTCTATTCTTATTGTGCCCATCATTAAGTGATACTTGAATGAATACTTTCTGCTTTGCCTGCCCGGATCATTTCATGGTCTTCTTCTTTTCTCACTCCCAATAATAACTTTCCCAGCATGCTTATCATATCTTTTACCCATTAATCGAGCCTTTTTAATTCTATTTATATCCATTAGAATTAGCTCTTCTTTTTCCAATAAACTCCTCATTTTTATCTTCAGAACCACTCATCTTGAACAACTTTTAACTGTGAGAGTGTGTTATGTGAACAAGTCAACAACGAACAGCATTGCATTATTGTGCACCATTTACTCACTTTGTTTTAGCAGGTTAACTAACTTTGAATATAATCAGAAATAATATTTTTTGTTAAAAGGTCAGAAGTTCATGACATCCACCCTTCTAACATAAGCTATTAAATTTTACGGATGAGTTTAACCATTTGTACTGGAATTCTTAAACCCGTTTCAAAATAAAATAATGTGTCTATGGTAGGACAACACATACACTACGTGATCAAAAGTATCCGGACACCTGACTGTAACTCACGTACAAGTTCATGGCGCCCTCCATCGGTAATACTGTAAGTCAATATGGTGTTGGCCCACCCTTAGCCTTGATAACAGTGTTTACTCTTGCAGGCATACTTTCAATCACATGCTGGAAGGTTTCTTGGGGAATGGCAGCCCATTCTTCACGGAGTGCAGAACAGAGGAGAGGTATCGATGTAGGTCGGTGAGGCCTAGCACGAAGTCGGCATTCCAAAACATCCCAGAGGTGTTCTATAGGATTCAAGTCAGGACTCTGTGCAAGCCAGTCCATTACAGGGATGTTATTGTCGTGTAACCACTCTGCCACAGCCCGTGCAGTATGAACAGATGCTCGATCGTGTTGAAAGATGCAATTACCATCCCCGAATTGCTCTTCAACAGTGGGAAGCAAGAAGGTGCTTAAAATATTAATGTAGGTCTGCGCTGCGATCATGCCATGTAAAACAACAAGGGCTGCAAGCCCACTCCAGGAAAAACACGACCACAGAATAACACCACCACCTCCGATTTCACTGTTGCCACTACACACACTGGCAGATGACATTCACCGGACATTCTCCATACCCACACTCTGCTATCGGATAGCCACATTGTGTACCAAGATTCGTCACTCCACACAACATTTTGCCACTGTTCAATCATGTAATGTTGACGCTCCTTACACCAAGTGAGGCAACGTTTGGCATTTTCTGCATGATGTGTGGCTTATGAGCAGCTGCTCGACCATGGAATCCAAGGCTTCTCACCTCACACGTAACTGTCATAGTACTTGGAGTGGATCCTGATGCAGTTTGGAATTCCTGTGTGATGGTCTGGATAGATGTCTGCCTATTACTCTTTATGACTCTCTTCAAATGTCAGTGATCTCTGTCAGTCAACACACAAGGTTGGCCTGTACGCTTTGTGCTGTATATTCCCTTCACGTTTCCACTTCACTATCACATCAGAAACAGTGGACCTAGGGATGTTTAGGAGTGTGGAAATCTCGCATACAGACTTCTGACACAAGGACAGCCAATCACATGAGCACATTCAAAGTCTGTGAGTTCCACGGAGTGTCCCATTCTCCTGTTTTCACGATGTCTAATGAAGTCGTGGATAATTAGTACCAGGCAGTAGGTGGCAGCACAATGCACCTAAGATGAAAAACGTATGTTTGTGGGGTGTCCGGATACTTTTGATCACATAGTGTATTTAAACAAAAATGGATTTTGAAAAAAATGTGACTTTCGCCCATTTAAAAAATAGTGATTCATTAATGTGAGTAGTTGAATTCTGAAAAATACATCAGTATACATTGCTAATTAAGTTAATTATAATATAAAATGCAGTAAAACCTACCTACATAGAATTATTAGGTTTTGGCACCCAGACACTTCAGGTTTACATCTATAATTACAACAAAGGTTATTGAATGGTTTTGACACAGATTCATTACAGACACTACTGCAATATTTGAAAACTAAGCAATTAACAAAATAAATATAGCATAATTGTACCATTATACGATTGTTGCCTTTTAAGCCGTCTTCTTTTGATTGTTACATCACGGCCATCTATGTATAATTGCTTGGAATATGTATGCACATAAGCACATGCGCGTGCATACACACACACATGCAAGTTTGCTCTCATTATAATATTAGTATAGATAAAGAAGCACCAGTAAAGGGAAATATAACACAAGAATCAGAAGGTTTCTTATTGAAACATTAATCAAGAGTCATGACTTACCCTGCTGATATCACTTGAGTTAAGTCCCCATCCTGTAACAGAATAATACAAAACATAGAGTTTCACATAAATCACCTTACAACCAAGGCGCTAATAACCTAGTAGTTGAACGCCCTTAAACAAAAATCATCATCTACACAACCATTAATTAAATACCCTGCATTGATAGTTATCTTTAAAGTACCAGGTTTGATTTATGTTTTCTAAATTGGTATACAATTTAGGAGTTATGCAGAAACAAGGATTTGACATTACATTATGTAATGGCATGAAAGAAAACCTAGCTATGATAAACAGTTTGATCTAAAGAAACTGGCTAAAGGAATGTTTACAGAAAGGTAAATCAGAATCTATGATACATTTAGCCAAGTATTTTAAAAAATCTGATATGCTACACTCACATGACTTTCTTTACCAATAACAAATTCACATATATCCCTATCCAAACAAAGAGTAAAGCCCCATTCTAAATGAAAATTAAGCACAGATGAAGCATAAATGCAAGTTATTTAATAGAACCATTTACATAGTGTCACATAAAGTGCTATTAATGCAACAGATTGCAAACTCCAAACTTGCCTTGCATGCATAGAAGATGAATGATTTCTATATTTCTTTCTCTAAGCATTCCCAGCTTATGAATAATTCAAGATTTTATGCCATCTATGTACAATCATGGTGCTCTTACGTTGGCCTTGCTATGCCACATCCGATCTGTTGATTCCTTCATACAACACTTTTATGTCCTATTTATTATAAAGGACGGATGTATTTCTAAATTGGATATACTGGCCATATTATTCAATTTGAAACTTGAGGTATGCTCACAAGATTTTCACATGCAATTTAAGGATCTAGAAACAAAACTGTGCCAATTTTGTTATGCCTATGGCTACATTGTGAACACAGCCATATTCATCTATCCACATTACAGGACGTGTTTTCCCCAAGGATAATTTAAATTAAGCAAGAAATGCTTTATTTATTTTGCATTAAACTAATACATGCTGTAGTCTGACAGGGCATTCAGCCCAAGCTCTTTGCCCGTCATATCCATGCGGCAGAATTACTTCTATACACATTTTATAATTTTCTATAGCTACCCCAAACAAGGCACTAATAGCTAACATAAAGTTATATTAACTCAGATTCCCTTTCTATAAACCGGTTCCATTTTTTTCTTAACTTTACTTAAAAACTGACCTAAGCTTCTGCCATCCTTCTGAAAATCCCCCTTAGTGCTGTTTTCCTATTTACCTTGGCCCATTTCTGTTCCAGAAATTCCTTCCTCCATACATCAATTCCTCCGCAAACAAATACTGTATGCTCCAAATCTTCCTTTTCTCCACAAATGGGACACTATCTCTGTGGGATGTCCATTCTTATCCCTCTTAATCTCCAAACACCAGTTCCTAACCATGCTATTCCCGTCTCTTGCTCGTTATTTACTTTATCGATGTATGCCTTCCTTTCCCATGTTTCCTCCATTGGTATATAGCACACCCGAGACTGTTTTTACATTATTCCATCAAAAAGTTTTTGGATTTCTGTCTTCAAAACGCTTTCTTATCATCTTCCAAAAAGGACTATTATTCTCTCCCCTCCTCCAGTATTCCACCATCCCAGGTTCTTTCAGATGTTACTAGTCCATCCAAAGTTCCAAAGACTCTTTCATGATACTCTACACCAGAGGTGGCAAAAACGTAACTTGTGAATCATTTTGACTCACAGGCGCCGTTCCCTCTCTGCAACTGTCCGTTTCATTTTCACATGCTGCTGAGTGATGCAGTGCGTGTTGCATATTTGCCCAACACTTCCATACAAAACATCCTACGGACCATGTCAATGGATTCCTCCCCATATTTCTACCCCATATAGCATTTTATATTCCACAATCACATTATAAGTTTCTTCTAACTACTTAACTTCAATGTTTGGTACTCTGTACTTACAGCTTCTGATTACTGACATGGCTCCTTTTCCTTTTGTCAATGTTTTCCCACCTCCACTTCCATCTATTTTAATACCTAAGTAAATACATTCTCTTGCTACATTATACTCCTTGTTCCCCTTCTTGCACATTTCATGTTTACTGAATTTTGCTTTTTTCTTAAACAGAACTAATTGGGGTTTTCTAGACCCAAGTTAGGTTCCATCCATTACAATATTTATTACTTCCCGAAGTGTTTACTTCAGACTATTAATTGTAGTTGATCCTACTACCAGATCATCAGCAAGCAGTACTGTAGGCATTATGATATTATTTAGTACACGTATACAATTATTATTCTTGTTTATCCCTAATAAAATGTTGTCAATAAATAAATTAGAGTATCCTTGTCTTAAACCTTTCCCTGGATACTACTCCTTAGCCCACCCTCACACAAAAAGTGTTATCCTTGCACAAGGCATTAGAATATTTACCATATGTTGACTCAATCCTTTACATAGTAGTTTATGCCATACATAATTTTCCCCTTCTTTCCTTACGGTATTTATCTACTAATGCTTTTATTATAAAGTTATCGATAGTTCTCTCAGTTTTAAAACCCATTTGGAACTCCCAAAGGATATTAATTTTCTTCTGCCCAATTGTGTATCCTATTTATCAAAATTCCAGTAAATAATTTTCCTACATTCATATATATTCCTAGTAGTGAAATCCCATGAGAGCTGTTTGGTTTGATGTATTACCTTTCCCTTTATAAATTGGGCATACACTTGCTTTTCTCCAGTTCGACAGTGCATACCTCTTTTCTTTAATTGAATTAAACAAACCTGAAATAAGAGCTGAAGCTTTCCTGGAAACGAACAAGTTCTAGACGTTCTTGGGCTTCACGCCAGGTGAGATGATGTTGGTACATCGATGTTTCGGGAGCGTGCATCTCTCCCATCATCAGGATGCTGAATGACTAGATCGGGTGTTTTTTTTTGGACTGGAGGAGAAAATGATTTAATTACTGACCCCAGCCCTGATGGGAGTTGGGACTGGGAGTGTGGGACTCACCGAGCGCCGGAATACCCACTAAAAACTCCTTCATTGGAATGAAAAAGGATAGTAGGAGAAAAAGTGGAATAAATGTGTAGGTTTTGCGGTCCCGCATAACACCCACGTTAGTATCTGAAAGCTATTGGCTGCCGCCCTATGGGTGGGAGCAGGTAAAGGTAGTAACTACGGTGCAGCCATGAAACCTGACTGCAGCACTAGTGGAAATAGCGAAGATTTAGTAAAGAATGGAGATGGTAAATGTGTAGGAGATGTAGGTTGAAGTAGAACTTACATATTGTGCTTGTGTTGAAACTGACATGCCCGACTCAGGTATTGTTCAGCATATGTTGTGCTGCTCGGAGGCCTTCAGTGATTACTGGAGTTCTCTGGTTTTCTGTATGGCTGCTGAGAGTAGTTTCTGAATTGCTGTTGAAGTACTGTCAGAGATCTGAGATGCTGGTCTATGGATTTAAGGCGTTGATGAGTCATATCTGAAGCTGAAGATGATCAGGTGAAATGGCCTAATATATATACTTATTTGTTTCGGTGGCTGGCATGGACCTCGTGGAAAATGCGAGGCGATTGTGCTGGGTTCGTGGGAGTGGACCTCTTAGAGAACCCACTTGCTTTGGATGTTGTTTTTGGGGTTGTTTTGTGTTTTCTGAGCCTTTCTATTTCGATTTTGATGGCCGGTGTCCATGCGGGACTGAACTGTAGCCAAGTGTTATGGTTCAGCGTGCTCTTCTCGGAGGAAATAGCCAGGCCTCCTTGATTCTGTGCTTCCAGTAACTGTCACATTTGGCCAAGATGGTTGTGTCATGGAAGTTAGCTCTGTGGTCCATTTTGAAACAGTGTTCTGCCAAACCAGACTTCTCAGGCTGCATCAAACGGATGGTTCTGTTATGGTTATGCTTCTTGACCCTGGTGGTTATGGTCCTGAGAGTTTGTCCAATATATGGGGCACTGCAGTCACAGGGAATGTGGTACACTCCCGGTAATTGAGCTGAATCTGGTCTTTCACTGTTCTCAATAAGTTTTTAATTTTTGGAGGCGGTTTGAGAATTGTCCTGATATTGTGCTTTGTCAATAATTAAACAGACCTGTTAATTTCTTAACTCTATGTCAGTTGACCATTCTTCAAGAAAGTCTTCCTTAACCTCATCCACTGGGCAAATCCCTCTCTTCTCTCCTATACCTGTAAAGAGCAGGTTAAATCTTTGTCTCCTCTGGTCCAATATTTCCACATCAAGTTTCACTTCTTTCCTTATTCCTTTGATTTCTTTCTCTCACGTTATCTTTATTTCCCTGGACACTGTTCAAACTATCACTTATCCGTTGGTTCATTCCATCCATGAGACTTTCCAACAATGTCTGGATATCTCCTGGCCCTAGGTTTAGTTCCATTCCTCCTATCATTAATATTATCATAACAACACTCCCTACTGTGCATAGCTTGTCACCATACAACCTCCAGGGTCCCTTTTTTTTAAATTTTGCCTGCATTAACAGTTTGATCCTTGCCCTATACATTGCCAAATCCACTCCTATAGCTGCTTAAACCACTCTTTGTCTCACTTCCCAAGCTTACAACAAACACAACCATTTCTCTTCCCCTGTTTCATTAACCACAGTAGTTTATTGGTCCTCAAGAATAAATAACACATGCAGTTTCACCATCCCAAAGTGAATGGTTATGGCATGTTGTTGAGTTGACATGTGACATCATGAGATCCACACTGCACTCACACAAGATGTACACAGCATAGGTGTTTTAAATGACCAACAAGATTACGTGTTAAGTTCATAACTTCTCTGAATAACAAAGAGTAAAGCTAAAACTAGTCAATCACTTTTCAAAATGGAGAACCAGGAGGAGAAAGGCTAACCAAGGATTATGCAAAATGTCTTTGGTACTGCAATAGGAAAACACAGTTCATTTTTTCACATTCCCCATGCGCAAAATAACTGCAATGAAAGCCCTTATCTCCTGCTTGGTTGTTCTTGTTCTTGAACTCGGTAAGAGATCTCTTGCCACAAGCACCTGATTTGCATAATGATTTGTTTTGGCAACAATGAGGTTCAGTATTGTAGTAGCGAAATAGATTGAAGTAAAATATAGGGGAAGAATCAGGGTTATCGACATGCTTTGGCCCAGGGAATTCCATAAAATAGAATGTGGACAAGGGGGTGTGGTCAGTTTCACTAGGATAAACTTCAGTAAAGGTTTTCTGCAGGGTATCACCTTCATTGTTGCCATCATCATCAGTAGAATCAATCCTCTTCTGATTCTGAATCAACTCCATTGTCAAAGATGGTGTCTTCTTCAAAGGAAACATTCAATCCCATCTTTTGCAGTGGAGAACCAGGGGGCATGCCTTGAATGATACAATTTGAAGAATCGATATTGCTATCAGTATCCAATAATAGCTCATCTGCATCAGCTTCACACTTATCTTAATACTCTAACAACTTTTCTTCGGCTTCACCTGATGTGAAAATCACGAGAAGCACTTCCAACTTTCACTACTACAGCACAACAGACTATAGTAAACTGAGGGATTGTTTGTTGTTGTGAAAGCCAAATATACCATTACAAACCTTCCTGTCAAAGGACAAAAGATGTACCGTTCCAAGGGTTTGTATTCTGTTGCTACAGGATGTCACACAAGTATGTTAACCAAGTTAAGTTTTCGTAAGCCAATTTGCTTGGCGCTAGCACTAAAATGGGTGGATATTAAAAGCTTATCTGCTTGTAACTGGAACTTTTACAGAGGGTCATCTCTTGGCATCAAGAGGGCTAACACTCAAAAAATGCTTTAGTCACAGGTGCAATCAACATTTAAATATTTATTCACATTAGCAAACTCTTGCATGGATGCAAAAGGAAAGGGAAGAAATATAAATTACAAAATTTTAAGCATCTCCATTAAATAAAACTTGCACATAGAATATTTTGGAAGTAGCTAACACGCAAACAAACAAACAAAAACAAGAAGAAGAAGAAGAAGAAGAAGAAGAAGAAGAAGAAGAAGAAGAAGAAGAAGAAGAAGAAAAAGAAATTGTGTATAAGGCTGAGCTTTGCATTTTTCCTGTAATTATGCTTTCTTATATATAATTATACAACATTCAAGCAAATAGAGGGCAGTTATAGGCTATTCACAGAAAATCTAAGATATACATATCATTTGTCATGCAAATATGTTAAAACTTTAGACAGGTAGAATAAGGCTGAAATATTCAGTGCTAAGGCATCAAAATAGTTAGAAGATGTTTTGAACACGTAAAAGATAATGAACAATTGTACATGTAAACAATAGTTTGGGGTGGGAGGATTTGCTTACAAATCATGTTTTTGCAACCTGCAGGATGCTGAGCTTAAATATACAGTTTGGTATTAAACCTACTTTTTTAGGTTTTTATTTACTCTGTTCTCTATCCCATACATGTTTTCACATACACATATGCAGACTGAGTTTTTAATTGTTTTTTAAAGGTAGTACTAATGGGTTCATTGGAACTCAAAAACATTTAGTTGTGATGAAATCTCAAAATTGAAATTTTGGGTGGAAAACTTTACTTCCTAACCACATGTATGTTATAGAGAAAGTAAAAATGCTTAAGATGTGTAGGAATAAACTTGGTTCTACACCAATAACTGGTCTTTGATATGTACTGGGCTTGTAAACGGGTCCCAAAGTTATTTAGTAACATAAAAGTTACAGTCAATTGGGCAATTTACTGTCATACCAGCATGCTGCCATGGTAGCTCAAATGGTTAAAGCAACCGGAGGGAAACAAGATCTCTAGTTCAAATCCCAGCTACGGCACTGAATTTTTCAGTTGTCTGATTCTACCTTTCCAACCTTGTATTACACAAGGCTTGTGTGGAAGAACAATTAATTACCATAAAAGCTACGTAGTTTTTACATAACACAGAAACACTTAATATATACAACAAAACAGAGGTGAAGCTGGTGAAGATGAAGATTCTGCACTCCGAGGTCACAACTTAACCAATCTCTTTGGAAATGACACATAGTCTGCATCCACGAAGAAAAATAATCTCAGTAGTTGAACAATTCCTAATGTTAGCTCAACACAATTCTCTATTTACAATTATTTAACAAACTTGATTACAACATGCAAACAAAATAAAGCAACACTTTCTTACATGAGGGTTATTACAACATTTACACACTGGTATCACACTGTTTTTAGTTTTAAATCATGACCACTTATATGTAGTGCTGGGAATGAAACATTTGTCTTACTTTACATGCATTTTCTGTGGAGTAACAACTATTTTCTACCCCATAGCAATCTCAAGGAAAACTCAACACTTTCTTCACAAATATGTTCTTTTATGGCTCCAAAGTATTCATTTTGTATTACATAGGCTTTGTAAATCCATTTTAGTCTTTAATTAATTTATGAATTGAAATTATAAGGCACTGTAATCCCATGTCCATAAAAAAGAATGTGGCTTTTTAATCATGAAAGAACTACCACAATCACTAGAGTGGTTTTTGAGATGACCCCACATACCAACTTTCTTTCTTTTTGAATATTATTAGCTGAAATACCTGGTGTTGCCCATGGTATAACAATTTATCCAGACAACATTTAGCCTAAGTTGTGCTTGTCCATAGCCTTGTGTTTTTCTGGAGACATTTAAAAAATTGTTATACAAAACACTTAAAGAGTATTATAACAGTCATGACACCATAAAGAACATAAAAGCACTGTTGAAAAACCAAAAATACCAGTTTGTAATGATAATTTCTGGTCAATGCAGCTGAGTGACTCCTACACTGTCACAAAATTCATTACACAAGACACTTAAGAGTAATTATAACTCTCAGGACACTATAAAGAAGAAAAAAGCACTACACAAAAGCACTGTTGAATAACCACAAATACCAGCTTGTAAAGATAATTTCTGGTCAGTGCAAGTGAGTGACTTCTACATTGTCACATTTGGGCTGCCTCGTAGCTATTTATAGAGAAAATCTCATTTGGGAAGAAATAATAGCAGTTTAAGTTATGTCAATATAACCTTATTCATTCTCAGTAACCAACATGCTTAAAATTACTAAGAGAACATACAAAAGAAAAGCCAAAATTAACGTACAAAGAAGGAAGAAAAAGTGGTACTTCATCTGATTTGATGCTGTTACTGCTATCCATGCCCACTATTATATGCATATGTCACTCAGTTTTGGTTTTTTTGCTTATAAAATATGTAAACTTCCCACAGAGAAAGAAACTTGATGCTTACAAAACATAAGAAACTACAAATTATAATAAGTGAACATCCGAACATTGGAGTATGATCACAGAATGTACTGATATGAACTTTGGCTTATTTATTTCCCTTATGGCGGTGGCAGCCGCAGGAGTAGTAGTAGTAGTGGTGATGGTGGTGGTAGTAGTAGTAGCAGCAGCAGCAGCAGCAGCAGTGGGGGTGGTGGTAGTGGTAGTATTTAGTTGGTTTAATGCTGTTGTTATCATAGCCAAAGTGACATGGCTGTTATAATTATTTGACTGTGTTATTACTCCATGGCCAATGTCAGAGAGGAGATCAATGAATAATATGTAAACTCCTTGTTCCTTTGTGAAGCCATGAAAGCTTAAGTTGTTGTTATTATCATCATCATCATCATCATCATTATTATTATTATTATTATTATTATTATTATTATTATTATTATTATTATTATTATTATTATTATTATTATTATATGTTGGTAATGGTTGAACTATTAAAATGATAATTTTTCTAAAGATACAAATTGTCTCTTTTGTAAGCATCACATAAAATGAAATAATTAACTGTGTGAAAGGGCACAGAGTTTAGAATTCTAAGCTATACAGTAGTTTCGGCCATGTGTCAAATTTGGTCAAAATCGATGCAACGATATAGAACAATGTAAGGAACATACACAGATACTTATATTGACTTTTATATATTAAGATTAATAACAAAATCAACAAAAAGAGTAAATTCATATGAATTTTCAGAAGAATAGTTTTGTCCACAATCCAGGCATACCTGAACATAATTTATAGAACATTCTGTTCCATTAATAGCAAAGCCCATTAAGAAAAAGGGGCTGTAAAATTACAATATTCATTCTTTTCCCAAGTGTTCAGATATTCACACAACAACAACAACAACAACAATAATAATAATAATAATAATAATAATAATAATAATAATAATAATAATAATAAAATACGAGTATTATAAAGAGAGAAAATGAATATGCATCAGAACTGATTTCGATAATTCCATCAACACTAAATTATGTTTCTTCTGCAGGACGTACACTATAAGACATATCCAAAATGAGCAATTAGGGGATTTATACACTCATATCCAATTTTGCCTTAGCTTTATACAATATTGTCATTAATGGATTTTTTTATCCTTTACTGCAAATAACGTTAATCTCATTATTTTTAGGTCTAGTGTGTTAAGAATTAAAAGGCAACATTAAACTTTATAAGCAGGTTGCCTGTATTCTTTCAATGACTCAATTCCTCTTTCATTTCATTTAGCATTCACTGCATTTTCTTTCTCATAAGTTGGAGGAAAGTGTAGCTGATTGTTAGATGCTACAATATCACAAAAATATTTTGGTATAATTTCAACAAAACTTCCCTCAAATATGTTCCAATTTTCAATATCATCATTACTTTCTACTCTTTAAATTCACATTTCGCAAACACTGTATACAAACCATCTCTCATCCTTATTAATTTTGCAATGCGTAACCTGCTACCCAAAAGTTCCTAGGTTGTCCATGTAGCTCATGAAGTCTGGCTAGTCAACAAAATGCCCTCCAGGTGACACCTCATACTCCCTTTGTGAGTCAGTGTCTCAAGCGACTTAGCACTAGATGGTTACATTTAGTTTTTATGCAAATTTCCCCATTGTTGCATGACTTTTAAAATTGAGACAGCGGGTGGTGACTGAGAGCAAGTGTGTCCACAAACTTTGGTTTCAGACTCAGAAAAACTGCTTCAAAAACACATAACATGTTGAAGTGAGCATTTGGGAAGATGCTTTAGGTCACATGGATTGCCACAAAGTCTGTGCCATGAATTCTTAGTGACAAGCAGAAACAGCATCGCGTGAAAGTCTGCAGAAATCTTCAAGAAACATTTGAAAGTGAACCAGACTTCCTTTCAAAGGTTATTACTGGTAGTGAAAGTTGGGTTTATGCGAACGATCCCAAAACCAAGAATCCGTCATCACAATGGAAGAGCCCATTGTCACCCCATCCCAAGAAAGCCCAGCAAGTGAAGAGAATTGTGAAATCCTTACTCATCTGATTCTTCAACATGGAAGGGATTGTCCATAACGAGTTCGTCCCTCCTCATCAGTCTATCAATGGAGTGTTCTACTGTGATGTCCTGAAGCAGTTGACAGAGAACGTAAGAAGAAAATGACCAGAAAAGTGGCACATGGGTGATTAGTTCCTCCATCACGACAATGAGAGGTCACACTTTGCCTTCTTCAACCAGATGATTCTGGCAAAAAACAAAATGGCCCTTGTTCCTCAACTGCCGTATTCACCTGACCTTGCACAGAGTGGCCTTTTTTTACTCCCCATAAAGAAACTCAAGTTAAAGGGCCAAAGATTTCACACAGCAGAGGACATTCAAGTGGAACTACAAGGTGTACCAAACAGGATCATGAAAAATGCATTTCAGGGAGCTTTCAGTCCATGGAAAAACCACTGGGAGTAGTGTATACACTCCAAAGGGGACTACTTTGAAGGTGATGGTGAGTAAGTTCCAGAGAAGGTGCAATTTTATTTATTGATGCATTCCAGGAACTTTTGAGTAGCACTTCGTATTTTATAAAGTAACAATAATAAATAAACATTCTACTTTCTATAGATTTCTATGACACTTACCTCAAGGTCATTACAAAGCGATGAAGTTTCTGTTTCCAGCCACCAAGGTTCTTCTTTAATTTCTATTTTATCATCCATTTCATCATCGCTGTTGTATTTCTTAACCTTCATTACAGGACAGTCTGGAACAAATTCTCTCTCTTTCTGTGAACGAAAGTCTGGAAAAGGAGTCTCAGATTTAAAATCTGTTTTGATTACCACATCATCACTGTTGGTCTTCACTGTAACATTCTTGGTAAATAATGCTCTTACATTCTGTGGGGCTACATCATCTGAGAGAGGATCCTCTTCTTTGATCTCTATTTTGGTATCCATTTTATAATTGTTGCTGCATCTGATGGTACTGTTTATGGAGAAACAAGTTATCAGAATAGCTGAACAATGGCAATAAAAGTAGAGAATAATTAATTGTATGGTCATGAGACAAGGCTACTGTATATACAACCTTAAAAACAGTATGGAGGTAAATGGGATATCTCTGTCTGTATTTAATGCATACATGTTGCCATTAGCTTCATCCTTTTGTACTCTTGCGCTAGTGGCAAGTTGATAATAACATGCTGCAAATGTTTCATTGCTTTAATTTTCAGCTTTGAACACATTCAGAAGAATTTTTTCTATCAACTTAAGTTATTTTTATAGCCTTTATAGTTTTCTGTGTGTCCAAATTTATAAAGAAAGGGTATTTTTAGTGAAACTCCAATATTTTCTGTTTCTATGCTTATCACGCAGTAACTAATAAACAAAAGGGTTTAACACAACAATATATTTTTCTTAGCTAGAGTAAACTTAAGGCTCATATCTGTGTAGCTTGAATTCCGTCTTTAATAATATGATCATTGTAACTTTCTTTAAATTAAATACTTTTGGAAAATTCTATACCTATGCACTAAAATGTCAGCCAGCAAGAAACTTTTGTGTTTACAATGGGCACAAAGCAGGAGAAAATGTTAAGGGGGTCTGGAGACAGTTCTTAAAAGATGCCGGAATCCTGTAACTTCTTGCATTGATTGTGTATGACAAAGAAATATCATCCATCTATTCAGCTAACAGGTGCTAGACAGGGAGAAGACAGTAAAGGTTAACATCAGTTTAAGGAAGCTGTGTGTTTATAGCACGTGGAACATTGTAAAGTGTTCAATTTTTGAAGATTTAAAGGCTTGTAACAGTGATGTGTCATAATTTAAAATAGAGAGTTGAGGGTTGTTACACTACATCACTATGATATTCTTACTTGAACGTGTTTCGGGAGACGGCTTGTTCCCATCGTCAGCATTTTCTCTCAACTGATTTCAACTTCACAAAAAATACAGAAAACTTTGTTGCTGATATTGAAATAGCCTCCAACCACCTTACAGATAAGGATAAAAGTTTAATACAATCACAGTGTGAACCAATATTGGACCAGATACAAGCCCAAAAACACCACTACGTACCACATCAAAAAATTATCAAATCTCTAAAGTCAAAACCTGTAGTATACACCAAAGCAGACAAAGGAAACACATTAGTGATATTAGACCAAGAAGATTATGAATCTAGAGTTATGCAATTACTACATAACCCAGAGTACATAGAAATCAGCAAAAATCCATTAAAAGAATGCACCAAGTCACTCCAGAATACATTGATAGAAACCAAAACATTAACAAAAGCCGAAAAATCCAGAATTAAACCAGATTTTCCCATCATACCTAGGTTATATGCACTACCAAAAATACACAAACTCGGCAACAAAATGAGGCCCATAGTGAATAACATAAACTTTCCCACATATAAACTAGCAAAATGGCTTTCAAATACCTTCAACTCCATGCCTATGTTCAAAAGTCTTAGCATAAAAAATTCTTTAGAATTAACCAGTCACGTTTCAAATATAAATAAATATATCACCCACAGACATGATGGTATCATTTGATGTCACTGCACTCTTCCCAAGCATACCAAAAGAAGAATTATTACCACTCCTAGAAAATTGGATATTAAACAATGGCACACCTAGAGCACAAACAGAAGATTACCTGAAACTAACAAAATTATGTCTGGACCAGAATTTCTTTTCATTCCATCACAAAATCTTTAAACAAACCTCAGGCCTAACTATGGGAAACCCCCTTTCACCATTTTTAGCAGAACTATATATGAGCCATTTTGAATCCCATATTACTAAATCTTTCCCACATCTATTCAAAACCTGGTATAGGTATGTAGATGATATTTTTGCTATTGTTCCAAAAAAACTTTCAGAAGATGCTTTGAAATTATTAAATTTACAAAAAAGAACTATAAAATTCACAATGGAAAAAGAAGAAAATGGCCAATTACCTTACCTAGACATCAGGATCATCAGAAATAATGCACACAACAAACTAACGTTTGGCATTTACAGAAAACCAACGCACACAGAAAACTATATTAAAAATAATAGCTACAATCCTACAAGCCACAAACATGCAATTTTAAATAGTATTACAAACAGGTTAGTACATATACCAATGGAGAAAGAGGAATACCAGAAAGAAAACCAACACATTATCAACATAGCCACTATGAATGGATACCAGAAAAAAACAATAGATAAGAAGATAAAAAGGTTTGAAAGACAGAAATACATCCAACAAATGACTACGTTACTCAGACAACAAAAACCACAAGCATATAGAAAATTCACTTATCACCCTTGGACACATCATAAATTTCAAAGGATTTTCAAAAAATACAACACCACCCTGTCTCCACAGAATAACCACAACATACAGAAACTACTATGCAACAGAACAAAAGATCCTATCCCCAACGATAAATCAGCTGGTATATATCAAATTGATTGTAATGAATGTAACCTGGTATATATAGGAAGAACAAAAAGAAATCTTGAAATAAGACTTAAAGAGCATATGAGATGCATTTACCAAAAGCAGCAAGATAAATCAGCAGTAGCACATCATTTCTGGTCTTCAAACCATGATATCACTCCAAACATAAAACTCTTAAAACCGATCAACAGCAGCAATGAATTGGACATCTGGGAAAAAATACATATTGTCAAACACAGGAATCACCTAATGAATTTTGAACTGCCGCCACCCAACAGCCTTTGGAGGTTCATCAGCCCAGCACCAGAGAACACCACAAACCACACACATCCCCCAGACGATGACCGGCAAAAATCAGTTGAGAGAAAATGCTGACGATGGGAACAAGCCGTCTCCCGAAACGCGTTCAAGTAAGAATATCATAGTGATGTAGTGTAACAACCCTCAACTCTCTATTTTAAATTGTAAAGTGTGTTATGTAGACCATTTACTTAACATTTTACATAAATAGATTTAGTTATGGAGGGTGAAGCTAGCAAGAAAGGAAATGTTGGTGTTAATGAGGCAATAAAATCAACAGCCAGGATCTCTAGAGTGGCCTAACAGCCTGTAAGCCCCTAAAGCTGGGCCTTGAGTGGGTACCAGACATGTCAGCAGGTGGTGGATAGCCAAAACCTATCACACTCTACCAACATGTTGATCAGGCCTGTCTCCGCATAAGAAACGGATCGGGAACCAAATCCTGAACCCTAAGTTGCCGTGCTAATGGGGTGCATGGCACATGGGAAGATGTTTTGCTAATGAAGCCTCTGAGATACCTGAAGACCTTTCAGAGTATATAGTCTTACTCAAACATGCAGGGCTATATCTGGGCTGACCTGAAATATTCCTAGGAATGTAGGAACTATGAAAGAAGTTAGTTCTGCTAAACCAGAGGGTTCCTTATCAGGAAACCTGAAGAGATCTGAGGCTATTGTTAAGGTGGTTGGGCCCTCAAAAGAGGACTCTGTCACCAAGAGTAAAGTAAAACAGACAAGAACTGCAAGTTCCAGAGATGTGGAGAAGCAGGCCCTGCATCCAAAACCGGAAGCCCTCTAAAGGAACACCAAAAGTATCACAATTAAAAGTGTGATAGCTGGGGTCCCAGTTGGAAACCTGGCTCTAAGAAGTAAACAAATGGAGCTGGGAACTGTGACTTCTGAAGATCAGAATATGTGGGTATTGTCTTCAAGAAAGCTAGTAAAACTGATGTTTTGAAGGAACCAACCAGAGATCATTACCTAAAATTGAAGCCAGAGCATATTAGTGATGCAGTGAAGAGGAGGAAAAGGCTTAGCTACTGGCCAGGACCATGGGGTAATCACGTGTGCTAGTGATAGGGCCCATGCAGAAGACAAGTCTGGGCTGGAGCCTGCTCCTTCTGGCACCTCCAAAAGAAATCAGAGGAAACTCCATCTACGTAAAAAAAAAACAAAAGCCAAAAACACAAGGATATCTCAGCCACTCAGTTATGCCAAAACAGTCCAATCTGGGATTAAGGTGGCCATCGTAGACAATGTCTTCCCCCCAGGTTGTTCTGACACATGAACAGGGCAACCCAGGTATGGGTTGGATGGTGTTTGAACAGCTCATGGACAGGTTCTCCAAGAGGGGAGATGCCCTGAGGTTCGAAAAATGCTACCCGGCAAAGGGAAGTTTATTTGTAGTGTGCCATGACTAGGTTTCCTTGGGGTGGCTGAAATCATGCATTTCAACTTTGCTGGCATGGGAGAGGTCCATGCACAAGGCTGTGGCATTGGACGCATTTCCAACTTATAAAACATTCCTGGCATGTCTCCCACGGCCAGAACTGGAGAACTAGGTTCTCTTCCAAAGGCTCAGGATGCAGAATCTTGGAATTAGTTTAAAACAGTGGGGGCTTATGAGCACAAGGTGGAATCAAAGTGTATATACCTTGTGGCTAGCATGAACAACGAATCCACTGATTTCATACTGAAAGAGAACATAAACCATTTTGTGGCTTAGTGCAACCACCTTTTTGAGAGGATTTCAAACCCAATGATGGATTTCAGTTGGACATGTGTTAGAGATTTCCAGGCTGAAAGGGGGATCCATATCACTCAGTTATTCTAAAAGAGGACCAGATGTCTTTAGGAAAACCGGAGACTCTAAGAGAAAATGTACAGGTGCGCCAGGTTAAGGTGTGGTGATTTCATTGATTCAGGCTAACCTGCAACACGATATTAGTGCCTAACGAATTCTCCCTAGTAACATAATGAGGTGTTATTTAAGTGCCACGATATACAAGAACCTTGGCTTCGGTAGGGTCTTATTATGGGCTAAATATAAAATGTTTTACTATTTTCAGTGCTTCATCTGAAGTAAACCTACAGCATGTGTCCTTACAAGACTCAGTAACATATGCCTCTGCCAGGCTTTCTGTCAAAAGACCTTACAGCACTCTTACCAAGGTGTGAGGAGGGTGGAGTGCAACATCACATGGTAGTTTGCCGGCCTCTTTCCCATATGACTCCAGAGAATCACCCTCCCCCCTCAAGAGTTCAGAGATCTTATACTTTATTGCAGTTAGAAAAACACCTCAACCTATGGCTTCACTGCGACTCCAATGCCCATCATAGTGTTTTGGGGTAGTACAGACATCAATGGGACGGGGAGAAGCTGCTCAAGTTTGTATTAAACAGTTCTGGAGATTGTGAATCAAGGGAATGTTCCGATTCTTGCAATTTTAAAGGGAGGAGGTCCTAAACTTGTTATTAACCTCCTTTGGGATACCTGAGGAGATTAATGATTGGAGGGTTTATTTGTAACATACCATGGTCATATGCACTTGGTCTTGAGGGAAGAAAAGGACTGCCAGTACAGGAAACCTAGGAGGACCAATTGGGACTCCTTTAAAAGAACCTGGATGGCGGACTGAAGAATGGACCCCAGATGAAGGTACGAAGTGTGGAGGACCTATATGGCTTTTTCATGAACACCCTGGTGTCTTCCTATGAAAGAAACTGTCCCCTCAAAAGGAAAGGCCTGCCTGTACAGGAACCCTGGGAGGTCCAACTGGGACTCCTTTACAAAGGACCTGGATGGCGGATTGAAGAATGGACCCCAGATCAGTCTAAGAAATGCAGAGGACCTAGAGGGGTGTCACTAACACTCTGATGTCTTCTTATGACAGATATTGTCCTTTCATACATGAGGTTTGGGCTAAACATAAATTCATTTGGAATTCCATTTTAAGAACCATCAAGAAAAAAACACAAAAGTTATACAATGCATGTAAGGCCAAAAAGTGTCAGGCAACCTGGAACATCTATAAGGAGTACCAAAAAATCTGCAAAAAGGAAACTGGGAAGGCCTCAGAGCCACTTCTGTAATAAAATACTGTGCACTTGCAGAAATTGCTGGTCACTGCAGATAGAGCCATGTTGACCTTACTGGAGCACTACTCGTTGCTATGACAAAGATGGAGGGGGAGACCTTAAGCCTGTTCTTGAAACCCACTTTTCAGAGACCAGTGTTATAGATCAAGAACCAAACTCTATTAAGGCATGCATTCACATGAAGACTGGCAAGTGGCCTCCGAGATTGAAACTTTCAAAGAAGTTAAATTGGCTAATTTTTCTTTTGAGCCCTATAAAAGTGTGCGTGAGGATGAGGTCTTCCGTCTCTTCTGCAGGAAGGCTGGGACAGTGTTTCTTCCCACTTCGTGAGGATATTCACAACCTGTTTGGCTATGAGGCATGTGTTTCGCCTCTGGAGACAGGCCAAAGTGGTTGTCATATCTAAGCCCGGCAGACAATCCTACTGCAAGACTACGGATTTTCATCCCATCAGTCTAAAATCCTTTTTGTTGAAGGCTCTGGTAAGACAAGTAGATACATACTTGAGGGATGGGGCCCTGTTTGACAGACTCATTTACCATCATCAGTATGCCTACTGGCCAGGTAAATCCAAGAAAAACAGCGCTCCATCATCTCTTAGTGAGATAGGAGAGGGTGCTGGATTGTGGGGAACTTGCTATGGCAGTGTTCCTGGGCAATCAAAGTGACTTTAATTATATGATTTTAGGCACCATTATGAAATGTCTGGAGAGTAGGGGAGTCAGTCCAGTTGTTACGGACTGGAATATAAGCTGCTTGGAATGCCATCAGGCAGTGGTGACCCTGAGAAGTGAAGGCAACAATGCCCCAGTGACATATGCCTTGTAGCTAGTGGAAACTTCAGAATACTGTTTCGGAGCTCATACAGGCCTCCCTACATGCTCTAGAGGAATGGTGCAAAGAAACAGGCTTGTCCATTAATCCAGACAAGCCAGAAATAATGATCTACATACAGAGGAGGAGGCTGCCAGGTTTGGCAGAGCTCCATCGGTTTGGAAAGAAGTTGAAGCTTACTGGAGTGGTTAAGTATCCAGGAGTTTTTCTGGATGCTGGGCAGCTGGAAAAAGCATGCTGACTCAAAAGTAAAGAATGCCTACAATGCTTTGTGGGCTGCTGGAGATTCATTGAACTGAGGTGGGGCCTGAGGCCTAAAAGTGCTCAAATGGCTCTACACCACGGTTATAAGACCGTCAAATACCTTTGTGGCACTGAGAGAAATCTTTCACCTGACAAAGAAAAGTCAAGTGACAGAGACTCTCCAGCAGAGAGAAATCTGTCACTAGATAAAGAAATGGGTGCAACAGCATCTGGAATTTATAGAATGCACCTGGACACTAAGAAGTTGTCAGGGGCAGCTAGAAGAAGAATCAAAAAAGCAAAACAAATGAGTGAGGGCACAGGCAATGTAAATCCACAGAATAGAGGGGTGGAGGTCCGTACTGATCCAGGGACTTCTAAAAGAACCAGGACAAGTGTGGATACTCCTCCTTCGGATAAAGCCAAACCTGCTAAGAGGCCTAGGGGCACTGAACCTGGTGTCACTTACAGGGAAGCTTTGGCCACTTTTAAGATAGCAATTGTTGAAGAATCCTATCCTGAGAGAACGCTGATTGGGGAGGATATTTGACCCATTCAGGCTGAGATTCTGAGGAGGATAGATGAGGCGCCAACAAGCGAATCTCTACCTAAACTCAGGTCCTTTTCTCTACAGGATGGGGCTCTGATATATTACTGTGATGATGAGCAGTCATGTAATTGGCTCCAAAAACATATTCAGGGAGCTAAAATCAAGGAGAGATTAGTTCTCAAAGTAGTAGATCCAAAAGACCTACCTAAGCCAGTCAAGGTGGCCCTTAGGACTTGGGACATCACAACCAATGATCCTAAGGTGCTGCTAAGACGCATCCAGAGATTAAACCAGGAGCTGAATATAGAGCACTGGAAAATCATTGACAAGCAGACAGACTCCTCTGGTCAACGCCTAATCCTAATGGTGGACCAAGATTATGCTAAGAAGATAAAGGAGCTTGGCATGTCGTCCTATACCGGGGTAGACAGGGCCCTTTTTAAGATCCTGTCTGACCCGGAGAGGAAGGCAGAAGCAGACAAAGCGAAGAAGGCAGGCAGCGATGGCGGAGACAATCCGGAGACGATGGAGATAGGGGACTCTGGAGGATCCGCATAGGGTACTGCTTAAGGTAAGTGTTGTGGGTTGAATGTAATTATGAAAATAGTTCAAATTAACTTGCAGCACTGTAAGGCAGTTTCAGCCATTCTAAGTAAGAGACTTGTTGAAGACAATGTTGATATTGCTCTCATACAGTAACCTTGGCTTTTCAGAGGTTCAATCAGAGGGATCAGTTGTACTAAGGGCACTATATATAGACCTAGTAATAATGCTCCAGGATCACGCATTTATGCTAAGAATTGGATAAATGCATTGCTTCTTATTGAGCAGTGTTCCAGGGATGTAACTACAATCCAAACAACAGTGGAGGAGGCAGGAGAGAGAAGAGTTTTAATACTCTCTTCCATCTACCTCCCTTACGAAGACTCTGATCCACCATCGATAGGGACCTTGTGACCCACTGCGGAGAGAATGGAAAGGAGTTAATCCTGGGGGTTGATGCCAATGCACACCACACATTGTGGGGGAGCACTGATATCAATCCCAGAGGAGAAAAGTTAATGGAGTACTTGGTGAGTACAAACCTTAATATTCTAAATCGAGGTAATGAACCAACCTTTTATAACTTTGTGAAGGGAGGAAGTCATTGACATAATCATAGGGCCTAATATTAATTTCAAGGTGGCATGTGTCATCAGAGATCACTCTCTCTGATCATAGATGCATATGCCTCAATAACAAAGCACAAGTCACTCTACCAGTGATTTACAGAACTCCGAGGAAAACTGACTGGGACGGATATAGACGAGACCTATCAGCATTGACATCGGGCATTTCAAAGAACATTCGTTCGATATTGGAAGTGGAGTTTGCCGTTGATGAATTACAATTCTCCTATCCTATCATCAAAATTGTCAGCCTAAGGTAGCTTACTCGCCAAGGCTTGTGCCTTGGTGGACTAAAGATTTAAGCAGACTTAGGAAGAAAGCAAGGAAATTATTTAGACTTGCAAAAAGAACTGGTGATTGGGATTCATATAGACAAGCCCTCACCAAATATAATAAAGAAATATGCAAAGCCAAAAGGATTTCATGGAGGGAGTACTGCCAGGGGATGGAGAATGCTCCCAGCAGTGCAAGATTCATGAAACACATGACAAAGGGTGTTAAAAAATTGTGAGCACTATTAAACTGCCTGATGGCACGTACACACAGTCTGGTTCTGAGACGCTCCTGCAACTTGCGAGGGCTCACTTTCCAGGCTTTAAGGTAGACAATGACAGCAATTCTGTGAAGGGGCAACCAAATCTGGACCATCTTTCTTTGGACAAAGAGGATTGGAACCTAATCAGAAGCATAGTCAATGTCACTAAAATATGATGGGCTGTTAAGCCGTTTGGACCATATAAATCGGCAGGCCCTGATTTAAACATTCCTGCATTTCTACAATATGGCATTGATTCAGTTCAATCTCTACTTTGTGGTATTTTTAAAGTTTGCCTAGCCTATGGATATATACCCATGGCTTGGAGACAAACAAAGGTTGTGTTTATACCTAAACCAGGGCGTCCTAGTTATGCCCAGGCCAAGGTTTAGCGCTCTATAAGTCTCTCCTCTTTTATGCTTAAAACTCTGGAGAGGTTAGTGGATATGCACATTAGGGATTGTGTTTTAATGGAACAGCCATTAAACAAGTACCAATTTGCCTATCAAATAGGGAAATCAATGGAAGCAGCACTTCATCAAGTGGTCTCGACTATTGAGAAGGCACTTAATACCAGAGAAATAGCCATTGGTGCTTTTCTTGATATTGAAGTGCATTTGACAGGACATCTTGTGATGTAGTGTCGAACACCCTTTTTGGACACGATGTACCTTCACTTCGTGTGAGTGGATACGTTTTGTCTTACAACATAGGAAGATAACCATAAATCTATGCGGGGAGACGCTGGATGTGTCCACGGAGAGGGGCTGCCCGCAGGGGGGTGTTTTATCACCCCTGCTATGGAACCTTGTAGTGGACACACTTCTTTGCGCACTCAATAGTCATGGTTGCTTCACAGTTGGTTTTGCAGATGATATTGCAATAATCATAAGAGGGAAATTTCCTCACATAGTTTCTCAAGTGCTACAAATGGTGCTTAAGAAAGTGGAAGCTTGGTGCAAGATGAATAATCTAACTGTTAATCCAAGCAAAACAGTAGTGGTACCCTTTACCAGGAGAAGGGGGCCTGATTTAACCAGACTCTCTCTCTTTGGTGAAGTAGTGCCCTATTCAACACAAGTTAAATATCTTGGGCTTGTTTTAGACAAGAAATTAACTTGGAAACATCACATGGATTTATATATTACCAAAGCCTACAGAGTCTTTTGGACATGTAGAGGTATGCTTGGTAAGACATGAGCTCTGAAACCTAGCATAGTGTATTGGATATACACTGTCATGGTGAGACCTATATTCTCTTATGCCGCACTGATGTGGTGGCCTAGAGTTAATTTATGATGTGCAGAAAGGAATTCTGTAAATTACAGAGGATCTTCTGCATTTCAATTATGGGAGTCTTCAAAACTACTCCAACTGCAGCAATGGAGATGCTGATTGGGCTCATACCTCTCCATATATGGATGAAGGCAGAAGCCATGATCGCGTATCACTGTATTTGTCACCAAACCAAAGTGTCTAATACTGGACATATTAATCATCTCAAGCTTCCTTGGGATAAGAATGTACAACAGATACTCAACATGTGGACTGACATTCTTGAAACAAGATTCAAGATTGATTTGAAATTTATGGTCTCCTATTCACAGTGGAGTGAATGGGAAAGACTGGTAAAACCTCATAATAATAAAGGCCCAATCTGGTATACTGATGGTTCTAGAACCAAATCAGTAACGGGGGCTGGGCTTTACGGTAATGGCACCAAGATTTCTTATAGTCTTGGTACCTTAACTACAGTTTTCCAGGCTGAGGTTTATGCAATCCTAGCCAGTGTCATGGAAAGCATTAAAAGGAGATATAAGAATAGAAGTGTTCTTATCCTCTCAGACAGTCAAGCTGCTCTTAAAGCACTTGAACCACCAATAAAATCAAAGCTCATCTCAGAATGCCGGGAATGCTTAATGACACTGGCTGAACACAATAAGGTTCAACTTATGTGGGTGCCAGGACACATAGGTATACCAGGCAATGCGAAAGCAGATGAAGCAGCCAAGATTGGCAGTGAAATCCCATTTTTTGGTCCGGAGCCTGTACTGGGAGTATCCTACAGACCAGTGAAACAGGCTATTAAGTGCTGGGCTCAAGCAGAACACAAGAACTACTGCAACTCCATTGAGGGTTGCAGACATTCCAAGTTGTTTATTACAGACCTGGATAACAGCCAGGCAAAATACTTGCACGGTCTTAGTAGAAGACTTGCATGGGCAACAGGATTCATTACAGGACACTGTGCCCTAAAGTTTAATCTATACAGAATGGGATTGTTTAACAACCCCATCTGTAGTAGATGTCTAGAAGGAGATGAGACTGTTACTCACCTACTATGTGATTGCCCTGCTCTTGCGAATCAAAGAGCAAGTATTTTTGGCAATCACTTTCCAAAGATAGATGAACTATCGAAAGCCTCAGTTAGCAGTCTGGTTAAGTTCATTTCAAGCAACAGACTACTTAACGGATGAAAGGGAGGATGCGCAATGGATCTTAAGGTCGCAGTGCTTGGGCATAAAACCCACCCCTTTTCAAACTAGAACTAGAACCTATGTGGCACTGATTTTATGGCCTGCCTCACTTGTGAATGCAGTTGCTGCTTTCACTGCAGAGATTGCTATGTAGGATGATAACAGGGGTGGTGCGGATGAACCCTCAGTCCACCTTAAGAGATTTTGGTGGACCTCCACCTTTGCCCTTGTTTGTGAAGAAGATAGCCAGGATGAGTGTGCACCCCTATGGACTGTAAGGTTGTTGTGTTATAAACTATCACACAAAGAGCACTCACTGATACTTTCTGGACTTCAGGACATGTGTCCTATTACCTAGATGATTGGGGATTTCATAAGGACTAGGTATAACTTAAGTCCATACTAAACGGTGGTAATACCTTCCAGGAAGGAGTCGGACCCAAAGACAGACTCTCTCCTGCAGACAGGACATGGTTTACAGATGGTTCCCGACTTGGGAGCAGGGCAGGAGCTGTGGTCTGATGCCCTAAAACCTGGCTTGTCATTCCCTTGGTAGTGTCACCACCATTTTTATGCTGAGGTCTATGTGATTTATGCTACGCACATTTACACTATGCCATACGGATGAGCAGATGTACAATATGACAGCTTTGAAAGGTCTTAGGGTGGTTAAAACTACATCCAGACTGGTGTGGCTATACCAGAGGATGTTAGAAAGACTGTGTACCAGCTGCCCTGTTACATTTTTCTGGGTTCCTGGGCATGCTGGTATTAAAGGAAATGAGAAGGCAGTCACCCTTGCAAAGAGAAAGTTGGGGATCAATTTTATTGGACCATTAAACCAAGGTTGCTCGTTCAAATTTGGCAGAGGGCAATGATGTTTTGGGCATAAAAAGCCTTAGCAGGGCTTCCTTCAGAAGGGAAGTAATGCCAGTAGTACCACAGCACAGATTTGTGGCATGTAAAAGAATCTTAAGCCTGATAAAGGGGGCTCGGAGCAAAATTTCTGGTCTTTCACGCCCAACGTATAGAATGGTATGCTAAGAACCACAGCAGTTAAAGAGCGTCCATAAATAAAACTCAATTTCAACTTTGTGGTGTCTGGCAGTAGATGTACTAATGGTAGCCTAAACAGGGGAGGAATACATGTTCAAGGCAATGCTGATGACATGTGCCTTGTAGCAAGTGGAAAATTCCAGAGCGGTTTTGGAGCTCATACAGGGCTCCCTACAAACTTTACAGGAATGCTGCAGAGAAACCCGGACAAGACTGAAATTATGATCTTCACAAAGACAAGGAGGTTGCCAGGTCTGGTAGAGCTTCACCTGTTTGCGAAGAAGTTGAAGCTTTCCTGAGCGGTCAAGTATTTAGCAGGCATTCTGGATGCCGGGCTAAACTTAAAAAGATTATAAACTTCAGAAGGCCTAGAATGCCTTGTGGGCCTGTCGAAGATCAGGTGGGAGGTAGGACCTGAGACCCAAGTATTCAAATGGGTATACACCTCGGTTATTAGACAGTCAATAAACTATGCAGCACTGGTTTGGTGGTCTGCCTCTCTGGTAAAGGTAGTGGATGCTGGGCTGCATTCGCTGCCAAGATTGGCATGTAAGACAATAACAGGGGCAGTGGGCACAATTCTTTAGTCTGCCTTGGAGATTTTGGGAACTTTCCTCCTTTTTGCTTGTTTATTAAATTAAATTGAGTTTTATTTATGGATGCTCTTTAACTGCTGTGGTCCTTAGAGTCCCATTCTATATTGGGCGTCAAAGACCAGTAATTTTCCTCAGAGGCAAAATTGTTTGTGGAGGAGGTAGCCAAGATGAGTGCACACTGCACCTGGACTATAGATGGGATGATGCTTTAAGTTACCCAACAAAGGGCACTCACTGATCCTTTCTGGAGTACAGGAGAAGTGTCCTATAACCCAGATAATGGGGACATGATGGGGACTAGTTGAATCATTTCACGTCAAGTTGCACACATTTTTACAAGATTTGACCATCATGTCTACAATTAACTTCAAATTATGTCCATGAATTCCAAAAACAGAGTGAATTACGTTCTATATTCTTATTTTTCTTAAATCACAATATCTTAAAAAATATTCCAATCCAACTTGTGAAAAGTGGCAGTCCTCTCTACCTTTAAATTACAATATATTACAAACAATAAGTGATAAAATTATGCTATAAAGTGCAATGGCAAGCTTAGTATATTTTTACTTTTGTAAAAAACTATGCTTTTAATTTAGTGTTCTAGTATAGATTTACTTTATATTTATTATAATTGATATAATTAATTATTTAA
The DNA here is from genome assembly GCA_030765065.1 of Deroplatys truncata. Classification (NCBI taxonomy): domain Eukaryota; kingdom Metazoa; phylum Arthropoda; class Insecta; order Mantodea; family Mantidae; genus Deroplatys; species Deroplatys truncata. The sequence goes on along the minus strand of CM060981.1, from coordinate 303,175,882 downwards.
ATCAATTTTTAAAATCCAAACACTTAAAAACCATTTTTTTTACGTATGCTCTTTAACTGTTGCTTGGTCCTTAGCGTCCCATTCTATATTGGACGTGAAAGACCAGTAATTTCACTCAGAGGCCTCTTTATCAGGCTTGAGGTTCTTTTAGATGCTGTAAATCTATGACACAGGAGCACCACTATACTTCCCTTCAGAAGGAAGCCATGCTAAGGATTTTTATGCCCAAAAAAGTCCATTGCCCTCTGCTGGGTTTTAACCGATGACATCAGGAACTAGACGTTAGCATGGTAACCACTACACCATGGAGGATGACAGTGGAGGTGGTGGTGGTGGTGGTGGTAGCAGTCGGTCAATGGATGCCTTGTCAATTGTCCACAGCACTTTGGTTACACTAGTTTGTTCACATGTAACTGTTAAATATGGCAAACAGTTGTGAAACGTTTTAACTTTCAATCTGTTCTTATGAGAGGCAACTTAACTACAATTTAAATGTGCACTTTTTCCCTTCAAGCTTGAATGAATACCATCTGATTATTACTGCATTATTGGTTGTTGAAATGAATAAATTTAGCTCAAAGGTACCAGGGATCGCTTTCGCATTGCTGTATCTTGCCTCAAAATGGTCGCTCTGCTCAAAAACACTTCTGGATTATTCACGGCATTGGTGCTTTGTAGCACACAATCACTTATCACTGGTTGGTACTTTGGGAATTTATTTTGACATGCATCACATAGCTTTAGGACTGGTGACAAAGTTCCCCATTTTTAAGTTTGTAAGCATATTGCAGGTAACTAAGCTTAATGATTTCTGCCTTGTGTTATGTTTGGAAACATTAAATGAATTGAAGCAATGGTCATAGCTCTGTTTCTTAAGTTCACTCATTATGCACTTTCATACAGCATAGAGCCTAAAAATGAACTTGTGATGCAAAAAGCTGAAGACAAAGTTTCATTTAAAATGAAAAAGCAGAGAGAGGCTTGATAGAATATTACATTCCAGTTGCTAAAGTTACACCTAACACCGGAAGTGATAGCTTACTGCATAATGCATTGGCCGGCATGCTGCTGCAGTGTGAAGCTCTCATCAACAAGCAGTCTCTATGTCCTAAAACCCTACGCACTAACACAAATAAGCTGTTTAAAAGTGTACTTCTAAGAAGATACCATTAAGATATTAGCAGGTTTAAAACAAAAGATATCACAGATTCCTTCTGTGTTTTGATATTCAGTTTAAAATACTCATACTTAAAGAAGTGATTTTTTTTTATTCTGAATAAACAGTATTTTCAATTGTGAAAACTACAAAGTTTTCCTCTACAAAACGACATATTCTTCTTATCCCTGACCATTCTGTGTTATCAGAATAAATTGCTTTTATGTAACATTGTGGGCTTATACAAAAAATGTTAAGTACCATGTAAATCCTAAAATAATTTTATTTTCCACAAAATATAAATTACGTGTCCATTTATTTTATGTGTAGAACATGTAAACTAAAATTCAGAGCAAGTGCTGTTTTATGTGTGTTTGGTTTGATGTGGAATGACTCAGGTATAAGATGTTCTGGGACTTGATGAGGACTAGGCATAACCTAAGCCCATCCTACTCTGTGGTAATACCTTCCAGGGAGGAATCGGACCAGAGAACGGGTTTCTCCTGGCAGGGGTAGGACATAGTTCACAGACGGTTCTTGCCTTGGGAGAAGGACGGTTTCTGCGACCTATGGCCCTAGAACTAGGCTTGTCATTCCCCTTGGGCGATAAAAGGACCTGTAATGGCACCATATAAAAATCAAAGACGGTGGGAGAAACAAAAACACACTGAGTTAATGCAATCTGATGCAATAAAGCAAAGTGGAGTGCAGTGCATTGTTCTTTTTTTGCTGTTTAAAAACATTCCACCCGATGTGGAATGTAATATTTTGTTAAGGGCAAACAATGGTGATATAGATGTCTCTAAATAATTTGGCCTCTGGGGTTTTCAATAGCAAAGTAAAGAGTGAGTCATTCACCATGTTCTGTTGTTTCCAATCCACGTTCTACCATGTGTATCTGCACTGCAGAGGTACATTCAATGTGTACAGAAAGTTGAGACACTGTACAGATGAAGACACACACCAAGTTTTATGACTATGAAGTTAGTTGTCACTGCAGGCTCTATGCTTGACATTCCACCATCACTCTTACAACACTCATTCTCACTGCTGCTGCCACCAGTATCTATTCTATCTTCAATTATATATTCTCGTTCCCAGTTTCTAGTTTTTCTACATGGTTGTAAACCTTGTTTCATTTATCTTTCCCAACTTTTGCAAACATTTGTTCACAAAGACGTTGAACATTTGCCAGTTTAAAGCTGACATTATTGGCACCCACCCAGTGCTTGATATCATCGCAAATAAGTTCAAGCGGGTTAAGATCGGCATGATAAGGAGGGGGTCTCAATACACACTCTCCATTAGCTGCAAGTATTTCATCTATGTTGTGTGCCCGGGCCTATGCAGTTTAATGATATCGTATAACGAGTTTAAGCAGATTCATCAAATGTAATGTTTTTGCATGTGACCAACTCTTCATTCTCTATTTATTTGCTCGGGTCTTGTCTTTCTGCATGTTGTCGCAGGAAAGATTATCTCAAGAACTGCCATTGGCACTAAATTTGGGATTAAACTTTGTCTTAGCCTCTGTAATAGTTTTCACTATTCATCTCACTGTGATAGTACCCAGTTTTTTTCTGGGACTTGAGCAAGGTGTTAGACACAAATCTGTTTCCAGTGTCTGCATGTGAAATGAGGTATTCCCCTTTTGAAATTGATGCTACTAGCGCTGATGAATCATCAATGCTCTATGTTTTACCAGTTGTATGCTTGCTGTGAATACATGTCTCATCTTGATAGTCAATACAACAACCTTCTTCTCTGAGCAGTTAGATACGATACTCCTTTGCTACATAGATATCATGCTTTTCTACCACTGCACATTCCTGAAGTCCTCTTCATTCTGAATTACTTTTGCATGACTGGTAAACCATAAGAGATGCCAAAAACCTTATCACACACACAAATGTAGATCTGCTTTAAGCACATGTTATAAGTCAAATACATTTTATTTGTCAGTTAACCATTCTGACAATATTCCTTGCTATTGGTTCGAATTTTCAAATACCTATTCTTTTCTCAAATGGCAAGTCATTATTTGTTTTCTTCCCCAAGTCACATAAAGAAAAGACAATTTTGAAGTAATACATAGCGACCAGCTGTTAATTATTTGACTATCGCTTAAGCCTACTGGATTTAGGGGATTTGTACCTACTGGATTTGTACCTACTAGGAAATATGTAATAAAACCATTTCTGCAGAAGTTTATCTAGAGTAATATGAAGTAAGCAAAAGAATAACCTTTTGTAAGAATAGTATGAATATAAAAGATAAGGTTTTTAGAAAACGTCCATGTGTGTGTCTGTGAACCACATAACTCAAAATCCAAAAGTCTGTTAAGTATCAAACTTGGTATTCAGCATCCTCCAAGAATAGGACACGATTTTTTCCAAAAATCCACCATCACAAACTACCATTTACATGGAATTTTTCTGTTTTATTTCCCTCTAAAATGACTGTAGTCATTTTGATTAAAACATATGTTTAAGAAATTTGCATTACAAATAAAATGTACACTTTGAATCTTCTGAGAATAGAATATAAAGCCCTTTTCAGTCAGAAGGAATTTTGTATTAATTAAGTTTTATTTATGGATGCTCTCTAACTACTATAAACCTTAGCGTTCCATTCTATATCAGCGTGAAGGACTGGAAATTTCACTGAGGCCCCTTTATCAGGCTTCAAGTTCTTTTACATGCCGTAAATCTATGACACGGGACCACTAGCTTTACTTACATTCTGAAGGAAACCATGCTAAGTGTTTTTATGCCTGAAAATATTCATCATCCTCTGCTGGGTTTGAACCAGAGGCTAGCTTGGTACCCAGTATTTTGTATAATTGGTAAATCATAAGAGAGAGACAATAAGGGAGTGCACAAAAAATTTACAATCCTTTAAAGCACGCAATTTATTTCAAATAATTTTTGTGGCATAAGACTTTTGCAAAATATCTTTTGTTGTTGGTTTGAATTTACAATATCTTTGTTTTTTTAAGTACTGCAGTTTTTCAATTGTTTTTCACAATAAGGAAATATTGCAATTAGCATGTTATCATATATACCAAGTTGTATACAGCTGATTATTTTATTCTTCCACTTCCGTACACGTGTTAGACCTAATGGCCTGTTATGATCTCAAAGACAAGTTTTTTGTCCAGCACTTCCTTGGACGGCCCAGAGATCTCTTTCCTGTTGGTTGATAATGAAGCATGGCTTTGGGAACTCTTATTCCGAGGTTTGTTGCGAGAACTAAAACCAAAACTAAACAAGCCAGCCCAAGGGGGTGAAATGTGCAGCATTTCCTCTGCAAGTGATGTTCTAGTTATACTCTATCCCCAGAGCCCCATCTGTTATGAGCAAGCTGAGGTTGGGATTTGTAAAGGAGAAGTTATACAATGTACTTCTCTATTCCCTTGCAAACCAAAGTTGATTATAAACTTCTTTTTTATTTTTATTTATGGACGCTCTTTAACTGCTATGGTTCTTAGCATCCCATTCTATACTGCGCATGAAAGACCAGAAACTTTGCACAGAGGCCTCCTTATCAGGCTTACGGAGCTTTTACATGCCGTAAATCTATGTCTGGGATTGCTGGAATAAACCTGGAATACAATTCCAGTGATATCACCACTTGAGCTGGGTTTTGCACTGTTAACTGAGGACTATATATATACATAGACCTTGTTACCAATACAAGGTATTTCATAACATTTTTTCACCTCTTCTTAAACGAGTGCCTTTACGGTAATGTTGCTCTCAACTTGTCCCTTTACTGCACAATATCACTAAATCACACAGTTTTGACAACTTAAATCACAAACAATAGATGTAAGCTGATAAGAATACCGGTTCGCTAGGGAAACAGAAGTGACGTATAAAGGTAAGTTGTGTTTACACAGTGGACCAGAAATGCAACTGAAACGGATCCTAGGGAGGTGAAGTCACATGGTTAAACAGCCAGTGAAAATGCACAAGAAACAGGGGCATATGATAAAGGTATCTATTTATTTAATACTCAGTGATGGTGCAGTGAAAGATAACAATGAATGCTCTTGTAATTACAAAAGGAAGCATCTGAGCAGCTGTTGAGGAGGAAGAAACAACAAAGTGGAGTGACATTACTAGCATTGTTTGCTGGAAAGCATTCTCAGGCCAAAAGGATTATAGTGGTTGTAAGAGATGTGAATATTTAAGAAAGAACACAAGCACCCACCCACTTCAAGACATTTTCTTAAATAGTAAAAACATTGCAACAAGTCAACAAACTGCTCCATTTTAATATACACATGAGTAGAGAAAACTGAAAACCTAACATATTAGTATACAGATAATCCATGAGAATTTAGCAATGTTAAGAGGTGACAATTCCAGCTTTGATGTGATTCCTGTTATCTGAATCCAGTTCTTACAAACACACTAACCTTAATCTAAACTTGGGTAGATCTGAAACCACAGGACTCTACGGTTTCACTGAATGTTGACTACACCCTGGCACCAACTCTCCCTTCATACTGTGCCACTTGTATCTCATAGTATTATTTACTCAAATTTTGATAGCCCTTCAGGATGAACTCCAAGAATTACAATAGCCACAAAGTGCCCACTACAGGCCGAAAAGTAAACTAATTAATGAAGGTGAGCATGGAAGCAAGTTGACATCTTGCTGCAGGTTAAATTCTGTTTACCTTAAGATATGTTGAAATACATGATTTACAGAAACAACTTACCTCAGAGAATTTACAACTCCTTCTGGTGCCAAAATATAAAAATATCCTTTACTTCTTCTGCTCTGTAACCCTTACAAGAAGGGGAAGCTTCATACAGCTCTTAAAAGCAGATTCACCAACATTTACTTAAGTGTCTGTATAGGAAACACAAAAAACAACTTAAAGCCCACAATTTTGTGCAATGACTGTGGCAACAAAGCTGCAAGTCACTACCAACATGATGGATGTAAATAAAACAATAAATATAGGGCACTAAAGTCCTGCACTTGTTTAAAACTAAATTCTCAACAATGGCAGTTTCAATCACAATACCACTATTGGTTAAAGTTTGTACAATACGACAAAAGATAAGATTTACAGGAATTCAACACTTTAAATTGGAAAAAGCAATTAAATGTTTTGGCAGATAAAACTCCCATACAGGGGCACAAGTTGCCCTTCTATGTGGGAATGGAACCCAATTTTATTTCAAGCAGTAAGTTACAAGTTAAAGTCTTATTCTATACAAAGCAAACATATGAAGTAAAACTGAATAAAACAATAACTAATTCCATTACTATTTGCCAAATACTTCCAATCCTGGTAATAGTGTTTGTTTATACTCTTGTGAAAAAGTTAATGCTACAGATCATTGCTCATTCTATTTTATAAACTGACACATTGACATGATAATTGACAATAAAACAGGTTCGTACACAACACTAATTTTAGCCAATAGAGGCACTCAACTATTCCATAAACTTCTAACACACTGCTGTAATGAGACACTTGGAGACTTATTTAAAATGTTGTTTATATACTTGATGCTCATGATGTTATACAGTACTTAGATGGACCTTTATTGGTTGTAGATTCAAATTTTACAATAATAAACCATTGATACTTTCAAAGTTATAAAATATGACGTAAATATACATACAGAGAACCACCTCTAAGGAACTTTCCCTTTCTCCCTGCTATACCAAACCAGGTATATCCAATATCACCCATCCAGCAGGAAATAAATGCATTGTTTTGTGTTTTCCAATGAGCATACATTTAATTACATGAAACACCTTTCAGTTAAGCAATAGTTTTGAAGTGTGCATGTCTGCGTGTTAAACCTTCTAAACTGAAATGTATAATATTTACATTTAAACAATAATTGAATAAAGTAGGTTTATTGTTGTGTACCTCACTGTAACTCAAAGCAAGAAAAAGGATGTGGCTTGTTATTCTATGTATTCTCAAAGGTCAATGAACTAAAAAAGAAATGGTGTATAGCAATTTCTCGCCAAGGAGACAAGCTGGACAAAAGTTTGTGGTCCGCAGTAGGCATTTCAAAGGAACTGATTACAGCTTCAACACATCTACATGCCTAATTCATAAAGTTGTGCCATCAATATTTGAAGGTTTCCCATTACATAAATTAAGTGGTCAAACTTTAAGATGCATTTAAAAAAAATTGAAATGCGAAATGAAAACTGTCCCATAAAGTGAAATGTTTGTACCGTGAACATGTTATGTGACAATCATGACACTTCAATTGTGAACCAATGAAGAACACTACAGGTACACAATGTTCTATTCAAAAACAAAATGTAATTCCCGAACTCATTTAAAATACTGCAAAAAGGACGAAGCTTGTTAGACCTCTGCTGGTTAACATTGTAAAAGATGTGTCATACTAAAGTGAAACAGTGAAAAAGATTAAACAAAAGTCACTAAATAGACAAGCGCTGAAGTTACATTAGACTAAACTATGCAGTGAAGAATTACTTATGTTATTATGCACAACTAGGGCCACTGGAAAAAATTAACGAATTCCCGTGTTAATAATAGATTCTTTGGATAATATCCTCTTACAGTGTGCCCCACGGCGATGAATATGATGTGTTATATTGTCCAACAGATGTCACACTATGCCATGCACTACCTCAACACATGTCACGTATGTCATATGTTTATGGTGCCAAAATATGACAAATTAATGCCGCCAAAGCGCCGCGAATGCGGAAACGACCACAGAGTATATCCCAGGGATCTTGGACAATCTGTGCTTTATGAATTAACGGAAGGTTACATTTACGTTAAATTTTTTTTATGTAAGTTTTCACGGAAGGTTATATATCCTTGTTTTAATTTGTTACCAGTGGTAACATCAAAGCACGCTCGCTTCACTCGCGTGCGTTCCTAAGCTTTCATTTCTGATTTATGGGAGGTTAGGTTAGGTTTAGTTTTTTTTATATAAGCTTACATTTATGGATTCACGGAAGGTTAGGTTTAGGTTAGTTTTTTTTATATAATCTTACGTTTCTGAATTCACGAAAGGTTAGGTTTAGGTTAGTTTTTTTTATATAAGCATAGGCTTCTGAATTACCTTTATATATATATCCTTGTTTTAATTTGTTACCACTGGTTACATCAAAGCACACGAGCAAAGCGAGCGTGCGTTCCTAAGCTTACGTTTCTGATTCACGGTAGGTTAGGTTAGGTTTAGTTTTCTTTATATAAGCTTACGTTTACGGATTCATAGAAGGTTAGGTTTAGGTTAGTTTTTTTTATATAAGCTTACGTTTCTGAATCCACAAAAGGTTAAGTTTAGGTTAGATTTTTATATAAGCTTTGGTTAACTATCTAACACTATTCCGGTAAAGGAACTTCTTTTTTACATTTTTAATGCAAATAACACTTTACAAAAAAAACTATACTTTCACAAAAAAAAAAAAAACATAATTCTATTATTTAAAATAGAGAGTTGAGGGTTGTTACACTACATCACTATGATATTCTTACTTGAAACAATCCTCAACTCTCTATTTTAAATTATGACACATCACTGTTACCAGCCTCTAAATCTTCAAAATTAGTCAATAATTCTATTACTCAATGCTGTACACTTTTAATGCATAGCATTTTAAGACATTATACTTTCCCACGTGTTGAGTTAGAATGCTGAAGACAGTATTCTCACAACCCGTGCAAACCATTTTGCGGTTATTATGCAGAACTATGGCCGCTCGAAAAAAACAATGAATTCCGGTGTTAATGGTAGATTATTTTATGCTGATTACGTTTTTACCAATTTTGTTTGTCGGAAAGGTTCCGTAATGGTGTTACACGCTAATTTATTGCATGCGCATAGCGATGCTTATTTGCAGATATTTATTAAGAATGCTGGCTAGAAGCAGCAGGATATGGATAAAGAAGCTTTATGACACATTTGAGATGTAAACATATAGTTAATATTAATTTGTAGTAACTAAACCCTGGGTTTCATTGTCGGAGGAAGACGTTGAATGTTATGCTCTGCAACAACGGCATATGTCGCTTGAGCCTGGCTACCGTACCGCGGGGTGCTCTATGTTAACAGCTGTTCAGCGAAGCGAGTAGGGCGTACTTTGGTTGATTTCTTGAGAGAGATTAAATGAAACATTACATTAGCTTAAGTATAGCTACTTTTTATCTTTTGCCGTTGTACTGGTACGAGCATATTCCAGACTGTGCTGTGGAAAGAGTATGTAATTCTATTTATAAAACCTAAGGTTTTTGATTCACTGGAGGTTAGGTTAGGTTTAGTTTTTTTTTTAATAAAAACTTAGGTTAATTAGCAGTCAGTAGCTATCCTCAAAGCACGCGAGCGACGAGCATGCGTTCCTTAACATTGGTTATGATAAGCTTAAGTTTCTGAATTCACGGAAGGTTAGCGTTAGGTTAGTTTTTTTTTATATAAGCTTAAGTTTCTGAATTCATGGATGGTTAGCCTTAGGTTAGTTTTCTTTTATATAAGCTTAGGTTTCTGAATTCACGGAAGGTTAGCCTTAGGTTAGTTTTTTTATATAAGCTTAAGTTTCTGAATTCACGGAAGGTTAGCCTTAGGTTAGTTTTTTTATATAAACTTAAGTTTCTGAATTCACGGAAGGTTAGCCTTAGGTTAGTTTAGGTTAGTATATATATATATAAGCTTAAGTTTCTGAATTCACGGAAGGTTAGCGCTAGGCTAATTTTTGTTTATACTTGAAGTTTGAAAATGTTGACTATAAATAACTGATTGAAAAATCATTCAAAAGATGGGATTCATTGACAAGTTGTAACAGATTTGTTAAGTCTTGGAAGTTGTTGGCAAAAAGATTCGCTCTGTTTTCTATATTTAATGTGAGGTTAGCCTTAAGGTTAGTGTGTGTATATGAACTACTGGTAACAAGTGTGTTTGTAAGAAGTTTGAAAACTCGCTATTTTCGCAGGTTCCACTAGTATTGATGGGTTGGCACTTTCTTTCGCGACACTTGACACTTTTTGTGTTCCAGTTTGCACTTAAAGGAGCACCACAGTTTTTACAACTACGGGTATTTGATAACACTACGTGATTAATCAAAAACGACCGCAGTTTTTCTGTATTCGGTAGGCTTTGTATGAACGCAGTTGCTGTAACTACACACGCATTACAGGAATTGAAGCCAAGTCCTTCCAAAGTGCTCGGTTCCATTTTACAAACGCATGTGTCACCTGTCAGGGAGTTTCACGTTTGGTCAATCACATGTTGCCCTTTGACCTTATGACGTATGAAGTTGTCCTGAATATGGAGTGTTAGCGAACAGAGGGTAAAACAAATCGACGATTTCAGTAACTTCTCATCGAAGCGATAAGAAAGTAAAATTACGATTTTATGGTCTCAAATTTCGTGAATAAAGGAAAGGAAGTGAAAATTAAAGCTGTGTGTAAAATATGATTTTATTATTTCGTAGTTCTTGTCATGTAAAGTATTGCATGAGCAATTTAGCATGAAGCCTTCGCAGCGCAGTGGATAATGTGTTGGATTGTAAAGTTGGAGTTAACTCGGATCAAGTCTCTAAAGATAAGCTGAATTGTAAAATAATGTATGTATATGTGTAATTGTGTAAGATAGTGTTAAAAGGGTAAGAAAGGAGAGGACAAAGAGGAGGAAAGAAGATAAGACGGGGGGAAAAAGGGAGAAAACGAGAAAGTATGAGTTACTTTTTGTTATGACAGTTCCCCACCCAAAACGCCTCATTTCCACGGCTGTCCCGTTAGTGTGCAAAACAGACGTAAGTCGCGGTAGAAAATGCTAGTGGCCCTAGTTCTGCATAATCACCCATTTTGCTTTATATTAAGTACGCACTGTTAATTTGCATGCGTTGCGTTTCAACAACTATCGAAGAACAACAACAAATAGCGGTAACAACGGCGCATCGCATTTTTAGCCGATTTCACATTTTCATTTACGTTGGCAGTACCCACTTTGCATGTAATTTTTCGCAAAATGGCTACGTTTGTTTACTTCTTGACGCGATCTGCCTATATAACTAAAACACCTAAAACGGGCGGGCAGGAAACGGGCGGGCAGTTGGGCACCAGCTATAGACGAGAACACATCGTGTTCTAATCTCACTCTTAAGGTAATTTATTCGCTTTCCTTTTGATTTTATAAGCATTTTCTACGGGCATACTATAAGACAATATTAGCCGATTCTTTTATGCGATTGCGTTTTTGCCAATTTTGCTTGTCGGAAAGTTTGCGTAATTGAGATAGACGCTACTTTAACCTCCAAATATGCGTAAATATGTTGTGTCCATTATACAACACAGCAGAGAGAACTTGTCTTAACACGATTAGTAATTCTAGACAATAACAAATATGCTCTCGGTTTCTTTTTAAGCTTCACATCCTAACTAAAGTTCGCAATTAATCACTCACTTTGTCTTCTTTTGTTCAGCACTTACAGATAGACAACTGCTAGCTCAAGCTTTCTCTAATTCAGTGTTGTCACTGCATTATTAGTTTCCTCGTCAAATCAACAGCACCAAAATAAAAAAAATACATACTCCGTATTGCCATGTAAAATAAAAATAGAGTTAAAAATTATCTGAAATACGTCATATGATGTTTGTTTACCCATTGCATCAACAAAATAGAAAAAATAAAACTACTCCGAATTTTCAATAAAATAAGTTAACAACCCTAACCTTACCTATGTCCTACTGAAAAACTGTGTCTTTTTTCTACTACAGATGTCACTGATCTCATCCGTTAGCTACAGTAGCTCAATTAACCGGTAATTCTGTGCTGCGACTCTATTTACTATGGCGGAAGTGCCGGGACCCTCTAGAAACAAGTTATCTAGAGGAACCTGGTCGCGCGCTGCACTTATTGAAGTGCCACTGTGCCAATATCACAACTGTGTTTTCACTGGATACCAGGCGCTACCACTAAAGGCTGGTTCACAACCAACGAGAACGGTAACGAGAACGAGAACGGGAAAGTTGAAATACATGTATTCAAATGGGAGTGTCCACAACCGACGGGAAGCCTTCCCGGGCCCCGGGAACGGGAAGAAGAGTTGCCCAACTTTTAACTTTCTCGTTCTCGTTCCCGGGCACGGCATATTAGATCTCTATTGTGCATATTAGACTCTTCACTCTAGAGGTTATTCTAAGCGGCCGTGACATGAAACAGCCACTAGTGCTCTCTATAGTCGCTCGCTGGAAACATGAAACTGTAAGGAATTAGTAGTAAATGTGCTTCCTAACCTCACCCCGACACCCGCGAATCAAATCAACGGTGGTTCCTCTGGTGAAGGAATCATTTGTAGTTTGTTTATATGCAACTCAAAACTGGTTATTACCTAAAACACAATGGCAAAAGCTACAAAGAACAGCTAAAACCGGTGGAAATGAAAAAAAGAATAAACAATTTTAATGTATGCCATTAAATAGAGGAATGTAAGTTTGGCATAAGTAGGGGAATCGTAAATGTAATGAATATGCATTTAGATAATGTTTACTCTATCGAATTTTGACGTTGGCTTGGCTAAATTGGAAGTAGGTGAATAAATGTCATTGGTCAGTTAAAAACAAATGAAATCCCAATGCGCAAAATCGACTTTCACTTTGTGATCGATATGCATTCCCGTTCTCGTTACCGGGCTGTTGTGAATCAAAATTTCTTGCTTCCCGTTCTCGTTTCCGTTCTGGTTACCGTTACCGGGTGGTTGTGAACCAGCCTTAATATGTAACAACATCGCTAGACGTTAAACAAGCAGGGAACACACAGGTGAAGTCAAAATGTACGTATGATGTATTTGATGTTTTGTAAGCGCGTAAAATAAGTAATGCATGTTTTCTATAACAGTAAATAAATAGTGAAATATATATATAAACATGGGTATAACACACAGAAATATGAGCGGGTTGTGTGCGAAAACACAAAACTGAAACGTAATAACCCATTTAAAAAAAAGCGTAGATGAAGCTCAGCATACGTAAACTCTGGCAAGAAAAATAAAAAAAAAAAAATGCCAACTTTTTTTTCATTCATTTTTACTTATGTTACCGCGTACGCCTTAGGTAGCAGCATTGCACTACACACTAAGTTTCACCGGAAATACATGTTTTGATGCCCCTAAATAAAAAAGCACACTTATCTACTTATTCTACCGCGTACCTAAAAAGGTAGAGGAGGCATTGCATTCCACGCAGAATTTGATGCCGAGATTTCACCAGAAATATATGTTTTTGAGGTGCTCTGAATGAAAAGAAAAATAACTTTTACTTATTCTATTACGTACCTAGTAGATAGAGGAGATATTGTATACCACACAAAAATTCGATACCGAGATTTCACCGGAAATGCTTGTTTTGAGACACCCTAAACCAAAAATAAAACACTTTTACGTTTTCTACCACGTACCTATAAATAGAGAAGGTATTAGTCAACTTTGCTTTCTAAAAATGCATTTCTTGGATTCTAGGGCCTCAAAACATGTATTTTCGGTGAAATTCGGTATCGAATTTTTTTGTGTGGAGTGAAATACCGCATCTGCTTACTAGGTACGTGGTAGAATAAGTAAACGTTCCTTTTATTTTCATTCAGGGGTCTCAAAACATCAAATCTCGGTATCGATTTTTTGGGTGGAATGCAATACCTCCTCTACCTACTATGTACGTGGTCGAATAATGCATGAGAAAAAGATAAGTAAAAATCTGATGTGTTAACTCACATGACTTTCTCTATTCTTGTACAATCTAATTTTACAAACGCCTATTCTCCATATGCTTCATGTTAATCGAGATATCGAGATGTCAATCTTATTGGTAATTTTCTTGTAGATGCAAGGGGAATATGGTAGCTTTTAAGCGATAGTCAAATATTTTAACGCTGGTTGCTATGTGGCGAATTCCATTCTCTTTGCATGTTCAGGACATAAAAAAATCTGATGTGTTACACTCACATGACTTTCTCTACTCTTGTACAATCTAATTTTACAAACGCCTATTCTCCATATGCTTCATGTTAATCGAGATATCGAGATGTCAATCTTATTGGTAATTTTCTTGTAGATGCAAGGGGAATATGGTAGCTTTTAAGCGATAGTCAAATATTTTAACGCTGGTTGCTATGTGGCGAATACCATTCTCTTTGCATGTTCAGGACATAAAAAAAATGAATAACGAATTTGAGAAAAAGTATAAGTATTGGAAAATTTAAGGAAATAACAAGCAATATCTCGAAAACGGTTCACTCAACAAAAGAAACGTATATGACATAAGTTGTGTATTTTAACGCGATCTACATTTTTTGTGTAGTAAAATTTTGTCTATCTCTTATGGTTTACCAGTTATGCAAAAGTCGTTCACAATGAAGAATATTTTTGGAGACATTCCCAGAAAATTCGAGATATACATTTTATTTGTCATGACAATATCTTAAACATATGATATTTTAATCAAAATCGTTAGAGCCGTTTTTGAGAAAATTAAAATTTTCGAAAAATGTTCCATGTAAAGGGTAGTCTGGGGTGGGGGGATTTTCTTGAAAACCTTCGTGTCGCATCTCTGGAAGATACTGAACCTAAATACCAAGTTTGGTGTTTATCTGACTGTTCGTTTTTGAGTTATGCTGTTCACAGACACACAGACACACAGACACACAGACACACAGACAGACACACACACGGACATGTTTCCAAAAATGCTTTTTTTGGATTCAGTGATTCTCAAAACATGTATTTCCGGTGAAATCTCGGTATCGAATTTTTGGGTGGAATGCAATACTTCCCCTACTTACTATACGTAGTAGAGAAAGTAAAAATGAATAACGAATTTGAGAAAAAGTATAAGTATTGGAAAATTTAAGGAAATAACAAGCAATATCTCGAAAACGGTTCACTCAACAAAAGAAACGTATATGACATAAGTTGTGTATTTTAACGCGATCTACATTTTTTGTGTAGTAAAATTTTGTCTATCTCTTATGGTTTACCAGTTATGCAAAAGTCGTTCACAATGAAGAATATTTTTGGAGACATTCCCAGAAAATTCGAGATATACATTTTATTTGTCATGACAATATCTTAAACATATGATATTTTAATCAAAATCGTTAGAGCCGTTTTTGAGAAAATTAAAATTTTCGAAAAATGTTCCATGTAAAGGGTAGTCTGGGGTGGGGGGATTTTCTTGAAAACCTTCGTGTCGCATCTCTGGAAGATACTGAACCTAAATACCAAGTTTGGTGTTTATCCGACTGTTCGTTTTTGAGTTATGCTGTTCACAGACACACAGACACACAGACACACAGACAGACACACACACGGACATGTTTCCAAAAATGCCTTTTTTGGATTCAGTGATTCTCAAAACATGTATTTCCGGTGAAATCTCGGTATCGAATTTTTGGGTGGAATGCAATACCTCCTCTACCTACTATGTACGTGGTCGAATAATGCATGAGAAAAAGATAAGTAAAAATGAATTTTAAAATATCGACAAATTCTAAACTTCATATATTGCAGACTTTCCAAAATGTCATGCATATTTATTGTGTACTTTACGTGTGCTTTGCTTTAAACTTTATTTATATTAAATTCATATACGTGTTTTGTTTTATGGCGTAATTGCTTTTCATTTGTGTTGTCGGGCGCAATTCGCGCATGTTTATGTGTGTTATACCCAGGTTTATGTGGATTTCACTTTTTATTTCCCCTTACAGAGAACACGCATCAGGCATTTTACACATGTCTTCATTGCGTGTGAAATCCATTGGTTATCCAGGTTCTTCATAACATAACATCTCAATATGTAGACCCTATAGTGAGCTAGACCAGCTAAAGAAAGCTAGTCAACTCTAGGATGTTGATTACGTCATAAATACGTAATTACATTGTGTACTTGTATGTAAATAAATTGTAATTCTTATGTAGAGTACGTTAGAGCTAAAAATCTTTAAAACAATATTATTTATACTTAATGTATTTAAAAAATTCGGTAACATTTTATAGTCAGTCATTTTTTTGAATGAAAGAAATCCTCCTCTGTATAGTAGGTGTGAGTGATGAGATATCTTTTCAATGCTGACTTGAATTTATTTTAATAGTTTTCAGTTCCCTGATATATGATGGAAGTGAATTAAATAATACTATACCATTGTAGTAAACCTCTTTTTGGAATACTTGTAGGTTATTGCTTGGCCTGTGTAAGTCCTGCCCATTTCTGTATGTCTGAAGTTTTTATGAGCACTTCTGGGTGGTCAACCACGGTTAAAAGTACAGCTAAAATATACTCACAGGCTAATGGTAAAATTCCAAATGTTTCGAATAGTGGTTTACAATGAGTTGATTGCTTTACACCTGCCATTATTCGTATTACCTTTTTTACTTTCTCTACTACGTATAGTAAGTAGGGGAAGTATTGCATTCCACCCAAAAAATCGATACCGAGATTTCACCGGAAATATATGTTTTGAGACTTCCTGAATCCAAAAAAAAAGCATTTTTGGAAACATGTCCGTGTGTGTGTCTGTGTGTCTGTGAACAGCATAACTCAAAAACGAACAGTCGGATAAACACCAAACTTGGTATTTAGGTTCAGTATCTTCCAGAGATGCGACACGAAGGTTTTCAAGAAAATCCCCCCACCCCAGACTACCCTTTACATGGAACATTTTTCGAAAATTTTAATTTTCTCAAAAATGGCTCTAACGATTTTGATGAAAATATCATATGTTTAAGATAATGTCATGAGAAATGAAATGTATATCTCGAATTTTCTGGGAATGTCTCCAAAAGTATTCTTCATTGTGAACGACTTTTGCATAACTGGTAAACCATAAGAGATAGGCAAAAGTTTACTACACAAAAAATGTAGATCGCGTTAAACTACACAGTTTATGTCATATACATTTCTTTTGTTGAGTGAACCGTTTTCGAGATATTGCTTGTTATTTCCTTAAATTTTTCAATACTTATACTTTTTCTCAAATTCGTTATTCATTTTTTAGTTTCTCTACTACGTATAGTAAGTAGGGGAAGTATTGCATTCCACCCAAAAATTCGATACCGAGATTTCACCGGAAATACATGTTTTGAGACCCCCTGATCCAATAAAAGCATTTTTGGAAACATGTCCATGTATGTGTCTGTCTGTGTGTCTGTGTGTCTGTCTGTGTGTCTGTGAACAGCATAACTCACAAACGAACAGTCGGATAAACACCAAACTTGGTATTTACCTTCAGTATCTTCCAGAGATGCGACACGAAGGTTTTCAAGAAAATCCCACCACCCCAGATTACCCTTTACATGGAACATTTTTCGAAAATTTTAATTTTCTCAAAAATGGCTCTAACGATTTTAATTAAAATATCATATATTTAAGATACTTTCATGACAAATAAAATGTATATCTTGAATTTTCTGGGAATGTCTCCAAAAGTATTCTTCATTGTGAACGACTTTTGCATAATTGGTAAACCATAAGAGATAGACTAAAGTTTACTACACAAAAAATGTAGCTCGTGTTAAAATACACAATTTATGTCATATACGTTTTTTTCGCTGAGTGAACCATTTTCGAGATATTGCTTGTTATTTTCTTAAATTTTCCAATATACTTTTTCTCAAATGGGAATTCGTTATTCATTTTTTTTGTCTTGGATATGCAAAGAGTATTAAGCTGTGGCAAAGAGAATGGTGTTCCACATAGCAACCAGCTATTAAGAGATATGTCAATTCTTAAAGGCTTCTGTATTTTTACTTTCTCTACTACGTATAGTAAGTAGGGGAAGTATTGCATTCCACCCAAAAATTCGATACCGAGATTTCACCGGAAATACATGTTTTGAGAATCACTGAATCCAAAAAAAGCATTTTTGGAAACATGTCCGTGTGTGTGTGTGTGTGTCTGTGTGTCTGTGTGTCTGTGAACAGCATAACTCAAAAACGAACAGTCGGATAAACACCAAACTTGGTATTTAGGTTCAGTATCTTCCAGAGATGCGACACGAAGGTTTTCAAGAAAATCCCCCCACCCCAGACTACCCTTTACATGGAACATTTTTCGAAAATTTTAATTTTCTCAAAAACGGCTCTAACGATTTTGATTAAAATATCATATGTTTAAGATATTGTCATGACAAATAAAATGTATATCTCGAATTTTCTGGGAATGTCTCCAAAAATATTCTTCATTGTGAACGACTTTTGCATAACTGGTAAACCATAAGAGATAGACAAAATTTTACTACACAAAAAATGTAGATCGCGTTAAAATACACAACTTATGTCATATACGTTTCTTTTGTTGAGTGAACCGTTTTCGAGATATTGCTTGTTATTTCCTTAAATTTTCCAATACTTATACTTTTTCTCAAATTCGTTATTCATTTTTTTATGTCCTGAACATGCAAAGAGAATGGAATTCGCCACATAGCAACCAGCGTTAAAATATTTGACTATCGCTTAAAAGCTACCATATTCCCCTTGCATCTACAAGAAAATTACCAATAAGATTGACATCTCGATATCTCGATTAACATGAAGCATATGGAGAATAGGCGTTTGTAAAATTAGATTGTACAAGAGTAGAGAAAGTCATGTGAGTGTAACACCTCAGATTTTTTTCCATATTGCGCTTGCAAATACAAAACAAGGGGAACATAGTAGGTCTTGAGCGATAGTCAAATACTTTTAGAACTGGTCGCTATGTGTAAAATGTAATTTTCTTTGCATGTCAAGAACATAAAAATTGATAAAATTAAAATTTTTGAACAATTTCCATGTAAGGGTGGTTTTGGGTGGGGGTTTTTCTTGAAGTATTTCATGTCGCATCCCTCGAACATATTGAATCTAAATACCAAGTTTGGTGTTTATCCGACTTTTCGTTTTTGAGTTATGCTGTTCACAGACAGACACACACACACAGACACACAAGACATACACACGGACATGTTTCCAAAATGCTCTTTTTGGATTGAGGGCACCTCAAAACATACATTTTCGGTGTTGTATGTTTTTACAAAATCCCCTCACCCTAAGCTACTCTTTACACGGAACGTTTTTAAAAATTTTTGATTTTGTA
The DNA here is from genome assembly GCA_030765065.1 of Deroplatys truncata. Taxonomy (NCBI): domain Eukaryota; kingdom Metazoa; phylum Arthropoda; class Insecta; order Mantodea; family Mantidae; genus Deroplatys; species Deroplatys truncata. The sequence continues at coordinate 303,156,647 of CM060981.1, read as the reverse complement.
AAAAGATCGCTCTAACGATTTTATTAAAATAGCATATATTAAAGATATTTCTATGACAAATAAAATGTATATCGTGAATTTTCTGGCAATAGCCTGTAAAATCCTGTTCATTCGGAAGGAATTCTATATAATTTTGTATAATTGGTAAGCGTTAAATGATAGACGAAAATGTACTACACCTAAAATGTAGATCTTTTGAAAACACCCAATTTAAGTTGTTTTCGGGTCTACAGTCAGATCACAAACTTGGGTTTGGTTCGGAGATTTGTAGTGGAAAGAAACAACAGAAAACCTCAGGACCAATGATATTATTTTGCTTTGGTTGTAAACGTGAGAACAGTTGACCAATTTCATATAGTAGACCAAAAACAGAAATGGAGATACGATATCACGCTATTTGTGCAATTGAGCCACTGAAGTCGGTGTAAGTTTCTACACCTACCGTATGAAAATAAATGGAAGCCAGTCGATCGCCCGAAGTGTTATGCGAGATCAGTGCTTTAATATTTAGTTAACTATCTATTTGTTGTTAGTTATCTATGCAAGGAATGAAATATTTGAATGCAGAGATACCAATGTTTTAAGACTGAGTTAACCATATATACATTATAACTTATCTGTGCTAGGAATGAAATATACGAATGCGGTTCTCGCATGTCGTAACTATGCACTTCTTGTTTATACTGAGAAATAAACGAACGGCTATGATTTTGTGAATATTCAAGCGGTTTTTGCTTCAAAGGAATGCTGATTTGAACCAATTTCTTAAGATCGTTTCATTTTATTAATTCATATCTTATTGTTCGTTATAGTAGCATTTTAAATGTTCCTATTTTAGTTTATATTTTTTGTTTCCACGGTTTAAGGGCTGTTTCATTTTATTCATTCATATATTATTTGTTATAGTACCATTTTCAGGTGTTTCTATTTTGGTTTGTGTTCTTTGTTTACTGGTTTACGTTTTAGGACTTTTCATAATGCCTAGTAAGAAACGAACCAGTTTTAATTTTAATGTTAAGAAGTTGTTTTCCGTGAAAGCAACCAAAGTCATTACCGGCACCTTGAACCAAAACAACAACATATTTGGTGAGGTTAGAAACACACAGTGCACAAGCAACTCGGTGATGGCGTTATGTTTTTCAACTGTAATAAATATTAATACTTGGAGTTCTGAAGTAATTGATAAAATTCTTCATTTAGGCAATGATTTGCACTTAAAATCAATTTTAAATTATGATGGTGTTATGCCATATCCGCCTTACTTGTGCGCTGATGAGGTTTGGCTGCAGGATATTGTAATTGATGATGTAAAACTAATCTGCAATGCAGTAACAAATAATTTTGCATTACAAGGGATCATACCGAGGGATTTAGGCAGTGTGTTAAAAACATTTTTCCAGTGCTATCACTACGGTGTGTTTACTGCACAATTAAAATCTATAGCTCTTATTAAGAATAAGTCCATGTACTGGTTGTTTGACCCACACAGCTGTAATGCAAAAGGTTTGTACGATGCAGAAGGTGTAGCTATCGCACTTGCTTTCGAGAACATAAATGAGTTACTAAATTTAATGATAAAAAATTTCCCGTAGCTAATGATTCTAGTGATCCATTCACATTAGTTCCTTTTGTGTTTGATGGTTCCGAGACCGATGGTCGTTCAGAACGTAGAACAGTGAGTGAGGAATTAACTGATCAAAAATTTAATAAGAGAAAGTTGCATCATTCCTATTCACAGCGCACGAAAAAGAGAAAAGATAGCATGAAAATATTGCGTGAAGATGAAGAATATAATGAATTTGAACGTGAAAGAAATAAAGCGGATAAGCGACAAGCTAGGAAAAATGAACATTACAGCGAATCTGAAAGGAAGAGAAATAAAGAATATATGGAGCAAGCCAGAGAAGATGAAGAATACAAAGAATCTGAAAGGAAGAGAAATAAAGAGAATAAACAGAAAGTAAGAGAAGATGAAGAATACAAAGAATCTGAAAGAAAGAGAAATAAGGAGTATATGGAGCAAGCCAGAGAAGATGAAGAATACAAAGAATCTGAAAGGAAGAGAAATAAGGAGTATATGGAGCAAGCCAGAGAAGATGAAGAATACAAAGAATCTGAAAGGAAGAGAAATAAAGAGAGTAAACAGAAAGTAAGAGAAGTTGAAGAATACAAAGAATCTGAAAGAAAGAGAAATAAGGAGTATAAGGAGCAAGCCAGAGAAGATGAAGAATACAAAGAATCTGAAAGGAAGAGAAATAAAGAGTATATGGAGCAAGCCAGAGAAGATGAAGAATACAAAGAATCTGAAAGGAAGAGAAATAAAGAGAGTAAACAGAAAGTAAGAGAAGATGAAGAATACAAGGAATCTGAAAGGAAGAAGAACAAAGAATATAAGCAGCAAGACAGAGAAGATAAAGCATACAGAGAATCTGAAAGACAAAGAAACAAAGAGCATATGCAGCAAATTAGAAAAGACGAAAATTACAAGGAAATGGAAAGAGAGAAAAATAAAGAGCATATGAAGCAAATTAGAACAAATGAAAACTACACAGAAACCGAAAAAATGAAGAATAAATCATTAAAACTATCGCAAAGAAGTAACGAGATTCTCTGTTCAAGACAATACATCTATAACAAATTAGTACAAACAGATAACAATTCGTCAAGATTAAAATTGAATTTTATCCGAGGCAGAAAAAATGTACCAGAGTATGTTTGCTGTTGTTGTGAAGGTTTGTTTTTTGAGCACTCCATTAGTAAACTAAACACGAATCTAATTAAAAGAAAACAAGGTAACGACAATTTTGAAGAGTTTCTTGAAAGGATACATAATTACCTTTCTTTACATGTGTGTAGTACTTGTAAGAATTATATCATGAAACTAAAAGTTCCAAAAATGGCGACAAGCTGTGGTATGAAATTTGTGGATATACCAGAATGTATCAAGAAACTATCTCCTTTAGAGGAGCGATTATGTAGTCCTTATATTCCATTTATGCAAATGCGACCTTTAAAAGCCTTTGCACTTAATCCACAGTTAGGAGTAAAGGGATCAGTTGTAAATATTCCAATAGACATTAACGAGTGTCTGCAAGTTCTACCCAGATCTTTTTATGATATGGCTACGATCCATCTACAGTTAAAACGGCATATTCTGCACAAATCGTACTACATGTATGAGACAATTAGACCAGCAATCATCTGTGATGCATTGAAATACCTGCAAGAAACTCCACTATATAAGAATAATGATATCCAAATAGATGAAATGTACTTAAAGAGGTATGAAAAACAATACACAGAAAATATGCAGTTTATCGTCGATAACAAAGCTAAAGAGGTAAACTCTTTGGAAGCTAGAAGCGAAGAAGAAATTTCATTAGATCATGACAGTGAGGACGACGAAGGAGAAGAGGTACTTTTAATGTCCAGAAATAAAATAGGAAGAAACACAATAGAGATAATAGCGCCAGGACAGGACAAAATACCAGTCGCTTGGCATTTAATAGAACACTTTGATGAATTTTGCTTTCCTAAAATATTCGCGGGCCAGGCTTTTAATATGCCAAAATATCTTACATACAGCGATTGGGCTAAATCTGAATGTAGACGAGTTGATCGCAGATCCTCCACACCAAGCAGACTATTATTGTTCATGGCCAAACAGAAGATAGAAAGACAATGCGTAGCCAACATGAATATGTGCTTGAGGAGAACTAAAAGACCCTCGACTAGCATTAATGCAGGGCATTTACTAAATCAAGAAGTTGTCAATAATTTAATTAAAGTTGACAGCGGCTACCAATTCACCAAAGAAATCCGATCCAGTCCAGCATTCTGGGAGAAGAAGAAGAAGGATTTAATGGCAATGATCAGGCAGTTAGGAAAACCTACCTGGTTTGTTACTCTGTCTGCAGCAGAAAACTGGTGGCCCGAACTGCTTACATCGTTATACTATATGCAACACAATAAGAAGTTAACTCCAAAAGAAGCACTTGAAATTTGCAACAGTGAAAAGACGCTGTTGATTAGAAATGACCCTGTTACGTGTGCTCGATATTTCGATTATAAGATTTCATCTTTCTTAAAACTTCTTACTGCAGAGGACAGTATATTTGATGAGCATGTTGTTGAGGATTATTATCAGAGGGTAGAATTTCAAATGAGAGGCTCCCCCCATGAACACATGTTTTTCTGGTTGAAAGATTCTCCGAGTTATAATCCATCAAATCAAGAATCAATCAAAGAAATTGTACATTTTATTGACAAGTATATCACGTGCGAGTACAATGAACATGATCCTTACATTGCTCTTCAGAAGCACAAACACACACACACTTGCTACAAAGGCAGGAAAAACAAAATGTCATGCAGGTTTCATTTTCCTTTACCTATGATGCCTAGGACCACTATTTTGACTCCATTATCAGAAGTTGAAAACAACAACGAAATAAAGAACAGCCTGAAAAAGATAAATAATTTGATGTGTTACTTTTATAAAAAGCTAGAATCAATTTCTTTCGAAGAAATTTTAAAAAGACTTAACATTACTGAAATGCAGTACATGAATGCAATAAGATCATCTTTAAAGCAAACACGTGTGTTCCTAAAAAGATCTAGCCTAGAAGTTGGTATTAATGCTTACAACAAAGATATGCTGCATTTGTTCGAGTCTAACATGGACATACAACTAGTTCTGGAAGAGTACGGACTGCCTACTTACATCATAAAGTATATAAGCAAGGTAGAGTCTGGATTGTCGAAACTTCTGAGAAACGCAGCGAAAGATGTCGAATCAGGGAACCAGAGCTTAAAGGAAAAATTGCGCAAAATATCCAACGTGTTTTTAAACAGCAATTTAATGTCAGCTCAGGAAGCAGCTTATTGTGTACTTTCTCTCCCTATGTCAAAGAGCAGCAGGAAGGTCATCTTCATAAACACCAGTCCTTCACAAGAACGGGTGGTGATGCTGAAGAACAGGAGAGCTTTGGAACAACTGCCGGCAGATTCAGAAGATGTTTATATGCAAGATGTTATACAGAAATACTGTCGACGCCCAAAACATTTAGAGCATGTGTGTTTAGCAGAATTCGTGGCTAATTATTATAAACCCTACAAAAGAATAATTGATGAAATGAACGATGATGAAAATGCTAAAACTGCGATAAAAGAAAGAGGAATGCCTGCAGTGATTAGATACAGGAGATACAAGCTGGCGCAAGATCCCGACAATTATTATCGAGAGCAAGTGCTATTATTAATGCCATTTAGAGATGAGATTCGTGACATAGAGAGCAAGAATTGCTACGAATTATATTGCGCTAGCTTGGAAGAAATCGAAAAAAATGGAAAGAAATTTTCTATTAAAACAGATGAAGCACTTGAAGAAGCCTTGCAGATGGTTCAGAATAATATTTTTGAAAGTGATAGTTCTTACGATGCAGAACTTCAGAACGAAGAACCGATAGAAAAAGTGGACATTTTGCAACAAGGCGGCTTGGAAGGGGCTGATAAACAAGACATAAACAGATTCACAATTCCTAGCAGAGTATCACGAGAAAAAATGTTTGAATTATTGAACAAATTAAACGGAAAGCAGAGAGAATTCGTCATGCATGTACTAAACAGCTTTAAAACTAACAGACTGCCAATGAGGATATTTCTAAGCGACTCCGCTGGTGTAGGAAAAAGTACGGTGATAAATGCGGTGTATCAGGTGATAACGCGCTATTTTGACAGCTTACCAGGAGGCGATAAAGACAAAATAGTAGTCCTGCTATGCGCCCCTTCAGGAAAGGCAGCCTTTTTGATTAACGGAGTCACATTGCATACAGCTTTCGCTTTACCTGTGACACAGTTTGCAGGCAATATGCCCGCCCTATCCAGCGACTTAGCCAATACTATTAGAGAGAAATTATTTAATCTGAAATTGCTGATTATTGACGAGATATCCATGGTTGGAAGCGGAATGTTCAGCAGAGTCGATAGCAGGCTGCGACAGATAATGGGAATTGATCTTTCATTTGGAGGAGTCTCGGTAATAACAGTCGGCGACCACCATCAGCTACCACCTGTAATGGACACTCCAATTTATAAATTTGCTTCAAATGAATTTTCTTCCTTAATTGACAGAAATCCTCTATGGGATGAGTTTGAATTCTATGAATTGACGGAAATAATGAGGCAAAGAGATGAACTAGAATTTGTGAAAGTCTTAAATAATTTAGCCACTGGAAAAACAAGCACTAGCGATATTACCTTAATAAATTCTAGAACTGTGGAAATAAATGAAGTACCAGAGAGCGCGATAAGATTATTTACAAGGAACGTAGATGTACAGGAGTACAATGAAAAGAGAATAACAACCCATAATGCAGAAGAGTTTATATCGGTAGCAAGAGACATTATTATAGGAACAATATCTGAGAGCGCTAAAATGGCATTTTGAATGCAGTTAAAAACAAGAAGCTAACGGAAGTTAATGGACTGCCTCATGAATTGAGGTTAAAAATCGGTATTAAATACATGATAACCAGCAATATAGATGTAGAGGATGGTTTAGTCAATGGAGCTTGCGGGATACTCAAAGAAATTGCTCTGAAACCCAATTCCAGCGAACCTAATATAATATTCTTAGACTTTGGTGACGAACATGTGGGTCGAAGAGCAAGAATGGTACGATGTGCATATATGGAAAACGAAAATATTAACCAAAATTTAACTCCATTAGATTTAATAAGGCAAATACTAAATATATCAAACAAATTGGAACAACAGGTAATTCGAATACAGTTTCCAGTTGTCTGTGCCGAAGCATTAACTGTCCATAAAAGTCAAGGACAAACATATAAAGAACTATGCATTGACTTGACAAAATGTAAAAGAATAAGCAGATCAATGCTGTATGTTGCTTTGAGCAGAGTGACCACTTTGTCTGGGTTATACCTTATAGGTAAATTTAGATCTCCTCAGGCTCCTAGAAGCAATGATCCTATAATAGCGGAAATGGATAGATTAAGACAAGAAAGACGTCTAAAGTTGTCTTATAACACTTTGAAGGAGAGCGGAGGAATAAAAATCATCTATCAGAACGTGAATTCTCTGCCAAAGAAAATAGATTGTATAAGGTCAGATCAGTGGTATAGTAATGGAGACATATTAATATTTAGTGAAACTTTAGCCTCACTTCAACATAAATTATGCATAGATGGTTTCAATGAGAAGTTAAGAATTGCATTTTCAAAAAACTCACAGAGGAATATCCATATACGTGAAAAAAGAGTTTCAAATTCAGGATGTAAATTACGTTAATAGAGCTGATAATGAAGGTCATATTGATTTAATTTCATTTCAAATTAACGACCACTACGTAGTCTGTGGATACAAGTCTCCTGGAGCCAAAAGTAATACCTTTGAAGATAGTATAAATACAATTGTTTTAAAGAACATCAACTTAGAAAATAAAATCTTACTAATGGGAGATTTTAATTTCGACATTTACGAGCAAAAGAACAAATATATTTCAAACTATTTGAATAAACTTAATTTAATAAGCAAGTTGCTTAAGAACATTTCAACAACAAATTTTAATACTCAGATAGATATAATATTTTCCAACATCGACATTTCTGCTGGTGTGTATGAAACCCTTTTCTCTGACCATAAACCTATATATGCAGTTTTGCCGGATGAAACAATACGAAGTGAAAGTCAGTGATTTTCAAAAAGGCCTGTCTACTCTATGCACAAAGCGTAATCTACTCAAGTAAAACGCGCAACGCCTTATAACATTTGGTTAGTTTGTTAACACATAAACATTCAGCAATAGTTTTTAATGATTGTATAATGATTTTTGTTACATATTATCGCTACCGAGGGGGACACCGAAAGCCGGAATCTAACAATGCTATGAGGTCCAACCTTAGGTGAAGGTGATTGGAGTATCCGTCCTTGCTCGGCAGGTTTGGTGCTGTCACAGAATGGTTACAAGAGAAGACTCAAGAAGCGAAATACGCCGGAATTCCCAGTTCACGACAGTAATACCGAATAGAGCCTGCACGTCTATCTACTAAGTTCGCAAAGAGCTTAGAATTCTATCAATTACTGCCTGATAAAGACGTGCTCCAGAAAATATTTATAACTGTTAAAGATGATATTCCTACAATATCTGAGTGGGCGCTCAAACAGTTAGCAAGTACCCTGACTGAGGTTTTCCACGGTTTTCCCCAGTCTCGCAAGGTGAATAGCGGGGTAAGTGTCTACAAGTGGTCCGTGGCCAGGATATACCAGCAGTATGATGAAACCAACAACGTTACAGCTGCAGCCATAATCGTTCTTTTATGATGGAAGTTATCGTCATATATTTATTAATATTTCAAAATAATAACTCTACAATTGTATATTATGTGTTTTTCTTCTGTTAAGAGTTTAATACCCGTTAAATAAAACATCTGTGAAGATTATGAAATATACATAACTTGCTTCTGCAGATTGCAGTTCAACTTATTTATGTCTTTCTCCACAACAACCACTTAGCTGAAATCATTTCTATGCAGATATTAACTAACTTGATTAACTTAAGAATACAAATAATAGAAATTAGCTGAAATGTTGATGGTGTAGAGAAAGTTATGTGAATGTAACACATCAGATTTTTTTATGTCCTGGACATGCAAAGAGAATGGAATGCACCACATAGCAACCAGCGTTAAAAGATTTGACTATCGCTTAAAACCTACCATATTTCCCTTGCATCTACAAGAAAATTAGCAATAAGATTGACAGCTCGATATCTCGATTAACATGAGGCATATGGAAAATAAGCGTTTGTAAAAATAGTTTGTACAAGAGTAGAGAAAGTCATGTGAGTGTAACACATCAGATTTTTTTTTGCAAAAGAAATATTTTTTTTGCATCTACTGAATTTCCCCAAAATGTTATTCCATAAGTCATATTTGAATGAAAATGATCATAATTTACTGTTTTTAGGATGCTTTTATTTGTAAAATAAATTAATGATCTAATTGCAAACCATGACGAGCTTAGTTTCGATAGGATATATTCAATATGATCTTTCAAATTCATATTATGATCTATAATAACAAAAAGAAATTTTATGTTACAAGTTTCAGTAATTTCATTGTCTTCATGTTCAATTCTTATGTCTGCAATAGTTTTATTTTTTGTGCGAAAATTGATATACTTAATTTTTTCAAAGTTTATATGAGTTTTGTTACTATCGAACCAATTATTTGGCACATTGAAAATACTGTTGTATAACTCTGAGAGGCGACTGATGTGTTCTTTAATTATAACACTTGTATCATCTGCAAAGAGAACTGGGTGAGCATGTTCATTTATTACTCTGAGGAGGTCGTTGACATATACATATTAGAAACAATAATGGACCCAAAATCGAACCTTGTGGAACACTAGGCTTTATTTCTAACCATTTGGAGTATGTTTTGGAATTATCTGCAGATTTTATTATGACCTTTTGATGTCTGTTTGATAGGTAAAATGCAATCCATTGATATGTTTTATTCTTAATGCCATAATATGATAATTTTGATAAGAGTATGTTATGATTTACACAGTCAAATGCTTTTGATAGATCACAGAATATTCCTAGTGTGTTACATCTATTATCAAGTGATTTCAAAATTTCATTCGTTAAGTTGAAAGTGGCATCATTAGTCGACATGTTTTTTCCTAAATCCAAACTGTTCCTTTTGCTAAAATATTATTTTTAATTAGGTGGTGACATATTCGTTTTAACATAAGTTTTTCAAATACTTTGGAGAAAGCAGTTAGTAATGATACTGGTCTATAGTTTGACAGTTGTGACTTTTGCCCTTTATTGTATAGTGGTTTAACTATAGAATATTTTAGCCTGTCAGGAGAAGTCGCTGTTACAAAGAAGTTACATATATGACTTAAAGGTTTGCTAATTTTATCGGCGCATAGTTTTAATATCTTAGTAGTTTTTCGTCATAACCCGATCACTTCGAAATGCGCATTTCAAAATATCATGGACATTTCAACATAATGTGTGTGTTCCACGTTGTTTAACGTCTAGCGATATTAAATATTACGTTGGTAGCGGCTGGCATGCCGCAAATACAAAGCTCTGATGTTCAATAAAGCTCTGCGCGGGGTCGCCATAGTAAATAGAGTCGTCGCACAGAATTACCTATTAACCAATAGAACCACTGTACCCCTGCTACTAAAACTTCTTTTTTTTTTTAGGATTAATTGAATATGTATTCCCAAAATCACTGTACCGCCAGCCGCCAGTGGCTTCAAAAGGCACAAACAAATGTGGCCAACATATGAAGAGCTAACACGGCTAACGCGAGAGCAGCAAGCGTGCGTATCCTAACACTGTAAACGATTCTCAGTTAAAATAACTTTAGTTTTCTGAATGTACGGAAGGTTAATTTTGAAGATTTAGAAGCTAGTAACAGTGATGTGTCATAATTCAAAATAAAGAGAGTTGAGGGTTGTTACACTACATCACTATAATATTCTTACTTGAACGCGTTTCGGGAGACGGCTTGTTCCCATCGTCAGCATGTCCTCAACTCGTATAAACAAAATTTTCGAAGTCGAAAAAAACACGTAAACATTTTTAAAAATGATTGTTTTAACTCTCACCTTCCTTAAAAAATAAGATTTCTATTTTTAACGCATATTTCCGTATAATCTTCTCTGCTTATTTTTTCACAATAAAACATTTTGGATCTCATTTGCAAATTTCGGAACTATTTGTTTTTAAAGCTTTATTTTATGTATATGTTAGGGAAAATTTATTTTTAAAAAGCCAATGTCACACTGATAATTATATAAGGTAACAATATTTTTGAATAAGAAAGCGGGACATATTATACGTTTCTCAATGAAACAAGGGGCAAAAGGGAATGCATAAAATAGTTTCGAGATAATTACGAAGGTTTCGAAATTAATAATAAACAAATAATTTCACAAATAAAGAACAGAGTACTGTCTTCTATCAAAATCACAACTTAATGAATTTCTTTTTACTCAAGCATATGCGTTTACAGTTCTCATTATTGTTGGCGGATTCACACCAAACGCGAGTGACACGCGCCAGTTTTCAAAATGGTGCACGAGCAAACAGTCACGGAAACTTCGAAATCGATTTTTAAACGTTTTAAACAACGTGAACTGTGCTAAATGCGGTCGAGCTGTAGGGAAATGGATTTCTATGTGATAAATGGTATCATTTCTCCAAATTTTGTGATGTAAGGAAAAGATTCCAGATAATTCATGGGAAGGCAACACATGTGCTACAAGCATAGGTGCGAATCTCGAAGTTTCCCAAGTAGATAATGAATTTAATAATCAAATTAGAAGACTTTTAGAAGAACATGCATCACTGAAGCAACTAATTGAAGTGCTCCAGAGAGAGATGAAGGAATTAAGTGCGAGGCAAGCACAAGATATCACATACAACTCGCCTTCACTAGTATCAACACGTAATTAATCCGATTACAAAACAATCACAAGCATTGGAAGATGGAAACCACGAAGAGAAACAAAAAATCACAATGATCCCTATGAAAATGAAAAAATTCTCGCCTTTGGCCAATTTGACGAAGAATACGAACAAATTAGTGCTACAGAAGCCGGAAGAGAGAAACCAGCAAAGCAACGAAGAAGCAAAATCCCGTTGGAAATTTAAAAAAATACTGTTTGTTTGTTCATTTGGCCCCACTGTGAGCAACGCTCAGGGACATTGAATACGTCATATAGTTATGAAATATGCAGCATACATACCCAGCACCAAGAATTATTTAAAACTAATAACATATCCAACTCTAAGATTTTTTTTTGTTTTTACTAATAACATACCCGACACCAAGAAGACTTCTACCTCTCATCTCCCTCTCTCTCTCTCTCTCTCTCTCTCTCTCTCTCTCTCTCTCTCTCTCTGCCTCTTTACACACCATGCATTACCTGAGAAATGAAAATTTGTAAAACATCTCCATTCTAAGGGTAAACATCTCAACATGCATTACAGTAGGACAATAATAAATAAGTGTATAAGTCACATTATATGCCACCTACCCTATGTATTTAATTCTTATATTTTGCACAACATATTAAGAAAATTCCTCCATAGTAAATGGGGAGTGAGTATATAAGAAAGACTTTAGCTTTTGCTTAAAGATTATATGTTGATTACGCTTACCTAATATTTTAAATAGCATAGAAGGTTATTATAAATTGTTATTGCTGAATAGTAACCGCCTTTTTGGAACAATTTTAAGATATTTGCTGGTCTATGCAAACCGCCTGCATGTCTTGTATTGTGGTCATGCACACCAAGGTTTGTTGTGAAGTTATAATTTCTGTAAGGTAGCTCAAGAGAGAATATACGTATTCACCAATAACAGAAAGATTTGTTGGGGTTTCGAACAAGGAACTACAGGAATGACGGAACCCACACCATAAATAATACGCATTGCCCTTTCTTGTAATATAAACACTTGCTTGCTATGTGCCGAATTACTCCAGAATATTATTCCATGTCACAACAGGGAGTGAAATTAGGTGAAATATGCTGTTCTTAAGGCATTCTGGTGGAGCAAATTTTTTAAGTTTCTTAAGGCAAAACAAGCCGAGCTACGTTTTGGCAGCATGTTTTTTATTTGTTTTCTCCCGCTGAGCTCTCCATCTATTTGAAGTCCAAGAATTATGTTTATCAGATACCTTATTTGTGGTGTAACTGTTGTACCTGATTGTTAATTCTTCGCTTGTTTATGCTTCATTTGAAATTGAATAAAGTTGGTTTTAGCATAGTTTAATGAAAGCTCATTAGCTTCAAACCAAAAGTTGAGCTGTTAGAACACTTTATTGACAGGAATATCTTAATTGTTGATGTGACTTTCAGATATAAGTACACTGGTATCGTCTGCAAAAAGAACAACGATTAAACCTTTGCTACCATAATATGGCAGATCGTTTATAAATATTAAAAATAACAAAGGTCCAAGTATAGAACATTGTGGGACACCTCTAGTAACAACACCTGGTTCTGAATCACAACCATTGATTCTGGTTTTCTGGATTCTCTTTGTTAAGTAAGATCTGAGCCATTTTATAGCGATATCACTGAAGCCATAAACTTTTAACTTTTGCAGAAATAGGTTGTAATCTGTGCTGTCAAATGCCGCAGCTAAGTCACAAAATATTCTTAATGGTAGTCCCTTTTTATCAAAGGCTGTTAATACCTCGGAAGTGAGCGTATATGATGCATTTTCTATTTAATTGTTTTCCTAAATCCGACCTGGGATACTGAGAGAATGATGTTAAACTCCAAGTATTTTATAACCCGTCCGGATTAAACCCGTAATTTATAATAATGTATAGTATTATTTTATGGGACTGTAGTACAGAATTAATAGAAATATTTCTCATACAGAAACAAATAATAAGAGCTATAGCAAACGTAAGTAAGTCACACATTGTAAACCTTACTTCATTGGCTCTAAAGTGCTGGGAGTGCCGTGATTTTATATTTCAGAAAGCATCTCTTTTATACATAAGAATATTCACCTGTTTAATTTTAACTGTGAAACTCACAGTCATTTTACTTGTAATTGTAATTAGATTCATATAGAAAATAATAGAACCTGTAAGAAGCATCAGTCAACTTTCCATACTGGAATTCTCCTATACAATACAATAAAAAACACACAAACCTAAATGCAAACGATTCAAGCATGTAGTAAAGAAATTCTTAACATAACACTGCTTCTACAGCACAAAGGAGTTCCTTCCGCACCTCAGCAACTCCAGTAATAGTTGCCAAAAGTGCAAACCATCTATTTGTAAATTATGCTCTTTGCAATGTAAATAATAGTGTGTTTTTCTTAGTATTCAAGCTATGTAAATATAATATTACGGTGAACAAATATGGCTATGGCTATTGTGATTTATTTGTTTGTTGATGGTGCAGGCCGATACAGTTCAACTGTCATCTGTAACTGTACCTTTCCAAGTGCAGTTTCCACACGGTTCCAGGTGTACACATATTGTAAACCTATAATATGAACAGCGCTTTGCTTTGTCAGTTGTTAGTATCTTCAAATTTTTCATCAACCTGATGCAAAACAAGACATTTTGAATTTTTGAGAACTGTGATTAAAGGCGTTTTATGCCGATGTCATTGCCACAAAGAAGGACATTTTGGCGTTTCTACCTTAAAAAAGACAGGATTGTCCCGACTAAAACGGGACGTCTGGTCACTTTATTAGTTATAGTGCAGAAACAGTGCCTTTAAACTTCAATTTCATGTACAAACGAACCTTTTTTAAAATATAAGTAGACTTTGCTAGATTCTTATTTAAGTTTTAATATCATATATTAATAAACTTTCTGGATAAATATAAGAAGCTTTTGCTATATGTTGATGTGCACCTGAGAACGTGTGCAAGGGCTGACTGCCCTCACCATTGCTTACTATATTGCTGGCGCATCTCCTGAGAATTATCAAGAAAACGGCTTCCTGCGCATTGCGAATTTTTGCCCATAGATTCCTCAACTCTCTCGAAACTTCTAGTAGACAATTGTAATGAAAATGTAGTGTTGGTGACGTATTTCAAATAGTTTTTATATACAGGGGAATATTTATTGTTGCTATATATTTGGAAGACGTGTTCCTGACATCAAAATAGTAAAAAAAAAAAAAAAAAAAAAAAAAAAACGTTCATATGAACATGCGTTCTGAAAATCATGTATGTCAGAACTACAACACAAAATCTAAAGTTACCAAAATTGCTCGAAGTGATTTCCTCTTGCTTTGATGCATGCAGTAAGCCTGCGTTCCATGCTCTGGCGTACTCTGTTGAAAATTCCTGCTGTGTTTCGTATTTGGTCAAATCCAGTTTGGATACGCCCTCTCGAAATATCAACACAAGGCACAGGAGTCGTATAAACCAAGGACTTCAAATGTACCCAGACAAAGAAATCCATTGGATTCAAATCAAGCGATCGAGCAGGTCTGCAACGTGTCCTCCTCGACCACTCCATCTTTGCGGAAATCAATCATTCAAAAGCTTACGAACTATTATACTGAAATGAATTGAAGCACCACCGTGTAAAAACCACATTCGTTGGGGATGACGTACAGAGACACATTATCGGTTAAGTGATGCAACTCATTTCTAAGAAACCAGAGATAGGTTTGTCCATTCAGACGCGGAGGGAAGAAATAGGGACAATAAGGTGATCATGAATGATTCCACCCCAAACGTTGAGAGAGAACCTCTGTTGATGGCTGTCCTGTCGTACTACATTAGGATTTTCAAATGCCCAGTTATGAGTGTTATGAAAATTGAAGATGCAGTGGCGAATAAAACCAGCCTCATCCGTGAATAAGATACAGGTTAGGAAATTGATAAACACAACGCAATGCTGTAACATGCGTTGACAGAAACGTCTTCTTGGCTCAAAGTCCGCCTCATTTAATTCTTGCTGACGTTGAAGGTGATACGGGTACAGAAGATTTTCATGCAGAATTCTCCAGATATGCATATGACTAACTCTTTTCCTTACAGCCATAGGTCTTGTGCTTTGTGATGGAGCTGCATCCACAGCACGAAGAACTCGTTCTTCAAGCTCAATACCTCGTACCGCTTTTGGTCTCCCAACATCCCTAGTACGCCTTTCAAATGCGCCATTCTCTCTCAAGCGTTGGTGAATTCGTGCGGATGTTCTTGCACACGTTAACGGCCTTTCAGGGTACTTTTCTGCATAAAGTTCACGTGCTCGTGCCGCATTGCCATCTGCACGGCATACACTCATGGAATACATCTTCTTTGACCTATAGAAACGAAACGGTTGATTTTCAGACCCATGTACGTATGGACTTTCTTTTACTGTTTTGATATTCCCCAAATATAAAACACCAATAAAGATACATCCTGTATGTGTGTATATATATTCAATGTTCATGATGCTTTATATCACCTGCATGGATTTATTGAATTTAGATTCCAATTATACAGTAATATAGTAGAGGCTTGCGAAGTTATGAAATATGACGTAAATATGCATGCAGAGATCCGCCTCCGGTAACTCTCCCTTTCTCTCTGCTATACCAATCCAAGTACAAAGTGGCACAAAAGTCAGTTAACCCTCTTTCAGTAAATTTTGAGGGCCGATGGGAATATAAAATTCATTATAGGACATCGTTAGCAACACCGTATACGCATTCATTTGCATGTCAGCTTTTTTTTATTGTAGATGTGTTCTGTAACATTCTTTGCCATTACATAAATTTATTAATTTAAAAAAGAATCTGCATGTTTTAATTATGGTGGAAGTACGACAAAGAGACTACCAGAATTCATGATGACTTCCTTGATGACAAGGATTCCTGATGCACCCTTACCAACTCAGTATGAAATTTGAAAGAACAGGAACATTTGATATAGAGTGGGCCACGTAATGCCCTTAATGAAGAAAACGCCCAGTTAATTGCTCAGGCATTTGTAGCAAGCCCTCACTGTTTACTAGTTATATCGGTCACAGGTAAATTGTTATTTTAGAAAATTTTATTGTTAAATTGTATTCTTTAAATTGTTTGTAGAGAAGTTTGCTTTTGTAATTTAGTATGTGGTTAGAGAGTATACGCTGGCAAACAGCTTATAAGAAATACGCCTTACCAGTATTTGTGTAAATATTTTGGTTATACTAGACAGTGAAATTGGGGTTAAGTTTTTATGTAGTTTGTTTTTATGTTATTACTTATCTTATACATCTGAACAATTACTTGGGTTCATGTATTTTAATAACAGAAGCATAAGAAATGGAGATATGGAATGTACATCCCCGGTTTAGCAAAGTGAGTTAAGGTGGAATATTTCAAATATTAATTTGTCCAGCACAGTCATTCTTTCAGATCCAAGAACTGCACTTCTAAACTTATCCAGTGTACTTTTGAACCAAAATTTACACATGGCCGAAGTAAAACTGAGGCAATTGTACTAATTGCTTTAACCCCATTTGCCATTTCTGAACTAGAATCCAATTTACTGAAAGCCCAGTTTATTTCATTAATGACGAATGCATCGAACCATGAAGACTTTCAAATATTTCCATTCCTGTTAGTACTTTAATCCTTATCAAAGAATTCAAGATAAAATGTTGGATCTTAAATCTTTGTCTGGAAAAACGTCAGAAACCATTGCTAAATTTTGAGTAAGTGTTTGGAAAATACTAACTCAAAAGTAAAAACAATCGCTCCTGTGCATATAATACGAACTGCAATTATGCAGGTGTATGCAGAAAGGACATTATCAACGTCTCCAAAAAACTGAATTACGATTAATGTCGAGATGGAAGGAAGGTATTAAGGAAGAGAGAGAGAGAAAGAGAAACAAAGAAAAGGGGAGGGGTACAGGAGAAATTCCATGTTATCACAGCCAGTTACAAAGTTAAGGTATTTGCAAAAGAAGTGCATCAACCAGTACATAGTATTTCCAGAAGCAATGTGGGTATACTTGTACAGGAACTAACCGCATTTGATATTGCGTTTCCTATTACTGAATATCGAGGTTGCAACGAACCGAGAAATAAAATGACAGCAGAAAGTAGTTTAATGAAAAGTCATATTAAAATACCCGAAATACTAAATTCACCGCTCCCATCTTGATTCTAATGGCATGTATCTGCCCAGTCATCTAAACATATAAAACCATTGAGGAGTATAGCAATGAAGATTATGGAATGTGCGGTCCTTATGAACTGCTCAAGGAAGTTTACGAAGTAACTGCATATAAATTTAAATATAAAAAATGAAACCATGCAAAACCTGAATACATTTCACATCACTATAAAGCACTGCAAATTTGAAATAGAACGTGCCAGCCTTAAGAAAAGTTAACAAGAACATAATAAATGACTATGGATAATTGCAGAACAAAGAAAGCATATCGTCCTCCGTGGTATAGTGCTTACCATGGTAGTCTCTAGTTCCCTAGGTCACGGGTTCAAACCCGGCGAAGGACGATGGATTTTTTTTTCGGGCGTAAAATCCTTAGCATAGCTTCCTTTGGAAGGTAAGTAAAGCCGGTGGTACCGTGTCGTATATTTGCGGCACATAAAAGAACCACAAGCCTGATAAAGAGGCCTCTGAGCAAAATTAGCGATCTTTCATGCCCAATATGGAATGGGACGCTAAGGACCACAGCAGTTAAAGTGCGTCCATAAATAAAACTCAATTTCAATTTAAAAAAAAAACATTCCAAACAGTGTTGGCAAGAGTTTTAGCTTTTTTGTTCTACAGCAGGTCAACATTTATCAGCAAATGTGTTTTAGGATACTTCTAGAAACTTTCAACCTCGCAGTACGAAACTGTTCTTAAATGGTGGTAGTGAATGTTACATGTGGCATGAGTGCAAGAGGTTCAGAACACACTACTTGTTGTTTGCACACTCTTCCAGCTAACGTCTCTCATAATCACCTACTTAGGGGCGCAAACAGAATTGTCAACAATACCATAGTGCTGAGTTTTGTTGCAAGTATGGATGAAAACATACAGCTTATTGAGCAAAAGTTTCTACTGCCTCTTCAATTAGAACGCTTGATAGAACATATTTTTTTTCTTTTCCTATAAGATTCCTCGTGTTTCTCATAATCACCTATCGGCGTACAATTTCTATAACCTTTGATAAATATAGCAAACTATACTCCTCCAGCGCAAGAAAGGGCCCTGCTGAAAGGAAATGCACAAGTCACAGACACAGCACTCTTTCAAGCGAATCAAAATAATTCCTTACTGCACTGCATGTATTATTACACTTTTTGTACTTCAAATAATAAAGATAGTGAATATTGACAGTATTTTAATAATCCTTTCATTTATACCTTATATAAATAATTTTGTTCCATTTCTTATCATGACCAAGCATGCATCGGTATTCCTGCGATGTTTATTGGAGAAAAGCAAGGCACGTAGTAATGTAGTATTGCTTATGTCGCGATCATGGTGTGTAACAGCACAAAAGATATGTGGCAAATCCCTTAATGGCGCTGAAAAACGAGTTTTGAACGTGTTCTACTTTTTGTTGGAGCATTTGATAGCCTTGCTTTTAAGGGTACACAGAAACAAAATTGCTTAGTTCCATAATTATGTATACATTTCCTTTAAATTTGTACCCTGCATATCAAATCTTTAGTAGATTTGAAGTTATTTTTCTAAAAATTATTTAACCATAAACAAAAAGTGCACCACACAATGAACAATTAAGAATTCCACGAATCTTAAGATTTGTTCCAATGCAGGTGAACACTGTAAAAAGATTTTGGAAGTGCAATTAATCTTTTAACTCCTTTAGTTTCGCAGAAAAGCTTTAATCAGTTTCTTAAAGCAATGCTTTTCAGGAATTTTAGGATGCTAACTGAATGTAATAATTAATATGCTCACAAAAATCACTTCCAGAATTTTTTATTTGCACATTTTAGATTTTTCCATAAGAGTTTGAAGCAAATTGAACAAAAATTGCATCATGTGCAACATTTTCAATCTCCAAAACTGAATAAAAAAATAGAAAACGTGCAATCTGAAATTTCAAAAGGTCTGCTTGTCCAGGTACACAGAGAACTTTAAAACGTCACGTGAAGACATTTCTACACAACACTGATATAATAAATGCAGATTATGAATATGGAGGATTCAAAAGTAACTAAACACAAAATAAAAAAAATCTTCTTTTAGGGATTCTGGTCAATTTTCAACTATGTGTACGCTTAAGTAGGGTCACCCACGGAGGGGAGACTCATAGGGCAAGTTGCGTCATCAGTAACATTTTTGTGGAATTCATCATTTTGGGGCATACAAAAATATCAAAGCAAATTAATGTAAGTAATATATAAACACCTTTATTGCAATTTCTAAATGAGTATATTAATAGATAACCCAGTTTAGTCTTTAAGTTTGTTAATTTAAATGTGCTGTATATAAAAATAAAGTATTTACAAGTCACACTGTATGATACGGAAGGTTCCCCCACTTAAGCTCGTGCGTCTTTGCTTATGTTTTTACATGGCGAGATTCCCTTTTGCCACCACCTATTGTGTTCAGTGTGATTCCCACGGGCTCTAACTATGGCTCTGCAGTGCAATTTCCATTGAAGAAAGCTGCGTCTATGAACACGAAGGGAGATGTTAGCCCACACCCCCTGGCAGGCTTTCCAGAATCCTTTAATTGTGGTAGGACGCCGAGAAAGAAGGCGCTGTTTCAGCAGACCAAATCCGCAAACATCACAGGGTTCCTTTTAAATTGTATCACATTGACACCCGTTTCCATAGCTTTCCGGTGGTAATAATGCTCGGAAGACCAAGAAGTGTGGCTGGATGCTTTATAGATGTAGATCCAAACATTTGGGGCATACTCACCATACAACCGAGGAATCTCATCAAAAATTGGGTCCATAACATTACTTTGATAGTAGGCTGCATTAATTTTTACAATGTTGACAACTCTGTGAATCAAGTTTCCTCCGAGAGCAATAACCTGCAACCACCATGAATCCCTTTGAAAACTTTTCCTTGTTGTTCCGAATAAAGTTGGAGCGTCCCTTTTGGCCCACTTGATGGTAATATATGGTTGGTGTTTTTTTGTGTCACCTAAATAAACCCATGCTTTATCTAAAGAAACCACCCATTTATACTTTTCAGATGCCAGGTGTTGTTTAAAGAGTTTTCTTGCGTTGGTGAGGCATTCTCTTATGTGGCGCTCTTTCAAGACGTGTCCACCTGCTTTGTGGCGCCGTTCCACACCCAAATTGCTGTGTATTATCCGATGCCTTTGGATATTCCAATGCGGCTGAAAATACATCTTTGGGTTGGTGGGTTTTCTTGAGTCACTGTTGCACTCACCCTGGCTACTATTACTTTAGGTCGTGTTGGATGTGGCCTTTTTCTTGCACAGTGAGCCTCAGGTGGGAATCCGTTTTTATGCAGTTGTGTTATACGTCCCACACACGACTTACGTATGGCAAGACCGTTTTGTTTGCAGCTTTCCACTATCACTGAAAGGCTGTAGCCGGCATCGGAAAGCCCAACAATGTACCCCTGCCACAAGTCAGCGATTGTTGAAGTCATTATAGTAAACTTTGCCTCAGACTGGCCCAGCAGACAGCTGGCATTTGCAGTGAGCTGATGCAATAATAAACATAAGCAGTTTGACCAATGACAGGTGTGGGAGGGCGATTCAAACTCGTCCGAGCTTAAGTTGGGCAACCCTGTATAATGTGCCATATCAAATGATAATTTTTGGAAATGTATAAAAGGAACTATAACATTATATGTAGGTATGTACTTGGTCAGAACATATGGCGTTATTACCTTACTATATTGGTCTATTTAGATAGATACAACAGGATACATTGAAATAACAAGTAATAAAGTACAACACCCACCAAATAATTTTATTATGATTTTTTATTGATTTTAAATGTTCTATTACTTTTTAAACTTTTGGGTACCGGTATCACAATAACTACTAAAGTATCTATAAGACGGCCCCTTTGTGAAGTTTTCCAGCTACATACTG
Organism: Deroplatys truncata; assembly: GCA_030765065.1. NCBI lineage: Eukaryota > Metazoa > Arthropoda > Insecta > Mantodea > Mantidae > Deroplatys > Deroplatys truncata. The sequence goes on along the minus strand of CM060981.1, from coordinate 303,135,061 downwards.
AATAGTTGGAATCGGCTGTCAGGAAAATTGGCAATGGTTTTTAAGAGAATGTCCCATAGCCTTTAGGGAATGCGCAACTCTGCCCATTAAATTAACATCGCAAGCAACTGGTGTTTCTGTGAATGCTGTGTGACATGCAGGTTATAAACCTTAAAGATGACTCAAGCGATATCACCACTTCTGATTCTGAACTGGGTGCAGTGTTATAACCCAAGGACTCCGATTAACACGGTTTTTGCTAATAAAAATATATTCATATTCTTTCACCCATCCTTGCATCAGTAAATTTTAATTTAACAAGAGCCTATACGAGGTGTGTGTATTTCTTTAACACTCACTACCAATAGTGAAGGGTAGCAGCTGAAATTAAATATGCTTTTGTAGGTTGCTGACGAGTAGGTAACAAGCATTCTCTTGGAGTATCTGTGTGGCAAGTGAAACCTTACAAGTGTTCAGTCAACTACAACTTAATTTTGTTGCATTGTGGTGGTTTCACTGTATAAAGCTAAATACCAGGTTTAGGTTTCATCTTACTCTTCTGGTTTGGGTTAAGTTGTTCACAGACATTCAAAACGTTTTGGGGGGAAGCAGATGTTAAAACATGTAGTACTGGTAAAATCTTGATATCCAATTTTCGAGTCGAACACAATACTTTTTCTAGCTGCTTTAAGGAGTAAATTTATGTTTGCGAAAATATATTAAGTATACTATATTATTTTAACACCTCTTACATCTCAGGACGAGTTCATCGCTATCAGAATACCAGCATATAACAATCTCAGTGAGGAAATTCGTAATTGTACCAGTGGTATTCGGGAAGCACTACCATAATTTATATTAGGAAACTATGATTAGGGAATGCAAAATGGGTTGACAGTTCAAGGAAATTGCCCATAAAATGGCATTCAAACAAACGGTATACAGTAGACCCCTCGCTAATTTGAAATCGGATAAACCGAAAACTGGGTTAATCCGTAGTAGCTGCTCGGTCCCTGCCGAATTACATGGAAAAATCTACCACTTAAACCAAATTTCGGATAATTCGTACTATGAACTAAAATTTGGTCCCCTCATACTTTATTATTCATTTAAACTGAATATGTATGTTGTGCTGTGCACTACGGTATTTTCCGTTACGCATTTCACACAATTTTTTCAATACTGTACTGTGATTTTTCAACAATCCAACTTGCTGCCTATGCATCACTTCCAGAGCATATGATGCTGGTGCGGGGAAAGAGGGGGAGAGGCTCAGTCCCAACAGATCCTGAACGTGGTACGTGCACAAACCCACCGCATCCCGTCTGACATCCCCAACCCGAGAACCATTTCTAATGAACTCCGGCAGCTGCTAAAACCCAAGGCAACTGTACGGAACCTATGGCAGCGTTTCCGCCATCCCAGGATAGGGGCAGCACACCAGCGGTTCAAAACCCTGGCAAGGTGACTGCTCCATGTGCACAGGAAGGTGGCCTGGGAAAGAACAATGGAAAATGTAAACCTTCAAGAAAAGAAACCATGGCGGATAATAAAATCCTTGAGGAAGGATAAAACCCAGTACCAGCACCCTCTACACGGCACTCGCGGGAGACTCGCTTTCTAGTTCCACGATAAAGCCGCGGTGTTTGCAGACCATCTGGAACTTCAATTCGAACCGCTGGAGGACCCCCAGGACGAAGACTTCACTGAACTCGTGGAAGCGACTGTGGACTACCTCTATGAGATGCCACAACCGCGCCAGGTGTCAGACATCCCTCCCGCCTATCACGCTCTAATAAGCAGTTTCCTCCGGGATCGCTCATTCAGGGCGAGAGTGGAGAGGAAGGTTTCCTCAGTCTTCCCATAGCCGCCTGAGTCCCGGAAGGCAAGTGTACTGTCTCCGCTTCTCTTCGCGGCCTACATGTCGGACTTCCCCACGGAACCCAGGACTGTTACGTGCCAATATGCCGACGATGTCCTCATAATGGCACAGAACAAGAATGCCCGATTCTGTTTCCCTCCACTACAGCGACAGCTCCGAGCCATTGGCTGGTGGAGCGAAAAGTGGAGGATGGCCATCAGCCCGGGGAAGAGCTCTGCGCTTCTCCTGGCGAGGTCCGTCGGTGGCGGCCCGAGCGGTCTCTGAGGTTGCGGCGGAGAATCCCCTGGGTTACTTCTGCCAAATACCTCGGAGTCACCCTCGACCGTGGCCTCTCTTTCGCTCCACATGTCAGGGCAAAGGTCGGCCTCGGCCACTCCGCGCTCAGACACCCTGTATTCCTCTCCACAATGCCCATACGTCTCAAACTACGCCTATATCAGGCGATTATCCCGCCCCTGATTCTGTATGGCTGCAAGGTCTGGGGATCGGCGGCAGCGTCCACCATCCGCAGGCTACAGACCGTCCAGAACAGGGCGCTTCGGATGATCTATGATACCGGGCGTAGATTCTCGTTACACATCCCACACACCGATACATCGTGGACGTAGTGCATTAGAGAACCCGCACCATGTACACGAAACTAACTTACCACACCAACCAGCTGAACTCTTTAGGCCGCTATGACCATAAGGCGCCAAGGTGGAGAAAGAGTTACCGGTCGCCGAAGGACGGCTTGGCCCCCGAGGCTGTCTGTCAATCCCTCACATCAAAAACTCCAAGTTAAGCAGCATTGGGCTTGGACACTAGCTGGATGAGTGACCATCTAGCAGCGACCCGCCCTGCTACCAACTTAGATACCCCCATTCCATTAGTTCTCCCACCTTGCTTTGCCGCCATGCCGGCCCGCTCAGCTTGACGACCACACAAGCGGTCGCCCAAGTTAAGCAGCAGCATTGGGCTTGGTCACCACATGGTCGCTAGTCCGCCCATGTGGGAACACCGAGACCCAGCCAATGGTGGTGCAAAAAGCTAAACTCCGCCCAAGACAAAATGAGAAAAATCAAAAGCTTGTGTATATTCTTTGAAACTTCCTTTATCGCACAGGTAAAGCCGCACACGCGGCTAGGTACTGTGGCGATCACATTCCGCTCAAGTGAACCTGGGCGACCTGTTCTCGATTGCTGGATGAGCTGTTTCTCTCTGGTTGTGAACAGTGAATGTTCTCCCCCTTCGCTCCATCACTCCCTATGCCGCCGAAAGATAAAGGAGCTCATAATGTTCTCACGCTGAAACAAAAACAGCAAACTTTACATATGGTCAATAGTGGAGAGAAGACCAAAACACAGGTTGAAGAACACTTTCAGATTCCGAACTGTACTCTCTCATCAATTATAAGTTCAAAACACAATATACAGGCAACTGTGACAAGCTGTTCATTTAGTTGCAATAGCAAGTGCATGAGACCAGCAAAACATGAAGAGTTGGAGGGTTCGCTGTTAGAATGGTTCCAACACATGCGTTCTCAGCAAATTCCATTGTGCGGCCCCATGCTTCAAATAAAAAAAAAGCTATGAAAATCCCCAAGAAAGAAGGAATTTCTAGGTTTGTGACTCTTAGGGATAGCTACGGCGTTTTCAGAAGAGGCATAAAATCAGTGCTGACGGTGTCTGTGGGGAGGACATAGAGTAAACGAGGAAGATGGCAATGAGTGGGCACGGGAGTTTCAATCTAAGCTCTCTCATCATCACTCAAGAAATATGTTTAATATGGGTGAAGCAGGCGTTTTCTATAACCTGATGCCTGAAAAACACTACATGCCAAGGGCAGAAAATGCTATAGAGGAAAACCCAGCAAGGAGAGACTGACGGTGGCCTTGTGTTGTAATTCAGATGGTTCTGAGAAGTGATTGGAAAATACAAAAAATCCACGTTGTTTTAAAAGTGTCAACCTATTCAGTCTGTCAAGTCCATACGAGAATAACAATAAAGCTTCAATGACCAAATCTCTTGAAGATTCAACAACAAATGGCTGTTAGAAACAGAAACACTTTGCTAACTTTGGACCACTGCTCGGTACATCAGTTCGATGACCTGGAACTTCCGAACATAGAAGTTGTCTTCTTGCTAGCTAACACCACGAACCGTCTGCAACCATTGGATCGAGGAATAATCGCCTCAATGAAGCGCAATTACAGATGCCGACTGGTTCAGGCTGACATCAGTGCAATAGAGCTACAAGAAACAGTTCCCCGTTGGAAGGTACCGCAAGCTCTCCGCAACATATCTGCTGCTTGGGATGAAGTTAAAACAGACACCATAACTGTTTTAAGAAGGCCTGGACAGCAACTGATAACGCCGCTGAAACTGAACAGGAAACCGATGATCCACATCTGAACTTATAATGTGGATACAATTGGGATTCTGATAATGTTCTTCTACACGCTTACACCCACTTGGTGCTAATTTGTACTGCAATTATGGAAGAATGGACCTAGGTGGACAACATCTGTGCTGCTGATGAGGAGAGAACAATAATTCTTTACTGTCATCTTCTGAGGTGGAACATGAACATACGGCACTGCGACCCCATGCTGAAGTTGCCGCTGCAATTTCCGTTCTCGACATATTTGCTGCCACTTCCATGGCATTTCAGGCTACCCTGGATGTGATATCTTCAGAGTACCATAATATTATGACCAACAGTGAGCCGAACAACAATGATTTTTGCAAATTATAAAACTAAAATGTGTAATGGATAAGAGTTGTAACTAAAACATGTGTTCCAATTAAAACTTAAAAGAACGGTATATTTAAAGTGTTTCTTAAGGTTATTGTTTGTTGTATTATATGACTCACTAATTCAATGAGTACATATTATTCCAAATAGTACTGTTTTAAAAAAACTACGACACTGAATTAAACAAATGCCAGTTATACCGTAAACAGCAGTTATTTTTACTTTTTATTAGACGTCATGAAAGTGGAACACCCTCATTCGTTGGTACGCATAACAAGAGAGAAAGTGAACTCAACAGTCGTATTTTACCTTTTCAGAAAATATGGAACTATTTTTACAAAACCTCGTTAAACCGAATTGGCTATTTTTCGGTCCCTTGGAATTCGTTTAACCAGGGTCTACTATATATCTATGACAAAGAAAGAATGGATTAATTGCATGTTCTTGTTAATATTAGGTTTGTTCCCACGCGATTCAAAATTGATTCTGAGTTTATGCAGTAGCTAAGTAGCATTCCAACACTACAAATAATTATTTCAGAACTAGTTCTGAATTTCAAACTTGCTGTTCCAACATATTTTGGAACTAGTTCGGAACGAGTGAAATTGGTTCTTGATCAAGAGAAGGAACTGAAAATTCTAGACATGCGCAAATTGTATACTCTACTGTGCGTACTCAGTTAATTCATAATTGATTCTAGATGCTTGGAACAAACCTGCCATAGGGCATATAGAAAGTGATACTTTATTTTGAAAGATAAGCCTTTCCGCTTCCTCACTGTGAGACTGCCATAAAGACAAAGCATAACAAGCAATTAAATTAACCAAACATTAAACAAGTACAATGATAAAAATAATATAAAGTATAATAAAATGCATCAAAAGGGTAGAAGGCTAAGTAATAGTAATTATAAAGAACAAACAATAAAATAAAAACAAAGTTCATCAAATTACTATAAAATATGGATAAGGTAGTAATGGTGATGTGAATTTGAAATTATATAGAATATTTCTGAGTCACAGTTGAAACAATTAACATCACTTACATGTTTTATAACTTGACCAGTTTCATGAGCTAATTGTCCCCATTTGGAAACCCATAGATTAGTTTACACACCGCTAACAGAAACAGGATACAAAAACATAGTTAATACAGCCATGAACAATGGCTTCACCAAACAAATCGACAAAAAAACAGCACATTTCAAGAAACAGAAACACATTGACACCACAAAACTGACCGAACAAAAAAGCAAAATGATTTTCAAGAAGTTCACTTTCCACCCAAAGACTCACTGCAAATTCCACATTTTTAACAAACACAACTTTTGCCTAGCTCCACAAAACAGATTAAGTATAGAGAAATTACTCTGCAACAAATCAAAAAGATCAAATACCTCAAAACAAAAAAGCAGGAATTTATCTAACGAATTACCAGAATGTGACCAAATATACATTAGTAAAACAAAAAGAAATTTAAAGACCAGATTTAAAGAACATATGAGGCACATCTAATACAAATAGATTGACATATCTGCAGTTGCACATCACTTTTGGACAGCAAATATAACTCTTAAAACTGACAAAACACACTGCAGAGTTTGATACTTGGGAAAAGTTATTAATCACAAAAAATAAACGCCATGTGATGAATTTTGAATTGCTGCCACCAAACCCACCTTGGAGTTTCATCACTACACTGGATTCTACCACACACCGATGCGTACAGGACAACACCACAAGAAACCAGTCGGCCACTTCCGATGATGGCAGCAATTAGCTCCAGAAACCGGTCAAGTTACAAAACATGCAAGTGATATTAAGAAGTTCATCAAATTGAAATCAAATTTCAACAGGCAGCTAAAGGGTACAGTATACAGATTTTATTTTTTATTGAAATGGATGTTTTTATGGCCAAGAGTGAAACATTCTTTATTGGCTGGCTGCCTACGACAAACTGCCTGCAAAAGTGGACAAAAAATTTGGGGATCGTGCTTCTTGCTCAGACCATTAGACCTACAGTTTCAATAGAGCTGAGACTGTATTTGTCCAAGTAGTATATGTCTGTATTCAGTAGAAAAAGTCCTATTAACTGGAGGAATAAATCTGAATATGTAATTTATTCCTCCACGTATGATTACTTCTACAATATAGAATACAAAGGTTTTTGGTACATATGTAGTTGTAAGCAAAGCTGGGTTAAACACCTTTCGTCTTTGTAATTAATGCTGTGGAATGAAGAAGGACATAATGAGAGGTTCAAGTAACGTTCCAACCACAATAAATTCTGAATTAGTTCCGAGAACATATTCGACTGGCGCATGTGAATTAACATGCAATTGGTATTAGTTCAAAGCATATTCACAACCATGTGCTGGAACAAACCTACTGGTAATTTTCAACAGTTCCAATCTAAAATTTGGAGAAAAGAAATACAATTACGTGTTTTTACTTAACTCTTCTAATGATTTAATTTATAGAAATTAAAGATAAATAGATAAAGATAACATATCATTGTTATGGTATTCAAAAAAATATAAATACAATGACATTGACCAATAGACACAAAAGAGCCAGTAACAGTGAGGCAAATTCTATGATCATACAATCTACTGAGCAGTAAGGTTGTGTTTCGGAAGGAAATAACATTACCATCCCATTAAAATGCTGGTCAAAAAGTTCACATTACAACAGTTTCTTGTGAGCAGTATAATAATACTATTGATGTTGTTATGGTACTCCAAGAACTTTCAGGGTTATAACCGCTCTACTTAAATGACAATGCTGATTTCAGTAATAATTACTATTTAATATACATTCCTTTTGTAACCTTTTAGGTTTGACTCTTTCTTAAAATTTTCTTTCTAAGCATTGTGAATACCACAATGCTTAAAAATTTAATTTTATATTATAAAGCAGTCAAAAAATTATTTAAATATTTTATTTTTTTGCAACAAAATCTCAAGAACGGTTGTTATCTACTATGTTACAGATTTGACTTTCAATGCATTTGATTTGTTTATGAGTCGTATTCTTCTTATTATTTAATTAGTTTACTTTTACAGATTTGTCACTATTTGCTAGGAGCTGTCAATTAATATCCAGTTCAGGCACTTTTCAACATGCAGATAATTCCTCTATATGTTATCACAGAGCTATTTAAATATCCCTCAGAGAGATTTTCCACATAAATACATGGTCTAACTCATACTATGTAAATGTCACTATTTCTCTCTGTCGTGCAGTTCTGAAGAATTTTTTTTGAAGTTCACCTGTCTGTTGTACATGAAGTTACAAGGATATCGTTCTTCTCTTGTTGATTTTCTTTGTCTTCCATGACTACTACTTTGTTGTATGGTTCCATTACTAGCATATTTCACTTATTTGCATTACTTATACCCTCACTTAAATTGTTCTGATCATTAATTTTTGGTTTTTTCGTTGATATTTTGTTTTACATGTGCTTTCTTTCTGCGTGTGAATTATTTCAAATGTTACTATTATATGTTACATGTTTTTCTGTCTTTCTTCATATTCTTCTTCTCTTGATGTGACATATAAATTTCAGCTTTTCCTTTGCATTATTATTTTACAGTTTAGCAACTTTCATTTGCAATTTTTTTTTTAGGGTCAGGGTTCTGAATTATTTATACCTTGATCAATTTCTGCTATGCAACATATGATGTTCATGTGCATATGTGAAAATTTACTCATTTTGTGAGATCTGTATGATTTTGCACTGAAATCCTAGTGTGTCAGTTATTCTCAGACATACAAAAATAGCTTTGTGAACTGCTAGATTGTTAAAACTGAATGAAATTGGGGCAACTAAAGAATTATCTGCATCACCTGTTACAGGAATGTGTTCCAAAAGCAATCAGCTTGTGCATCAACTTAATTGAGAGCTGTACAAAGAGTGCGGTACAGATATGCATCTATTTGACAGCATGTCATGTCAATTTCTGCAATTGATTAGTTTGTGATAAGCAATAAATTATATTTACATAAAATTAAAAATGAGCAAGGTAGACACAATAACTGTGCAGCAGAACACTCACAGTTGAAATGAAATCCACCCCTCTATATTGTAATTTGTAACATGCTTGCCAAATGATTATTCAACACTCACTTCCAGTAGATGTATCAAAGTGCAAATAATCCACTAGCTAGCAGCATTAATCATAACCATATAAACCAGCACAAAGTGAACAAGAAGCAGAAGTGTAGATATGATTGATGAATAGCCTAACATGTTCTCACTTTAATTAACCTACAAAAAAACAAATGAAGTATAACGGTCACCAATTTATTAAATTATGGGCTTGTAACATAACATGATGGAACCAGTATTTGAAAAACTGTGGGAAAACTTACTTACTCTTATTGATACCTTATAATTTCTAGCACCAGTTTTGATAATAACCCTGAGTTATCTTTATTTGCTTCTTTCTGAGCTTGGTGCAAACTGTAACTTGCTGGTACATTCACACAAGACATTCCTTACAGCTGAACAATCTGTTTAAGCAATGGCAATATAAAGAAAAATGTGTGATAAGTTACAAGTTTACAACCTTTTACCCTCATGAAGGAAATTGTGTGTTGTAAAACTCAATGAAGGCCTTCCTGCATCTGTTTCATTTGTATCCCTATTTCTCTCACTAATTATACTGTCTTAAAATGTGACAAATCACTGTAGTCCTTATAGTCTGCTTTGGGCGAGTTTCCTCCCACATGGAACAAATTATGTATCTTTAAAATATACAAAATAAAATAATGCAACACCAGGAAGGTTTTATGGTGCTGATGAATCCAAAAATTGCACCTTTCCAAAACTACTGTGATTACATCTCTCACAAACTGCACAGTTGTGACTTGTATGGTTGTTTGCCTTAATGCATCAAATTAGGTGATATCAGCAAAAACTGAGTTAACACAATCCTTCTAAGGTATAGGGCTATCTGTCTTTCCAAACTTGACAACACAATAAAGCTCTTCTCACAAATTTCACACTATGAGCTGTGGGGCTTCTTACCCTCATGTATCAAATTATGTCCTTTCAAATTTGACAACCAAGTAAACCTCTTCTTACAAATTTCACATTTTTGAGGGTTTCTCTCTCATATATACAATTATGCCTTTTCAAACTTGACAACTGAGTAAATCCCTTCTTACAAATTTAACATTTGTGAGGATTTTTACCGTCATGTATTAAATTATGCCTTTTCAAACTTGACAACTGAGTAAATCCCTTCTTACAAATTTAACATTTGTGAGGATTTTTACCGTCATGTATCAAATTATGCCTTTTCAAATTTGACAGGTGAGCAAAGTTTTTCTCACATATTTCGCACTTGTAAGGTTTTTTATATTCATGTATTAACTTATGTTTTTTCAAATTTGACAACTCAGTAAAACTTTTCTCACAAATTTCACATTTGTGAGGTTTTTTACCCTCATGTATCAAATTATGCCTATTCAATGTTGACAACTGAGTAAAACCCTTCTTACAAATTTCACATTTCCAAGAGTTTTTACCCTCATGTATCAAATTATGTTTTTTCAAAGTTGACAACTGAATAAAATCCTTCTTACAAATATCACATTTGTGAGGCTTTTTACCCCCATGTATCAAATTATGATATTTCAAAGTTGACATGTGAGTAAAACTCTTGTCACAAATTTCACATTTGTGAGGCTTTTTACCCTCATGTATCAAACTATGTGATTTCAAATTTGATAAGTGATTAAACTTCTTATCACAATATTCACACTTGTGAGGCTTTTTGTCCTCATGTATCAATTTATGCGATTTCAAATTTGAGAAGCGAGTAAAACTCTTCTCACAAATTTCACATTTGTGAGGCTTTTTACCCTCATGTATCAAATTATGTAACTTCAAATGAGACAACTGAGTAAACCTCTTCTTACAAATTTCACACTCATGGGGCTTTTTACCCTCATGTATCAAATTATGCCTTTTCAAAACTGATAAGCGAGTAAAACCCTTCTTACAAATTTCACATTTGTAAGATTTTTTACCCTCATGTACCAAATAATGCCTTTTCAAAGCTGACAACTGAGTAAAACCCTTCTTACAAATTTCACATTTGTGAGCTTTTTTACCCTCATGTATCAATTTATGCGATTTCAAAGCCGACAAGCGAGTAAAATCCTTCTTACAAATTTCACATTTGTGGGGCTTTATACCCTCATGTATCAAATTATGTAATTTCAAAACTGACAAGTGAGTGAACTTCTTCTCACAAATTTCACACTTGTGAGGCTTTTTGCCCTTATGTATCATATTATGCAATCTCAAAGCTGTGAGCGTCTTAAAGCTATTATCACAAATATTACACTTGTGTGATCTTTCATTCTTCTTAGTCAATAAAGCCTTAATGCAAATTTTGCCTACATGAGTACAATTTCCAGTTTGTTCAAAATGGAGAAGTTTTCCTACAGGTGTTGTTTTTGTGATATCACTTTTTCCACTTTCACACTCAGAACAATCCTTTCCATAAACAAAACTTGTGTTTTTCCCTAAGGCTTCAGCTGAGATCAATAGTGAATCACCACTGCTAACACCAGAAGCTGCTTCTGAGGATAATCTGAAATGTTGGAGAATTTAAAATTAGGTAAATTAATCAAAGAGTGAAAGGAAATTAAATGTGAAAACAAAATCTTTGCTTGCTAACAATCATCAACTACAGTTACAAATTCTTCTTACTGTACATTTCTTTCATTAAAATTGAAATAGCTTTGTTAATCTGCAATATATTAATAAAAGTTTTCAAATAAAAAACACCAATGGTAATGGTATCACCAGTCTGAAGTTTCTGCAATACAAGCAATGTGTGTTATATGCAATGGGAATAACACCAACTTTCAGATTTACTTTAACAACTATTCAAAGTAATTCCTGTGTTGATTAAACTTGGCAAGAAAACCTTTTCATAACAAAGTGGTAATTAACAAACCAGGACACAGTCAGCAGCCAATACAATGAATGCAATGTTTGTCACAGATTCTCAAGTATGGATGATAGATCAGCATGTTATATATTCAAACTTGTAATGTTTCAAAAACACTCGTTGCTTTTTTTTTAAAAAGAAAAAGACCCTTGTCACATATGTTTCTCCATTCACTCTTCTTACAAAAGGTCAGTTAATCTACTTAATGTTAAGATAAAAATCATGAAAATGCTTTCCTTATACAGTTTGTTGTAGGTAAAAGAAAAATTGAGTTTTACTTATGGATGCCCTTTAAATGCTGTGGTCCTTAGCGCACCATTCTATATTTGGCAAGAAAGATTAATAATTTCGTTCAGAGGCCTCTTCATCAGGCTTGAGGTTCTTTGATGTGCTTTACTTCCCTTTTGAAGTAAGACATGCTAAGGATTTTTACGCCCAAAAAAATATGTTGCCCTCCGCAAGCATTAAATTTGTGACCTCCATTGTGTAGTGGTTACCATGCTAGCTTCTAGTTCCCGAGGTCGTGGATTAAAACCCGGTGGAGGGCGATGGATTTTTTTCAAGCATAAAAATCCTTAGCATGGCTTCCTTCAAACGGGAAGTAAAGCACGTCAAAGAACCTCAAGCCTGATAAAGAGGCCTCTAAGAAAAATTTCCAGTCTTTCACGCCCAATATAGAATGGGACGCTAAGGGCTATAGTAGTTAAATGGCTCCATAAATAAAACTCAATTTAATTAGCTGTAACCTAGGAACTAGATGGTAACCTTTACACCACTGAGGATAACTTTAGGTAAAAGAGGATACAGGAGTTCAAGTGATAGGAAGAACTTCAAAAGGCAGATTACTATATGCTGGTTTTGTACCCTCTACATGATCCCATAGTTATTTAATAACATAAAAGTGATACAGTTTTCATATAATGCAAACACCCTTTTGGAAAGAATGAGAACTCATTTATATGCTAATGTAATCTATGCAAGATGTTGGTGGTCACAATATCCAGCAATTCCCATAATTTTTCATAACTCAAACAAAACCCTGAAACCAAGGACAGATGTCACTGTACCATAATACTTGTTCATGAATACAGTTTTACTTTACAATATTGAGTTTATTTTCATACAATGAAGTCACATGAGCTGTCTTTATGTTATTGTTTCTTCATTTCTAACATCTTTGCTAAAGCTAAAAGCAAACTACCCATTTCTTTCATCATGCTTCATTTGCCAGGTTTACCCTTTCAGAAGCGGGGAAGTTGTTTTCACTATGAAGTATAAAAAACAATACGTGTTTATCTTATTGTCATTTTTCACTTCTAGCGCCTTTATTAAAACTAAAAGCAAAATCATATTTTGTTTTCATCACACTGTATTTCCATTGTTTACCCTTTCAGCAAGAGGCAATTTATTTTTCAATACCTCTCTACTTTGTTTAATTTGCACTTTCAAACATTTGTAAGTCCTTCATGTTGCCAGAAACAAATTAAGAAGACGCAATTTCTGAATAAACAAAAAACTATACAATTGTATAATCATGTGATGCAGTTATACTATTCTGTAATTCATAACATTTTTAAACCAGAAATGTATTATTGTTTTTCACAATAAAAAAGAGAAAAAAAAAACAAAAAAAAACAATGTACTTGTCAAGGGCCAAACCATTTTGCAGTCTAGGCACTGAGCTACATAGCAACGAGTGTGTTTTAACTGCTTAACCACTTTAACCCTGGAACAGAGTGGCTGCTGAATCAGCGGTGTGATACCTCATTTTAGATTTGAATTTATTGCAGGAAACTTAGGCCAGCCGACTATAAGTTGCCTATCTCAAAATCACTGTTTACTATCCCTTTAAATGTGTGCAGTTGAACTGTGAAACATACTTCAGTATACATTGCTAATTAAGTTAACTGTAGTATTAAATGCAGTAAAACCTACTTACATAGAATTACTAGGTTTTGGCATCCAGAAACTTCAATGTTTACATCTGTATAATTAGAACAAAGGTTATTCAGCAGTTTTGACACATTCATTACAGACACATCTGCAATATTTGAAAACTAGCAATTATGAAATAAATATAGCATGCAATTTATACCATTATATGATTGTTGCCATTTAAGCTGCCTTCTTCTGATTATTACATCATGGCCATCTATGTATATCGCTAGGAATATGAATGCACGCAAGCACAGCTCAGCATACACATGCATGCATGCAAGTTTCCTCTCTTTATAATATTAGCATAGATACAGAAGCACCAGTAAAGGAAAACATAAACAAGAATCAAAAGGTTTCTTATTGAAACTTTAACCAAGAGTCATGACTTACCCTGCTGATATCACTTGAGTTAAGTCCCCATCCTGTAACAGAATAATACAAACGTACAGTTTCACATAAATCACCTTATAACCAAGGCGCTAGTAACCTAGTAGTTGAATACCTTTAAACAAAAATCATCATCCATACAACCATCAATTAAATGCCCTGCCACAGATAGTTATCTTTGAAGTAGCAGGTATGATTTATTTATGTAAATTGGTATATGATATTACAAGTTATGCAGAAACAAGGATTTGACATTACATTATGTAATGACATGAAAGAAAGCCAAGCAAAGGAAATCATTTAAAATAAAGAGAGTTACACTACATCACTAAAATGTTCGAACATTGATCATTTTAGTGATGTAGTGTAACAACCTTCAACTCTCTTTATTTTAAATTATGACGCATCACTGTTACTAACTTCTAAATCTTCAAAATTAGTCAAACGAAATCATATTTGGATATGAATAAGTTTGATCTAAAGAAACTGTACAAAGGAATGTTTACAGAAAGGTAAATCAGAATCTGTGATACAGTTAACCAAGTATTTAAAATATCTGATATGCTATACACACATGACTTTCTTTAGCAACAACAAATTCACATATATCCCTATTCATACAAAGAGTAAAGCCCCATTCTAAATGAAAAGTAAGCACAGATGAAGCATAAATGCAAGCCTTTACATGGTTATTTAATAGAAGCATTTACGTAGTGTCACTTAAAGTGCTATTTAATGCAAGAGATTGCAAACTCCAAACTTGTGTTGCATGCATAGAAGATGAATGATTTATATATTTCTTTCTCTAAGCATTCCCAGCTTATGAATAATGCAAGATTTTATGCCATTTATGTACAATCATGGTGCTCTTACGTTTGGCCTTGCTATGCCAGATCCGATTTGTTGAAACCTTCATACAACACTTTTTATTCCTATTTATTATAAAGAACAGATGTATTTCCAAATTGGATATACTGGCCATGTTATTCAATTTGAAACTTGAGGTATGCTCACAAGATTTTCACATGCAATTTAAGGATCTAGAAACCTGTGCCACTTTTGCTATGCCTACATTGTGAACACAGCCATATTCATCTATCCACATTACAGGATGTTTTTTCCCCAAGGATAATTTAAATTAAGCAAGAAATGCTTTATTTATTTTCTGTTAAGCTAATACTTACTGTAGTCTGACAGGGCATTCAGCACAGGCTCTTTGCCAGTCATATCCATGCAACAGAATTACTTCTATACAAATTTTTTAATTCTCTATAGCTAACCCCAAAAAAGGAATTAATAGCTAACAAAAAGTTATATTAACTCAGATTCCCTTTCTATAAGCGAGTTACATTTCTTTAACTTTACTTAAAAACTGACCTAAGCTTCTGCAATACTTTTAAAAAATCCCCCTTAATGCTGTTTCCCTATCTACCTTGGCTCATTTCTGCTCCAAAAATTCCTTCCTCCATAGATCTATTCCTCCGCAAACAAATACTGTATGCTCCAGATCTTCCCTCCATGAATGTGACACTATATCTGTGGGATGTCCTTCCTTATCCCGCTTAATCTCCAAACACCAGTTCCTAAACATGCTATTCCCTTCTCTTGCTCGTTATTTACTTTATCAACATATGTCTTCCTTTCCCATGTTTCCTGCATTGGTATATAGCATTTCCGAGAGCTTTTATCCATTATCCACCAAAAAGTTCTTGGATTTCTGTCTTCAAAACTCTTTCTTATCATCTTCCAAAAATTATGATTATTCCCTTCCCTCCTCCAGTATTCCGCCATCCCATTCATTTCCAGGTTCTTTCAGATGTTACTAGTCCATCCAAAGTTCTTAAGACTTTTCCTGATACTTTACACACAGGCTTAACAAATTATTATTTAAATCCTAAACCAATATTTCAGTGTTCTTTTGAAAATATATCTTTACAGTAAGTAATATCAACTACCCTTGTACTTTACTCCTGGACTATTTATTGTTTTTCTGATGATTATATTTATATTAGCTCTGCACAATGTATTAATCATGCAATACACTGTAATTTTTATTGCAATTTTATTAACATGTAATAGCACAGAAAAATTAATATATTTATGTAATATGCAACTATGTAATAATATATTTATTGTAATTATTTTGATGTTTTCTATTGCTGTGATAAGCTTAATGGTAATAAAATTTATTATTATTATTATTATTATTATAATAACGTTACCCTTCCCTTCTCCATCTGCGCTACTTCTTTTGTCACCACACTTGGTAAGCCCAACACTTCCCTACAAAACATCCTATGGACCTTATCAATGGATTCCTCCCCATAATTCAGTCCCCATATTTCTACCCCATATAGGATTTTAGATTCTACAATCACATTACAAATTTCTTCTAACCACTTAACTTCAATGTTTACAGCTTCTGATTACTGACATGGCTCCTTTTCCTTTTGTCAATGCTTTCCCATCTCCACTTCCATCTATTTTAATACCTAAGTAAATACATTCTTGTGCTACGTTATACTCCTTCTTCCACATTTCATGTTTACTCAATTTTGCTCTTTTCTTAAGTATCACTTTGCTCTTTGGGATTTTCCAGATTCAGAGTTAGGTTCCATTCATTACAGTATTTATCTACTTCCTGAAGTGCTTGCTTCAGACTATTAATTGTAGTTGATCCTACTACCAGATCATCAGCATGCAGTAGCCCAGGAATTACGATATTATTTAGTACACGTTTACAATTATTGTTCTTGGTTATCTCTAATAAAATGTTGTCAATAAATAAATTACAGTATTGGGCTTAATTTACATCCTGCCGTAAAACTTTCCGTTGTGTTATATCTCTAGTTGCTACTCCTTCGTCCACCCTCACACACAAGATGTTCTCCTTGAACAAGGCTATCAGAATATTTAACCTGTGTTGACTCAATCCTTTACATAATAGTTTATGTCATAGTAACTGTGGCTCAACCCTGTCAAACTTTCTCTAGGTCAATAAATGCCATATATAATTTTCCCCTTTTTCACCTATCTACTGTTTTTATTATAAACATATTGATAGTTCTCCTCTCAGATTTGGAACACCTAAAGGATATTATTTTCTTCTGCCCAATTCTGTATCCAATTTGTCAAAATACCAGTAACTAACTTTCCTACATTCATATATTCCTAGTAGTGCAATCCCACAATAGCTGTTTAATTTGATGTATTACCTTTCCCTTTATAAATTGGGTAAATCCTTGCTCTTCTCCAGTTCACCAGTACATACACCATTTTTTAAATGATTTAAACAGACCTGTTAATTTCTTAACTCTATCTATGTTACTGCACCATTCTTTAAGAAATTCTGTAGGAATCCCATCTAGACCATTGCTTCATCTCTTTTCATTATTTTAACCCGTCTACTTTCTCATGACTTATTGCACTGTCCAAAATTTCCACATGCCTAATACTGATCTCAAGGTGTAATGTC
Source organism: Deroplatys truncata (assembly GCA_030765065.1). Classification (NCBI taxonomy): domain Eukaryota; kingdom Metazoa; phylum Arthropoda; class Insecta; order Mantodea; family Mantidae; genus Deroplatys; species Deroplatys truncata. The sequence goes on along the minus strand of CM060981.1, from coordinate 303,117,694 downwards.
TTCCTACTGCCACCATATTCCCCACAAAGAGTTTTGAAGTAGACTAGACACCCTTCTGGGTCAATATTCGGCTGATCTACATATTTACTATATGGTGATTTTATAGCCTTTTATATCCTGTACATATTCCTCCTACACTTCCTTGTTCTCTCCACTTTTCCGATCTACATATTTACTATATGGTGATTTTATAGCCTTTCATATCCTGTACATATTCCTCCTACACTTCCTTGTTCTCTCTACTTTTCTGATCTACATATTTACTATATGGTGATTTTATAGCCTTTCATATCCTGTACAGATTCCTCCTACACTTCCTTGTTCTCTCCACTTTTCTGATCTACATATTTACTATATGGTGATTTTATAGCCTTTCATATCCTGTACATATTCCTCCTACACTTCCTTGTTCTCTCCACTTTTCTGATCTACATATTTACTATATGGTGATTTTATAGCCTTTCATATCCTGTACAGATTCCTCCTACACTTCCTTGTTCTCTCCACTTTCATATCCTGTACATATTCCTCCTACACTTCCTTGTTCTCTCCACTTTTCCGATCTACATATTTACTATATGGTGATTTTATAGCCTTTCATATCCTGTACATATTCCTCCTACACTTCCTTGTTCTCTCCACTTTTCCAATCTACATATTTACTATATGGTGATTTTATAGCCTTTCATATCCTGTACATATTCCTCCTACACTTCCTCGTTCTCTCCACTTTCATATCCTGTACATATTCCTCCTACACTTCCTTGTTCTCTCCACTTTCATATCCTGTACATATTCCTCCTACACTTCCTTGTTCTCTCCACTTTTCCGATCTACATATTTACTATATGGTGATTTTATAGCCTTTCATATCCTGTACATATTCCTCCTACACTTCCTTGTTCTCTCCACTTTTCCAATCTACATATTTACTATAAGGTGATTTTATAGCCTTTCATATCCTGTACATATTCCTCCTACACTTCCTTGTTCTCTCCACTTTTCTGATCTACATATTTACTATAAGGTGATTTTATAGCCTTTCATATCCTGTACATATTCCTCCTACACTTCCTTGTTCTCTCCACTTTTCCAGCATCTATTTCACTAGCTCTCTTGATGCTTTACATTCATCAAACCAATGCTCCACTGTTTAAATATTTTCTTTCTCACCCTCATTACCTCTCCTGCCACCTGCAGTACATCATTAAAAATATTTATTGCTTTCTCTATTTCATTTTCATTTGAAATGACACTAACCCGTTGCTTGCATATCTGTCCACTATAATATCATCTTTCCATTTAAATCCCACATACTGTTTATAATAACTTTTCCTACTTTCTGGATTCTGATTTATCCTGTTTATTTGAGTTTAATGTTCACTATCAGTGGGAAATGGCCACTGCTGGAACTTAAATTAAGAACTCTGAAGTTGTTAAGCACACATTCCATATTAATTGGCCATAAAATACAATCAATTACACTTTGTCCATTCTTATTTATAAAGGTAAATTCTCCATTAATATCCTTGCCATATTTCCATTTAAGATACTCAGTGAATTATGTTCACAAAATTCAATAAACTTGTCACTAGCTCTGTTCGTAATTTTATCCTTAATTTTTCTAGCCTTTTAGCCATTATTTCATCACTCAATTAATAGTTTATTTTGAACACCCTTTTCTCCTAATCTGATGTTAAAGTCCCTCATTAATATGGACTCGTTATTTACATACTTCTCACAATCCTCTTCCAGCTGATTAAATAGGTTAGGGTTGTGAAAGTGTGAGGATACAAGTGGGTTGTACACTATTCCCAAACAACTTATTTAATCATCTAAATACTTGTCACCCAGTATTACAGCATCTGTTTTGCTGTCTAGACCAACTCTTCTTGATTCCTTTGCTTAAAGATTTCCTTATAAAACACCCTATACCACCAGACATTCTCTCTTTCACTGCTATCTTGACCCTTTATATCAGTGTACAAAAATCTTTTACTGCAAGATCCTCTTCTTTTAATTTATGTTTCAGTTACTCAAAAATAATCTAGCTTGCTCAGTAAGTGGTTTACACTTACCATGTAAATTTTACTTTTGAGTCCCTCGCATTTTCAAAAGCCTAATGTCCTAGTTTCTTGTTCCCTATTGTGGACCTGGTATAAATCTCAATGTATCAAGAGCATCGCTTCTTATAAGCTCATACCTTGTTCTTGTTGTTATATTTTCATCCACTACCAAAATACTGCCATGTTCTGAGCACAAAACACTATCAGAAGTCTCTTATCCCTCTCTCACATTCACTCCCTCTCCCACTACTCTGCAACCATGACTTCTTACACTTTTCAACTAATTTATATGATTCTTTCAGCTCACAGTTTTCTTTCATCTGTTCTTGCTCTTGCTAACAATTCCTGTTGATCCAGCTGACATTTTAACTGCTTCTTCCATGACAGCATTTAATGCAACAGCTGTCTCTCTCTTGGTGAAATAACTCCTGCCGTTGTAGCTCTGGGTTCTCGACTGCCTCATCACCTGTAGAACATCTCACCTCCAAATGCCCCTCATTGCATTTCCTTCCTTGTGTGCTCACTGGTCCATGTGTTGTTTTTCTCTTCAGCAGTTACATTTGCTCCTTCTACCCAGAATTGTAAATTTCAAATGCAGGAACCCTTATCAGCTGCTGTCACTTCCATCATAGTTCGTATTAAATTTTGCTTTTATCTCCCTTTGAACTGGCATCAAAACCTTATTAATAAAAACATTGCCGCTTTTCAGCATCTTAACTTTTGCTAAGATATTGTAAATTAACAGTGATGTTGTGAACTCAGCCACAATTGGTCTTTTCGGTATTCCTTCCTACTCGGTATGCCTCCACTATCTTCCAACCATTCACCTCCATTCCCAAGTTTTGAACCAAAACTTAGAAAAAAACCTCTTACACTGGACAAATCCCTCTCTTCTCTTCTATATCTGTAAAGACCAGATTAAATCTTTGTCTCCTATGGTCCAATATTTCCACATCCAATTTCACTTCTTTCTTTATTCCTTTGATTTCTTTCTTTCATGTTGTCTGTTATTTCCCTGGTCACTCTGTTCAAAATATCAGTTATCCGTTGCTTCATTCCATCCATGAGATTTTCCAACAATGTCTGGATATCTCCTGGCCCCTGGTTTAGTTCAATTCCTCCTATCATTAATATTATCATAACAACACTCCCTACTAATGAATAGCTTGTCACCATACAACCTCCACGGTGCCTGTTTTCTAAATTTCGTGTGCATAAATAGTTTGATCCTTGCCCTATACATTACCAAATCCACTCCCATAGTTGCTTAAACCACTCTTCCTCTCACTTCTGAAGCTTACAACAAACTCAACCATTTCTCTTCCTGTTTCATTAACCACATTAGTTTATTGGTCCTCAAGAATAAATAACACACACAGTTTCATCATCCCAAAGTGAATGGTTATGCCCTGTTGTTGAGCCACATTGCACCCAGACAAGATGTTCACAGCACAGGTGTTTTAAATCACCAACAGGATTACGTGTTAATTTCACTAGAAGCTCATAACTTTTCTGAATAACAAAGAGTAAAGCTAAAACTAGTCAATCACTTAGCATAATCCAGTTAATACCTACTAGGTGATAAACAACAGTCCAACATCTGCTTTGAAAATGAGTGAACATGGTATCTGAACTTATTAGTTGAACCAAAAAAGAGCGATTTTTAAGATTTACACCATTTGACAGTAATCCCGAGAAAGTTAGTGTGAACACCAAAAATCGTGTTGGTTCCATCTTGTTGTGTACATGTAAGAAATGTATACCTATGAATAATGAGGAGGAAAGTGTGTGTTGCTTGGACTATGAAAAAACAAAATTGGCGATGGTTGATCTTGTCTATATCACAAAGCATCCTAATTTTCATAAATTAGTTATTGATTGTGATGCTTTGAATATTGCGAGCCATAATTTAGTGTTAAAATCAAAAAGTTGAGCTAAACATAAATTACTCACTGCCAACAATCCTGCTAACAAGAAGCTGGCACTATTCCTACTACAACAATTTACAGTGTGGATTAATTCATGGACTGCTATTGGACACAGAAGAACTGTCATACCATCATGTGTATAGCTTAATATTATAAATGGTTTTCCAGAACCCAACCAAGTATATTAGGCTTCAAACTTCACTAATAAACACAAATTAAAAATAGTAGTTTTAATATATTGAAGAAAGAGTGAGCCGACTTAAGATACTCTTTGCTCCTCTTACTACATATTACATGCAGGACATGTTTCATTAGGCATTCCCCACATCTTCTGCTGCTATGCGTCGACTGACTTCGGAGTAGGATTGCAGTTCTCTGGTGCCATCTGTTGACCGATTGATGAACTTAGTGATGAGATCTGTTCCCGGTGGTATTTCAAAGTTCATCAGTTGCTCTTGGAAGTCAATCTTTCTTCAATTTAGTTAAATGCTTCACTGTGTGTAAGTTTTAATTTTTCAAGAAACTAGTAGGTTTAAAACATTATTTATTATATTATTCTTTAAAATTGTATAACGTGTCTATGATCAATCTTTTTATGTTGACCGAAAATGTGATAATTGCTTCAATTGTAGTAACTGTAATGAAGGACAAAGTGTGAGAGCTATATTCTATGGTAGTGACAGATCAATTGCTGTGTCAGGTAATGAATCCATACAATCTGTGTGCAGAGATTTTTTTATTTCACGCATTATCAGCAGTCTCCACTCTTCATTACATTCCTGATATTTGTTTTCCATAATCCAAGACCCAGATGTTTTGGAATACTGAGTTGTGTCACCAGTCTTATTTTTTTATTATTTACATTGAAATTTTGATCTAGCGCTGCTATCATGGATCCAAGTTGAAGGCCAGTATATGATAAATGTATTCTTTTCTGAGCATATATGCGACAAAGACTGTGATAACTTTCTAAACTGCCAGTATGTGTCTAATGTCAAATCTGAGCCAAATCTTTTAAGAAGTGCTATCCAAAGTAATTTTCTTCAGAGCATGATAAGCGTTTGATTTGCTTTAATCCCTAATTTATTTTTTTGTTCTTCTCCCAACAATTAATCATGTTCACAAGATTTCCATTCACCATTTTCTAGCCATTTATGTTCATTTTTTATATGATGAATTAATGTGAATTTTTCAATTAATATGGTACTGTTCACATTACGGTTTTGCACAGCCCACCATAAATGGCTATTTATACTGGTTTTCCATGTTCTCAGCTATGAGTATTTTTTTCTAACATTTTAATTTTTTTCATTACACTTTTACACCAGTGCCTTGCATCAAATTCATATTCAACTTCCAGATACTCAGCTTTTAACAGGTGTCTTGCACCATTATGTCTGTCGAAGAGAAAAACTTCAACTCTACACACTTCCTGTTTTGCAAGTCTAGTCATTATGTCATCACAAGCAGCATTTTCCAAATCACCTTTCACCATATCTCTGTAAACAAGTTCAAAATTAATGCTTTTGCAGGAATTTAAATCCATGACAGAATAGATTAAATATTTGACTGAAAATTCTGGGAAGTCATACTGTCCATCCCCTACCAACCACATAGGTGTACCACAACCTTTTAATGAATTCAAGTTCTTTATTCTTTCTTGAACCCAAAATGCTCTAGCAAATGGTGCTGTCATGTGTTTTGAATGGTTTTATTGAATGTATGCCTCGAAAACATTGCCAAACCCAGTGAAAATGCTGAAACAGTATACCAGATAATAATAAAGAACTTTCTATTAAAGCATTTCCTTTGGTTTCTTTCTTGATAAATTTTGTGAGTTCCAAGTAAATGTATTAGTGCAATAACACATAGCATTGTCCCTTTAATGTAATAAGAAATTGTTTTGACTTCATTTCCACATAAAACATATACCTTGAAAAATAAAAGTACAGATGTCCAAGCAACAATGAAATATGCCGCTGTAGCTTTATCTCCATGTATGGTAAAATTCTTCTTCTTCTTTGTTATCATTTGTATCAGAATCTGAAGTATCATGTTCCTAGAAACTTTCATCCAGTTTATCCCAATCTTCATCATTGCTTGTTTCATAGATGTTTTCAGGTTCCAACAATATATATTTCCTTATGATTTCAGCACCTAGTTCACATTGTACTTCTGAACTCTTGATTTTTTCATCACATTCTATTCTGAATTCTCTTTCACTATCTTTATCATCACCTTCGTTGTCAGTTTTATTGCAAGTAACACTATCACATAGCTCAGAAACTATGCTTTTACAATCTTTAGTCTCATATCGTTCTGTTCTTTGCTCTTGGATGAAGATGATGAAGGAATAATTGTCTTACTAGAACGTCATACCTGGAAATTGTCTTCATTTTTCCTTATAGTAGGAATAGTTCCAGGTTTTAACAAAGGCCCTCTGAAATTTTCATAAGCTGCTTTTTTAATAACTGTGTCTGTTCATAATCTGTGTCCTTAAAATAGAAGGAACGTAAACAAGCACCGGGACCAGGCAAGAAAAACTTTTCGTTTGCAAACTTCTACCTATATCCTATATCTTTTGGGAATATTTCTCTGTTTGAAAATGTGTGAAAATGAGTTCCCTTATCTCATTACAGCCATATGCACAACATTGAGGCATTTTGTTTTTCACTATATTACGTTGTTTGTATAATACTAAACTGACTCAATAACACCATCACAAAGTACTCTTGAACTTAAATATCAACAAGGAGAGTTTTTGAAAACATATTACTGTGTACAGCAATGACTGACTTGTGATCTTCCCAATACCTTCAGGGCATGACTGGCTCTGATGACGTATAAGATGGTTATTACTTCGCTTGTGCAGCGATAACGGTGTGGGAGAGTAAGAAAACAATCTTACTACTGCATTTTAAGGGTCATGTCTTTTATTTAGGAAGGAACATGGTTATTATGTTTTGTTTCCCTCTAAACCTCTTAGCGCCAGAGCCAATCTGGTCAGCTTTCTGAAACCTGCTGTAGAGAGCTGAAAGCGTAATTCTCTTTACCGGTGTAAAGTCTTGTCTGGGTGCAGTGTGGTTCAACAACAGTTCATAACCATTCACTTTGGGATGATGAAACTGTGTGTGTTATTTATTCTTGAGGACCAATAAACTAATGTGGTTAATGAAACGGGAAGAGAAATGGTTGTGGTTTCACACCACAACACCTGTCTGTTGTCATTTGCAAGGCCAGTAATGTTCAATAAATGTTACTCTTGGCAGATACCACTCTTCACTTATTTAGTTTATAATGGAAGTGTATAACTGTAGCAGAGACATTCTCATTCAATTGCAGTTTTCATAATATACCAGATATGGATTTTGTACCATTCTTGAAATAGTGTTAAATACAACCTTTTTCCAGTATTTCAAAGTTCTGCAATCATTTAATAAAAATACAGCATCATGTGATTGACATCTGTTCCCCCATATAATGATTTTAATCCAAGATTATATCAGGCTTCATTTTACCTCCCATTTATGATGGTGCTTGTTTGGCATGTACTGCATGAGCAAAGAGTGACATTTGGTTCCCAGCAATTGACAGTGTTGATGAGTGTAATGATACTGAAATAGTCTGTTTGCATGTTCCCAAATAGGTTGGAATCTAGTACATGGGTCATAATTTGGAGTACGAGGAGGAGAAAGCCTAACCAAGGAGTATGGAAAATGTCCTTGGTACTCCAGTAGGAAAACACGGTACATTTTTTCACAAGCCCCATGCTCAAAATAACTGCAATGAAAGCACTTATCTCCTGCTTGGTTGTTCTTAGACTTGAAATGTTCTTGTTCTTGAACTCGGTGAGAGATCTCTTGCCGCAAGCACCTGATTTGCATAACAAATTGTTTCGGCAACAATGAGGTTAAGGATTGCAGTAGTGTAATAGATTGAAGTAAACTATAGGCGAAAAATCAGGGTTAGGGACATGCTTTGGCCCAGGGAATTCCATAAAAGAGAATGTGGACAAGGGGCTGCAGTCAGTTTCAGTAGGATAAACTTCAGTAAAGGTTTTCTGCAGAGTATCATCTTCAATGTTGCCATCATAATCAGTAGATCCCTCTTCTGATTGTGAATCAACTCCATCCTCAAGGATGTTGTCTTCTGTAAAGGAAACATTCAATCCCATCATTTGCGGTGGAGAACCAGGGGCATGCCTTGAATGATACCATTTGAAGAATAGATATTGCTATCAGTATCCAATAATAGCTCATCTGCATCAACTTCACACTTATCATAATACACTAACAACTTTTCTTCATCTTCGCCTGGTGTGAAAATCATGAGAAGCAATCACCAACTTTCACTACAACAGCACAATGAGTTCTGTGGAACTCAAAACATTTAGTCCTGGTGAAATCTCAAAATTGAAATTTTGGGTGGAAAACTTTACTTCCTAACCACATGTAGGTTATAGAGAAAGTAAAAATGCTTAAGATATGTAGGAATAAACTGGGTTCTACACCAATAAGACATGTACTGACTTGTAAACAGGTCCCACAGTTATCTAGTAACATAAAGTTACTGTCAATTTGGCAATTTAATATCATTCCAGCATGTTGCCATGGTAGCTCAATTGGTTAAAGCAACCGGAGGGAAACAAGATCTCTAGTTCAAATCCCAGCTACGGCACTGAATTTTTCAGTTGTCTGATTCTACCTTTCCAACCTTGTACTACACAAGGCTTGTGTGGAAGAACAATTAATTACCATAAAAGCTACGTAGTTTTTACATAACACAGAAACCCTTAATATATACAACAAAACAGAGGTGAAGCTGGTGAAGATGAAGATTCTGCACTCCTAGATCACCAAGTTAACCAATCTCTTTGGAAATGACACATAGTCTGCATCCACGAAGAAAAATAATCTCAGCAGTTGAACGATTCCTAATGTTAGCTCGACGCAATTTTCTATTTACAATTATTTAACAAACTTGATTACAACATGCAAATAAAATAAAGCAACACTTTCTTACATGAGAGTTATTACAAAATTACACACTGGTATCACACTGTTTTTAGTTTTAAATCATGACCACTTATATATAGTGCTTGGAATGAAACATTTGTCTTATTTTACATGGATTTTCTGTGGAGTAACAACTATTTTCTACCCCATAGCAATCTCAATGAAAACTCAACACTTTCTTCCCAAATATCTTCTTTCATAACACCAAAGTGTTAATTTTGTACCACATAGGCTTTGTAAATCCACTTTACTCTTTCATTAATTTATGAATTGAAATTATAAGGTACTCTATATTCCATGTCCCTAAAAAAGAATGTGACTTTTAAATCATGAAAGAACTACCTCAATCATAGAGTGGTTCTTGAGATTACCCCACATACCAACTTTCTTTCTTTATAATATCATTAGCTGAAATACCTGGTGTTGCCCATGGTATGACAATTTATCACAACATTTAGCGTTAAGTTGAGCTTGTCCATAGCCTTGTGTTTTTCTGGAGACATTTAAAAATTATTACACAAGACACTTACAGAGTAATTATAACCCTCAGGACACTATAAAGAAGAAAAAAGCACTACAAAAGCGCTGTTGAACCGCAAATACCAGTTTGTAATGGTAATTTCTGGTCAATGCAACTGAATGACTGCTACCCTGTCACAAATATTATTACACAAGACACTTAAAGAGTAATTATAACTGTCATGACACTATAAAGAAGAAAAAAGCACTACAAAAGTACTGTTGAACAACCACAAATACCAGTTTGTAATGATAATTTCAGGTCAATGCAGCTGAATGACTTCTACACTGTCACAAAAATTATTACACAAGACACTTAACAAGTAATTATAACTCTCAGAACACTATAAAGAAGAAAAAAGCACTACCAGTGGCGGTTCTTGGGTGATCACATACTTGCAAATACATACGCACTAATTTTTCCCTGTATGTGAATATGCATATGCCTCTATAGGTATGTATACAAGAAGGGAAAATGTCAAACTTTCTTCTGTCTGAAGAGCTTATTTAAACTCTCCGCGCCTTCTTTACCAAATGCCAGTGCATTTGGTCAACGAGCTGTAGAGACGCACAAACGAGATTTTGCGACTGGCGAAGGAAGCTTTAAGGCAAGAGGCCGAGGGGAGCGGGGCAATGCTTGTATTTGAAAGTACGACAAGTTAACGCAGTGTAATCGACAAGCCCAAGAGATGCGACGTTATGGCGCAAGCGCACTGCATTCCCGTATAACTTCATTTCATTCTCTGCTACCCTTGCTACGAACATTTCCCTCGCTGTTGTCTAGTAGAAGTTGCGATAAACCTGCTACGCACTGCCAACTTTACGTTTCTAAGCACAATCTAGCCATTTTCTGTATTAACATGATAGTTATGTTAATGCTGCAAACACATTTCATCTATTTTGATTAAACCATTATAAATGCATATAATTATTCTACATAATATAATAAGGTAAATACTTCAGTTTGGGTTAGTTAATTTCTTAGGGTGTTTTCAGTTTTGTTTGCTATGTTTGTGTCCTGGTGGCAATTGGTATGCGTTTGAATCGGCCCATAGCAGTAGATTTGAATCTGTGTAAGTGTGGAAATGAATAGCGTTGCAAAACTAAAAGAGATAAACCTTTCGGGTTTATCCTTAGAAGAAAAGCTGCAAATTAAAAATGAAGGCAGACCGCTGCCACCAATCGATTTAGTTCAAGTGACTAATTGTAAAGGGAAGACCGTTACAAGAAAGTTCGAAAGTGTGTATAAAAGTTGCTCGTGGATATGTGCTTGTTAAGCAACTAACCGGCTCTTCTGTTTTCTGTGTTTATTGTTTGCGGGTGAGAGAAACGGCACCTGGACAAATAATGGTTGTGGTGATATTGGTCATTTAAAACAAAAAATGGCAAAACATGAGAGCTCAATCGCCCATATGAATTGCGAATTAGAACTAAATGTTCTGGGAAAATATAATACATCTCAACAGTTAGACAGTGCTTTTAGGTGTAATGTGGAAAAACACAATGAGGAAGTTACTAAGAACAGATATGTCTTGTCGCAGATAATTAATTGCATAAAATTCTGTGGAGCATTCGAGTTAGCTCTCAGGAGACACGACAAAAGTCAAAGTTCATTGAACCCTGGAGTGTTTCGTGGACTGATAAACTTCACCGCAGAATTAGATTCCGCGGTGAAAGATCATCTCAAGCACGCCAGCATTTTTCGAGGAACGTCAAAAGAAGTACAGAATGATCTGTTGCAGTGTATGCTTGATGTATGCCAAGAAGAAATTAAGAGAGAAATTTTCTAAAGCAGACTATATCCCTGTAATTGCCGATGAAACATCTGATATTTCATCTCTTTATCAAATGGTGGTTGAGTTTCGTTACGTGCTACCAAATGGTAAGCCAGTGGAAAGATTCTGGACATTTTTAAATCCAGATGGACAAGATGCGAACGCTCTCTCCCTATGTATAAAAAACGCGCTCTATATGGTGGTATCTGAAACTTAAAAAACAAAGTCGTGTCTCAGAGTTATGACAGTGCAAATGTTATGAGTGGGCAGCATGCTGGTGTACAACCATTGTTGAAGAAAGATTACCCTTTCGTTCACCACATTCATTGCTATGCACACAAATTGAATTTAATTATGGCGCAAGCAGCAAGTCAAAATACGGAAGTTTGAATATTTTTCGTGGACTTAAATGAAATTTCTGCATTTTTTCTAATTCTCCACAACGAGTTCATGTTTTGGATGAGATTGTAGGTAGGAGGATACCTGGAGTTTCAACAATAAGATGGAATTTCAAATTCCGATTAGTACAAACAGTTTTCGAGCATAAAGAATCCATTACCGAATGTTTAGACACCATAGAGAAAAGCAGTAAATAAAGCAACATAATAGTTCAGGCTAGAGGACTGCGCCTTAAACTGATACCGCCAGACTTCTTGTTCTGGCTAGAAATATTCTTTATTATAATGCCACATGTGGATGTGCTATCTAATCAGTTCCAAAGACGATCCATTGATGCAGTATTTGCAAAATCTGTCATTGAAACAGTTGAAAGCGCAATAAAGGATGTTAGACGAAAGATTGATGATATAGCTGAGAACCCATGTTATTCAGCAGAATCTGTAAAATGACGTCACGTTGACATTTGTCAAGAAAATCTGCAGCGAAAGAGGTATGTGACATGATTCTGCTACAAGCAAAGGAGAGGTTATCATTTCACAATCATCTTGTCGCGTCAAATCTCTTCATTTCCGAAAGATTTGACGAATACAACAAAATGTATCCGGAGAAATACATGCATACCTTAACTGAAGCATATCCATTCATAGACACGATCAGATTACGAACGAAGTTGCAATTGATGTACATGCACAGAGAATTCAGAAATGTATCGGGTGCTGTAGATCTTTTAGGGTTTATTGTCGAAAATAATCTAGAGAAAACGTTCAGTGAATTTTCTAACTTACTGAAAATACTTGTGACAGTCCTAATGTCAACTAGTGAAGCTGAAAGATATTTTTCAAGTTTAAAGCGCATAAAAACCTTCCTTCGGTCCACGATGTCAGAAGAACACCTGGCTGCTCTAGCCATGTTGTCAATAGAGAAAAGCCTTGTAAGGGACATTTCAGACTTCAATGAGAGAGTAATAGACAAGTTTGCAACTAAAAAGGAACGCCGAATGGACTTCATGCATCACCATGTCCTGTAAGCTGATGTGAAACAGTGAAAAAGAGACTGGAAGCTGTAAATTACAATGTTCATTCTTTTCTCATGTGTTGAGATATTCACATAATATAAATAATAATAATAATAATCACGAGTATTATAAAGGCAAAAAAATGAGTATGCATCAGAACTGATTTAAATAATTCCGTCAACACTAAATTATGTTTCTTCTGCAGGACGTAAGCGATAAGACATTTCTAAAATGAGCATTTACGGTATTTATATACTCATATCCAATTTCACCCTAATTTTATCCAATATTGTTATTAATGGATTTTTTTTATCCTTTACTGCAAATAAGGTTAATCTCATTATTTTTAGGCCTTACTGTTAAGGATTAAAAAGCAACATTAAACTTTATAATGGGGTTGCTCCTATTCTTTCAATGACTCTATTCCTCTTGGGTTTCATTTAGCATTCAATGAATTTTCTTCCTCATAAGTTGGAAGAAAGTGTAGCTGATCGTTAGATGCTACAATATCACAGAAATATTTTGGTATAATTTCAACAAAACTTCACTCAAGTATGTTCCAATTTTCATTTACTATCATCATTACTTTCAACCCTTTAAATACACATTTCACAAACACTGTATAAAAACCATCTCTCATCCTCATTAATTTTGCAATGCATAATTCAAATACAAGGTGTTCACAAAAGTTTCTAGAATGTCCGCGTAGCTCATGAAGTCAGGCTAGTTAACAAAATGCCCTCCAGGTGACACCTCATATACCCTTTGTGAGTCAGTGTCTCATGAGGCTCAGCACTAGATGGTCACATTTAGTTTTTATGCAGATTTCCCCATTGATGCATGTTGCATGACTTGCAAAATTGAGACAGCGGGTGGTGACTGAGAGCAAGTGTGTGCACAAACTTTGGTTTCAGACTCAGAAAAACTGCTGCAAAAACACATAACATGTTGAAGCCAGCATTTGGGAAGATGCTGTAGGTCACATGATTGCCACAAAATCTGTGCCACGTGAACCAGACTTTCTTTCATAGGTTATTACTGGTAGTGAAAGTTGGGTTTATGGGTACGATCCCAAAACCAAGAATCAGTCATCACAATGGAAGAGCCCATTGTCACCCCATCCCAAGAAAGCCCAGCAAGTGAAGAGAAATGTGAAATCCATACTCATCTGTTTCTTCAACATGGAAGGGATTGTCCATAATGAGTTCGTCCCTCCTCATCAGTCTATCAATGGAGTGTTCTACTGTGATGTCCTGAAGCAGCTGACGGAGAATGTAAGAAGAAAGTGCCCAGAAAAGTGGCACATGGGCGATTAATTCCTCCATAATGACAATGAGAGGTCACACTCTGCCTTCTTCAAACAGAAGATTCTGGCAAAATACAAAATGGCCCTTGTTCCTCATCTGCCGTATTCACCTGACCTTGCACAGAGTGGCGTTTTTTTACTCCCCATAAATAAACTCAAGTTAAAGGGCCAAAGATTTCACACCACAGGGGACATTCAAGTGGAACTATAATCTGTACCAAACAGGATCATGAAAAATGTATTTCAGGGAGCTTTCAGTCCATGGAAAAACCCCTGGGAGTGGTGTATACACTCCCAAGGGGACTACTTTGAAGGTGACGATGGTGAATAAGATCCAGAGAAGGTGCAATTTTATTTATTGATGCATTCCAGGAACTTTTGAGTAGCACTTCGTATTTTATACAGTAACAATAATAAATAAAAATTCTACCTGGTATAGATTTCTATGAAACTTACCTTAAGGTCATTACAAAGAGATGAAGTTTCTGTTTCCCGCCACCAAGCTTCTCCTTCTTCTTCTTCTTCTTCTTCTTCTTCTTCTTCTTCTTCTTCTTTAATTTCTATTTTATCATCCATTTCATCATCACTGTTGTATTTTTTAACCATCATTACAGGACCCTCTGGAACAAATTCTCTCTCTTTCTGTGAACAAAAGTCTGGAAAGGGAGTCTCAGATTTAAAGTCTGTTTTCATTACCACATCATCACTGTTGGTCTTCACTGTAACATTCTTGGTAAACAATGCTCTTTCATTCTGTGAGGCTAAATCATCTGCGAGAGGATCCTCTTCTTTGATCTCTATTTTGGTATCCATTTTACAATTGTTGCTACATCTGATGGTGCTAAGTCTATGGAGAAACAAATTATCATGAACAATGGCAATAAAAGTAGAAATTATTAATTGTATGGTCATGAGACAAGTCTACTGTATATACAACCTTAAAAAACAGTATGGAGGTAAATGAGATATCTCTGTCTCTATTTAATGATACATGATGCCATTAGCTTCATCCTTTTGTATGCTTGCGCTATCGGCAAGTTGATAATAACATGCTGTAAATATTTTGTTGCTTTAATTTTCAGCTTTGAATACATTCAAAAGATTTTTCTCTATCAACTTATATTATTTTTACAGCCTTTATAGATTTCTGTGTGTCCAAATTTTGTAAACAAAGTCCATTTTTTAATGAAACTCCAATATTTTCTGTTTCTATGATTGTGATGCAGCAACTAATAAACCAAATGGTTTAACACAACAGTGTATTTTTCTTAGCTAGAGTAAACTACAGGGCTGATATCTGCGTAGCTTGAATTCTGTCTTTAATAATATGATTATTGTAATTTTTTTAAATTAAATACTTTCAGAAAATTCTATACCTATGTACTGGAAATGTCAGCCAGCAAGAAACTTGTGTGCTTACAATGGGCACAAAGCAGGAGAAAATGTTAAGGGGGCTGCAGACAGTTCTTAAAAGATACCGGAATCCTATAACTTCTCGCATTTATTGTGCATGACAAGGAAATATCATCCATCTATTCAGCTAACAGGTGCCAGACAGGCAGAAGGCAGTAAAGTTCAGTTTAAAGGTGTGTGTTTATAGCATGTGGAACACTGTGAAGTGTAATGTAGGTCATTTACTAAACATTTTACATAAATATATATAGTTATGGAAGGTGAAGCTAGCAAGAAAGGAAATGTTGGTATTAATGAGGCAATAAAATCTAAGGCCAGGATCTGTAAAGTGGTCTAACAGCCTGTAAGCCCCTAAAGCTGGGCTTTGAGTGGGTACCAATCGCATCAGCAGGCAGTGGATGGCCAGAACCTGACCAGCAGTGTCATACTGATCAGGCCTGACTCCGAATAAGAAATAGGAGACAGGGAACCAAATCCCTAACCCTAAGGTATTAAGTGATCCATGCCGAAGGGGCGCATAGCACATGGGAAGATGTTTTGCTAATGAAGCCTCTGAGATACTTGAAATATTCCTAGGAACGTGGGAACCATAAAAGAAATTAGTTCTGCTAAACCAGAGGGTTCCTTATTAGAACACCCCAAGAGATCTGATACTACCGTGTGGTTGGGCCCTCGAAAGGGGAGTCTGTCACCAAGAGTAAAGTAAAGCAGACAAGAACTGCAACTCCCAGAGATGTGGAGAAGCAGGTCCTGTATCCAAAACCAGAAACCCTCTAATGTAACACCAGAAGTACCACAACTAAAAGTGCAGTAGCTGGGGTTCCAGTTGGAAACCCGGCTCAGCGAAGTAAACAAATGGAGGTGGGAACTGTGGCTCCTGAAGATCAGAATATGTGGGTATTGCCTCTAAGAAAGATAGTAAAACTGTTGTTTTGGGGGAACTGACCAGAGTTCAGTACCCTAAAATTGAAGCCAAAGCACATTAGTGATGCAGAGGAGGAAAAAGGCTTAGCTACTGGCCAGGACCATGGGGTAAGCAGGTGTGCTAGTGATAGTGCCCATGCAGAAGACAAGTCTGGGCCGGAGCCTGCTCCCTCTGGAACTTCCAAAACAAATCAGAGAAAACTCGATCTACGTAAAAAAAACAAAGGCCAAAAAGGCAAGGACATCTCAACCTGTCAGTCATGCCAAAACAAACCAATCTGGGATTAAAGTGGCCATCATAAACAATGGCTTCCCCCAGGATGTTCTGACACAAGAATAGGGCAACCCAAGTATGGGTTGGGTGGTATTTGAAAAGCTCATGGACCAGCTCTCCGAGAGGGGAGATGTCCTGAAGTTCGAAAACTGCTACCTAGAAAAGGGAGCCCTATTTGTAATCTGCCAAGACGAGGTTTCCTTGGAGTAGCCAAAATCTTGCATTCCAACTTTACAGGCATGAGAGGGGTGCAGTCGCAAGACTGTGGGATTGGACGCATTCCCTACTTATAAAAGATTTCTGGCTTCACTCCCAGGGCCAGAGGTGGAGGACTAGGTTCGCAAGACTGTGGGATTGGACGCATTCCCAAATTATAAAACATTTCTGGCTTCACTCCCAGGGCCAGAGGTGGAGGACTAGGTTCTCTTCCAAAAGCTTGAGAGGCAGAATCTTGTGGAATCGAAGGGTATATGCCTTGTGGTCAGCGTGAACAACTAATCTGATTTCGAAGTCAGGGAGAACTTAAACTCTTTTGTGGCCTAGTCCAGCCACCTTTTTGAGAGGTTAGGAAGTAGGCAGGAACCCAATGATGGATGTTCAGTTGAATATGCATTAGGGATTTCTGGTCTGGAAGGAGTATCCATATCCCTCAGTTATCCCAAAAGAGAACCAGATGTCTTTAGGAGAACCGGACTCTAAGAGAAAATGTACAGGTGGGGCAGGTTAAGGTATGGTGATTTCATTCATCATGCTAAGCTGCAACACAATATTACTGCCTCATGAGTTCTCCCTACTAACATAACGAAGTGTGATTTAAGTGCAACCATGATACAAGAACCCTGGAATCGGCAGGGTTTTATTATGGGGCTAAATATAAAAAATTGTATTATTTTCAGAGCTTTGTCTGATGTAAAACCTAGAGCACATGTCCTTACAAGACTCAGTAACATATGGGCTCTGCCGGGCTTTCTTTCAAAAGACCTTATGGCAGTCTAAGTGAGGTGAGAGGAGGGTGGAGTACAACATCACATGGTAGTTTTCCAGCCTATTTCCCATATGACTCCATCCTCAAGCGTTCAGAGATCTTGTGCTTTATTACAGTTAGAAAAACCTCAACCTATGGTTTGACTGTGACTCCAATGCCCATCACAGTGTTTTGGGGTAGTACAGACATCAATGGGAAGAGGGAGAAGCTGCTCAAGTTTATGTTAAACAGATCTCGAGATTGTGAATCAGGGGAATGTTCTGAATTTTGCAATTTTAAAGGGAGAGGATCCTAAACTTGTCATTAGCATCCTTTGGGATACCAGAAGAGATTAATGACTGGAGGGTTTATTTGTAACCTTCCATGTCTGACTACAGACATATATGCTTTGGTTTTGAGGGAAGAAAAGGACTGCATGTACAGGAAACCTAGGAGGACCAATTGGGACTCGTTTAAAAGAACCTGGATGGTGGACTGAAGAATGGGTCCCAAATCAAGCTAAGAAATGTGGAGGACCTGGATGGATATGTGGGCTTTTTCATGAACACCCTGGCGTCTTCCTATGAAAGAAATTGTCCCCTCAAAAGGAAAGGACTGCCTGTACAGGAACCCTGGGAGGACCAACTGGGACTCCTTTACAAAGGACCTGGATGGCGGACTGAATAATGGACCCCAAGTCAAGCTAAGAAATGCAGAGGACCTAGAGGGTTATGTGAGGTTTTTCACTAACACTCTGTCGTCTTTTTATGACAGATACTGTCCTCTCATACATGAGGTTTGGGCTAAACATAAATTAATTTGGAATTCTATTTTAAGAACCATCAAGAAAAAAACACAAAAGTTATACAATGCGTGTAAGGCCAAAAAGTGTCAGGCAACTGGAATGCCTATAAGGAATACCAAAGAATCTACAAAAAGGAAATTGGTAAGGCCTCAGAGGTACTTCTGTAATAAAATACAGAAGCAGTTGAGCACTGTGCACTTAAGAAATTGCTGGTCACTGCAGATAGGGTCATGTTGGCCTTACTGGAGGACCACTCGGTGCTATGACACAGATGGAGGGGGAGACCGTGAGCCTGTTCTTGAAACCCACATTTCAGAGACCAGCATTATAGATCAAGAACCTAACTCTGTTATGACATGCATTCACACGAAGACTGGCAAGTGGCCTCCGAGATTGTGACTTTCAAAAAAGTTAAATTGGCTAGTTTTTCTTTTGAGCCTATAAAAGTGTGCGTGATGATGAGGTCTTCCGGCTCTTCTGCAGGAAGGAGAGTGTTTCTTCCTACTTCATGAGGATATCCACAACCCGTCTGGCTATGAGGCATGTTTTTCGCCTCTGAAGACAGGCCAAAGTTGTCTTTATATCTAAGCCGGGTAGACAATCCTATCCAAAGTCTAGGGATTTTAATCCCATCAGTCTAACATCCTCTTTGTTGAAGGCTCTGGTAAGAATGGTAGATACATACTTGATGGATGGGGCCCTAGTCGACAGACACATTTACCATCATCGGTATGCCTACTGGCCGGGTAAATCCACAGAAAAACAGCACTCCATCAGCTCTTGATAGACGGAGAGGATGCTGCACTGTGAAGAACTTGCTATGGTGACTTTAGGCACCATTAGGAAATGTGTGGAGAGTAGGGGAGTGAGTCCAGTTGTTACAGACTGGATTATGAGCTCCTTGGAAGGCTGTCAGGCAGTGGTGACCCTGAGAAGTGAGTCTGTGAGGGAAATAATGACCCGGTGACATATGCCTTGTAGCAAGTGGAAACTTCAGAGTACTGTTTCAGAGCTCATACAGGCCTCCCTACATGCTCTAGAGGAATGGTGCAAAGAAACAGACTAGTCCATTAATCCAGACAAGACAGAAATAATGATCTACATAAAGAGGAGGAGACTGCCAGGTTTGGCAGAGCTCCATCTGTTTGGAAAGAAGCTGAAGCTTACTGGAGTGGTTAAGTATCCAGGAGTTTTTCTGGATGCTGGGCAGCTGGAAAAAGCATGCTGACTCAAAAGTAAAGAATGCCTACAATGCTTTGTGGCCTGCTGGAGATTCATATGGCCCGGGTGGGGCCTGAGACCTAAAAGTGCTCAAATGGCTCTCACCACGCTTATAAGACCGTCAAATACCTATGTGGCACTGGTTTGATGGCCTGCCTCTCTTGTGAACGTAGTTGCTGCTTTCACTGCAGTGATTGCCATGTAGGATGATAACAGGGGTGGTGCGGATGAACCCTCAGTCCACCTTAAGAGATTTTCGTGAACCTTCCACCTTTTCACTTGTTTGTGAAGAAGATAGCCAGGATGAGTGTGCACCCCTATGGACTGTAAGGTGGATGTGTTTTAAACTATCACACAAAGAGCACTCACTGATACTTTCTGGACTTCAGGACATGTGTTCTATTACCTAGATGATTGGGGATTTCATAGGGACTGGGTATAACTGAAGTCCATACTATACGATGGTAATACCTTCCTGGAAGGAGTGGGACCCAAAGACAGAATCTCTCCTGCAGTCAGGAGACAGCACATGGTTTACGAATGGTTCCCACCTTGGGGGCAGGGCAGGAGCTGGGGTCTGAGGCCCTAAAACCTGGCTTGCCATTCCCTTGGTAGTGTTACCCGCATTTTTCAGGCTGTGATTTTAGCCCGTACTACGCACATTTACACTATGCCATGTGGATGAGCAGATGTACAACATGCCAGCTATGAAAGAGCTTAGGGTGGTTAAAACTACATCCAGACTGGTGTGGCTATGCCAGAGGATGTTAGAAAGACTGTGTACCAGCTACCCTGTTACACTTTTTTCGGTTCCTGGGCATGCTGGTATTAAAGGAAATGAGATGGCAGACACTATTGCAAAGAGAAGGTTGGGTATCAATTTTATTGGACCATTAAACCAAGGTTGCAGGTTCAAACCCGGTGTAGGGGCATAAAAAGCCTTAGCAGGGCTTCGTTTGAAGGGAAGTAATGCCAGTAGAACCATGTCATAGATTTGTGGCACGTAAAAGAATCTTAAGCCTGATAAAGGGGGCTCGGAGCAAAATTTCTGGTCTTTCACGCCCAATGTATAGAATGGTACACTAAGAACCATAGCAGTTAAAGAGCGTCCATAAATAAAACTCAATTTCAACTTTGTGGTGTCTGGCAGTATATGTACTGATGGGTAGACTAAACAGGGGAGGAATACATGTTCAAGGTTATGCTGATGACATGTGCCTTGTAGCAAGTGGAAAATTTCAGAGCAGTTTTGGAGCTCATACAGGGCTCCCCACAGACTTTACAGGAATGCTGCAGAGAAACCCGGACAAGACTGAAATAATGATCTTCACAAAGACAAGGAGGTTGCCAGGTCTGGTAGAGCTCCACCTTGAGGCAGTATTTTAATACCTGAATAATTTCAATTGTATTTTATAATAAATAAATTCAATAACAGCCCACCTTGAAACAATATGTATGTAATAATTATTTAAATAGTATGTAACAGTCATTGCAAATGTTTATTTTTATTGTAAACATGTTTTAATAATGTTATGTGAATACATTACATACTGTAATAATGCAAGAGCTGTGAGAATAGTAAGTTTTAAGTTGCTAATAATGAGGTAATAATGAGGTAACCTTGTGGCAATAATGTGTTTAAAAGTTTGAATATTACTAATGATTAAAGCAATGATAATGTAATTTCTCTAACAGTTTAAAATTAGCCAATCAACAGCAAAGAAAAGCTTTAAGTAAAATGCAGATATTCTATTGGACTAGAATTAGCCAATCAGAGACTTGAAATACCGAAGCTTACAGGGTTTTACCATTGAAAGTTGCTCAGTTGCTGGCAAACCTTGGTAGTGATCAGATGGAAGATGTGTTCTCTACGTGTGAATCGTAAAAATATATATACGCGCTAAGTGAAAGTATTAAAGCTTCTCACAGTTCTTAAAAAGTGTAGTGCTTTATAAAAATGTGCAAGAATTAATAAAAGAAGTGAATTTAAAAATTTAAATTCTGTGATGTCTACATTCTTGTTGCACCACACCTTGACTAAGAGAAACATGCCTGTAAAGTAAGACTGATGCAGCCGAGGCAAATTCAAACATAAATAATATATAGAAGCAGTTTTAATAACAAAGTTAAATATTATAGTGTAAAACTTGGAGTGTAACAACAAAATTACATCGTAAAATCAGCTTCTAGTACGTAGCAGCATATTGCGTAATAACAGTAACTATTACGTAATCAACAAATTCAAAACTGACGCCCAAAGCGTGTTGCAAACTACATAAAGCAAAATAAATATTACATAAAAACATATTACGTGAACCAAAAACCTACTTCAAATTACGTAAGCACACATCTACTTCAAGTTGGCTTCCCAAGCGTGGAGCTAAATAACAACATAAAAACATCAAGTTTTAAACATTACGCAACATTTTCTATCTCAAGTTTGGCGTCTAACTGCAGGGCTCAGAATCGACAAGAATTTGTGACGACATCTAAGAAGAAAAGTTTGACGAAAACAACATGACCAGAATCAACGAAACTATGAGACTACATCTCAGAATTTCAAGATCGTCAACAAAATCGAAGGACAGCAACAATTCTTCAGGAGTAAGGGGCACATGGTTAACATCTCAACAACAAACTACGCGGGAGCACTGAGTATAAAAGTTTAATAACAGCCAGAACAAAAGGACAGGAAATTCCATTGTATATTATAATAATTGTAAAGTTTAGAAAATACATCGTTATTATTGAAAAAAATTCATGTTATTAGGAAGTGGAAAACTAAAATTAAGCAATTCAAAGGTCATATATACAAAGTAAGATGGAAACTGAAAATAATGAAAGTATGGAAATAGTTGAGGTTAGGTCAGCCAATACAGATTGTAATGTAGATTTACAATCAGGGCTAGAGAAAACAGATAGGTTAGATGTAGAAGAGCAGTTATCTGAAAATTCAGAGGTAAACGTAGAAAGAGATAGCAGTAGTATGCAAGGTCAATCACCTTTACAAATGTTAGTGCAGGAAACAACAAAAGAAAGAAACCCTCAGACATCTAGCCAACAAGAGCAAGAAAACTTATCACAACAAAATTATTATGTAAAGTGTATGCTAAAAGAAATAAATGACTGTAGTAATAAGTTAGATGAAATGATAACTGAAATGAGAAGAGAGAGAAAAGAATTTAATAAGTTAACTGAAACTAATACAGACTCATGTAATAAATTAACTGAAACTAGTACAGAGCTGAGAAAGGAAACTAATAATAAATCAAATGAAACTAGTACAGAACTGGGAAAGGAAACTAATAATAAGTTCAATGAAGCTAATACAGAGCTGAAAACAGATTTAATTAAACTACCAGAAACCATTCAGGAAACTGAAGAAGTAGAAAACACAAATGTAAACATTGTACAAATACAAATAGATGTAACAGTACCAAGGGTAAATACAAATGTAACTAGTTCTGTAAATGCTAATCAAATGCATGTCAGTAATGCAAGTACAGAAAGAAATGCATCACCTTTGTTAACTAACAAAACAAGAGATGCTATTGCTTTTTCTATAGCATCAGCCTCTCAAACACACAACAAGAATAATGACACACATATACATTTACCAAATCAGATGTCAAACACAACTGTGCAACATAAGCTTAGGGCAACGTTAAAAAGTCTGTGGCATAAGAACAAAAAGAAAGGGAAAGTAAAATATGTAGGTTATATGTAGCATAAAAAGAAAGAGAAAATAAATGTAAACAGTTTGAGGAACAAAAACAGAAAGAAAATAAAGTATTTAAAGTTATGTGTGGAACAAAAAGAAAGAAAAAATAAATGTAAACAATCTGAGAAACAAAAAGAAATGAAAAGTAAAATATGCAGGTTATGTGTGGCACAAGAGAAAAACAAAAAATAATGTATCTGGAACATAAAAGGGGAAAGCAATGTAACTTAAAATTGTAAAGTACTATTTAAAAATAATATTTTTACTAAATGTAGAAATTTGTCAATAACAAAGGAAAGTTTAGATAAAGAGAAGTGATAAAAAAATCCAGTGTTAGTAAGAAAACCTGAGTAGCAACTACATTTATATTGTATAAGTTAGAAATTGTAAGAAATATTAAAAATGTTTAGGAAACAAATTGTGAAGAAAGGGTAACAAATGTTAATATGTCTAATTTTATGTAAAATATATAGCATATAAAATGCTTAATAGTGAATGAGCAAACTTCATTCAGATCATTAATCTTATACCAGGTCATTAACCTCGGAAAGTGTCAAACAAGTATATATGAAGTGTTCAGCTATACACGAGTGTAGTGAAAAACCAATGAGTGTTAAGGCTGGTTCACAACCACCCAGTAACGGTAACCAGAACGGAAACGAGAACGGGAAGCAAGAAAAAATTTGATTCACAACAGCCCGGTAACGAGAACGGGAATGCATATTGATCACAAAGTGAAAGTCGATTTTGCGCATTAGGATTTCATTTGTTTTTAACTGACCAATGACATTTTTTCACCTGATTCCAATTTAGCCAAGCCAATGTCAAAATTCAATAGAGTAAACATTATCTAAATGCATATTCATTACATTTCCAATCCCTCTACTTATGCCCAAACTTTCATTCCTTTATTTAATGGCATACATTAAAATTGTTTATTGTTATTTTTTCATTGCCACCGGTTTTAGCAGTTCTTTGAAGCTTTTGCCATTGTTTTTTTAGGTAATAGCCAGTTTTGAGTTGCATATTAACAAACTACAAATGATCCCTTCACCAGAGGAACCAACGTTGATTAGATTTGCAGGTGTCGGGATGAGGTTAGGAAGCACATTTACTACTAATTCCTTCCAGTTTCATGTTTCCAGCTTGCGACTATAGAGAGCACTAGTGGCTGTTTCATGTCACGGCTGCTTAGAATAACCTCGAGTGAAGAGTCTAAAATGCACAATAGGGATCTAATATGCCGTGCCCGAGAACGAGAAAGTTAAAAGTTGGGCAACTCTTCTTTCCCGTTCACGGGGCTCGGGAAGCTTCCCGTTGGTTGCGAACATTCCCATTTGAATAGATGAATTTCAACTTTCTCGTTCTCGTTACCGTTCTCATTGGTTGTGAACCAGCCTTTAAAGAAAAAGTTAAAAAGTGAGAAAGTGACAGAAAAAGATAGGAAGTGCAATAATAAAAGTTATGTTTCTTTCTTTCAGGAGACTTTTAGAAAATATTTAAAAATTTAAACAACAAAACAAAAAGAAGAAGTTTTAAATATTTTACAAGGGGCAACATGAGGCAGTATTTTAATACCTGAATAATTTCAATTCTATTTTATAATAAATAAATTCAATAACAGCCCGCCTTGAAACAATATGTATGTAATAATTATTTAAATTGTATGCAACAGTCATTGCAAATGCTTATTTTTATTGTAAACATGTTTTAATAATGTTATGTGAATACATTACATACTCTAATAATGAAAGAGTGTGAGAATAATAAGTTTTAAGTTGCTAATAATGAGGTAACCTTGTATCAATAATGTGTTTAAAAGTTTGAATATTACTAATCATGATTAAAGCAATGATAATGCAATTTCTCTAACAGTTTAAAATTAGCCAATCAACAGCAAAGAAAAGCTTTAAGTAAAATGCAGATATTCTATTGGACTAGAATTAGCCAATCAGAGACTTGAAATACCGAAGCGTACAGTTTTTAACATTGAAAGTTGCTCAGTTGCTGGCAAACCTTGGTAGTGATCAGACGGAAGATGTGTTCTCTACGTGTGAATCGTAAAAATATGTATACGCGCTAAGTGAAAGCATTAAAGATTCTCACAGTTCTTAAAAACTGTAGTGCTTTATAAAAATGTGCAAGAATTAATAAAAGAAGTGAATTTAATAACTTAAATTCTGTGATGTCTACATTCTTGTTGCACCGCACCCTGACTAAGAGAAACATGTCTCTAAAGTAAGACTGACGCAGCCGAGGCAAATTCAAACATAAATAATATATAGAAGCAGTTTTAATAACAAAGTTAAATATTATAGTGTAAAACTTGGAGTGTAGCAACAAAATTACATCGTAAAATCAGCTTCTAGTACGTAGCAGCATATTGCATAATAACAGTAACTATTACATAATCAACAGATTCAAAACTGACGCCCAAAGTATGTTGCAAACTACATAAAGCAACTAATAAATATGTAACAAATATAACTTCTCAACGTGTTTGCGAAGAATTTGAAGCTTTCTGGAGCAGTCAAGTATCTAGGGGGCATTCTGGATGCTGGCCTAAGCTGGAAAGAACATGTAGAGAATAAAGTTAAAAAGGCCTTTGTGGGCCTGTTGAAGATCAACAGGACTAAGGTGGGGCCTGAGACCCAAGTGGTCAAATGGCTATTTACCTCGGTTATTAGACAGTCAATAAATTGTGCGACAATGGTTTGGTGGTCTGCCTCTCTGGTAAAGGTAGGGTTGCTGGACTGGATTTGCTGCAAAGATTGGCATGTAAGACAATAACAAGGCACAATTCCTTAGTCTGCATTGGGGATTTTGGCAGACCTTCCCGCTCTGCGCTTGTTTGTTAAATTAAATTGAGTATTATGTATGGACGCTCTTTAACTATTATGGTACTTAGCATCTCATTCTATATTGGGCGCAAAAGACCATTAATTTTGCTCAGAAGCATGCTTGTTTGTGGAGGAGGTAGTCAAGATGAGAGCAACTGCACTCTGGACTGTAGAAGGGATGACGCTTTAAGCTACCCCACAAAGGGCACTCTCACTGATTCTTTCTGGAGTACAGGAGAAGTGTCCTATAACCCAGATGATGGGGACAAGATGAGTCATTCCATGTAAAGTTGCACAAATTTTTATAAAATTTGACCATCATGTCTCTAATTCACTTCAAATTATGTCCATGGATACCAAAAACAAAGTGAATTATGTTTTATATTCTTACTTTTTTAAATCACAATATCTTAAAAAAAAAATATATTGTGCAATCCAACTTGTGAAAAGCGGCACTCCTCTCTACCTTTAAATCAGAATATCTCACAAGCGATAAGTGATAAAATTATGTTATAACATGCAACGCAAAGCTTAGTATTTAATCTTTTACTTAATATTTATTATAATTGATGTAATTATTTACATAAATTTTTAAAATCGTGGTGGTCGTGGTCTTTTTCTTTTTTTTGTTTTTCAGGGATGCTCTTTAACTGCTGTGGTCCTTAGTATCCCCTTCTATATTGAGCGTGAAAGATTGGTAATGTTGCTAAGAGGCCTCTTTATCAGGCTTGAGGTTCTTTTACATGCCGCAAATCTACAACACAGGAGCAGCTTTACTTCCCTTCTGAAGGAAGCTATGCTAAGGGTTTCTATGCCCATAAAAATCCATCACCCTCTGCCAGGTTTTAACCCGTGACATGAGGAACTAGAGACTAGCATGTTAACCACTACACCATAGAGGACAACGGTGGTGGTGGTGGTGATAGCAGTAGCAGACTATCCTTGGATGCCTCGTCAATTGTCCAGCACTTTGGTTGCACTAGTTTGTTCACATGTAACTGTTAAATTTGGCAAACAGTTGTGAAACATTGTAACTCTCAATCTTATCTTATGAGAGGCAACTTAACTACAATTTAAATGTGCATTTTTTCCCTTCAGGGTCAAATGAATACCATCTGATTATTTTTGCATTATTGGTTGTTGGAATAAATAAATTTAGCTCAAAGGTACCAGGGATCGCTTTCGCATTGCTGTATCTTGCCTCAAAATGGTCGCTCTGTTCAAAAACACTTCTGGATTATTCACGGCATTGGTGCTCTGTAGCACACAATCACTTATCACTGGTTGGTACTTTGGGAATTTTTTTCGACATGCATCACATTTTGAGGTCTGGTGACAAAGTTCCCCATTTTTAAGTTTGTAAGCATATTGCAGGTAACTAAGCTTAATGATTTCTGCCTTGTGTTATGTTTGGAAACATTAAATGAATTGAAGCAATGGTCATACCTCTGTTTCTTAAGTTCACTCACTATGCACTTTCATACAGCATAGAGCCTAAAAATGAACTTGTGATGCAAAAAGCTGAAGACAAAGTTTCTTTTAAAATGAAAAAGCAGAGAGAGGCTTGATAGAATATTACATTCCAGTTGCTAAGTTACAGTTAACACCGGAAGTGATAGCTTACTGCATAATGCATTGGCCGGCATGCTGCTGCAGTGTGAAGCTCTCATCAACAAGCAGTCTCTATGTCCTAAAACCCTACGCACTAACACAAATAAGCTGTTTAAAAGTGTACTTCTAAGAAGATTCCATTAGGATATTAGCAGGTTTAAAACAAAAGATATCACAGATTCCTGCTGTGTTTTTATGTTCTGTTTAAAATATTCATACTTAAAGAAGTGATTTTTTTTTTCTGAATAAACAGTATTTTGAATTATGAAAAGTATAAAGTTTTCCTCTACAAAACGACATATTGTTTTTATCCCTGACCATTCTGTGTTATGAGAATAAATTGATTTTATGTAACATTGTAGACGTTAAGTACCCTGTAAATCCTAAAATAATTTTATTTTCCACAAAATATAAAATACGTGCCCATTTATTTCATGTGTGGAACATGTAAACTAAAATTCAGGGAAAGTGGTGTTTTATCTGTGTTCGGTGTGATGCAGGTATAAGTTGTTAGATGATAAGCAAGCGGTTTATATGATTTTAAATTATTTGTCAAGAGTAAATTTCCAAATGTGGATTTAGTCATCTTAATAGCAGGTTTTTCATGCTGAATGGTTTAGTGTTATATGTATGTATTTATGACTTGTGTTATGTTTTATATAGATATTTATTTCTGACTTTTGCTTTGATTTTTATATTCAAGTTTATCTCTGGAATTTGTCATGATATTTTGTACTGATCTTTATCTCTGGCCTTTCCCATGAACCGTTTTACAATGGCGCTAATGACCTAGCAGTTGAGCGCCCTTAAACAAACCAAACCTGAAAATATCCATCAGCCTCTGCTGGGTTTGATCCAGGACCTTGGGAACCAGAGGCTAGCAAGGTACCCGGATTTTGTATAACTAGTAAGCCATAAGAGAGAGATAAAAGGGAAGTGCACAAAAAATTTACAACTGTTTAAATCACGTAATTTATTTCAAATAATTTTTGTGATATGAAACTTTTATAAAATATCCTTTGTTGTTGGTTTGAATTTACAATACCTCTGTCACTTTTAAATGCTGTAGTTTTTCATTGTTTTTTACAACAGCATGGAAATATCATAAATATCATATCATGTACACCAAGTTGTATACAGCTGATTATTTTATTGTTCAACTTCTGTACAAGTCTAAGACCTAATGGCCTGTTATGATCTCACAGACAACATATTGTAAAATACTTAAAATAGAAAAATAAACAGATCTTACCCAAACCCAGCTGCACTTAAAATGCTAAAAAAGGCAGATCTCAAAATTATTTGTGAATTTAAGTTTGGCTCTACAACGCATAGAGAAATAGAAAATATTATTAGCTCATTGAAAAGCAAAACCCCTCATGGTTGGGAAGAGATAAGTACCAAATTGTTAAAATATTGCACAGAAGAGTTATGTAAGCCTCTTAGTCATATATGCAATCATTCCATTATATCAGAGATATTTCCAGAAAAAATGAAACATACAATTGTTAAGCCTCTATACAAGAAAGGAGCCTAGCTTCCAATTATAGGCATATCTCTCTTTTGACAGCCTTTTCTAAAGTAATGGAAAAATCTGTATATAATCGGGTTATAAAATACTTGGGAGTTCAACAACATTCTCTCAGTATCCTATTTTGGATAAGAAAATGCAACATACATGCTCACTTCTAAAGTATTAAGAGCGTCGGATAAAAAGGAACTACCATTAGTAATATGTTGTCACTTAGCTAACGCATTTGACAGCTTAGATCACAACCTCTTGCTGCAAAAGTTAAAAGTTTATGGCTTCAGTGATATCACTATAGAATGGTTCAGATCCTACTTAACAAATAGGATCCAGAAAACCAGAATCAATGGTTGTGATTCAGAACCTGGTATTATTACTAGAGGTGTCTCACAAGGTTCTATACTTGGTTCTTTGTTATTTTTAACATTTATAAATGATCTGCCATACTATCTAAGCAAAGATTCAATAGCTGTGCTTTTTGCAGATGATACCAGTGTATTATATCTGAAAGGTCACATCAGCAATTAAGAAATTCTGTCCATAAAGTGTACAAATAGCTCAACTTTTGGTTTGAAGCTAATGAGCTTTCATTAAACTTTAATAAAACCAACTTTATTCAATTTCAAACGAAGCATAAACAAGTGAGTGAATTAAAATCAGGTACAAAAATTACACCATAAATAAGGTATCTGATAGAAAATTCCTTGGGCTTCAAATAGATGGAGAGCTCAACTGGGGAAAACAAACAAAAATCATTCTGCCAAAACTATACCCCCGCCGCTGTATCTTTGCACTTGACAGTTCGTGTGGCTTTGCGTAAGGTTGGCTACATTGTGTTTGCAACGTTGCCAGAGTAGGTAGTAAACAACAGCTGATTGTTCTCCTTTCTATTGTGTCTAAGCCACATACAAAAAGTGTGCATAAGTAGCGAACGTCAATGAATAATAACTATTTCATATTATTATTAATTGAAAATAACTCTGCATAAACATTGCAGCATATGTAGAATAAATTACGCACTTTTGACAATATAGAAACAAAATAATACAAACTTCCTGCTACAATGAGGAGAAATAAAACAAATTATCGATTATAAGCATGCCATAACAAAGTTATTTTCACGCACGCATTTAAAACTGCAATGGCTCAATTCCATCCAAATCCCCGTTGTCGTCATCATCCTTGGAAACATCTTCACCAAGGCATATCATCAATGTTTCACAGTCACTAATAATTCCGTCTATTTCTTGTGCTTTTCTTATTAGCTTATGCACATGATCTACTTTCTTCTTCCACGAAGCCGCGTCCACCGTAGCCTTGTGAATAACAGTTCTCGTGATTAGTCCAAGAGCTGCTGCAGTTCGTTGTACAGCTTTATCAGCAGGAATAGAGGGATTGCCATGAAGCTTCACGTACTCCTTTTCCTGTTCAAAGAATTCCCGGGTTCTCCTTAATAATTCAAATGCACGACTATTAAGTGGCACACCTCATCGCAAAGGATTTTCACTTCATGAATCATCACTCGCCGATCGGCGTCGTTTTTCAGACAATGTTGCACTTACGTTTTGTTTAAATAAATAATATGAATGAAATATATATAAAATAAATGAATATAAATAAATGTTTTTATTTAAAGGTGAGTCGGAATTGTTACACTAAACATCACTTAAGTTTACTCACTTAACATGTTTCAGGAAACGGTTGTTCCCATCCTCAGAAGTTAATTCGACTGAATTAACTTAGTCGAATTAACTTCTGAGGATGGGAACAACCGTTTCCCGAAACATGTTAAGTGAGTAAACTTAAGTGATGTTTAATGTAACAATTCCGACTCACCTTTAAATAAATTCAATACACATCACTGTTTCTAGCTTCTTTTCATTACAATATCAACATAAATAAATGTGTATAAACGAACAATAACAAAACTATAAAACAATAACCACAAATATAAATAACAATGAACAATATGTAGCTTGCAAAGAACACTCGACGCTCATGCTAGAGATTCACAAACTGAAGCATGTGGTTGGAAATAGTTACATCCGGCAACAGAGCCGATTCTAGTTCCGGCTCCGCTTTGTCATCGACCATCCGGAATGCTGCCTTGTGATTGGCTTAGGAAGTCAAACGGTTGAAGCTTTTCATGTTTTTTTGCGAGTGTACCAACTTAAACGCTAGCTGTCAAGTGCAACGTTACAACGGCGGGGGTATAAGCTCAGCTTGCTTTGCTCTAAGAAACTTAAAAAATTTACTCCACCAAAGTGCCTTAAGAACAGCATATTTTACCAACTTTTACTCCCTGTTGCAATATAGAATAATGTTCTGGGGTAATTCGGCACATAGCAAGCTATTATTTATATTACAAAAAAAGGCCATGCAT
The DNA here is from genome assembly GCA_030765065.1 of Deroplatys truncata. NCBI lineage: Eukaryota > Metazoa > Arthropoda > Insecta > Mantodea > Mantidae > Deroplatys > Deroplatys truncata. Next base: position 303,085,987 of record CM060981.1, on the reverse strand, counting down.
ACTAACTGTGGTGTTGGGTCCCGTCATTCCTGTAGACCCTTATTCAAAACTCCAAAACTTCTTACTCTCACTGGTGAATACGTATATTCTCTCTTGAGCTACCTTACAGATAATTATGATAACTTCACAATGAACCTTGCTGTGCATGACCACAATACAAGGCATGCAGGCAATTTGCATAGACCAGCAAACAGCTTAAAACTGTTCCAAAAAGCATGTTACTATTCTGCAATAACAATTTATAATAACCTTCCATGCTACTTGAAACTATTAGGCAAACCTAATCAACATAACATCTTTAAGAAAGAGCTAAAGTCTTTCTTATATACCCACTCCCCATATACTATGGAGGAATCTTTTAATATGTCGTGCAATATATAAATATTCAACACATAGGGCAGTTGGCATATGATAGTGACTTACACTTATTTGTTATTGTCCTACTGTAATGCATGTTGAGATGTTTACTCTTGGAATGGTGATGGTTTGCAAATTTTCATTTCTTAAAAATGCAAAATGTGGAGAGAGAGAGAAGGAGAAAGAGAAATGTTCTTGGTGTTGGGTATGTTTATTAGTTAAACAAGTTCATGGTGCCACGTATGTTTATTAGTTATGCTGCATATTTCATAATTATATGACGTGTTCAATGTCCCTGAGCGTTGCTCACAGTGTGACTTAAAGAACAAACAAATAGTTTTGTGTCCAGCACTTCCTTGGACAGCCCAGAGATCCCTTCCTTGTTAGTTGATAATGAAGCATGACTTTGGGAACTCTTATTCCGAGGTTTGTTGTGAGAACTGAAAGCAAATCTAAAAATGCTAGAACAAGGGGGTGAAATGTTGGGGTTTGCCTCCATGCAGCATTTCCTCTGCAAGTGATGTTCTAGTTATACTCTATCCCCAGAGCCCCATCTGTTATGAGCAAGTTGAGGTTGGGATTTGTAAAGGACAAGTTATAGAATGTACTTCTCTATCCCTTGCAAACCAAAGTTGATTATAAACAGTTTTTTTTATTTTTATTTATAGACGCTCATTAACTGCTTTGGTTCTTAGCATCCCATTCTATACTGGGCATAAAAGACCAGAAGCTTTGCTCATAGGCCTGCTTATCAGGCTTAAGGAGCTTTTACATGCCGTAAATCTATGCCTGGGATTACTGGAATAAACCTGGAATACAATTCAAGTGATATAACCACTTGAGCTGGGTTTTGCACTATTAACTGAGGACTCTGATAAGCATAGAAGTTGTTACTAACACAAGGTATTTCATAATATTTTTGCACGAGTACCTTTATGGTATTGTTGCTCCAAACTTGTCCCTTTACTATGCAATATTGCTAAAGCTAACACTTTTGACAACTTAAATCACAAACAAAGATGGAGGTTGTGTTTGTTAGGGAAACAGAAGTGACGTATAAAGGGAAGTTGTGTTTACACAGTGGACCAGAAATGGAACTGAAACGGATCCTAGGGAGGTGAAGTCACATGGTTAAACAGCCAGTGAAAATGCACAGGAAACAGGGGCATATGATAAAGGTATCTATTTATTTAATACTCAGTGATAGTGCAGTGAAAGATAACAATGAATGCTCTTGTATTACAAAAGGAAACATCTGAGCAGCTGTTGAGCAGGAAGAAACAACAAAGCGGAGTGACATTACTAGCATTGTTTGCTGGAACGCATTCTCAGGCTAGAAGGATTATAGTGTTTGTAAGAGATGTGAATATTTAAGAAAGAACACAAGCAACCACCCATTTCAAGACATTTTCTTAAATAGTAAAAACATTGCAACATGTCAACAAACTGCTCCATTTTAATACTACACATGAGTAGAGAAAACTGTAAACCTAACCATATTAGTATACATATAATCCATGAGAATTTAGCAATGTTAAGAGGTGACAATTCCAGCTATATATGTGATTCCTGTTATCTGAATCCAGTTCTTATAAACCTTAATCTAAACTTGGGTAGATCTGAAACCACAGGACTCTACGGTTTCACTGAATGTTGACTACACCCTGGCGCCAACTCTCCCTTCATACTGCGCCACTTGTATCTCATAGTATTATTTACTCAATTTTGCTGGCCCTACAGAATGAACTCCAAGAATTACAATAGCCACAAAGCGCCCACTACAGGCCGAAAAGTAAACTAATCAGTGAAGGTGAGTATGGAAGAAAGTTGACATCTTGCTGCAGGTTAAATTCCATTTACCTCAAGATATGTTATGATACATGATTTACAGATACAACTTACCCCAGAGAATTTGCAACTCCTTCTGGTGCCAAAATATAAAATTATCCTTTACTTCTGCTGCTCTGTAACCATCACAACAAGAAGAAGCAGCTTTATATAGCTCTTAAAAGCAGATTCACTGACATTTACATAAACATCTGTATAGGAAACACAAAAAAACAACTTAAAGCCCACAATTTTGTGCAATGACTGCGGCATCAAAGCTGCAAGTCACTAGCAACATGATGGATGTAAATAAAAATAAATATGGTGCACTAAAGTCCTGCACTTGTTTAAAACTAAATTCTCAACAATGGCAGTTTCAATCGCAATACCACGGTTGGTTGAAGTTCATACAACACGACAAAAGATAAGATTCGGAGCAATTCAACATTTTAAATTGGAAAAAGCAATTAAACGTTTTGGCTGATAAAACTCCCGTACAGGGGCACAAGTTGCCCTTCTATGTGGGAATGGAACCTAATTTTATTTCAAGCAGTAAATTTCAAGTTAAAGTCTTATTTTATACAAAGCAAACATATGAAGTAAAACTGAATAAAACAATAACTAATTCCATTACTATTTCCCAACTACTTCTAATCCTGGTAATAGTGTTTGTTTATACCCATGTGAAAAAGTTAATGCTACAGATCATTGCTCATTCAATTTTATAAACTGACACATCGACATGATAATTGACAATAAAACAGGTTCGTACACAACACTAATTTTAGCCAATAGAGGCACTCAACTATTCCATAAACTCTAACACACAGCTGTAATGAGACTCTTGGAGACTTATTTAAAATGTTGTTTATATACTTGATGTTCATGATGTTATGAACATAACATTATGAACATAATGTTTGCACTTAGACGGACCTTTATTGGTTGTAGATTCAAATTATATAATAATAAATCATTGATACTTTCAATGTTATAAAATATGACGCAAATATACATACAGAGATCCACCCTCTAAGGAACTTTCCCTTTCTCCCTGCTATACCAAACCAGGTATATCGAATATCACCCATCCAGCAGGAAATAAATGCATTGTTTTGTGTTTTCCAATGAGCATACATTTCATTACATGGAACATCTTTCAGTTAAGCAATAGTTTTTGCAGTGGGAATGTCTGCGTGTTAAACCTTTTAAACTGAAATGTATAATATTTACATTTAGTCAATAATTGAATAAAGTTGGTTTATTGTTGTGTACCTCAATGTAACTCAAAGCAAGAAAAAGGATGTGACTTGTCATTCTATGTATTCTCAAAGGTCAATAAACTAAAAAACAAATGGTGCATAGTAATTTCTCACCAGGACCCAAGCTAGGCTCTCTTTGGACAAAAGTCTGTGGTCTGCAGTAGGCATTTCAAAGGAACTGATTGCAGCTTCAACACATCTACAACATGCCTACTTCATAAAGTTGTGCCATCAATATTTGAAGGTTTCCTGTCACATTAACTAAGTGGTCAACCTTTAAGATGCATTTAAAAAAAAAAATGTGATGTGTTACACTCACATGACTTTCTCTACTCTTGTACAAACTATTTTTACAAACGCTTATTCTCCATATGCTTCATGTTAATCGAGATGTTAATCTTATTGCTAATTTTCTTGTAGATGCAAGGGGAATATGGTAGGTTATAATCGATAGTAAAATCTTTTAAGTACTGGTTGCTATATGGCGCATTCCATTCTCTTTGCATGTCCAGGACATAACAAAAATGAATAACGAATTTGAGAAAAAGTATAAGTACTGGAAAATTTAAGGGAATAACAAGCAATATCTCAAAAATGGTTCACTCAACAAGAAAAATGTATACGACATAAATTATGTATTTTAACACGATCTACATTTTTTGTGTAGTAAAATTTTGTTTATCTCTTATGGTTTACCAGTTATACAAAAGTCGTTCAAAATGAAGAATACTTTTGGAGACATTTCCAAAAAATTCAAAATATACATTTCATTTGTCATGAAAATATCTTAAACATATGATATTTTAATCTAAATCGTTAGTCATTTTTTAGAAAATTAAAATTTTCGAAAAATGTTCCATGTAAAGGGTAATCTGGGGTGGGGGGATTTTCTTGAAAACCTTCGTGTCGCATCTCTGGGAGATACTGAACCTAAATACCAAGTTTGGTGTTTATCCGACTGTTCGTTTCTGAGTTATGCTGTTCACAAACACATAGACGGACATGTTTATAAAAATGGTTTTTTTGGATTCAGGGGGTCTCAAAACATGTGTTTCCGGTGAAATCTCGGTATCGAATTTTTGGATGGAATACAATACTTCCCCTACTTACTATACGTAGTAGAGAAAGTAAAAAATTGAAATGGGAAATGAAAGCTGTCCCATAAAGTGAAATTTCTGTACCGCAAACGTGTGATGTGACGATCATCACGACACCTCAATTGCAAACCAATGAAGAAAACTACAGATACACAATGTTCTATTCAAAAACAAAATGTAATCCCCCCCCCCCGTCCTTTAAAATACTGCAAACAAAACAAAAAAAAAGCTTGTTAGACCTCTGCTAGTTAACATTGTAAAAGATGTCATACTAAAGCGAAACAGTGAAAAAGCTTAAACAAAGCCACTAAACATAAAAGTGCTGAAGTTACATTAGACTAAACTATGCAGTGAAAAAAATCAACGAATTTCGGTTTTAAAGGTAGATTCTTTTATGCTGATTACGTTTTTACCAGTTTTGTTTGTCGGAAAGGTTCCGTAACGAAGATAGACGCTACTTTAACCTCTAAATATGTTGTATCCATTATACAACATAGCAGAGAGAACTTGCAACAGTATTTTGTCTTAATACCATTAGTAATTCTAAACAAGAAGAAACATACTCTCGGTCTCCTGTCTATAGCGCTTTTAGTTGGTCTTCGTTGAAAACGCTGAAAAAAGCAAGAAAGAATGGAGTAAATTACCTTAAGAGTGAATTTATAAGTAGATGTGATCTCGTCAATACCCTTTTAGGTGTTTTAGTTTTTTAGGAAAATTGCGATATGAACACAACAAACGTAGCCATCTTCCCACTAATTCACACGCTCAATGGGAAGTGCCAACCTGAATAAGTGAAATCCGCGAAATAAGGAATTTCTGCCAACGTGAATTATTCCAGTTTTAGACGCACAGATCCATCTGCTACGCCTTGAGGCTATCTTACCGGCTTTGGCGGCATTGCGTTAGAGCAAGAAAATGACATGGAGGACATCTGTAGGATTTATAAGGCATCACTTCCATCCCTGTGGAAGACCAACTAAAAGCACCTTACCCTTTTATATGTAAAGACAAAATACTTCTAAGTTCTTTGCGCTGTGTTGTATAATGGACTGTGATATATTTGGAGGTTAAAATAGCTTTTAAACATTTCTTTGTTTTGTTTGTGTTCGTTCATTGGGCACCTGTGTTGGGCACGTTATACGTTATGGAATATGCAGCATAATAACATACCTAGGTTTGCCCGCGATTTTATGGTAAAACAGTAAAAATGAGTTAATGCAATGCTGCAAATACAATACAATATGAAACATGTGATGTCTAACATTCACGTAAGTTTCTCTAACCTTTATTGTTTGTTAATGGGTATACAAATTATTCTTACGGAAGTAACCACTTCATTTTAATCCAGATAAGCCTTTGCAAAAACAGCTGCATTACAAATTTCGTTAGGATACAAAGAGAGCAGTGATAGTCAAATGTTTAAGAATTGGGCCATTAGTGCTGTTGCTTCCGCACAAATCCCAGAAACAACTGAAAATCGATGCGACTTAAAAAAGAATAAAATATTAAACAAATTGAACCATTAATGAAGGATATCTTAGAAATGGCTATGCCACCTAAAAGTTATTTGAAATAAATGTGTGTTTTAAAGAGATCTACATTTTTTGTACTATAAATTTTAGTGTATCGCTTCACGTTTACTAGTTATATAAGATTATACAAAATTCCTTCCGAATAAAGAGGACTTATTTCTGGAATATTCAAATTATGTATTTATCACGTAAATATCTGTAATATATTTTAATCAAAGTCGTTAGATCCATTTTAGAACACAAAAAATGTCAAAAATATTCTATGTAAAGGGCAGTTTGGGGTGGGGGATTCTCTTGAAAAATCTTTGTGTCACATCTTTGGAAGGTACTCAATCTGAATACCAAGTTTTGTATTTATCCGAAATTTCGTTATTGAATTATGCTACTCATAGAAACACACACAAGGACCTTTTTCTAAAAATGCTTTTTTTGGATTCAGGGGGCCTCAAAACATGTATTTCCAGTGAAATCTCGGTATCGAATTTTTGGGTGGAATGCAATGCCTTCTCTGCGTACTATGTACATGGTAGAGAAAGCAAAAATATAAGTTATAGAGAGTTTTATAAACTTATTGTGAACAACACCAAGTTCCTTTCTTCTGTTTTGTGTTCTGAGAAATACAATTGTTGTTGAAAAACTTGAATGTTGATATTGAATACATTTAGTACATTTTGTATAATATGTGCTTACTTAAAATACAATTATGTGTCCAAAACTCTGCATTATTAATTAAATGCAAACTTTCCTGTTTTAGGGTTCCTGATTTCTCAAAATTTCATTTCCTTAAATTGATTAAACTAACAGTGAAAAATGTCCTGGATTTGGATTATCAGATTATGGCAAACCTAAACATACCCAACACCAAGAACTTTATTTTTTAACTAATAACGTACTCAACACCAAGAGAATTCTCTCTCTTTCTCCCTCTCTCCCTCTCCCTCTCCCTCCTCCTCTCCCTCCTCCCCCCTCCCCCACATCATGCATTACCTTAAGAGATGAAAATTTCAAAACCATCACCATTCCAAGAGTAAACATCTCAACATGCATTACAGTAGGACAATAACAAATAAGTGTAAGTCACCATCATATGCCATCTTCCCTATGTATTGAATATTTAAATGTTGCATGACATATTGAAAAATTCCTCCATAGTAAATGGGGAGTGAGTATATAAGAAAGATTTTAGCTCTTTCTTAAAGATGTTATGTTGATTAGGATTGCCTAATAGTTTTAAGTAGCATGGAAGGTTATTATAAATTGTTATTGCAAAATAGTAACATCCTTTTTGGAACAGTTTTTAACTATTTACTGGTCTATGCAAATCACCTGCATGCCTTGTATTGTGGTCATGCGCAGCAAGGTTTTCTTTTTTTGTGAAGTTATAATTATCTGTAAGGTAGCTCAAAAGAAATGAAAATGAAATTGAGTTTTATTTATGGACGCTCTTTAACTACTATGGTTCTTAGCGTCCCATTCTATATTGGGCGTGAAAGACTGGTAATTTTGATCAGAGGCCTCTTTATCAGGCTTGAGGTTCTTTTACATGCCGTAAATCTATGACACGGGACCACCGGCTTTACTTCCCTTCCGAAGGAAGCCATCGCCCTCCGCTGGGTTTGAAGCCGCGACCTTGGGAACTAGAGGCTAGCATGGTACCACTAGTCCACGGAGGACGACTAGCTCAAGAGAGAACATATGTATTCACCATTAAGAATAAGAATTTGTTGGTTTTGAATAAGAGCCTACAGGATTCATGGAACCCAACACCACAGATAATACACATATTTTTGTAATATAAATACTTGCTTGCTATGTGCCAAATTACCCCAGAGCATTATTCCATATCGTAACAGGGAGTGAAAGTAGGCAAAATATGCTGTTCTTAAGGAATTTTGGTACAGCAAATTTTTTAAGTTTCTTAAGGCAAAGCAAGCCGAGCTGAGTGTTTTTAGAATTATTATTTGTTTTCTCTAGCTGAGCTCCCCATCTATTTGAAGCCCAAAAAATTTTGTATCAGATATCTTATAAATGGTGTAATTGTTCTACCTGATTGTTAATTCATTCACTTGTTTATGCTTTGTTTCACATTGAATAAAGTTGGCTTTATTATAGTTTAATGAAAACTTATTAGCTTCAAACCAAATGCTGAGTTGTTCAAACACTTTATTGACAGAATCTCTTAATTGCTGATGTGACTTTTTAGATATAAGTACACTGGTATCATCTGCAAAAGGCACAGCTCTTGACTCTTTGCTAAGACAGTATCACAGATAATTTATAAATATTAAAAATAACAAAGCGCCAAATGTAGAACCTCATGGGACACCTTTATTAATAACACCTAGTTTCTGGATCCTATTTTTTAAGTAGGATCTGAACCATTTTATAGTGATATCACTGAAGCCATAAACTTTTAACTTTTGCAGCTAAAGGTTGTGAACTATGCTGGCAAATGCCTTAGTTAAGTCACAAAACATTTTAATGGTAGTTCCTTTTTATCCAAGGCTGTTCATATTTAAGAACTGAGCTGTATATTGCATTTTCTGTTGCCATTTTTTCTTAAACCTGAACTGGGATGCTGAGAGAATGTTGTTGAGCTCCAAGTATTTTATAACCCCTTATATATATAGCTTTTTCTATTACTTTAGAACAGGCTGTCAAAAAAAAAATGGACCTATAATTATAAGCTTTTCTTTTATCTCCTTACTTGTATAGAGGCTTAACACTTGTGTGTTTCCTTTTTTACTTTCTCTACTACGTATAGTAAGTAGGAGAAGTATTGCATTCCACCCAAAAATTTGATACCGAGATTTCACTGGAAATACATGTTTTGAAGCCTCCTGAATCCAAAAAAAATATTTTTGGAAACATGTCCGTGTGTGTGTGTGTGTGTGTCTGTCTGTGAACAGCATAACTCAGAAACGATCAGTCGGATAAACACCAAACTTGGTATTTAGGTTCAGTATCTTCCAGAGATGCGACACAAAGGTTTTCAAGAAAATCCCTCCACCCGATTACCCTTTACATGGAACATTTTTCAAAAATTTTAATTTTCTCAAAAATGGATCTAACGATTTTGATTAAAATATATATTTAAGATACTTTTATGACAAATAAAATGTATATCTTGAATTTTCTGGGAATGTCTGTAAAAGTGTTCTTCTTTGTGAACGACTTTTGCATAACTGGTAAACCATAAGAGATAGACAAACGTTTACTTCACAAAAAATGTAGATGACGTTAAAATACACCATTTATGTCATATACATTTTTTTTGTTGAGTGAGTCATTTTCAAGATATTGCTTGTTATTCCCTTAAATTTTGCAATACTTATACTTTTTCTCAAATGAGAATTCATTATTAATTTTTTTTTTTTTTGTCCTGGTAAGCCCAGAGAGTGGAATACTCCACATAGCAACCAGCTCTTAAAATATTTGACTGTCGCTTAAAGCCTACCAATTCCCCTTGCATCTACAAGAAAATCAGCAATAAGATTTAACATCTTGATTAACATGAAGCATATGGAGAATAAGAGTTTGTAAAAATAGTTTGTACAAGAGTGGAGAAAGTCAAGTAGTGTAACACATCAGATTTTTTCTGGAAATTTCTCTGACAAAAGGAATAATTGCATATATAACTAAGAGGGTTGTTCAACTCTGCTAGGCAATATTTGTTATTTATCATATCCCACCCATAAGAGGTTATGCTTTCCCAGTGAGCTAGCAATATTTCCTATCTCTCTTGGTGTTGTGAAGTATATATTAAATTCACAGTTAATTTTGAGGTGCACCTTTTTAGAATTTTAAGTGCAGTTGTGTTTCGGTCGGATCTGTTTTGCTGTTTGCTACATTAAGGAAATATGTGTTAAAGGCTTAACACTGCCACAGCAACTACTGACTTCATTATTTTCAATAGTTACGTGAGTATTATTATTATTTGAATTAATTCTCCCTGTTTCAGTGTTTATTATATTCCACATTGTTTTAGTTTTATTATTAGAATCATCAAGGGCTAGTGAGTAATACTTTTTTTTGCTTCATTAGTTACTCTTTTAAGTATTTTACAATATGTGCTGTAGAGTACTTTAATGTTTTAATCATTACTTGTGAGATATAGTAAGAACAAATTTCTTTTATTTGCACAGGACTTCCTTATACCTGAAGTAACTGGATAAATTGAAATTGAGTTTTATTTATAGATGCTCTTTAACTACTATGGTTCTTAGTGTCCCATTCTATATTGGGCATGAAAGACCGGAAATTTTGCTCAGAGGCCTCTTATCAGGCTTAAGGTTCTTTTATGTGCCGTAAATCTACGACACGGGACCATCAGCTTTACTTCCCTTCTGAAGGAAGCCATGCTAAGGATTCTTACGCCCGAAAAGATCCATTGTGCTCCACCGGGTTTGAACCCGTGACCTCGGGAATTAGAGGCTAGCACGGTACCACTAGTCCATGGAGGACGACAGTAACCAGAGTCTGACTTTTGTTAACTGTGATGAGGTTATTGTTTTCTTAGGGAAAGTAGCTTCAAATGTTAATAGCACAATTTTAAGGATTCATCAAATTTATTGTTTATGTGAGAGCTGGAATAGCAGAAGCCCATTTTTTTATTTTTTAACAGTAGTTTAAATTTATTGATATGCTCACTACTAATTATTCGTGTTGTAATTTTTCTTTTTCCATTATCAATCTGTTGGCTAGCTGTGGCAGGCACCAACAATACCTGAGCATCATGATCTGACATGCATTTACAATAGGAATTACAGTGTTCATATGAGTTGTGGTTGAAAAGTGAACCACATATTGTCGTGACCTCTTTATTAACTAGCTAAATTGGGGATAGAGCAACTCGGTACCGAAAGATCTTAGTTATTAGTTTACATTATACGAGGTCAGACGGGGGACGCAGCTAAGAGAAATATGAAAAATATATCAGAATACTTCTAGGAAAACTATTAATACATGGCGTGGATGATGGAAGGGACTATCTACTATGATAATTTAAACATAAGGACGATGGATGGTAAGTGGGTTTATTGATGTAAAGGGATACAGTACCTCCTTGTTTCCATGTCTGTCAGTGAGGACGCCATGCTTGTACGCATGGGTAGCGCGCACACACACGTCTTGCCTTGAACAGTGACTAGCCTCGACTCTCCTGAACCCCCACGCTCAACTCGGCATGGTAACGCTAACTCGCTTATCCCCTCCACTATTGCGCAATACCCGATCCGGGCAGCCAAGTCATATATGCAACAATACTCGTACATCACATCTCCCCCTGGCCACCCAGATCGACGTCCTCATCGACACAAGGAGGATTTTTTTTGTTGTGATTCACGTGTAGACAAATTACAAAGACAGAAAAATATATGACATACATTAAAAAAAATTAACAGTAACTGGGTAATATGGAGCAGAAATGTCTCTCAGAGAAGAAGTTAAAAAAAAAATATTGTGAACATGTGACAATAATGCAAACATTATGGAGTCTCGAGTGCCACCGACGATTTAGTTTAAGACATATTGCCTAATCATGAGTACCCCGCACACGCACACTACACCGAACTGCCACTGTTACATACACACTACACTGCACCTGGTTGTTCCGACGTAACTGTTTGTGGGTGGAATTTCCACATCACCCACAATGGCGAACTTTCAGCTGTAAAGTGTTTCTGATGTTGCAAGTCGCTGAAGATGTGGGGGGAGCAATCGCTAGCTTGGACTGCCCCCCAAAATAGTGGTTCCTTATGCCACTGCAGTATAGTGGATGAAAGACAGCTCTCCTCTGGTGTCTCTGGAACCTCTGGCGTGTCTGTAGAGCGGGGTTACTCTTCTGGACACCCGAGCTCCGGAATCAGCAAAATCACTATAACATAAATCACAGAAGGGTAGAAATTGTGCTCCAGAAGATCATACATAAGAAAAAAGTATGTCATTTACAGTAATAAGATTTGAAAATGCCAAAAAGTTTACAATCAATCAATTCTTTTAGCATGGGGCAAAGGAAAAAAAATGACTACACATTGACATAAACTACTGTGTGCATTACTACAGACTTCAAAAATAAATCCACAGTACATACGTCAAACTACACCTCATTACATTCTTTCTACTACAATACTCATGCTTTACTGTCAAATATAAATTCTCCTCTACATTACTATCTCATCCATCTCATTATTATCACCATTATCATCATTTCAATCATCATCATCATCATCTTAGTTTTCAACTTTCTCGTAGACAGTAATTACTGAGAAAATAAAATATCTCCACTGACATGTCTCATTCAAGTTCCTGCAAAATCAAGAATACCTGACATAGGCATAAACTTAAAGAAATCACATTAGCATTTCAGGAATGACACAAATAACATGGCATCATACTGTTGCATCCACATCTTCCGAATCAAAATTAAGCTGGAAAATAGATGGTATTAAAACTCGCTATATAAGATGGTACTAAACTTGTTGCATAAACACAGAAAAAAATTACTCTCATTGCATTCAACTCATTGCATTTACTCTCTCGTGTGAATACATCACACATGCTATACTGGGCACATTTCAGCAACACCAATAAGCAAAATCTCTCAAATCATCACATCGAATCTCCAGGTACATGTAGCCCTCCTGAAAACTCAAACATTTACACTTCAACCATCGTGGTTACACTTTGGCACTTCCACCGAAGCTGACATCAACTCATCTCATCTCTCACACTACCACCGTCGGGGTTACACTTAGGCACTTCCACCGAGGCAAATATTAACTCATCTCTCACATAACCTCACAAACATACATACACACATAATTCAGGTTACAATTTTCTGCAAAGAAAGAGATCACAGCATCATAATGAAACCCAAAATTAAATCAAATCAAACCGAATGTAACAAAACAAAGCACATCATTACCAAAACAATACTGTCACATAACATTCCTGAAAATCAAAGCTTAATTAAGCACACGGTACACAAACACATTCACTGCAGCATAACATGACAAACCAAATAATTTGCAATGCCCAAAACAGAATTCAAAATTTAAGTTACACAAAATGGTAATAAACTTTTAATTTAGCAGAGACATACATAGCACACATTATTCCTGAAAAGCAAAGCTTAATTAAGCATTAGTCAGTGAAATAAAAATTTAGCATACCTGTCTGATTTGTGAAACTTTTCACACATAATGTACACATACTTACAGGTTTTGTTTTTTTCTTTTTACCACAAAATGGTGCAACTTTCCAAAATCTGGTAACACACATATAGCTGATCCATCAACATCCAAGTCCTACTGGTCCATCTTGGAGGCACATTAAACCTATTTAGGTGAAGATACTGCCACAGCTGGTGGTAGCTGAAACTTTTACTTAAATTAGCTATTTTGAAATATTTTCCCCCCAAAATATTCATTGCGTAACTAAATAAACCAAACATGGCAACGGTGAAGCAAAATTATTATTACTACCACGACGAACGTCCGATGCACAAATATGAATTTTTTAATATATATGCTCTTGACTTCTTTCGTTTTATTATTTTATTATTTCAAACAGATGCACCGCACTTTTTATACACACGCAACACGCGAACTGTAAAATATTTGCTTCACATTCTATTGTTAACAAATTACAAGATGACGCAACCAATAACACAATGTTACGTACACCAGCTAACACACGCAACTATATTATGAAAGTTACAAAAACACATTTTACAGAATTCACAAAATAATTAATTTAGAATGCACAGTACAAACAATTTATCACCGAAACAGAATTTAGCAGAAGTGAAGGCAAGGTAAGGGGAAAAATGGAGCCAAAAGTTTTACCGCCACGCCACCGACAGACAATGCAAAAAATTTAAAAGTGAGCTCAAAATTAAAATACAAACATGGGACTTTCAAAAAACAATGCAAGAGGAATTTAGAAGAAAGAAACCACAAATTACAGAACCAAAACCCTTACCCTTAAGCCACCAAAAAAAAATTACATTTTCTAACGAACACGTGGAGGACCAAAAACGCTACATTTTAGAGAAAAAAAATTTTACAGTTCAAAATCTCAAAATATCCGGCCCTCCACCAAATACCCAGCGACTCACGCCAAATACTCGGCGCCTCACGCCAAATGTCGTGACCTCTTTATTAACTAGCTCAATGGGGGGTAGAGCAACTCGGTACCAAAAGATCTTAGTTATTAGTTTACATTATACGAGGTCAGACGGGGGATGCAGCTAAGAGAAATATGAAAAATATATCAGAATACTTCTAGGAAAACTATTAATACATGGCGTGGATGATGGAAGGGACTATCTACTATGATAATTTAAACATAAGGACGATGGATGGTAAGTGGGTTTATTGATGTAAAGGGATACAGCACCTCCTTGTTTCCATGTCTGTCAGTGAGGACGCCATGCTTGTACGCATGGGTAGCGCGCACACACTCGTCTTGCCTTGAACAGTGACTAGCCTCGACTCTCCTGAACCCCCACACTCAACTCGGCGTGATAACGCTAACTCGCTTATCCCCTCCACTATTGCGCAATACCCGATCCGGGCAGCCAGGTCATATACGCAACAATACTCGTATGTCACAATATTCCAGGTTAAATGTATGTAATGAATTGTATGCAAAACAGCTTATATCGGAGCTATTTTATCCAAAGTTTGTAACCTTTGCTTACAACTCCTAATTTTAACACCATATAGTACAGCAATAAAATATGCATACATTGAAAATCATGTTTTATGCTTGCCTATTAATCCATACCTTGATTGGAAGAAAAATTGAGACTTCCTGCTGTTAATTCAAAATCTTATTAACTCAAACTCTAGAGTGCAATACCGATTTGAGTATCTTTAACTTTTCAGTGTATAGTTTAGTCTAATTTAGCTTAAGTACTTTTCTGTTTAATGGCTTTTCTTTTAAATTTTTTCACTGTTTCGTTTTGGTATGAGATATATTTTGCAATGATAATAAGCACAGGTCCTCTTGAAGAATACTGGTCATCTTCTGATCATTGCGAATACCACGCTTTAGTTCAACAAAATAATCCATTTGTAGCTCTTGTTAAACGTTTTAAAATGTGTTTCCATGGGAGGTACTTCACAGCCTCAGCAACAAATGCTTAAATCAAGTTGTGGAAAGCTCCATTTGGGTATCACAATCCTCTTCTGTCTCAGAAGTGAAATAAGTTCATTTCAGGGCTCTGACATGCTGGAGAAGAGGCAGATGTAAAATACCAAAGTTCCTTAACATTCTGTACCCAGTGGAGGATCTGTTGGATGATAATCTGCACATTATTATGTTTTTGTAAAATTTGCATTTTTGTTTGCCAAAAGCTTCTATCTGCTCAATCAAGAATGCTGGTTTTGAACTGCCCTCTTTGGCTGCTGTTTATATGTTCCTAGGCTGGTTGATTTCTTTCTTTTGTTTTTCAGCACTGCAGAGCTTCTACTTTAAATCCAGTATTATATTTTTAAGTCTTAAGGTGACCGGCTTTTGTTTTCTATATATTCTAACCAGGTTTTTGTGCAGTAATTTAAAGGATTGGGGAATTACATTTTGTTTTCAAGTAGGGCATTGTGTACCTTAGTTTTCTGTTTTGGTTTGCAATTGAAGTGTCATTGAATGTTACTTACAAGTATTTGTTGCAATTGAAGTGTCATTGAATGTCACATTACATGTATTTATTGCAATTGAAGTGTCATTGAATGTCACATAACATGTATTTATTGCAATTGAAGTGTCATTGAACGTCACTTACATGTATTTATTGCAATTGAAGTGTCATTGAATGTCACATTACATGTATTTATTGCAATTGAAGTGTCATTGAACGTCACTTACATGTATTTATTGCAATTGAAGTGTCATTGAATGTCACATTACATGTATTTATTGCAATTGAAGTGTCATTGAATGTCACATAACATGTATTTGTTGCAATTGAAGTGTCATTGAATGTCACTTACATGTATTTGTTGCAATTGAAGTCTCATTGAATATCACATTACATGCATTTATTGCAATTGACGTGTCATTGAATGTCACTTACATGTATTTATTGCAATTGACGTGTCATTGAACATCACATTAAATGTACTCAGTACAGGGTATATATTTATTTCTTTGTGGGAGAGCTTTCAGCTTAAATTGTGTATGTGCTATGGCAATTAAAATGTATTACAAACTAATTCTGAAGGAGTAGAAATACCTTAGGAGTTGTTTTAGGAGAAGATGTTGTCTACTTGAGACTTGGTGCCCACCTGTCTGCCCCTTTTAGCTGTCTTACTTTTATAGCAGAATTAAGCGCAATGACAACAAACATCGTATCTTGTCACTACTGCACATGGGCCAAGGACAACCTAAATAAGAATCAAAATTTGGGGGTTGGCGATATTTTCTTTCTTTGTTTCGGCTTCTCGTGGATATGAAGTAAAGCGAATACACTGTACCATCGATAGTGCATACCACAAAGCAAAATCAGTTTGCTTATATTTTCCGTACTTCTCAGAAACACAAGGCATTCTTAGCATCCTTTTGTGCAATTACGGGTTGATAATTAACATAATCTTATATATATACACTAACCTAAGGCCAAGCTGTCGTGAATTCAGAAACCTAAGCTTATATGATAAACATGGAACATTGTTAGTAGGTTTTGGTGTAACCACTGGTTGGTATTTAACATAAGCATATATATAACACTAACCTAAGACTAACTTTCCATGAATTCAGAAACCTAAGCTTATTTAAATAGTAAATCATTCACATCGTTAAGAAACGCATGCTCGCTCCGCTGGCATTAGTTTTGCTTACTATTCATATGTTGGCAGCATTTTGTTTGCACATTTGGAAACCACACGCAGCTAGAGGGTAGCAGAAGTAAGATACAATTTTTCTGTAGCAAATAGATAGGTTAGCCCAGTTTTCATTTCCCGTTTCTTTTGTTTCCTCATCTTAAAGATTGAACACCTATTTTATGTGGCGAGAAACCTTCAAAAATTGATGGCACAACTTCAGAAAGTAGCCACTTGTAGATGTGCTGATAATGTAATCAGTTTGTTTGAAATGCCTACCACAGACTTTGACCCTGATATCCTAAGACAGTCCAGTTTGTCTCCTTGGCAAGAAATTACTATGCACCACTTCTTTTTTAATTCATTATCTTTTAAAATAAATGTAGTGACAAGCCACATCCATTTTCTTGCTTTGACTTAAAGTAGTTCTTGAGGTTGCAGCTTCAAACCCGGTGGAGGGCAATGGATTTTTTGGGCATAAAATCCTTAGTATGGTTTGCTTCAGAAGGGAGGTAAACCCGGTGGTCCTGTGTCACAGTGTAAAACAATCTCAAGCCCGATAAATTGCCCTTTCAGCAAAATTTCTGGTTTCTCATGCCCAGTATAGAATTGGACACTAAGGTCCATATTAGGTAAAGAACGTCCATAAATAAAACTCAGTTTAAATTTTTACTTAACAGTAAGGTACACAACAATAAACCATTTTTATTCAGTTATCGAATGCAAATACTACACATTTGAGTTTACAGAGTTTGGCCCACACAGATATGCACACGGCAAAAATTATTATGGACTTAACTGAAAGGTTTCACATGTAATGAAATATATGCTCTTTGAGAAACTCAAAACAATGTATGTATTTCCTGCCAGTTCAGCGATATACTTGGATCCATATAGCAGGGAAAAGGGAAAATTACTTTGGGGGGGGGCGATCTCCATATCTAAATTTATAACACTGGAAGTGTCAGTCATTTATTATGATATAATTTGAATCAACAACCAATAAAGGTCCAGTTAAGTGCTACATAGCATCATGGGCATTGAATATATAAATAATATATATCATTGTCATTATAGTTTGCTAGAAGTTAATAGAGTAGTTGAGCACCTCTATCGGCTAAAATTTGCATTGTGTAGAAACCTGTTTTATTGCTCATTCTTATGTAGATGCACCAGCTTATAATATCTAATACACAATCATCTGTAGCATTAGCTTTTTCGCATGGGTGTAAACAAACACTATTATCAGGATTGGAAGTAGTTGGGGAAAAAGTAATTGAATGATTATTTTAGCCAGTTTTGCTTGAAATGTTTGCTTTTTTACAGAATAAGACATTAACTTGTAATTTGCTGCTTGAAATAAAGTTGGGTTGCACTCCCATATAGATGGACAACTTGTACCCTTGTATAGAAGTTTATAAGCCATAAAGTTTAATTAATGTTTCTAATTTAAAATCTTGAATTGCTACAAATCTTATCTTTTGTCATATTGTATAACCTTCAACAACATTGCTATTGTAATTGAAAGTGACGTTGAAAATTTAATATTAAACAAATGCAGAACTTAACTGCACCATATTGTTTTATTTACACTGATCATGTTGGTAGTGACTTGCAGCTTTGCTACGATATGTCATGGCACAAAATTATGGACTTTAAGATGTGTTTTTGTTTTTCTATATAATACTATATAAATGTCTGTGAATCTTCTTCAAGATTTCATTCACCTTCAAGGTGGTTCCTGAAGCTTGTTGTAAGGATTACAGAGCAGCAGAAGTGAAGGATATTTCTATATTCTGGCATTAAAAGGACTTGCAAATTCTGTGAGGTGAGTTGTTTCTGTATATTGTGTATGACAACATGTCTTGAGGTAAATGGAATTTAAACTGCAGCAAGATTTCAACTTACTTCCATACTCACCTTCATGATTAGCTTACTGTTCGGCAGCAATGGTCGCTTTGTGGTTATGGTAGTTCATCCTGGAGAGTCATCAACATGTGAGCAAACGATACTGCGAGATAGAAGTCACACAGAATGAGTATGAGATGAGAGTTGGCTGTCAGGTTGTAATGAGCCACAGTGAAATCACAGGGTCCTGGGGTTTCAACATTATCCAAGTTTAAGTTAGGTTAGTGTGTGTGTGTATATGAACTGGATCAAATAGCAGAAATTGTACAAATAACTGGCCATTTGTGACTAACGTTGCCAAATTCTCTTGGGTTACACATACTAAAATGGTTAGGTTGGCAGTTTCTTCTGCTCATGCGTAGGAATTGGTTTACATGTTGCAATGTTTTTACTATCAAAAATATGTCTTAAAAATGTGTGGGTGCTTCCATTAGATCTTTCTTAAATATTCACGTCTCCTCTTAAAACCACTATAATCCTTCCGGCCAAAGAATGGGTCCAAAAAAACAATGTTAGTAGAATTAGTCCGCATTTGATGTTTCTTCGCCTTCAACAGCTGCTTATACCCCCGCCGCTATAACGTTGCACTTGACAGCTAGCGTTTAAGTTGGTACACTCGCGAAAAAACAGATGAAAAGCTTCAACCGTTTGACTTCCTAAGCCAATCACAAGGCAGCATTCCGGATGGTCGATGACAAAGCGGAACCGGATCTAGAATCGGCTCTGTTGCCGGATGTAACTATTCCCAACCATGTGCTTCAGTTTGTGAATCTCTAGCAGAGCGTCGAGTTGTTCTTTGCAAGCTACATATTGTTCATTGTTATTTGTTATTTAGATTTGTGGTTATTGTTTGATAGTTTTGTTATTGTTCGTTTATATATTTATTTATTTATATTTATCTATTTTATATATATTTCATTCATATTATTTATTTAAACAAAACTTAAGTGCGACAATGTCGGAAAAACGACGCCGATCGCCGAGTGATGATTCACGAAGTGAAAATCCTTTGCGCCGAGGTGTGCCACTTAATAGTCAGGCATTGGAACTATTATGGAGAACCCGGGAGTTCTTTGAACAGGAAAAGGAGTACGTGAAGCTTCACGGAAATCCCTCTATTCCTGCTAATAAAGCCGTACAACGAACTGCAGCAGCTCTTGATTTAAGCACGAGAACTGTTGTTCACAAAGGAGTGAAACTACAAGAGAAAGAGGACAAAATTCCTGAACCATCTGGAACACAACAGGTATTTATATCAACTCCAGGGAAGAAAAAAAAGAAGCCTCGTCCAGTCACAAATATTGATGCTTTCCAATTAGACGCCATACGTAGACACATTTATGCCTATTATCATAGAAAGGAGTATCCGACCATACCAAAGCTGCTTATATCGCTTATTTTCAATTAACAATAATAATACGAAATAGTTATTATTCAGTGACGTTCGCTACTTACGTACACTTTCTGTATGCGGCTTAGACACGATAGAAATGAGAACAATCAGCTGTTGTTTACTAGCCACTCTGGCAACATCGCAACCATGATGTAGCCAACCTTACGCGAAGCCACACAAACTGTCAAGTGCAACGTTATAGCAGCGGGGGTATAGGTGTTTTGTTTTGGGATTTCAAGAAAGTGTCGTCGTTGCCTCCTAATGTTATATGAACCACATACCTCTGTAATATAAATGAAGAAATACATACTGGTTCTGTTTTAACTGATTACCCTCCTCTTTGTAGGACTGACTTACAGGCCAATGCTTAGGTCAGCAGTAAGCAAATTCTCCATCACAACAGAACTAGGGTGGGGATCCACCCAATGCCTGGTATGGATGCCCTTTAATTACTGTGGTTCTTAGCATCCCTTTCTATATTGGCCGCGATATTTGTTCAAAGGCTTGGTGTTCTGTTATGTGCCGTAATTCTATGACACAGGACCACCAGCTTTACTTCCCTTTTGAAGGAAGCCATGCTAAGATTTTGATGCCCAAAGGTATCCATTGCCCTCTGCTGGGTTTGAACCCGTGACCTCAGGAAGTGGGTATTTACTATTTAGCATGGTATCCATAGGCCATGGAGGACAACATGGTGAACAAATATAGTGATGAAAGGAAGATAGGAAAACTTGTGGATCAAATTATTCAATCTGGCATAGGGACCGAGGAAAACTGCAAAAAAACCTTTGGTTAGATTGCTCGGCCAGGGTTAGAACCTGGGAGCTCCTGAATGAGGGCCACAAAAGCTATTCCCAGAAAATTTAAGATGTGCATTTATTTTTAATATATGGTATTTTATTCAATATCATTAAGAGTCATTTTTTTAGAAAATGAAAACTTTTGAAAAATATTTCATGTGAAGGATAGTTGGAGGATGCTGAGGGTTTTTCTTGAGAATCTTTGTGTTAATCTTTGGAAGGAACTGAAGTTAAATACCAAGTTTGGTATAATGCTACTTTTCGTTTTTGAATTATGCTGTTCACAGACACACAGACCTTTTTCTATCCTTTAATGAGGTTTGCATTTTTAGTGTAGAAAGATTTTTGTCTATCACTTGCAGTTCATCAATTATACAAATATCATACAGAATGAAAAGATTTTTACAGGTTATTCACAGAAATTACAAGATGTGCATTTTATTTTTCAGTAAAATATTTCAAACATGTGGTATTTTAATCAAAATGGTTAACAGCTATTTTTGAGTAAATCAAAAATAATTGATGTTTTACCATGTAAAGGGTAGTTAACAATGGGAGATTTTTTTGATGATCTTCATGTCACATCCTTAGAAGATGATGAACTTATATACCAAGTTTAGCATTTAACCAACTTTTTGAGTTAAGCATTCACACATTTTTTTTTTTTTTTTTTTTTTTTTTTTTTTTTTTTTTTACTGAGGGAGTCTCAACATGTGTATTTTGGTGAAATCTGTGTCAAATTTTTGGATGGATTGCAATACTTACTATGGATAAGCAGTAGAGAAAGTAAAAAAGTGCAAAGCATTTGAAAATTCTAACCAATAAAAAGTAATATCTTGGAAATGGTTAACTACACAAAGAAAAACTCATTTAACATAAATTGTGTGATTTAACGAGCTCTACATGTTTTTGTGTGGTAAGATTTTGTCTATCTCTTATGATTTACCAGTTATGCAAAAGTAATTCAGAATGAAGAGGACTTCAGAGATGTAGAGTAATAGAACAGCATAATATATGTAGTAAAAGAGTAGCCTGTCTAACTGCCCTTAAAAAGTACAGGGAAGGAGGTCACTGTATCGTCTATCAAGATCAGATATGTATTCAGAGCAGCCATACAACTTGTTAAGGCTGGAGCAATGATCTGGGCTACTAGCACTAGTTTCAAAAGTGAGACAACTCATCATTTCACACGCAGCCATTAGAAATGGATTTGCATCTAACGCTTTGCTCATGTTTAAGTCCTAGTAAAATACTGGGTACTGTCATAATGAAATGAATAGTCAGAGCAATATAGGGTGGCTAACACAAATTTTAATCCCAAGTTTACAGCCAAATACAGTGCTTGTGATACATAATGCATCCTATTAGAAAGACAAGGCCCCACCATAAAATGCAAATAAATAGATAATGAAGAGCTGGTTATGTGCAGAAAACATTGCATTGAGAATCTACGCTTAAACTCCAATTGTACAACATCATTAAACTGCATAAGTCCAGGCACGCAACATATGTCGTAGACTAAATACTTGCGGCCGAGGACAGTGCGTATCAAGTCACCCTCCTTATCATGCTTATCTTAACCCCATTGAACTTATCTGGGATGATACAAAGCAGTGGGAGGGTGCTAATAATGTCAACTTCAAACTGGAAGATATTCAACGTCTTTGTGAACAAAGGTTTGCAGAAGTTTGGAAAGTTAATGAAATATTTTCAAAGATTTCAACCATGTAGAAAAGCTAGAAAACGAGTCCTAGGAATGAGAATATATAATTGAAGATAGAACAGAGAATACTGTAATCATAGACACTCATGGCGGCTGCAGCAGCAGTGAGAGTGATGGTGGAATGTTGGGCATGGAGCCTTTAGAAGAATGCAGTGACAATTAACTGATGAGAATACCCTCAAAGTTATAAAACATGATGCGTGTCTTCATCTGTACAGTGGCTCAACAGTCTGCACACAGTGAGTGTTTTTGTGCAGATACACAGGGTAGAAAGTGGATTGGGAACATGTGAGTGACATGCTATTTACTAAGCTATTGAAAACTCTAGAGGCTAAATTGTTTGGAGACATCTATATCATCATTGTTTGCCCTCAACAAAATTACATTCAGCTTGGGTGGAATGCTTTTAAACAGCAAAGAATGAACGATGTGCCACACTCCAATTTGCTTGATGCCTTATATTGCATTAACCTACTGTGTTTTTGTTTCGTCCACACTTTTTGCTTGTGTCCTTAGAGATCCTTTCATTTCTTCCTTTTTTACCCTATACACTACTGTTTCTGAACACACGGTATCTTTGATTGCTTCTTTTACTGCTTTATTACACTCATTTTACTTGAATAATGCAACACTGTTACTATGTTGTATTCCCTCTTATTTTACCAATATTTCCACTTGCTTGCTTCTCCCTACATAATTGAACATATTTACGTAACATGTTAAATAAATAACCCACATAACGCTTCACAGTGTACTACACACTATAAACGTATCCTTTATTTGCCTTCTGCCTCACATCTGGTGCCTGTTAACTGAGTAGACGGATGACTTTTGCCATACACAATGAATGCAAGAAGTTACAAGATTCTGGCTTCTTTCAAAAGCAGTCTCCAACCCACATTAACATTTTCTTTCACTTGGTCCCCGTTGTAAACCCAATAACAGGAGTTTATCACTGGTTGAGTTTTCCATTGCATAGGTATACAATTTTCTGAAAATATTTAACTTAAAAGAATTATAATGCTCATCTTATCAAAGACAGAGAATTCAAACTAAGCAGGTATCACCACTGTTGTTTACTCTAGCTAAGGAAAAAATATTGTTGTATTATACCCTTCAGCTAATTATTTACTGCATGTTAAGCATAGAAACAGCAAATATGAAAAATGTCTAAAAAAATACGTTTTCTTTAGAAATTTGGAGCCACGGAAAACTATAAAGGCTCTAAGAATGATATAATTTGATAGAAAAAAAATATTCTGTATAGCATAATGACTGGGCTCAAAGCTGAATATTTACAGCATGCTATCAACTTGGCGACGGCAGGAGAGTTTAAAAGGACGTAGCTAATGGCAACATGTATGCATTAGATAGAGACATAGATATCCATTTGCCTCCATACTGTCTTTTAAAGGATGTATATATAGTATACTTGTCTTGTGAGCATACAGTTATTTTATACATTGCTTGCCATTGTTCTGCTATTCATGATTGTTTCTTACTCCACAGACTTAGCACCATCAGGTGCAACAACACTTTTGTAATGGATACCAAAATAGAAATCAAGGAAGAGGATCCTCTCTCAGATGACATAGCCTCACAGAATGAGTGAATATTCTTTACCAAGAATGTTACAATGAAGATCAACAGTGATGCTGTGCTTCGGGACAGTGATTGTGATGTGGCAATCAAAACAGAACTTAAATCAGAAACTCCTTTTCCAGACTTTTGTTCACAGAAAGAAAGAGAATGTTTTACCAGACATCTTGTAAAACAGATTAAGTCTGAAACTCTTACATACAGCAACAACTGCGAGATAGATACCAAAATAGAAAATGGTTTACAGAAAGAGATAGAATTTCTACCACAGGTTCCTGTAATAAAGGTTAAGAAATACAACAGTGATGATGAAATGGATAACAAAATAGAAATTAAAGAAGAACCTTGGTGGCTGGAAACAGCAACTTCATTTGTTTGTGATGACATAAAGGTAAGTTTCATAGTAATCTATAGCAGGTAGAATCTTTGTTTATTGTTATTTCTTGATTTGTTTCTATTTGAATTATGTAATGCAAAATTAATAAGGGTAAGAGAGATGGTTTGTAAATGTGTATAATGTTTGTGTGATGGTGTATTTAAAGGGGTGAAAGTAATGGTGGTGATAGTTCTTGAAAATTATAAGATACTTGCAAGAAGCTTTATTGAAGTTATATAAAAAAAAATATTCTGATATTGTAGCATCCCACGATTAGAGAGGACTTCAGTCATTGGAAGAATATAGGCAACCACATTATAAAGTTTAATATCTCCTTTTAATCCTTAACACTGCAAGACTAATAAATGAGATTATCCCTATTTGCAGTATGGGATGAAAAAAATTCATTGATATTAATATTGGAGAAAACTAGGGTGAAACTGGATATGTGTCATTTTGGAAATGTCTTACACAGCATGTGTTCTGCAGGAAAAATGTGATTTGGTTTTGAAGGAGTTATCGAAATCACTTCTGATGCACACACTTTTTGTCTTTATAATACTCAGCGTTGGCCATACTGAGTATTATAAAGAGAGAAAGTTGGTATGTGGGATAATCTCAAGAACCACTCAAATAATTTCGCTAGTTCTTTCGAGATTGAAAAACCCCATTCTTTTTGTATGGAAATGGGATATAAAACAACTTATAATTTCAATTCGTAAATTACTGAAAGACTAAATCGATTTACAAAGCTATGTACTAGAAAACAAACACCTTGGCATCATAAAAGAAAATATTTGTGAAGAACACTTTGAGTTTTCATTGAGATTACCATGGAGTAGAAAATAGTTGTTGCTACTCCACAGAAAATGCATGTAAAATAAGACAAATGTTTCATTCCCAGCACTACATATAAGTGGTCTGGATTTAAACTAAGACACAGCAAAACAGTGTGATACCAGTGTGTAAATGTAATAACCCTCATGTAAGTAAGTGTTGCTTTATTTTGTTTGTATATTGTAATCAAGTTTGTTAAATAATTGTGTAAATAGAGAGAAAATTCTGTCCAGCTAACATTACAAATCACACAACTGCTGAGATTATTTTTCTCGGTGGCTCAGCCTATGTGTCATTTCCAAAGAAATTGGTTAACTTGCTGACCTAGGATGCAGAATCTTCATATTCACCAGCTTCACCTCTGTTTTGTTGTATATGTTAAGTGTTTCTCTATTATGTGAAACCTGTGTAGCTGTTATAGTAATTAATTGTACACAAGCCTTATGTAGACAAGGGTGGAAAGATAGAATCAGACAACTGAAAAATTCAGTGCCATAGCTGGGATTTAAACCACAGATCTTCTGATTTCTGTCCTGTTACTCTATCCAATTGAGCTACCATGGCAATATGCCAGTACAACATCAAATTCCCCAACTGACGGTAGTTTTATGTTATTAAATAACTATGGGAGCTGTTTACAAGCCCAGTACATGTCAACAACCGGGTTATTGAGTAGAACTCAGTTTATTCCTACACATCTTAAGCATTTTTACTTTCTCTATAACATACATGAGGTTTGGAAGTAAAGTTTTCCACCCAAAAATTCAATTTTGAGATTTCACCAGAAATAAATATTTTGAGTTCCACTGAATCCAAAGGTACTAAAAACAAAACAAGAAAACAAAAAACAAACAAAAAGTCTGTGTGGGAATGTGTGTGTCACAGAGAACAGAATAAATCAAAAACAAAAAGTTGGATAAACACCAAACTGTGTATTTAAGTTCAGTATCTTACACATTACAAAAAGGTTTTCAAGCACATTCTCCCAAGCCAAACTATTGTTTACATGTAAAATTGTTCATTACCTTTTGCTTGTTCAAAATATATTCTATTTTGATGCTTGGCATTGAATATCTCAGTCTGAATTCTATATCTCTAATATGTTTAATGTATTTACATGGCAGGTGATATTTATATCTTGGATTTTCTGTGAGTAGCCTATAAAGGCCTTTTATTTGATTGAATGTTGTATAATTATATCTAAGAAGCCTTAAACAAAAACATAATTACAGGAAAAATGCAACGCTTATCCAAATATTTAAATTTCTTTGTAATGTTAGGATTTCCAAAATATTCCATGTGCAAGTTTCTTCTAATGGATCTGCTTGAAATTTTTCAGTTCTTATTTTTCCCCTTTTGTTTCCATCGCGAGAGTTTTTCACCATGTATAAACATTTGAATGCTGTTTCCACATATGACTAAATCATTTTTTGCATAATTTGAAATTATTTTGGGAAAAAACGTTTGTAACGTGTATAGATAAATAAGGCTGTGTTCACAATGCAGCGTAGGTATAACACAAAATTAGCACAGATTTCTAGATCCTTAAATTGCATGTGAAAATCTTGTGAATATGCTTCAAGTTTCAAATTGAATAACAGCCAGTAATATCGAATTTGGAAATTCATCCATTCTTTATAACTAAATAGGACAGTAAAAGTGTTGTACAAAGCAATGATGAGATCAGGTATGATATGGCAAGGCCAAATGTAAGAGCGCCAGGATTGTACAGTAGATAGCGTAAAATCTTACATTATTCATAAGCTGGGAATGCTTGGAGAAAGAGAAGCTTGCTTGGAGAAAATGCAAGCACAAATTTTGCAGTTTGCAATCTCTTGCATTACATAGCACCTAATGTTAGTCTGTGAATGGTTGCATTAAATAACTTTCATTGATGCTGAATCTGTGCTTAACTCTTTGTATGAATATGATATATGTGAATTTGTCATTGGTAAAGAAAGTCATATGAGTGTAGTAAATCAGATTTTCGAAATTACTTGGCTAAGTGAATCACAGAGTGTGATTTACCATTTTGTAAACATTCCTTTTTGCCACCTCTCTGTTATTTGAACCAAACTGTTTATTCACATATAAATACTTTTTCCATTGCATGATTTTCCCTTCTACCCCATTACATAATGTAATGTCAAGTGTTTGTTTCTGCATAACTCCTAATATCATATACCAACTTAAAAACAAATCAAACCTGGTATTTTGAAGTTAGTTATCTGATGCAGGGCATTTAATTAATACTTGTATAAATGATTATGTAAACTATACATTTGCATTATTCTGTTACAGGATGGGGACTTCACTCAGGTAAAATCACCAAGGTAAGACACTCTTGGCTAATGTTTCAATAAGAAACCTGAGTCTTCTGTTACATTTTCCTTTACTGGTGCTTCCTTATCTATGCTATTATAAAGGGAGAAAAATTGTGTATGTGTGCATGCGCACTTTAGCATGGCTTCCTTAGGAAGGGAAGTAAAGCCGGTGGTCCCGTGTCGTAGATTAATGGCACATAAAAGAAGCTCAAACCTGATAAAGAGGCTCTGAGCAAAATTTCTGGTCTTTCACACCCAATATAGAATGGGACGTTAACAGCCATAGTTGTTAAAGGGCATCCATAAATAAAATTTAATTTAATTTTGTGACAAGGGCAGTTTAGAGCCATCTTCACCATCCCCTCAAAGTGGCGCGGCATGCCTTGGGCAGAAGAGTGGATGACAGCGTTGTCGCGGATGGCTGCATATGAGAAAAGCCATGTACTAATGGGCACAGGTTCAGCCATGACCATGATCAGACCTAATGTGGAGAAGGGCTTGCTATCAAGGAAACTGAATTGTCCCTACCGGCTGGTGACAGTATTGGGCAATACCCTGCCTGTGGAGAAGCAGACCTGCTGGAGTTGACCCTGGGGAAGAGCAGTGTGAATCTATGTGTTGGTTGTGAGGTATGCCGAGGATGTGATACCAGAAGACCTCAGGAGCAAAGAGGAAATGGCTGACATTTCAGGAGGGTCTTGTGACTATGCCGAGAGAGGTAATGCCCCAGGATCCCAATGAGCATCCAAAAATATGCAGGGTAATGCTAATGGAAGATGTTGTGCCAGCAAGGAGCGAGGTAGTGATGAAAGCGCACCTGGAAGACCAGCGGTCGGGTAACCTGATTTTGCACCAAAAGACACCATTGAATGGATTATGTGTTGCTAGGGCATTGTTGCTTGCCTGCAGGTAGTGCCAGTGAAGCCCCTGAATCCATCAAAAACTGATCAGGACATCCAGACTGGAACAGAGTTAGGGAAGTGCAAGTAAACTGCCATGCGAGGGATTCGAGGAGCAGCAGCGTCACAATATTTGAAAGACTTGCTAACAAGAGCAGGCAACCTACTGACCATGGCACAACTGAAGATTTTGCGGCACCTGCATAAACAATACCAGTTTGTTTCAGCCAAAGGAACAGTGATTATAGCCTCACTGACTGATTATTCTATCACATCAACACTGGAGGTAGCAGGATCTAACCGGCAACCACCAAGGAAAGTTCTTCTGGCAAAGTAAGTAAAGGTATGGGACATGGGGATTATACAATGTCCAACAGCCCTTGCTGCTCTCCTATAGTCCAAGTGAAGAAGAATGGCAAGCTGCGCTTCTACGTGGACTATAGGAAGCTGAATGTTGTGACTCAAAAGGACTTTTTTCCCTTACCCTGATGAATTGATGACATCTTGGACACTCTTTGCACAGTAGTTCTTGACACTGGATCCGAAATAAGGATACTGGCAGGTGGACCTTTTATCCCAGAGACAGGGAGAAGACCTCGTTCTCAACAGGCCAAGGGTTTTAGCAGCTAACGGTTATGTCCTTTGGCCTCTGCAATGCACCAGCCACCTTCCAGTGCCTCATGGAGTAAGTAATGAGGGGTTCACTTAGATGCCTGTCTGCTATACTTGGACATCATCGTCATTGGTAGTACACCATCTCAAGAATCTGTCAAAATATCGCATAGACTGTAGGCATCTAACATAAGCTGAATGTGAAGAAGTGTCAACTCTTCTGCAAGGAGGTTAACTACTAGGGCACAAAGTCTCAACAACTGGTGTGACCATGGACATGGAGAAGACTTAGGTTATGAGAGATTGGCCTCGCCCAAAGGACAAACAAGAGCTGCCTGCATAGTTTCCTGGGCTTGTACAGCTACTACCACCATTTCATCAGAGGTTTCTTCAACATCACAAAGTCCCCACTCATCTGACGGAAGAACACTGACCTTACATGTAGACTGAAGAGGCCAAGGATGCATTCCAGGTGTTTAAGTTAGCACTCTGCAGTAGGGCTGTCTTAAGCTTTCCTCAACTAAGTGACGTTTTATCATGACATTTACTGCTGCAACAGTATTGAAGGTGTACTACACCAGGTCAAGGATGGTCAGGAGGGGGCTATTGCATACTACAGCAAGTTGCTCTCCAAGCCAGAAAAGAACTACTGTGTTACATGGCAGAAGCTCCTGGCACTGAAAGCACTGGAAAAATTTAATAAGTACCTTACAATCAGCCATTCCACCTGAGGAATGTCCACTCCACCCTCACCTGGCTGTTGAGCTTCAAGAACTTAGAGGGTTAGACAGCCCGATGTGTCCAGAGGCTTAAAGAGTACAACCTCTTATCAGAACATCATAGAGGAAGCAGCTGCTTAATTGTTGATGCCATGTGAAGAAATGTCTGCTCAAAGGAGTGTGGCCACTGCACTAAGGTTGAGGAGGAGGAATGTACTGCAGCTGTCTGTTTGATTTTGGTGGTATCTACAGATGGATGGGATAGCGCAGGTTTAAGGAGGGAGCCACTGGCAGACACCGACTCAGTCACTGCTGAGAGAAATAGAGCAATTAATGGGCTGAGCTGGTAAGATACTGCACCCAGAAGTAATGTGTACAAGTCCTACTGGACCCAATGGGACTTGCTGAACACCAAGGAAAGTGTGTTATTCAGAGTTTGGAAGTCACCTGATGTAAAGACCCCAAGAGAGCAGTTGATCCTCCATTGGTGTGACGTGACAGAAGTCTTTGGGAAAGTACATGTGAAGACTTCGGGAGGATATCTTGGACCTAACCAAACAATCGACAAGCTCTGGCAAAGATACACTGTTTGAGGCTATGGGCAGATGCTGAGAGGGTTTGTCGCCAATGTCATGTGTGTGCGGCAAGTCATGACCACAGACCAGGAGCCAGGGTTACATGCAGCATTATAACATGGGAGCACCTTCGGAATGCATTGACATAGCAGCACCATTCTTTGTGTTCGACATGGGAAACAAGTATCTGTTGGTGGTCATGAATTACTTTACCAAGCAGTCAGTGGTATATGTCATCCCTAAACTGGAGGCCAAGACGATCGCCAACAGCCTCATGGAAGAACTGTGCTGGCGCTTTGGGGTATCGTTGGAGCTATAAAGCAATCAGGGCACAAACTTCAAGTCGAATCTGATAAAGGAAACTTTATAGCAACTTGGAGTGCAGAAGACATACACAACACCTCTTCACCTGGAGTCAGAAGACAGTTGACTGTTATCAACAATGGCACCGGGTCCACGCCCTCGCAACCCGGGAGACTAACTGCTCATGGGTTCTTTCCTTAGGGATGGTACCTATTTTAAAACCTGCCCCTTCCCTACCTGGTCAAGGTTGAGTGTTACCTCATCTCTTCCAGATAGGGACAGAAGTGGATATGCCACTTACGCGCATCAGGCCAATAGGGGCAAGTCCTACTGGGGCAGACTACCGAACAACCTCGGTGGGGCCAACAGTTTCTAGCAACCGTCTACCAGCTATCCCTCATGGCTGGTGCCAGAGAACATCAAGGCATCTCACAACCCCACCTGGGCAGTCAGACCAGTCAAGCGTACCCAATCTCTCATGGGTATCAGGAAACACTGCCCCGTTGAATCCAAACACCTCCCTTTTGGGAGGGGCTCTAATGTTTGGCCCAGCGTACATATAGTGACGTCAGAAGTCCCACGAGTGCTAAGGGTCTGCAGCGCCCGCACCACGGCAGCTGAAGGGGTCGGAACCCCCCCCCCCCTCTTTAGAAAGTTGACTGGTATATCAAGACTCTAGAAGAGCACTTGAGGAAGGTTGTGGTCAGTCACCAGAGGGAGTCGGATGTTAGTGTGCCACTTTTCTAGCTGGCCTACCATTTGTCAACACAAGACACCACCAGGTTGACACCAGCTAGCTTGGTGTTTAGGATGCAGCTTCGTCTACCCTACAACCTGATTTTTGGGAGCCCACTGGAGCAGAACAGCCAGCAATTGACTATGTGGAGAACCTTGTGGGTCATCTTCACAATGTGTATAACATATAAAGAGGACTGGATGAACAACTGTTATGACAGGCAAGTGAACAGCCAAGACTTGCAACAGGGTGAGCTGATATGGTATTATTGCCCCACCTGGACCAAGGGGCTTTGCCCCAAGCTTCAACAACCATGACAAGGGCCTTACCTCTAGTGAAGAGAATTGATGTGGTCTATTCAGTCCAGAGGCTGACCCTTGGGAAGAGGCTAGTGGTACATTTAGATTGTCTAGCCGCCTCCTGACAGTATGACCAAGTACATGAAGATGCTGGCATGCCGCACCCTATGTGAGAGCCTTCCAGACCCTTTAGCTGGCCACACAATTGTTAGTCCATATGACCAGCTCCTTTAAGACAAATGGCCAAAGCAGCAAACCCTTTATATGTGCTCCCTGCCGTTCTACAAATTTACTTGGCAGCAGTTTGAGAAGCCGCTCCATCGGGAACATTTGCACTTTGTTGTGGGGCTATATAAGGGGGATTACCAGCAGGCAGTTGTTGAGATGAGTCAAAATGATGGTCATATGCAGTCAACAACAGGAGAGCAATATAGCTGAGCATCTAAGTAACAAAGAAAAATTGTTCCTGCA
The DNA here is from genome assembly GCA_030765065.1 of Deroplatys truncata. Classification (NCBI taxonomy): domain Eukaryota; kingdom Metazoa; phylum Arthropoda; class Insecta; order Mantodea; family Mantidae; genus Deroplatys; species Deroplatys truncata. Next base: position 303,053,515 of record CM060981.1, on the reverse strand, counting down.
ATTTGGTGCCATTATTTGCTACAATAAACGTATTTCATGGTTCTTCATTTTATGAAAAAGAAAATCTGTGTTAATGAACTGGTATGATGGTATAGTTACACCTGTCCTTGTTTTTAAGATTTTGTTTCGATTATGAAAACATTAGAAATTGTTGAAAATTATGACCACCAACATCTCTGCACAGATTGTGTTGGTGAATAATAGCTTCTGCACTAGTTCAAAAAGAGTTTCTGTATTATATGAAAACTGTATCACTTTTATGTTATTAAGTAACTATGGCATCCAGTAGAAGGCAAAGCCAGCATATGTTGATTCACTTTTTAAAGAATTTCCCTAACTATTCAACTCCTGTATCCATCATATACCTACAACAAAATGTGTAATGAAACCATTTCTGCAGACGTTTATGTTGCTTAAAATTAGGTGATAGAAACTTTTATAAGAAGAGTGGATGGAGAAACTCATGTGACACATCAAAGTTGTTTCAAAAAGCATCAACTGTTTTTGAAACATTTCATGTTTAAATATGTAATGTGTTGATGGTCTTCCAGTCATACTTGAAAATCTGTGAGAAACATTCCATCCATTGTATTGGCTGCTGACTGTGTCCTCGCTTATTGATAACCACTTTGTTATGAAAATGTTTTCTTGTCAAATTTAATGAACACAGGTATTACTTTGAACAGTAGTTAAAGCAAACCTGAAAGTTGTAATTCTCACTGCATGTAACACACATTCATTGTATTACCTGAAACTTCGGACTGGTTTTACCTTTCACATGTTCGTCATTTGAGTGATTTTATTAACTATATTGCAGATCAAGAAAGTTGTTTCAATTGTGATTAAAGATAAGGTAGCTTTGCATGAAGAATTTGCAATTACAGTTGATGATTGTTAGAAAACAGAAATTCTCTTTTCAGATTAAATTTCCTTTCACTCTGAATATTGTACCTTATGCTAAATCCTTCCAACATTTCAGACTATGCTCAGAAGCAGTTTCTGGTGATAGCAGTGGAGATTCATCATGCCCCTCAGCTGAAGCCTTAAGGAAAACCACAAGCTTCAGTTATGGAAAGGATTGTCCTGAACGTGAAAATCAAGAAAGTGATATCACAAAAATACCACCTGTAGAAATACTTGTTCACTTGGAACAACCTGGTAAATGTAGTGATGTGGGGGAAATTTACAACAAGGCTTTATTGATTCATAAAGGAGAAAGGTCACACAAGTGTAACATTTGTGATAAGAGCTTTACTCAGTTGTCAGCTTTGAAATTACATAATTTAATACACAAGGGTAAAAAACCTCACAAATTTGGAGTTTGTAAAAAGACGTTTACTGAGTTGTCAGCTTTGAAACCACATAATTTGATACATAACAGGAAGTGTCACAAATGTGAATTTTGTGATAAGATGTTTACTCGTTTGTTTAATTTGAAAGTGCATAATTTGATACATGAGGGTAGAAAGCCTCACAAGTGTGAAATTTGTGAGAAGAGCTTTACTCGTTTGTCACATTTGAAAAGCCATAATTTGATACATGGCGAAAAGTCTCACAAGTGTGAATTTTGTGATAAGACATTTCATCATTTGTCTAATTTGAAAGTGCATAATTTGATACATGAGGGTAAAAGGCCTCACAAGTGTAAAATTTGTGAGAAGGCCTTTACTAATGTGTCACATTTGAAAAGGCATAATTTGATACATGGAAGTAAAAGGCCTCACAAGTGTGAAATTTGTGAGAAGAGGTTTATTCATTTGTCAGATTTGAAATCTCATAATTTGATACATGAGGGCATAAAGCCCAACAAGTGTGAAATTTGTGAGAAGAGCTTTACTCGGTTGTCACAATTGAAATTACATAATTTGACACATGAGGGTAAAAAGCCTCACAGATGTGAAATTTGTGATAAGAGGTTTATACAGTTGTCAAATTTGAAATCACACCATTTGGTACATGACAGTAAATATCCTCACAAGTGTGAAATTTGTGATAAGAGGTTTAAACGTTTCTCAAATTTGAAATTTCATAATATGATACATGATGGCAAAAATTCTTGCAAGTGTAAAGATTGTGCGAAGAGATTTATGCGGTTGTCATGTTTGAAATTGAATAATGTGAAACATAAGGGTAAAACGTCTCACAAGTGTGAAACTTGTGATAAGGGGTTTAAATGTTTGTCATATTTGAAATTGCATAATTTAATACATGAGGGAAAAAAGCCACATAAGTGTGAAATTTGTGAGAAGGGTTTTTTTCAATTGTCACATTTGAAACGACATAATTTTATACATGATGGTAAAAAGCCTCACAAGTGTGAAATTTGTAAAAAGGGCTTTACTGAGTTGTCAAAATTGAAATCACATAATTTGTTACATGAGGGTAAAAGGCCTCATAGGTGTGAAATTTGTGAGAAGGGGTTTACTCATTTGTCAAGTTTGAAAAGACATAATTTGATACATGAGGGCAAGAAACCTCACAAGTAAGAAATGTGTGATAAGAGGCTTAATCAGTTGTTAAATGTACTTGGTTGTCAACTTTGAAATCTCATATTTTTATATATGAGAGTAAAAAGCCCCACAAATATGAATACTGTTCAGACAAACTTTATTCAGTTATCAGATTTGAAATCACATAATTCAAGACATGAGAGTAAAAAGCCTCAAGTGAGAAATTTGTGAAAAGCTATACTTGGTAGCCAAATTTGAAATTGTTTAATATCATGAATGAGGATAAAAGGCCTTAGAAATGTGAAATTTGTAAAACACATTAACTGTTTGTCACAATTGAAACTGCATAATATACATAAGTTTAAAAGCCTCAAAAATGTGAAATTAGTGAATAAAACTTTATTCGGTTGTCAAATTTGAAATTACATAATATTATACAAGGACAAAAACCTCAAGTGTGGACTTAGTGAGAAGAAATTTACTATTTGTCAACTTTGAAATCTCATAATTTTATATTTAGGAGTAAAATGCTTCAGAATTGTGAAATTTGTGAGAAGAGATTTTCTCAGTTGCCAACTTTGAAATTGCATAATTTGATACATGAGGCTAAAAAAAGCCTCACAGATATGAAATTTAAAAGAGGTTTATTCGGTTGTCAACTTTAGGATAGCATAGTTTGATACATGAAGTTAAAAAGCCTCACTAGTGTGGAATTTTATGAGAAGAGGTTTGCTCATTTGTGAACATTGTAATAGTATCATGTGATTCATGAGGGTAAAAAAGTCTTACCAGTGTGAAATTTGTGATGATAGTTTAATCACTCTTCGCATTCAAAATTGCACAATTTGATACATGAGGGTAAAAAGCCTTACAAGTCACAAGTGTGAAATTTGTGATAAAAGCATTATTGTGATGTTAGGTTGAAAATGCATAAATTTATTCATATTTATATGGAAAATGTTTAGTTATTTTACAGTTTTTTAAAAATAGTACTAAAACTTTAAAGGCTGATTCACAACAACTAGGTCGTCCTCTGAGGTGTAGTGGTTACCATGCTAGCCGGCAGAGGGCGATGGATTTTTTTCAGGCATAAAGGTTCTTAGCATGGCTTCCTTTAGGAGGGAAGTAAAGCTAGTGGCCCCATGTCGTGGATTTACAGTACGTAAAAGAACCTCAAGCCTGATAAAGAGGCCTCTGAGGAAAATTACTGTTCTTTCACGCCCAATATAAAATGGGACGCTAAGGACCACAGCAGTTAAAGAGCATCCATAAATAAAACTCAATTTTTCACAACTGAGAACAGTAACTAGAATGAGAATGACAAAGTTGAAATACATGTATTTTAATGGGAACATACACAATAAATTTGAAGCTTTCCCTGGCCCCGGGCACAGGAAAGACAGCTTGGTCAAGTTTTGGCTTTCTTGTTTTTGTTCCCAGGCACAGACTAATAGAACCATTTTGTGTATATTAGACTCTTCACAATTATTTTAGGCTGGGTGACATAAAACAGGCACTGGAGCTCTCTCTAGATGCAAGCTGGTAGCATGAAACCGTAAGAAATCCTGCATATGTACACCATAACCTCTGATTCTGACATCCGTATCCATTGAGTATTGAATTTTCTAGTGAAAGGTGTCCCTCTGTGGTGAGGTGGTTACCATGCTAGCCTCTAGTTCCCAAGGTCGTGGGTTCAAACCCGGTGGAGGGCAGTGGAGTTTTGTTTGGGGCGCCATAAAAATCCTGAGCATGGTTATTGTGAACCAGCCTTTATTAATATACTATATATTTAATATATTTACATGGCTAACAAAATGCATATTTTGAATTTTCTATGAGTAGCATGTTTCTTTTCTGTTCAGAATACGCTTTATATAACTGGTAAAGCATAAGAAATAAACAAAAACTTGCTAGGCAAAACTTGTATGTCCTTTTAAAGCATACAATTTCTTTGAATTCACATTTTTAGTAGCATTGGCCAGTTCTGAGATATTCGTTATTATTGGGAAGTGTTGTCATATTGTCACTATTCGTGTGTTTCTCACTATAGTGACCCACTTTTAAAATTTGACTATTGTTCCATTCTCCTGTGTCCCTCCTTCATGTACAACAAATTGTGTAATGAAACTATTTTTGCAAAGTTTATTTAAATCAATCTTAAACAGATAGAAACATAAATGTTTGTGAGGGTAGTGGATACTTGCAAAGCAGCAATTACCAGCAATCCAATTGCTACAAGGGATCAGACTGGAATTGCAGTGGGAATACAACATTCGTGATCCCTCATCAAACAATAATTGAAGGTAGGCCTCTGTAACACTGCAGTAAACTACAAGATCGACTTTATTAATTGGACAAGCCATTTCTAGAAACTTTAAACACTCCAAGAAAACACAACCTTCACTTCTCACACTGCAATAAATTCTGCTCAACTGCAAGCTTGTGTATGTAAAGCAATAAAACCTAAGAGGAAACATGAGCAGCACTTTCTGCTGCCAGATTCCAATGGAGCTACATTGGGGACGTGACATAAATGACTAAGATTATTGACCAATAAGAATTCAGCATCAACTCGACAATATCCATGCAATGAAAGTTAAATTGGAACTTAATTTGACTCTGTCATATGGCGGCATCCACAAAAAGGATTATGTGTTCTTGTTTAGATAAATCAACCTACAGGGAAATGCATTGCTTTTCCGAAGCAATACTAAAGCACCGGAGTTGTATGAACTGAGTTCAATTGCAAACAAAAATACTATATAAAGGTGCTTGCTTTTGCATAGTAATAATAATTCACAATGGAGCATTGGAGCAATATTGCATCCCAAAATCTGGTGCTCATTGTGAAGTAAAACAATTCCTAGGAGGTGTTGTTTCTACTCCCTTGTAACAGACTTTCCTGTGCATTCAGCAATGCAGTCAGTTAACATTTTTATCACGTTAAGTAAAGCAAGTTAGTATCTTAATACATATGCATCATAGTTTCTTTAGGAGTGACCTTTGAGCTGTATATTGATATAATTTCATGGTTAATATGTTCTTTCTAATGTAGATAAATAAAGAAAAACATGAACTGAGCTATTCAGGGCACAAACAGAACCAGGTAATGGGTGTGCTGAGATTGGTGGTGATAATACTGATGCAATCTTGTCGCAGGTGTTCTCGTTAGGTAACTGTTTAAATAAATCAGTTTCCATAAAGCTTTTACCTTAATTTCCATTTGTATACAACAATCAAAATTTACTTGCTGTATGAATTGTATGCAAATAAGTTCTATGTAATTCTGTAACTTTCAGTTCTATTACAAATTTGTGGTCTTGTGCCATAAGCCGATATGTACATTTTCCTTACTTTACAAGAGAGCAATTTCAAACTTCACTATTTCAGGAAAAGTCAGTTACATTAAAGTTATATATTTTTTAATAGTGTAATCCTTCCGGGCTATGAATGGATCTTAAACAATACAGGTAGCATCACTCTGTGCTTGACGCTTTGTGAATGCTTGGTGGAACTTTCACACTCAACAGCTGCTCAGCTGTTTACTTTCGGATTTCAAGAAACTGCCATCGTTTCCTCCAAATGTTATGTTAACCATGTGCTATCTCACTGCACCAGCAGTGAGTGTTAACACTAGAACCGCTGGAGCTAGATATATACTTAAAACTGCTGATTCAGTAAATTTTATCGCTGATTTTTACACATAGGTTTTCAAAAAAATAGTTGCTCAACACAGTTATGGATATACCAGGTGTTAAAATAACAACTATCCAATATTTCCGGGAATAAAAATATTACATTGAGTTTTATTTATGGACACTCTTTAACTATTATGCTTCTTAGTGTATATTGTGTATGAAGCACTGGACATTTTGCTTAGAGGCCTCTTTATCGTGCTTGAACTCCTTTTATGTGCCATAAATCTACAACACAGTACCACCAGCTTTACTTCCCTTCCGAAGGAAGACATGCTAAGGATTTTGCTCCACCATTGTTGAACCGACCTCAGAAACTTAGCATGGTACCCCTAGTGCTCGGATGAAGACAATGTTTTTGGAGATGATAGTAAGCATCAAAACAAGAAACAAATATGGTCCTATAAATCATACGTTCTAAGATATAAACACTTGTTCATAAGAGGTGCTGTATGTCATGTCATTCATCGTAATGCATTCCTTTGCACTACAATATAGCATAATTAAAGTTAGTTACCATCCCTGCCATGGAATAATGCAAGATCGGATATGCACCATTATTGCATTGTCACTCCATTCTGGTATGTCTTATCAGGGTCAGCTGCATGCTGGAGTATGAACATAAACATTAGTTGGATCAGTAGTCAGTTGTTCGGGTCTAGTTGGGTAATTGTAATTATGTTACATTTTGTTTGTGTACATTACTCTTAACTCTGGTTACATACTTGATGTTTGTATCCTATGGTACAGCATGTTTTCTCCCTTGTGGACTTATTGGTAACAGTAGATGCCTATTATTCCACAAGGGAAATGGTGGATACGATTTCTGCTATGGTTTAGCAGATGGAAGCAATCTGCTAGCCTGTGCCCTGTACACTGAAAGATATTCAACATGCAGGATACCATCTCTTAAGCTGGTACCATAGCTTGGCCTACTCGTTCCCATGACCTAAATCCCCTTGACTTTTGGTTAAGGGAATACATGAAGGAATTGGTTTATGCCATTCCAATAAACAACATGCAGACATTACAGAAGTGTGTCTTCAATGCAGCTCAGCATATTTAAAACCAACCAGATCAATTGTACAGGGTGCATGATTCCTTACACCGAAGGGCAGAGGGATGCATTAGCATGAATGGACATATTTAGCACACCTCTTATGGAGAAATGTTCATATCTCATAACATACAATTTATAGGACATATATTTGTTTGATATATATTTTTTTCTTGTTTTGAGGTTACTATCTTCCCATGAAATGCTGCATAGTTATATTTTAACACCCTGTATTTAGTAAAAAGGTGACCAGAATTATTAGTAATAAAGTAAATGCATTTTTATTATAATTATAGATATGTTTTCATTACAAATATAATTTTTTTTCAGTTTATTCTTTCACCACTTTAAGAATAACTAAAGTATAAATGCTTACTCCATAACATTCAATGCTTTGTTAATATGTCTGTTTACATTCATTAACGAGTAATGAAATGACAGGAACTGAAGTAAGGTAATAAACATACTGTGCATGAAGTTGAATTATTAAAGTATAATCACACTGGTATACATTACAAATATATAGGATGTTACTTCTCTCTCTTTCTGGATATTATGTATCTGAAATTTAATCAAGTTGTAATTATTTTTATTGTAAACGATCCAATTACAAACTGTACAAACCACTTTCTTTATGATTTTGACTCACATTTTTAGCACCTGATACAAGTTACAGTGGTGTTATTTCTATACTTCATTTGGCACTGCTGTCTTGGTTTCTTTCTTGGTATCTCATATTCTTCTTCACTTCTTGTTTGATGTCTAGATTGCATGTATTCTGTCGGCCTATGAGCTGTCCAGTCACAGACTTGCATTTAACCCATGAGTTGATGGCAACCTGATCAAGGAAGTTTAGATAAAAAATCTGATGTGTTACACTCACATGACTTTCTCTACTCTTGTACAATCCAATTTTACAAACAGCTATTCTCCATATGCTTCATGTTTATCGAGATGTCAATCTTATTGGTAATGTACATGTAGATGCCAGGGGAATATGCTAGATTTTAAGCGATAGTCAAATATTTTAACGTTGGTTGCTATGTGGCGCATTCCATTCTCTTTGCATGTCCAGGACATAAAAAAATGAATAACGCATTTGAGAAAAAGTATAAGTATTGGAAAATTTAAGGAAATAACAAGCAATATCTCGAAAACGGTTCACTCAACAAAAGAAATGTATATAACATAAGTTGTGTATTTTAACGCGATCTACATTTTTTGTGTAGTAAAAGTTTGTCTATCTCTTATGGTTTACCAGTTATGCAAAAGTCGTTCACAATGAAGAATAATTTTGGAGACATTCCCAGAAAATTCGAGATATACATTTCATTTCGCATGACATTATCTTAAACATATGATATTTTCATCAAAATCGTTAGAGCCATTTTTGAGAAAATTAAAATTTTCGAAAAATCTTCCATGTAAAGGGTAGTCTGGGGTGGGGGGATTTTCTTGAAAACCTTCGTGTCGCATCTCTGGAAGATGCTGAACCTAAATACCAAGTTTGGTGTTTATCCGACTGTTCGTTTTTGAGTTATGCTGTTCACAGACACACACACACAGACACACACACGGACATGTTTCCAAAAATGCTTTTTTTGGATTCAGTGGGTCTCAAAACATATATTTCCGGTGAAATCTCGGTATCGAATTTTTGGGTGGAATGCAATACTTCCCCTACTTACTATACGTAGTAGAGAAAGTAAAAATCTGATGTGTTACACTCACATAACTTTCTCTACTCTTGTACAACCTAATTTTACAAACGCCTATTCTCCATATGCTTCATGTTTATCGAGATGTCAATCTTATTGGTAATTTTCTTGTAGATGCAAGGAAAATATGGTAGCTTTTAAGCGATAGTCAAATGTTTTAACGCTGGTTGCTATGTGACGCATTCCATTCTCTTTGCATGTCCAGGACATAAAAAAAATGAATAACGCATTTGAGAAAAAGTATAAGTATTGGAAAATTTAAGGAAATAACAAGCAATATCTCGAAAACGGTTCACTCAACAAAAGAAATGTATATGACATAAGTTGTGTATTTTAACGCGATCTACATTTTTTGTGTAGTAAAATTTTGTCTATCTCTTATGGTTTACCAGTTACGCAAAAGTCGTTCACAATGAAGAATACTTTTGGAGACATTCCCAGAAAATTCGAGATATACATTTCATTTCTCATGACATTACCCTAAACATATGATATTTTCATTAAAATCGTTAGAGCCATTTTTGAGAAAATTAAAATTTTCGAAAAATCCTCCACGTAAAGGGTAGTCTGGGGTGGGGGGATTTTCTTGAAAACCTTCGTGTCGCATCTCTGGAAGATATTGAACCTAAATACCAAGTTTGGTGCTTATCCGATTGTTCGTTTTTGAGTTATGCTGTTCACAGACACACACACACACACAGACACACACACGGACATGTTTCCAAAAATGCTTTTTTTGGATTCAGGAGGTCTCAAAACGTGTATTTCCGGTGAAATCTCGGTATCGAATTTTTGGGTGGAATGCAATACTTCCCCTACTTACTATACGTAGTAGAGAAAGTAAAATGTGTTGGTCAACGATGTACACCAGACTAAACTTAATATAATCTTGACATCTGATCTAAGACATCAACAGCAACTTTTGTATCATTGCTGAAGCTAACTTTCTTGGGAACTCTTTTAATATTCTGTATTTCAACTCCTGAGTGCATAGAACTGTATATTTTTGTTTTGTTTACCTTGGTATAGTCAATGTAGCTTCTTCAGGAGAATACAGATGTGTATAAAGTAGTTTTAATGCTTTTTACAATTTAGGGGATTTCCCTTCTTCCATTGCTCACAATTCATACTAGAACCTTCACTAGTGCCTTCATCTTTTAGTCTTTTGCAAGTTTCACTGTAGTAAAGAAGATTTTGGTAAGTAGTTGCAATTTGACACGTATTGCGATATTGCACTACTAATTCTCCTGACCACACACTCAGGAAGATTTTAATTTGGTGCACTCTGTTCATCTTTGCCAAGGTAAGGGAACCCATAACAAAGATATTTAGTGTTCAAGTCTACTAGTAGCCAGAATTTATCAGGCTTGTTTGGCATGTAATGCAGATTTTGTTCTGCTTGGAAAGAGTTGTTCATCTACAGTGACATTTCCACCTGGTTAAAACACAGCAGGCAGTTTTCAATAAATTTATTCCAGATACTTGAAACTAGAGCAAACTTATGTCTACAAATGCTCTGAACTTATGTGTTTACATCTTCATTTCCATGTAGAACTGTCTGTACATCATCCTCATTTTCTGAACTACTACTTCCAGGGACATTAACTGTTGATAATTTTCTTCTGATGCAGCAGTATCGTTTTCTATTGAATCCTCCAAATCTGACATCCTCAAAAATTTCATTGAAATAAACCAGCATTTCTTCATCTTTGACAGGTCGTTGCTTGCTTTTTCACATGTTTACAGCTCAAATGTCAACTCTCAAAGGAATTGCTAACACTACTGTTGATCATTTAGTTGCGTTTGAATTTGAATGGCTGGTATACAAGCCATGGTGGTGCACTTCCACATGATAGCAGTCAAAATAACAGCATGGCAGTTCTTAAATATAAGTGCCAATAAGTACGAAATTAAATTTGATAAAATAATTATTGCAGTTCTACATGATCTAGGAGATACTAAGAAAAGTCATACAGTCACTATGACATAGTAAAAACTGTCAGAATACACTGACATTATAAAAGTGGAGCATGACCGCCTTAGTGGTTGTAGTGTTAAATACATACCCCTATACATGTTAAATTAAATATACAAACTCAAGAATGGTTGAAAAATGTTATGAATATCTTTTAACAGCAAAAACCTATTAATTGGGGTCCTCGGGTAATAGTGCGACATCCAGTTCGTAATCAGAAGTGGTGATATCGCTCGAGTTGTCTTCCAGTTTATAACCTGCGTGTCTACAACTTGGTTGCACAACACTCATGAACGCATCACACCAACTGCCTGCGAAGTTAATTTAATGGCATTCTGACAGCAAGTATATCAAACGTTCAAACAAAACATTAAACACTTTCAAAACCATCGTTTTTTTTAACCACTTTTAAGGGTTTTGCTATATCTAGTTTAATTACACTGCTCTAACCTGCACAACCATGATTGGACAAACAATACTGTATTAGCACGACTATTGCTTCGCTCCAATAAAAATGCAGAAATACGGATGCCTGCTTGGTCATGATAAGAAATAGAAGCTAATTATTTAAGTAAGGTATAAATGAAACTATTATTAAAATACTATCATTATTCAACATCTTTATTATTTGAAGTACAGAATGGGTGATAATTTATGCAGTATAGCAGCAAACTATTTTCATTTTCTTCAACATAACTTCTCAATATGTAGACCCTATAGTGAGCTAGACCAGCTTAAAAAAACTAGTCTACTCTAGGATGTAGATTACGTCATAAATACATAATTACATTGTGTACTTGTATGTAAATAAATTGTAGTTCTTATGCAGAGTATGTTAGAGCTAAAAAATTTTAAAATAATATTATTTATACTTAATGTAGTTATAAAATTTGGTAACATTTTATAGTCAGTTATTTTTTTGAATGAAAGAAATCCTCCTCTGTATAGAAGGTGTTAGTGATGAGATATCTTTTTAATGCTAACTTGAATTTCTTTTTATTAGTTTTTAGTTCCTTAATATATGATGGAAGTGAATTAAATAATACTATACCATTGTAGTAAGCCCCTTTTTGGAATACTTGTAGGTTATTGCTTGGTCTGTGTAAGTCCTGCCCATTTCTGGTTTGTTTGCTGTGTATGTCTGAAGTTATTATGAACACTTCTGGGTGGTCAACCACGGTTAAAAGTACAGCTAAAATATACTCACAGGCTAATGGTAGAATTCGAAATGTTTTGAATAGTGGTTTACAATGAGTTGATTTCTTTACTTCTGCCATTATTCTTATTACCTTTTTTTGTAAAAGAAATACTTTTTTTGCATCTACTGAATTTCCCCAAAATGTTGTTCCATAAGTCATGATTAAATGAAAATAAGCATAATATACTGTTTTTAGGAAGCTTTTATTTGTAAAATGAATTAATGATCTAATTGCAAAACATGCAGAGCTTAGTTTTGGTAGGTGTAGTCAATATGGTCTTTCCAATTCATATTATGATCTATAATAAGACCAAGAAATTTTATGTTACAAGTTTCAATAATTTAATTGCCTTCATGTTCAATTCGTATGTCTGCAATACTTTTATTTTTTGTGCGAAAATACTGTTGGATAACTCTGAGAGGCGACTGATGTTGTGTTCTTTAATTATAATACTTGTATCATCTGCAAAGAGAATTGGGTGAGCATGTACATTTATTACTCTGGGGAGGTCTTTGAAATATATTAGAAACAATAATGTACACAAAATTGAACCTTGTGGAACACCATGCTTTATTTCTGACCATTTGGAATATCTTTGGGAATTATCTGCAGTATTTATTATGACCTTTTGAAGTCTGTTTGATATGTAAGATGCAATCCATTGATATGTTTTATTCTTAATGTCATAATATGATAATTTTGATAAGAGTATGTTATGATTTACACAGTCAAATGCTTTTGATAGGTCACAGAATATTCCTAGTGTATTACATCTATTATCAAGTGATTTCAAAATTTCATTCATTAAGTTGAAAGTGGCATCATTGGTTGACATGTTTTTCCTAAATCCAAACTGCTCCTTTGCTAAAATATTATTTTTAATTAGGTGGTGACATATTCGTTTTAACATAAGTTTTTCAAATACTTTGGAGAAAGCAGTTAGTAATGATACTGATCTATAGTTCGACAGTTGTGACTTTTGCCCTTTCTTGTATAGTGGTTTAACTATAAAATATTTTAGCCTGTCAGGAAAAATTCCTGTTACAAAGTAGAAGTTACATATATGACTTAAAGGTTTGCTAATTTTATCGGCGCATAGTTTTAATATCTTAGTAGTTATTTTGTCATAATCCGATGAATTCTTGCTTTTAGGGATTTTATTATTTTATTTACTTCTATCATGCTCTTGGGTACTATTTCTGTACAAATAGGCTGTTCTAAGCTTGCTTTTTTCAAATATGAAATAGGGTCCTGCACTTGTTGTTTGGACTGTAACAGTAAATTTTCTGCTAACTGAACATAATACTCATTAAATAATGTTGCTATTTCTTGTGGTTCTTTTGTGGTGATATGATTTATCGTAATTTCTTTTATTTCATTTTTGTGTGATGTTTACCAGTCTCTTTTTCTTATAATTTTCCATATTGTCTTAGGCTTGTTGTTTGAGGACTCTATCTGCTTTTCATAGCAGAGTTTTTTAGCTACATTTATAACCTTTTTTAAAATTTTACAATATTCTTTATAGTGCTGTCTATGTTTCTCACAGTTGCTTTCTCTAGTAGCCATGTAGAGTTCTTTTGTGTTTGCAGGATATCTTATGTTAACCAGCCATTTCTAGGTGTGTTAATAATTTTCTTTACACGAGAAGGAAAACTTGAGTTATGAATCCTTATGAAACTATTTAGAAAGGAGTTAAACTTGTCATTTATATTGTTCTTTTTGTATATTTCTTCCCAGGTTTGTTCTAAAAGCTGGTAATTCAAGAGTTTTATGTTCTCACTGTTAATGACTCGGTAGTTGGATACATGATTCGTTATTTTGGAATGGGGAATGTTATAATTGATTTTAAGAAACTGTCCATCATGGTCTGAAAGTCCATTAGTTAAGGGTTGGATTTCATGGTACTCAGTTTTAGACATATCTATGAAAATATTATCAATAGCTGTTTTGGAATTTTTTTTTAATTCTATTTGGAAAGTTGACTGTATGCATAAAGTTGTATGTTCTTAATAATGAACAAATTTGTTCCTTTTGGTTGCTGTCTTTAATGAAGTCTATATTTAAGTCACCTCAAAGTATAAATTCAATTTTAGGCTTGAATAGATATTTTAGAGCAGCATCCAGATTGTATAGGAAGTTTTCAAAATTGTCAGCTGGGGCTCTGTATACTGTTAATACAATTAGTTCATTATCTGGAATTTCTATATGAACCGTGCAACCGTGTTCTATACAGTATTTATCCAGATCAATATTGTCAAACTGTATGTATTTCTTAACAAAGATACTCACACCTCCTTTAGAGAGTTTTTTTTCTACAGTAATATGCTGCTCTGTTGTAGCCTTCCATTGAGATATGTAATATTTCCTGTTTGTCCACGTGATGTTGCGTTATGCATAAGATATCTGGGTTTTTACTTTCATTTTTGAAACTAATTAATAACTCAGAGATTTTATTTCTTAAACTTTGAATATCTTGATGAAATACTGTTAATGAGTAATGTGTTTTTATTGATTATGTGCAATATTTGTCTAATTTCTCTGTTTCAATTACTTGTAATGTTCTTCCATATCTCTTATTTAGCCTAAAAAAGGGAGACTCTTCTGTAAACAATTGCAGGAATATAACTGGCATTACCCATGGATGTATATGAAATGCTCTCAGCAATGAGGTGCATCAGCATATCCTTGGTATGAGTGCATAAATGCAATACGTGTGTAGTAAAACCATTCCTCGCAATGGATGATAGATCTATAATTCTAATGTGGCCTGTTTCCTCTCTACCAAGACACTGATCTAGTCTTCGATTAACCACCCTCACCTTCTTGTTAATCCAAGGCTTGTCATGCCTCCAGAAGAGATTCACAAAGCTCACATTTGTGGCACACAATCAGCAGTGTGGTTCATATCCATCCCAATTGAATAATTGAGATTCCTATCCAAACTATTTCCAGGTCCCCCCACTATTACCACAGGGTCGTCTTTATTGAGATCCTTTGACATGTCTGCAAGATTCCCAACACATGGCTAAGACCAGCATTGGGATTGAAAAACTGCTAACAGTATATTTCTCACCCAATTTTGCCTGGAGTCTTTCTCTGATGCCCCTAGCATGACTACTGCCTAAAACTAAAACCCTACCTTTGGCATCAGAGGACCCCTTTCCTGGCTTGGGTTTGAGAACAGACCTCGTCCCCGGAAGTGACGTGGCAGGCACTTCCTCCGGCAAAGCCAGGTAAGACCCCACCTCCAACACCGCCAAAGCCTAAAATCTGTTTTTCAACTCCAACTCGGTAACTTTGTCACGAAGTCACCCAAAACTTCTACGCCTACATTTAGGATTGCTATACACATGAAATTGCGGTGATTTAATTTTACAATCCAATTTCAGGCTCTCAATTTGTAATCTTGCAAGCTCCAATTCCTTTTGTAGGTTTAGAATGGTATTCTCCTGACTTTAAAGCCTTACAACTACAAAGTTCACAGTACCAAAATTGATTTACACTTTCACTATTTGTACTCGCACAGTCCCAATGAAACCACAATTTACACTGAACGCAAAAAACACCTTGCTTCACGATTCTACGGCAAGATCCGCAATTCCCTGTCAGATACCACGCTTTTTCACTCATAATCGCAGCACTTTGCTTACTTCACTTCTTAAACCACTAGCAACACGTGCATCCGTTTATCCCAGGACTCTTTCTTGGGCTAGACGGAGTATAGTTCACTACGTTTTAAAATTAAAAGCTTATAGCTAATTATGGGTATTACAACATCGTTAACATTGCAAAACCTGGTATTTCAATAAATAGTAATTTTCAGAACTAAGAAAAACACACTATTATGTACAAATATAAATCAGTCTGTATTATACTTTTATATATCAATGTCTATTGTAAAACAATCTCTGTAACATGCATTGTTAGTTATTTAAAGCATGTGTAGTTATTACTGTTCTTTTCTGAGATACGAGGTTTTGTTATAATATCCGGACAATATTTCAAGTTACGATGTTTTAATACTCGATTGTACAATTAAATAAAGTCAAAGACGACATATTAATGCATACGAATCTCTCAAATTAAACGTTTAATATCACTGTTTATTGGAGCTTGAAATAAACAATATAGAAATTCAATATATTTTAAGAAAAAAACTTCTTTAAGTAGTCCGTTGTTCTGTAGTAGTTCTTGGCTGTTCTGTTTATGAAGTAGGCTCTCGTAGAATACATGGCAGTCCTTAGGAATTCTTGATTTCAGTGACATATTTTTGTGTTGAAATAGGAATGGTTCCAGCATAAGGAGGCTTCGCATTCCCAATGACCACAATGGGAAGTCTTGGAACTAACTTCCAATGGTCCTCAAATTTTGTTTGTATTCAATACCAAGATGTGGGTTGTACTTCAGTGCTGCAATGTCGGTGATAGAGGGCTCTTCTACTTTGCTACCAGGACTATTGACTTGTAGTGCTGGATGTCTGAGAAGTCTTTATGATGCACATACTTCACTTTATGTTGACCTTGTTATCACTTTGTGTTTCTTTGATCAATTGAACGTAATTGGCAAGAGGATGCAGGCTCCCGTTTTTTGTTGTTTTTTTCTGTGGGTTTCTCTCAATAGTGGAATGAACACTATCGCATACCTTTTGAGTGTGTCCCTTCAGTAAATATTTTTTGCATAAATGTGATTCCACTAGCTATGCTACAGCACGTTAGATAGCACCGCATTTTTATTTTGTGCACAGCAATCATCACTGTGGAATGTTTTGTCCTTATTTTTTAACAGCGTTTTATTTATGTGTTCAAGAATTTGCAATATATGTTGCAAATACGATAGCATCCAGGACATCTACACCTTTATGCTAAACGTAACGTACCACAAAAGCATCTCCTAGATTATAAATTGTAAAGTTGTGGCTTGCCAATTTCTGTTTAAAATATAGGCTACTGGCCCGAGCAGCTGGCATTAATTACTCTGCATGATAAATGTACAACATTTCCCTTCCTCTGCTTTTATCTTAGGATTTTTTCTGCTTAGCTCTTCTTTCTTCAACTGGTATTCATTCTCATTCTCATAAAGATTGTGTAACTTATAAGAATCACAAAGATTGCACTCGTCTTGTTTTAGTTTAAACAGAGCAATGTTGCGTTCTTTTATCTCCTATATAAATAAGTGTCTACTATCAATGGGCTGAATGTTATTAGATTCACAGTCTTCTTTAAAACCTTATTACACTCACTAAATGTTGTGAACTGTGGTTCAAGTATAGTCTAGAGGTAGACGAACTATAGTAGTGGCATGGGAGCTTTGAAATTTTATCTAAAAATTTAGCAATATTTTCCCTAAGTAAGCTACTCCCTTCTCTCTTTACTTTTGAAGTACCCTGTCCATATTTCCTGACCCAGCTGCTGACTGACCACACCTAATGTTGACAGGAACATTTCCTTGCAGAGAGGTTATAAATCACGAACTTTCAAATGGTACTGAAAACTTTATTTCCTTCTGGAATTTGGCACTTTTGTCTTTGTTTGACATCTTTCTTATTTACCAAAGGAGCAACATAAAGTTTTCTCTGACATTTTAAGGTTATCTGCCTGTTGCAGAATTGTGTGCCCGAATGGTCTAATGGTTATTTGAGGTGTGGTTTAGGATATGCTAGGTTATACACATTTACTATTTCTTAGGAATTTGATTTCGGTTAAAATAAACGATTCAGAATTTATTCCATCACAGCATGGAGAGGGCCTGATTTAGTAATTATTTCTTATTCTGTAATTGCGGTGCTTGGTCTTAAATTTGGTTAACTGATGACGCTCTTAACCTTCCAGTAGGCGCACCGTTGTTAAGAGTATGACAGTAGTAATACTTCAGCTTTATGTATGTTTTAAAAGGTATTTTGTCTCCGGTTCAATATATTCCTTTGTTGGTGCTACTCGACAGCGTGATTTGGCTTAAGGCAGTCTAAGTAACGAGCTGTTGAACGTTGTAAACAGTACAACACGGGCCTGCTCTTGTGACGGATACATCCTAGATTTAGGAGGCAGCAATATGCAGAGGTAAGAGTAATAACAGGTAAAATGCACTTAATGGATGGTTTTCTGAATAGTTGTACCGTTCATTGGTAAATCTATGTGGGCGCGTGTATTTATTTGTATTATTTTGTTTTTAGCTCAAAGACTTTATCGTACGAAGAGATTCGTAAATTATTTGAAGAAAGCGATTATGAAACTTATGCGGATTTTACAGTGTTAGAGGAAAGTAATGCAGTTTGTGTAATGAGAACGTTGAATCGGAAAACCACAATACTAAATCGACAGGAATAGCTGGACGACGAAGATATCGACTAGCTATAAGATATCCAGGAGTTCTTTATTGGATGAGATGGTATAAAGAGTGCTAAAATTTAAAAATAAAGAGAATACGATTGTGAAAATGCTTCCAGATCTGAAGAGGAGCGTGACAAATATCGCTAATAAAGTTAAGGCTTTTTCTGAAAATAATTAACCTTGCCATTATTTGTGAAATCCTAAAACGTGCAATGAAAGTGAACACTTCTCAGCATAATAGGGCAAAATAGCCTCATGAAGAAGTCAAATAACTAAAGTTGTTGGTAAAGCATCCTGCAATAATTTAACTGTGCCTTACAATACATTACTAAACGTTACCAGAAATACTTTGTATTACTTGAAAACCATCCATATTGAAAACTTTACAAGGTGCGCCTGCCGCGACAGCTTATGTGAGAGAATTAAGCAGATATGGCAAGAAGCCCAGACATGAAGGGAGGACATTGCGATTGGCACCAATCAAGACACAAATGGTCCACAAGCAGCAGAGAGGAGAGCATGGTTGTACGTAGGGAAATTAAGCGGCACATATACAATTGAAAGCTTAAATAAACACATGAACAGCAAAGGTATGCAAGGAGAGATTGAATGTGAAGAACTAAACGGAAGAGGCATTAATAAAGCTTTTAAAGTGGGAGTTCCATTCGCTGCCCTCAGTGACAGAAAATCCCTATTTATGACCAGCAGGAAACTCGTAAGACGTTTTCGTTTCTTTCGCAGGCATTATTACGAGAGAGCTTCTGTCCAATAGAAACATGTCCTACTAACCTGGGACACAGAAGAAGCAAGAAACGCTTTCTACTATGCACCTATAAAACCTTAAGGGAGTTTGGCATCATCGTGACAGGAGAGACCTTTTTGTTAGAACCAATAGAGATTATAGCGTTCACTCTTATGCAGTTTCAGCAGAGGTCATACCTGAAGGAGGCGTTTCATACTTCTTCAAACCTAACATAGGTAGATAATATGAAATATGTATTTAAAGAGAAAATTTTAATACTAATTAATATAGAAACAATTAGTGTAATAGGAAGATATTGGACATCAGATGACATTGAAATATTAATGACAGCAAATGCAACATTAACAGCTGAAGAAAAAGTAAAGGCATGTTTTTCATATAATGGATCATGTACAACAGACTTGATCTTCTTTAGAGGAAAGGAAATAAGAATAATAGGACAGAGCACTGTATTCCTCAGGAGTACATCTATAAAGAAACATTTGGAAAGAAGCTACTATGAACATTGCAGAAGATACAGGGAGAACGTCGAAGGAAGAGAAATTAGATTTAACTCAACAAGAGCAAACGGAGGAGAAAATAAATAAGGCGAGAATGTTAATAGGGAATGATAAAATAGATGAAGCGCTGGAGATAACCGACAAATTTATTATGTCAGGAATCATTTCATCTAGGAAGAGGAGATTTCATTTGTCGTTAAATAGGAAATATCAGATGAGAAGTCGCTGGAAAAGCTCGAAATAAAGCAAGAAAAAAAAACGACGAGATGAAGATTTGAAGATCTAAGCAAATAAAAGAAATTATTACTAGAGCAGAGGAAAACGGGACAATTAGAGGAAGAAGCCTAAAAAATAGCACAAGAAGCAAGGCTGGATCCGTTTGTGGTGTTGAAGAAGAAGAAGCAAAAAGCAGCGTAAGTAGCAGAATTATATATAGCAGCATAGGAGAATCACCTCAGAGAAGCCGTTAATAAAGAAAACAAGCAAGAAGCCTGTAGCATATCCAATACAATAAATAACAGCGAGGAAATGACAATGAAAATCACACAGCATGATGTTAGAGGCACCTTTAAAAAG
Source organism: Deroplatys truncata (assembly GCA_030765065.1). Lineage (NCBI taxonomy): Eukaryota > Metazoa > Arthropoda > Insecta > Mantodea > Mantidae > Deroplatys > Deroplatys truncata. The sequence continues at coordinate 303,033,256 of CM060981.1, read as the reverse complement.
TAAAACCCACGACAGCATCCAGCCCTGATAATATAATATGCACAAAATCTTCCCAATATTACTTAATTCACTTCTGAACAGACCTATTCGGCAAATGTCTGCAAGACCTTTTAATACCAATCATTGGAGGATGCAAAGATTCTACATAAAGGAAAAAGTGACATGGGCAACTCACACTGTTACAGAGGAATTGCATTATAGAAGAGTATAAAGAAAATCTTTGCACGAATATTGACGGACAGACTTAAATAACAAATGAAAGATATCCCAGAATGTCAGTATGGATTCAGAAGAGGCAGAGATACATTATAAGCTGTCAAACACTTAATGAATGAAATAGAATTCGCACTAGAATGTCAGTATGGATTCAGAAGAGACAGAGATACATTACAAGCTGCCAAACACTTAATGGATGAAATGGAAATGGCACTGGACAAGCCGAGAGGAAAATGCCACACAGTCTTTTTTGATTATATGAAAGCTTTCGAATTAATAGATACAGAGATATTAATCAGCAAAATTGATAACCTTATTGGAGACGCACACCCATTTCGAAAATCAATCGTAAATATTCTAGTATTCAATAAAATATAAATAGATGATGCAGTAACACCTCGAATGAGATGATGCAAACTCACGCGGTCCAACGGGAGGACCCAATGAGCCCTTGCTGTTTAATGTACACGCAGCCAACATGATCCGGATATTAAAGGATGCTCCATGCACAACCCTCACGATGTATGCGGCTGACATGGAGATAGGAGGCCAGACCAGAGAAGAACTGCAGGAGACTCTATAAAAGCGGAAGAGATGGGTTACAAAAATAAATTGTCCATAATCACAGAAAGAAAAACGTACAGATGGCATTGAGAAGAGGAGGATGAGCAGTAGAAGTACCTCTAAAATTGCTGATACGCCTCTAATGGTAGTAAAAGAATATTTAGGTTTAACCCTGCAGACAACCTTTTGGCAGCTACTAGCGTCGTCCTTCTTGGTCCAGGGGTACATGCTAGCCCCCAATTCCCGAGGTCGCGGGTAATCCCGGGCGTAAAAACCTTTGTATGGCTTCCTTCGGAAGGGAAGTAAAGACGGTGGTGCCGTGTCTTAGATTTACGGCACGTAAAATAACCTCAAGCCTGATAAAGAAGCCTCTGAGCATAATTTCCAGTACTTCACGCCCAATATAGAATGCGAAACTAAGAACCACAATAGTTAAAGAGCGTCTATAAATAAAAATTTAATTTTAATTTGGCAGCCCTAGAGCAATATATTGTGACGTGTTGGTAGCACTGGGGATATTATTGTTGGCAACATGGCAGTGTAGGTTGGTAACACGGACAGGATGTGACGTGCCGTAAAGGGAGGGGCTAACTTGATAATTGTGGGGTTTCTGAGTAGTGCCTTCCTCTTTCTGCAAGGCAACTGGAGAAGTAACACATGTTAGGACATGGCAGTCCACGTTGAAACAATAAGGTAAATGATATCTGTAAATTTCTGTTTAATATAGTGGCCATCCAAAGTTAAAATGGTTTGATTATTGGAATAGGTAACCTTACCTCCTAATCCCCTGTAAATTAAGTGTAATTACATATATTTTAACACATATTTAGGCTCACCCCTGTCGACCTCGTGGTGATTGTAAAGAAATGCAAAGATTTCGGGTTACCTCTCTCTACCATCTACATTTAAGTGTTATTAATATGTGAGGTACGACGTTTGGGGGGACGCGGGTATGTGATAATGTAAAAAAATGTCTCTCTCTTTTTCCCACCGTCCTTTGAATATGTTAGTTTAATTTGGGTGGACCACGTGTTTCAACGTGAGGTATCTTTTGGTTTCAGTTTTTAGATAAGGGTTTATTCATTTGTTTGGCTCTAAATTTTTAATCATGTGATTTATTTTGGCATATTTCTTTCTGAAACTGGGGAGTATTTTTATGATTTTTGGGTCCTGAAATTGCACCATGTAATTACCACGTGTTACTTTTTCCCACCTATGAGCACGTGTGATGTTTCGTTTTGTAAATGAAAATAAGTTTTGCTCTATGCATTATCTTGCGTGTGATGATTATCAGTGCAAGGAATGTGATCCAATGTAGTGCAACTTTGGTTTCTCCGTATTAGCTATTTACTGGCCGAGGTTATAGTATTTTCTACATTAGAAAGTAGTTTTTCTGTGGCCAAAATGCCTAAGCGACATACTACACAAAATTCTGATGTACTTATTGCACCAATTAGTGAACACAGTGAGGAAGAATCTATTTATAGTACTGGTGCACCTTTTCATACACAATTACTGCCAGCAGGCCCAATCAGTTTTCTCCTGCTAGTACAATGCAGCCAGCTGTTTCTAGACTGGTCATAGAACCTCCTTATTTTGAAAATTCTAGTAGTTTGTCAGCACATTATTTTCTCCAACATTTTGAAATGGTTGCTACTACTTGGTCTGATATAAAATTGAAATGTTTTCCATGTTACTTGAAATATACCGCTGCATTGTGGTTTCACACTTTTCGCCACCTTCATCCTCGCAATAATTCGCTTTGCCTGACTACGCAGTTCCTGAATGCATTTCACATGACTAATCACAGTGATATTTTAATTAGTTTCAGTCACTATCTCAGAGACCTACACAGTTTTAAAGATCATCTAACATGAACCAGTGGGATTTATCCATCACCCTTTGGATGCTGATGGTGTTGCTACATGTGTATTACAAGAACTTGGAAAGTTGTATTGGAATTTTGTGTTAAATGTAAAAACAACTGTAAGTATGTGCACATTCTATGTACCAAAGTTTGGTATATATCTGGAACAAGTGAAACGTTTTATGACGGAAACAGTTATGCTAAATGTTTGCTTTAATCACCAATGTTTAATGGTGTTTGATTTTTAGGAATGATAGACGAGAATGCTATTTTGCTAATGATGTGCGTTGTTCTGTTGTATTCTTGTGGCTTGATTTTGTGTTTCATTATGATACTGTGATCTTTCTTTGCAGAAGTTGTTGCATAAATTTTGTGTAATTGTGTGTGTGTATGTGAGTAGTATGTGGAAGATTTGCCTCGGTGGTAGTGCCGAAGAGTAACCCCTATGGTGGTAATGTCAAAGATGTGATGACTTAATGCAAGCTTCGATGGGATAGCTATAATGTACCTTTGAAGTTTGAATGTTGTGAGTTTTCAGGAGGGCTAGCACGTCACTGCAAATTTATGACGAGTTGAGAGATGTATTGCATATTGGTGTTGCTGATACGTACGCAGTATAGCGTGTGTAATGTGTTCACAAAAGAGGTGTAATGCAAGGAGATTAATTTTTTTTAGTTTATGCAACAAGTTTTAGTACCATCTGTTTTCCAGCTTCATCTTGATCCTGAAGACGTGGATGCGACAGCATAATGCTATAATTTTTTGTATGTTATTCCTGAAATGCTAATGTGATTTTCTGAATTTATGCCTATGTCAGGTGCTTTTGCTTTTTGCACTACTTGCAGCTAGTTGGACGAGCTATGTCAGTGAACAAATTGTTTTTCATCAGTAATTAATGCGCATAGTGAGAATGAGGATGACGATGATGATGCTAATGAGAAGGATAGGAGGATATTATGATATTAATGAGAATGACAATTTGTGGTGCTATTGAGATACAAGCATGGGCACTTGTAGTTTGGTACATGTAATGAGATGCTTATTTTAAAGCATACAGTATTGTTGGTAGTACTCTTGGTAGCCATTAACTTGGGTCTTTTCGTTTGTGTTATCTGAGCTTTGATTATTATGAACCATTTTGTTTCATTGTTATGTATGTATGAATGATAAGTGTACTTATTTATTTTGTCAATTATTTTGTACCAGCTGGTTAGATTTAATTTTGGGATCCCAAATGATTTGCTAGGTTGTATTTGCTATATTTGTATTTTGGTTTACTATGTGTAGATGATTGATATAATTGATGTAACACTAATGTATTTTGATATTTTTATGTATCTCTATTATGATTTTTAAGAATTAACTGTACAACGTTGGCTTGTAACCCTCTCTAAAATTCAGTTTCTATTACGCTTGTAATTTTTTTTGTTCATTACTAAGACTTACTTTTTGTAAACGTTTGCCAAATTTGTGGCATTTTCTGTTCATGCTAACTATTTTCAGTGACATACTATTTTCTTTTATTTATAATTTTGTTTTGGGAGCACGAGTTATACTTGTTTGAAATTCATGTTGCAGTGACATTTTGCTGTTTGGAGAGCACGAGTGCCCACTTGAGTGAGCCCGCTGTGACGAGTCACGCCAGATGCTGGATGCAAGCCCAGGGGAGCTGCTACCTGCTGTTTGATATCTGCACGTTATGTAGCAAAGGGGCCACCTGTTGGGGCGCAATCCAAGCCAGTGATTGCCCCCTTATTACCATCATTAAATTATGTCGTCAGTGAGAAAGGATTCTGCAGCTGATATTTCTTCACTATGAGTGATGTTAGAGGGTTTCTCATAAATACCTCAAACGTAGTGCAACGTAGATACAGTTTCATAGTGGCAGCAGTATAGAATATACGTGTGCGGGGCTCACTCGGAAACTAATATATATTTGATCAAATATCGTCGGTGGCACTCAAAATTCCGTGACTACATAGCTATGACAAACATGTTAACAGGAAATAAGAAACTCAACTTTTTTTGATAGACATCCGTGCTCTATTATATAAAATTTCAAACATCAAAATTTTAACCTGTGAAAAAAATTGGTTGTGTAATTCTTTCTCTGATGTGAAGTATGTCATTTGTTTGCTTTCATGCATTTATTTGTTTTTGTCCTTTTTTGTTTCGACGGGGATGTAGCTGGGTAGTTCGGGGAGATGTGACGTGTTGGTAGCACTGGGATGTTAGTGTTGGCAACATGGCAGTGTAGGTTGGTAACACGGACAGGATGCGACGTGCCGTAAAGGGATGGGCTAACTTGGTAATCATGGGGTGCGTGATTAGTGCCTTCCCCTTTCTGCAAGGCAACTGGAGAGGTAACACGTGTTAGAACATGGCAGTCCACGTTGAAACAATAAGGTAAATGATATCTGTAAATTTCTGTTTAACATAGTGGCCATCCAAAGTTAAAATGGTTTGATTATTGGAATAGCTAACCTTACCTCCAATCCCCTATAATTAAGTGTAATTACATATATTTTAACACATATTTAGGCTCACCCCTGTCGACCTCGTGGTGATTGTAAAGAAATGCAAAGATTTCGGGTTACCTCTCTCTACCATCTACATTTAAGTGTTATTAATATGTGAGGTACAACAATTAGCATCAAGAATCTAGCTAGACTCTTAATGCATATAGCTCTGCTGTTGTATGACACCACAGTATCACTTATGGAATAGAACGTATATGGGAGAAATTGGCCATCATGAGCTAGAGAGGATACAAAAGGTAAAAACCTGCTTCCTAAAATGTACGATGAGAGTAGGAAAAACAGCGCCTATGAGCTGGCAAAGAAAACCGTTCATCTAGAATATCTAAGAACAAAGAACCGTGTGCCATTTTCAGATCTATGCAATAGAGCAATGGAGTAAAGAAGACAGAAGCAAAGATTCATAGCAGGGAAGTTCTACGTAACAGGCGCAGTAATTGACAGAAACTGGACTAAATAAAACCTGGATCTAAAACATGTATTTACACGATTTGCTGTACATGGATTTCATCACAAGGTACCTATGTAAAAGTACAAAATTCCATGATCCGGGACAAAAGTGTGTATGTGTATATGAGTCATTACAGATCAAACCGAACACACACAAAACATCACTTTCTCTGAATTTGTTCACCTGTTCCACACACAAAATAAATGGACACGTATTTTGGGGAAAATCCAATTATTTTAGGATTTACAGCGCACTTAACATTCTTATACGCGCACAACGTGACATAAACATAATTTATTCTCGGAATGCAGAATGGCAAGGGATAAGAACAATACATCGTTTTGCAGATAAAAATATTGTGATTTTCCTTACATAAAATACTATTTTTCGGAATAAGGAAACAACACTTTTTTAAGTATGGATATTTTAAACCACAATATCCCCTAATATTTAAATCTAGAAAAAATACAGCCGGCATCTGTGACGTATTTTGTTTTATATCTGTTAATATCAGGATGGGATCTTCCTTAGAACTACGCTTTTAAACAGTTTAATTTGTGTTAGCGCGTAGGGTTTTAGAACATAGACTGCTGACAGAACTTTGTTTACACTGCTGCAGCGCGACGCGCCGGCCGATGTGTTACGGAGTACGAACACTTCTGGTGTAGCAGCAACTGAAATCTGATATTCTATGAAGCCTCTCTCCGCTGTTTCATTTAAAACGTTACTTTGTGTTCAGCTTTTTGCGTTAGAAGTTCATTCTTATCTCTGTGTTTTTTTGAACGTGCATGCTGAGGGAACTGAAGAAACGTAGCTATGACTATTACTTAAATCCATTTAATGCTTCCAAGCATAACTCAAGGCTTAGGTAGCCGCAGTATGTTTACAAACTTAAAAATGGAGAACTTATCTTTGTAACCAGACAAACTATGTGATGCATGTAAAAAAACAAAGTATCACACACTGATACTAGTGATCGTGTGTTAAAAAGTCCAATGCCGTGAATAATCTAGAGTGGTTTTGAACATAGTGATCATTTTAATGCAAGATACAGCAATGCGAAGGGGATCCTTGGTACCTTAGAACTAAATTAATTAATTCCATCAACCAATAATGCAATGGTAACCCGATGGTATTCAATTGAGCCTGAAAGGGAAAAGGTGCACATTTAAATTGCAGTTAAGTTGCCTCACATAGGATAAGATTGAAAGTTTTAATGTTACTCATTTGTATGCTAAATTATGTTACACGTGAACAAACTAGTGCAACTAAAGTGCTGTGAACAGTTCACAAGGCATCCAATGACAGACTGCTGCTACTACTCTCCAGCGGCGCCGCACTGGGATCCCTCTACGCACCGCTTTCTAAGTTATTTTATTTAAAATTAACTATACAGAATTCCATTTATGTTTTACGTAAATATATAAAAAAGTTACAAGAAATTAATTTATGATTTTTATACAAATTTAAACTTGGGGATTAATAGGGATATATAGTTTTTAAATGTTTGGCTTTTAAAATTTTATATAAATAGTTAATTATATCAATTATAGTAAATATTACATAAAAGCTCACATACTAAGCTTTGCATTCCATTTTATAACATACTTTTATGACTTAACTCCTGTGAGATATTCTAATTTAAATAGGGAGGTGTGCCGCTTTTCACAAGTTGGAATGCGCAATATTTTAAAAAATATTGCAATTTAAAAAAATAAGAATTTAAATTATAATTCACTTTATTTTTGTAATCCATGGACAAAATTTTAACCCTCCGTTAGGTGCGCGCTTTGGTAGAACGCCGTTAGTCGCGTGGGGCCTAGTAGACCCGCGCTATATTTTTGTTACTATTGTTTGTATTTTTATTTTCTTTTTTCCCTATTTTTACCTTTATTTAGATTAAGCGTACATGGCTTTCATTAGTAGGTATTATCCTACAACATAAGAATACAAGCTAAAATATGAGTACATATACGTTATAAATTGTATTACAGTAACTATAAAAAATATATTGCCATTTCCAGGTATACATACAACTTGTAATTTCAAATGTTCAGTTACTCAGAATCATTTACTATCTCACCCGTGTTTTCCCCGATAAGCAAATATCGCAAATAATTTTAGCATGTTTGCTCAAACACAGGGAGTGTTGCATTTCCCACATGCATATTTAGTTTTGCAGTTCATTTTGTCTTTGTTGCAGGGTTCACATCGTTTCCTTTTCAATGTGCATAGCGGTGTATTTGACAATTCATCAACGCCGGATTCTTCAGGTTTATATTTTGTCAAAAGGCCTTTCAAATCACCGGGTAGATTTGATGCTGTTGCTCTCCTTTGTAGCTGTTGCAACAGTTACAACTCCTGCCTTGTGGAATATTCACCTTGGTTTCCAAGGAAGATAACCCTAGAATTAATACCTGCAATGTTCAAGATATGGTAAAAATTGCCACGGGTCACCTCGTTGTTCTGGCTACATTGTATGTAGCACACAATTTATCTACTACATCACTACATCCAGATTTAGTGTCGTTGTAATGCAGGATTATTTCAGGCTTATTCTCAGCACCTTCTGATAACTGTGTGGATAAAACATGTACACTTGAGAGCAAAACTACAGTTTTACCCTTTTTTGGAACATATGAAACAAGTGTTTCATGTTTTGTGAAGCTAAATATGCTTTCGTACTGACTGCGATTTTTTGGAGAAGTGAAATTAGTGGGTAATTCTTTATTGTTCTTTCGCATTGTACCGACAAAAGAAAGTTGTCTTTTGCGCAATTCATTCACCAGCGATACACCGGTAAACCAATTATCTGCAGTAACGTTTCGTCCAGTACCAGAGATTGATTCAGTTAGTCTCAGCACTACATCCTCTGCCGAGTTAATTTGCAAATATGGTCCGTCCTGCTGCTGTTCACAATAAACCTCCATGTTAGTTGTATAAAACAGTTTTTCATCACTCAAACAGAATACCTTTATGCCATACTTTTTTTGGCTTGGATGGTATATATTGTCTAAAACCAAATCGACCGCGAAATGCCGGCAACTGTTCGTCCACAGCGTCATTTTGTCCTAGAGAATAATGGTTCTGACTGTTCAGAAACAATGTAAACATGCCTCTAACAGCAGCCAATTTATCCAATCTTCATCGCTCCAGTCTTCAGCTTTTGTCATCAAAGCGAATACAGCATATTAGAAAACTGAATCGTTTTTTGGACATAGCCATTCGGAATAGAGGAATTCCAAGATCATCGCTTCTCCAAAATCGTGAATATTCTGGCGTCCACCATGAAAAATTCCTGCCAGGTGCAAAAGCCTAGGAAAGTTTTTATTTCTATTACATCTGTAGGTCTGCTGACTCTTTCACGATCAAATTTGTGCTGCACACTGCTAACGCAACTATTTGAACGTTCAACAATCAAATCAACTAGATCTTCGGTAATAAAATGGTTCCAACAATCAATTTCCGTTGTCGCATTTTTTGCAGCTCCTACACCAGGAAGTTTGGTCAATATATTGTGAGCCCTTGTCTGTGTTATTTTCCAAGGTGTTTTTTCCATTTTGTTCCAACCCTTCCCGTAAATAACAACAGAGTATATTGTCAATAATAATAATAAGAAGAAGAAGAAGAAGAATTACTGTGATAAGTATATTATGTTACCTATAAAATACATGTTATCATACAAGTTGCTTTCATCGTCTTCCTCTTCATTTTCATGGTCAGTTTCTGAATCTAAAAATCTAGTTTCGAGTTTATCTTCAGAAATAGAATCATCTGATTCATATAACTTGTCATCCACGGACAACGCACCATCATCGCAAAGTAGGCGATGTACTTCTTCCAAATCATTCTGATTTTGTAGATCGTACCTTTTACTCGTATTCATGACGAAGCAGTAACAGTTCCTTGCAATAACAAAGCAATATTGCACAACAGCTAATGAGAAACAAATCTGTAAAAAATATGTAACGAAAGCAGGCGCGCGGGGCCTGGTTGACCTGTGCGACACGTAACTGCTGATTAGTCATTCTTCCAGCCAAACAAATAAACAGATAAGGTTATCACTGCAGCAAATAATGGCGCAAGGCGTAATGTTAGATGTCCTAGTCATGCAATTGTATAGGTGCCTTCGTTCAAAAATTATAACATTTATATAATGCCAGGGGTCTCCCAGGCCCCCAGCGACCGATGGAGGGTCAAGTGAGTTGAAGACATGATGGTCAAATTTTGTGAAAATTTGTGCGACGTGACGAGGAATAACTCATATGTGACAAGTCTTGTGATCGCTACTACATAGATCAAAGTACTCCAAATGTTCAATCTCACCGGATGTCCTTAGGAAAGATTGAAGGAAAATTTATAATTCCTACTCGGGGCACCTTCTTCTTTGTTACTATACTTTGGGTAGTGATGGGTCGAGCGTGTTACTTTACCAGAACGACTTCCACGCCGCAGTCAATGCTGTTTCAATGAAGTAGTTCCGACCTTTGGAGAAACTAGTTCCATTGAAAATACTTCCAGGTCGACCCGTAACGTGGTCTTGTGCACATTTGGCGTTGACATTCCATCGTGAAAGTATCGCGGGTTCGAATCCCACTTCGGGTATGGATATTTGGTGTCTAAGATATTAGTCTAACAATTAGTCTGGCCGTATAGCCTTCAGTAGAGCTCAGGACATCCAGTGTGTGAGCGTGTGTGAATGTTAAAGAAGAAGAAGGAAATGCCTCCATGCTTTGGTGGAACTAGTTCCACTGGAAATAATTTTCACTTTTCCGCTCCGGAGTATTGTAGAAAGCCTTTCCAATGTTTACTCCGGAGTGCTGCCAGCTATTTTGCTGTTAACATCCACTGATCTACATCATGGCGGATAGCCAACAACGAAGCGTAGAAGGGAAATGCGCAATGTAAAGTACCAACAGTACAGCAAGTGCGACACAATTGCTAGAAAAGCAGGGGATAAAGCACTATTCTGTGATCCTGATGAAGAACTAGACCGCTGGGTGCAACCCAAAAGGGCGGGAAGATCAGACGGCACAAGGCAGTGCGGTAACCCACGAAAAACAAATGTCCTGCTCCAGAGGAAAGGACGACAAAGAGAATAAGACCGGGTGCAAGAATCGGGGTAAAGAGGGAGACATATGCCCGATATGTGATGACGCAATGGAAGAAAATACCACACCAGTTGAATATGTCATAGATGGTTTCACTTGAACCATTCGGCACAGAATTACAGCAGGAACAATTTAACGCTCGGAGAGCCACAAACAAATGAAAGTTAAAATTAATGTAGTTATGTCACGAATGTGAACAAGATTTCATCTTGCATAGAACAGGCCAACGAATGGAAAAGGAAACAGAAGAAACGAGAACAGAAATGAACACAAGGCTTAACGAAATGTTAGCTGCCATAACTAAATTAACGCAGGATATTAGAAGCACGGTCATAAAAACATCAAATAAGCCTAGAAACGAGGCAAGTCAACAAAAAGCCAGGTTTAAAGATGATAGAGGAATACATAAAGCCCAGGGAAGCCAAAAAAGAAAACAAATACCCAATCCATCACAACCTACAAAGAGTCCCTAAATCAAGAAATTGAAGATATAGGAGACGAAACGAACTACAATGAGACGATCCAAGATGAACCAAGAAAAAAAGAGGATACACATGGAATGAAAATCGCAGAAACGGATAAATAATCTCATATGGCCAATTTGACGAATCATGTAAACAATACAACTTTGGACATGGAAGGAATACGTGGCGAACAAGGTGGCAGAACAGTCATCCAGGAGAGTGTGGAATCAAGTAATGTAGAGGAATGACAAATGATAGAAAGGAAGAACAGATTCATAAGAGGCAAAAGGATGAATACCATATTGGAAGCCATAGAAAAAAAGAGCGTGGATCTATGTATGAAAACTCGATCAGAAGACAAGGAAAAAAGAACATAGTGCAGTACTTCCGGGAAAATAGAATAACGGGAGACATTAGCTGTCAATAAGTGAGCAGTGAGGCATATGGTAAAGCATACAATATAGTTATAGCACTGACATGCTGATGAAGTTTATCAAAGTGAATTTTGGCCACTAGGAGTGGTTTGTCCGCCGTTTCGCGCCCCTGGCAATTTAGTCCCGGGTATAGACAATACTATGGTGAAGACGAATATGATGCAGAACAATAGAGTACATAATACATCGCATAAGACTGCAAATGCTCGGGCATACCCAACTTGACCAGAGAATTCATCATATGTACGTGAAATGTAAGAAGAGTGTACACAGGCAAACCAGAAGTAATCAAACGAGAAATGGAAAACGGCAACATTGATATTTTGGTAATCAGCGAACAAAGATGGACTGAAGAGGGTTACTTCAAGTCCTGTAACTGCACAATATGTTTTGCAGGACATGAACAAAAGAAGCAAAACGGAATAGACATAATTGTTAAGCAACATGTGGCTAAAGCAGTTTTAGGTTACAAAACATTAAACAGCAGAATTTTGAGAATGCGTATCAAAGCTACACCGGAAAATGTGTTCATTACACAAGTACATGCACTCACTGCAGATGCTAGCGAAGCAGAGATAGAGAATTTTTACGAGCAGTTACAGATGATAATGGACGAGGTCCCAAAAATTATATATTGTTTGTCATGGGAGACTGGAATGCAAAGGTAGGGAGTGGTGTCATTCCTCACATGGTCGGGAAACACCGATTAGGTGTCAAGAATGAAAGAGGGGAATGACTAATTGAATTTTATGCAGAAAATAATTTATTTGTTGCCAACACAATGTAGGGATTAAACTTTGATCACTTATATACATGGACGTTAAACACGAGATCCAGATTGACTTCATCCTTGGCAGCCAAAGATGGAGGAGCACCGTAAAGTCTGTGAAGACCCTTCCAGAAGTGACCATAAATTGCTTATAGCGAAAGCCAGAATGAAACTAAGATAGCAGTGAAAACTCGTCCATAAGACATAATATGACCTAAAAATAAAATGACAATATACCACAAGAGTATAGGGATTCGCTGGGCAGAAAATTAATGGATACGACAATTATATATGATGATCCAGATACTACATGGAAAAACACAAAGGAAATAATAAGTGAGCAGGCGCTGGTCATTACCAGGGGAGCTTTAAGAAATCAAAATAGCTTCCAATTGAAACCTTAGAGTTAAGAAGATAGGTGGAGAGCAAAAGATGCAGGCGACCATGAAGAGTTATGGCGACTAAATTCAGCTTTTCAAAGGGAAGCAATAAGAGACAAAGAAAATTTTATCACAGGTATTTGCTGTAAGATTGAATCCGGCACAGGGGAAAGAGCATTTGATCAAGAACCACCAGTATTAGAGAGTGAAGTGAGATGGGCGCTCGAAGAGCTCCCAAACAATAAAACTCCAGGTAATGACAACGTTCCCATGGAATTACTAAAAGCAGTTAAAAGTGAAGTAGCACCAATAATTACAAAAGTATGCAGTATGATATGGAACACTTTTAACCCTCCGTCAGGCGCGCGCTTTGGTAGAACGCCGTTAGTCGCGCAGGGCCTAGTAGACCCGCGCTATATTTTTGTTGTTATTGTTTGTATTTTTGTTTTATTTCGTTTATTTTCTTTTTTCTTGTTTTCACCTTTATTTAGATTAAGCGTACAAGGCTTTCATTAATAGGTATTGTCTTACAACATAAAAATACAAGCTAAAATATGAGTACATATACCTTATAAATTGTATTACAGTAAGTATAAAGAAATACATTGTCACTTCCAGGTATACATACAACTTGTAATTTCAAATGTTCAGTTACTCAGAATCATCTACTATCTCACCCGTGTTTTCCCCGACTAAGCAGCTTTCGCAAATAATTTTAGGATGTTTACTCAAACACAGGGGGATGTTGCATTTCCCACATGCATATTTAGTTTTGCAGTTCATTTTGTCTTTGTTGCAGGGTTCACATCGTTTCCTTTTCAATGTGCATAGTGGTGTATTTGACAATTCATCCACGCCGGATTCTTCAGGTTTATATTTTGTCAAAAGGCCTTTCAAATCACCGGGTAGATTTGATGCTGTTGCTCTCCTTTGTAGCTGTTGCAACAGTAAAGCTAAAGATAGTGCTTTCAAATACTCTTTCCTTGTGGAATATTTATTTTGGTTTCCAAGGAAGATAACCCTAGAATTGATACCTGCAATGTTCAAGATATGGTAAAAAATTACCATGGGCCACCTTCTCGTTGTTCTGGCTACATTGTATGTAGCACACAATTTATCTACTACATCAACTCCAGAATTAGTGTCGTTGTAATGCAGGATTATTTCAGGCTTTTTCTCAGCACCTTCTGATAACTGTGTGGATGAAACATGTAGACTTGAGAGCAAAACTACTGTTTTACCCTTTTTTGGAACATATGAAACAAGCGTTTCATTTTTTTGAAGCCAAATATGCTTTCGTACTGTCTGCGATCTTTTGGAGAAGTAAAATTAGTGGGTAACTCTTTTTTGTTCTTTCGCACTGTACGACGAAAGAAAGTTGTCTTTTGCGCAATTCATTCACCAGCGATACACTGGTAAACCAATTATCTGCAGTAACGTTTCGTCCAGTGCCAGAGATTGGTTCAGTTAGTCTCAGCACTACAGCCTCTGCCGAGTTAGTTTGCAAATATGGTCCATCCGGCTGCTGTCCACAATAAATCTCCATGTTAGTTGTATAAAACAGTTTTGCATCACTCAAACAGAATATCTTTATGCCATACTTGTTTGGCTTGGATGGTATATATTGTCGAAAACCACATCGACCACGAAATGCCGGCAACTGTTCGTCGACAGTTACATTTTGTCCAAGAGAATAATGGTTCTGGCAGTTGTTCAGAAACAATGTAAACATTTCTCTAACAGCAGCCAATTTATCCAATCTTCGTCGTTCCAGTCTTGTGCTTTTGTCATCAAAGCGAATACAGCGTATTAGAAAACTGAATCGTCTTTCAGACATAGCCATTCGGAATAGAGGAATTCCAAGGTCATCGGTTCTCCAAAAATCGTGAATATTCTGGCGTCCACCACGAAAAATTCCTGCCAGGTACAATAAGCCTAGGAAAGCCCTTATTTCTATTACATCTGTAGGCCTGCTGTCTCTTTCACGATCAAATTTGTGCTGCACACTACTAATGTAAGTATTTGAGCTTTCAACAATCAAATCAACTATATCTTCGGTAACAAAAAGGTTCCAACAATCAATTTCCGTTTTCGATTTTTGGCAGCTCCTACCACACCAGGAAGTTTGGTCAATATATTGTGAGCCCTTGTCTGTGTCATTTTCAAAGGTGTTTTTTTCCATTTTGTTCCATCTCTTCCTGTAAATAACAACAGAATGTATTGTCAGTAATAATAATAATAATAATAATAATAATAATAATAATAATAATAATAATAATAATAATAATAATAATAAGAAGAAGAAGAAGAAGAAGAAGAAGAAGAAGAAGAAGAAAAGAAGAAGAATTACTATGATACGCATATGAGGTTACCTATAAAATACATGCTATCACACAAGCTGCTTTCATCGTCTTCCTCTTCATCTTCATGGTCAGTTTCTGAATCTAAAGATCTCGTTTCGAGTTTATCTTCTGAATCAGAGTCATCTGATTAATATAAGTTGTCATCCACGGGCAAGGCATCATCATTGCAAAGTAGACGATGTACTTCTTCCAAATCCTTGGGATGTTGTGGATCGTACCTTTTACTCGTATTCATGACGAAGCAGTAACAGTTCCTTGCATAGCAAAGCAATATTGCACAAAAGCTAATAAGAAACAAATCTGTCAACAATATGTAAGAGAGCAGGCGCGCGGGGCCTGGTTGACCTGTGCGACACGTAACTGCTGATTATTCATTCCTCCAGCCAAACAAATAAACAGATAAGGTTATCGCTGCAGCAAATAATCGCCAAAGGTGTAATGTTAGATGTCCTAGTCAGGCAATTGCATAGGTGCGTTCGTTCGAAAATTATAACATTTATATAATGTCAGGGGTCTCTCTGGCCCCTAGCGACTGACGGAGGGTTAAATCGCCCAAAGATTGGAAACAATTTGTTTTTATTCCATTGCCACAAAAGAGGATAAAGATTGTAACAGTTACAGAACCATTGCATTAATATCGCATACTAGCAAGACTCTACTTAAAATTGTTCAAAAAAGCATGAAACAGTATATAGAAACGGAGATACCACCAGAACAAGGTGGTTTCAGAAGAAGCGGAGGGACTCGAGACCAAATAGCAAATCTGCGATGGATTATGGAGAGGACAAGAGAAAGGAAAAGAAATTGATTTATATGTTTCGCGGATTATAAAAGGTATTCAATGATGTTAAAAATAAGATGTGGGAAATAATGAAGAAAATGGATGTGACTCAGCACTTCGTTGAATTAATTAACGTACTATACACGAATGAAGAAGAATATGTGTTAACTGCTCACGGAACAACAGATTGGTTCTCAATAGAGAAAGGAGTCCGTCAAGGTTGTCTTTTGTCTCCTTACTTCTTCAATTTATTCAGTTAATGGATTATGTGGGAAGCAGGGCTGGATGAATTGGAAATAGGAGTTGAAATAGGTGGCAGAAGAATAAATATCTTGGCGACACCACACTTCTGGCGGAAAACGAGAGTGACTTGGCACAGTTAATGCAGAAAGTTAAGGATGAAAGCGAAAAGCAAGCCTGATGCTTAACCTAAAAAAGACAAAAGTAAATGATCTCGGGTGTCTAGACTAATATAAACATTGATGGAGTTCAGTTGACGACAGTGGATAGCTTCAATTTTTAGGGATATTCATAACTCAACATGTTTTATGCAAAGAAGAAATAATAAGAAGAATGAACCTAGGTATAGTAGCATTGGGCAAACTAGGGAAAATTCTTAGACACTCTGACATAAGTAAGAAGACGAAGATCAAACTAATCCAAACAATGGTGTTTCCCGTAGTATTATACGGATGTAAAAGTTGGACCCTGAACAAACGACAGGAGAAAGACAGTTTCGAAGTATGGACCTGAAGAAGAATGCTAAATATCTTTTTGGTGGAAAAGAGGACAATGAATCAGTGATTGAAGAAATTAAACCAAAACATTCCCTGGCGACAAGCGCTACAAAATTAAAAATTTTATACTTTGGACACCCAATGAGAAAAGAAGACTCAATGGAAAAGGAGCTGATGTTGGGTCGCTTGGAGGGAACAAGGAGACCACGCAGACAACGCACAAGATGGACACAAAGTATATTGTGGGAATGGAATGAGAAGAATTGATTAATGCAACGCAAGACAGGAATCAATGGAGAGCAGAAATAAGGAACGCAATGGAAAATTCGAAGAGGTGCAACACGTAATCGGGATAGCAAGACCCTCTTCTTGCTATGAAAAATCCGACAGGATCTCCAACACTCGTTTGCGACTCAAGGAACACTACTACTAAAGTACCAACGCTTTCAACAGAAAAGAGGTTGGCAAAACTGGAAGTAACATTTATTAGCTTCAGCTGATTTTAAATGAGGTTATGTGACGTATGGAAATTCATGATTAAATGCTTTTGTAGGTGTGTATCGCTCACTATGATGCTTAAGAATTTCCTGGTTTCACAAAAGTTATTTTGCAAAGTTACACAGCAACAAAAAAAGTTTATGAATGGGTAAGTATGCATAATTTGTGCTGCTTATGTAAAGGACTCGTCTACTAATTTTAAGGCTAAAACTCTCAGTCGGCATAAAATGTTGCTTTAGGGTGTTAAAGGGTAATATTTGCCTACAAACATGCTGCAATATTCTCCTATTAATATTATTGCTACATGGCGTGGGAAGTAGTAGATTAAATTAAAAGTTTGGTTTTACTTATGAACGTTCTTTAGCTGCTGTGGTCCTTAGCGTCTCATTTAATATTGGGCGTGAAAGACCGGAAATTTTGTTAAAAGGTCTTTATCGGGCTTGGGTTATTTTACGTGTCATAAATCTACGACATGGGATCACCGGCTTTACTTCCCTTCCAAAGGAAGCCATGCTAAGGATTTTTACGCCCGAAGAAATCCATTGCCCTCCGCCGAGTTTGAACCCGCGACCTCGGGAACTAGAGGTTAGCATGGTAACCAGTACACCACGGAGGACGACAAAGTAGTAGACGGAAATGAGTACAGAAATTGGGATTTTCTCACAGAAGCATAGTTGTCATTTAACCATTACACCAGAAAAAATTTCTGATGTAATGTATTCACATGACTTTTTCTACCCTCTATCTTTATTAGTGGTTATACAAACAATTTTTACTAAAGCTTATTTTTCTACCTACTACATTGTAATCTAAATGAACTTTTGCAAAAAGGTACACATTTCGTTATAGATACAAGGAGAACAGCATTAGTCAAATGTTTAAGAACTGGACGCTATATACTGACCTTAAAATTCTGTAGTGTTTCCATGCAATCGCGGGAAACAACTGAAAATCGGATGACAAGTATTGAACAATTAGTTCTTTCAATGACGGATATTCAGAAAGGGCTTGTGCTACAGGAAAGGTTATTTAAAATAAACTCGCTTAATGTTTACCAATTGTCCTACAAGATTTCACGAAATTCTTTAGTATTCAGGTTTACAAAATTCTTTCCGAACGTATATACTAAGCTCAAATACCAAGTCTGGTATTTATACGACTTTTAGTTTTTCAGTTATGCTGTTCACACGCACGAACATGTTTAAAAAATGCTCTTTTGGAATTTAGGAGGCTTCAAAACCTGTATTTTCTGTGAAATCTCGATATCGAATTTTTGGGTGGAATGCAATACCTTCTCCATCTATTATGTACTTGGTATATAAAGTAATAAGCTTTTGCGTGTATTTAGAATTCTATATTAACGTTCAACCGAGGTGTTCCTTTGCATTTGTGGTATTATTCAATAGGACATTTAACCTACATTTTTCATAAATGGCACAAACTTGAATTCATCAGTACTTCAGTCAGAATTATTGACAATTCATTTAAACATTTTTTGTCAAATTACGTGACGCAGGTTTCATTGATGTTATCTCGTTTACCCTAAAGGATATTATATCCAACGTTATGGCGATTTCTAAATAATACGCATTACTGATTAGGTGTTGGAATGGCATTGGAATTAATAGTATGATGCAATTGGAAGCATGGAAGGGGAAGTAATTCCGAAGAGTTGGAGTAAATGTCTGGGAAGTACTCCGATGAAGCGGAGTTGCTCCAACGGAGTTGGAAGTAAATGTCTTGGAAGTACCTACTCTTAGCAGAGTTGGAAGTGGCTGGAAGTAAGGAAATGCCAGTTACGAATAATGGAATGATTACTTCACACTTCCAAAGGAGGAAGCGTTCCTTTGAAACGATTCGACTCCTTTGACCCATCAATAATTTTTAATTTTGGGATGAATTGAATAATGTGAAGCATAGCTAACCTATCTTCATTCTCAGCTTCATGTGTTTCTCGACTTTAATACGAAAACAGGTGCCATACTATACCAGCTTTTGTGGTTGTTAGCTTATGCAAAAAAGAGATTGTGCTAAGGTTTGGAATTAAAGTTTTATTTTTTATTTATAAGCACTACACCAAAGTATTTCATCTTCCAAATGCTTGCGGTGCTTGCCCTGGACGCGTAATATTTGCTTTATATGTATTTTTGTGAGCATTATTTTAATGCACATTTTACAACAAAATGTATGCCATGGACCAACTAAATACTTACCTTTCTTGCTTGGTAGTATCCTTTGATGCAATCACGGTGCAACTAATTACCAAAACTAATATATCAAGAAATAGAAGACTTGCTATTATATACTCTCTGGAATGGGATTGGAATCATGTCTGCCATTACTTACTATATCTGCATAAGCTCATTGATTAAAGAGACTTAAGAAATGATGGGAGTATCGATCACGTAGCAACCAATATAATTAGTAACATTATATAACCTAGGCAGAACCAAAAGAGGTTTTCAAAACGGATTATTTGGAAGCAGCCAGCAATAGAATAAAACAATACTTGGGCGACTATCGAATAATTCGATAGTTTTTATTCCTTAGTGTCACTCACCAGGATCGCTCAATTAGACCATAAAAAAGTCTGGAAGCTGCTATTGTAGTGGAATATGGGATTGTCAAAATGCGTGATTATTACGAATTGTAACTAGGTTGTGAAATTAAACAGAAATCGAGAATATATTTTTATTTGTCTATGATTTTTAATCGTGTTAAGACAAAATACCGTCGTAAGTTCTTTGTGCTGTGATATATAATGGATACGACATTGAGTGACATATTTGGAGGTTAAAGTTGCTCGTAAACATTGCTAAAGAATTGTATGCAGGGCATGAAAGCTATGAAGAAATCAGGTTACGTAGGTGTTATTTTATCCGAAGTTTATAAACTCTGCGTACAGTCCAAATTTTAGCACCATATACAGCTATAAAATATGCATACATTGAAAATCGTATTTTGTAGTCGCCTATAAATCTTCTCTTGATTGGTAAAAAAACTAAGATATCCTGCTGTTAATTCAAAATATTATTAACTCAAACTGCGGAGTATAATTGTTAATTTAAGCATCTTTAACATTTCACTGCTAGCTTAGTCTAATTTAACTTCAGTACTTTTCTGTTTAGTGGCCTTTGGTTAAGTTTGTTCACTGTTTCGCTTTGGTATGACACATCTTTTGTAAAGTTAACAAGCAGAGGTCTTAAAAGCTTCCGACATTTTGCTCTACTTGTGGCCCGCACATCTACTCCAGTATCAGCCTCAAGGCGTAGGCGAGAGATTGAGGGCCCTCAGCCTCAAAGCGTAGCCGAGGGATGTTTTTTAGAAGGAGAGGAGTGTAGCAAGTTGCGGCCTAACTGCGAAGCGACGACAGGGCGTAGCCGAGGGATCTGCGCGTCTAAAACTCGAATCATTCACGTTCAGCTACTTCGACGGGCCACAAGTAAGGCAATTTTGCCAACGCTTCTCTAGAAGAATACTGGCCAATTTCTAATCATTGGAAAGACCACGCTTTGGTTCTTCAAGAAATTTTCCTTTTACAGCGCCTGGTAAACTTTTCAAAAGGTGTTTCCTTTCAAAGCACTTAACACCCTCGATAGTAAATTCTTATATTATTAATACCAAGTTGCGATACTTAAGGTATCGCAATCCTTCTCTGTCTTGGAAGTGAATTAAGCTCATTCCAGAGCTCTGACATGCTGGAAAAGAGTCAGATGTAAAAGTATCAAAATTCTTTAACATTCTGTACCCAGTAGAGGATCTGTTGGATAATAATATGCAAAGTTTGTTTTTACATGAAATTTGCATTTTTGTTTGCCCAAAGTTGTATCTGTTCAATCAAGAATGCTGCTTTTAAACAACCCTCTTTAACTGCTTTTTTATATTTTGCTAAGCTGGTTGGTTTCTTTCTTTTGCTTTACAGCATTGCAGAACTTCTACTTTTAAACCTGCATTGTGTTTTTAAGTCTTGAGGTGACCTGCTTTTGTTTTCTACATTTTCTAATCAGTTTTTTGTGCAGTGTTTTAAAGGATTGGGGAATTACATTTTGTTTTCCAGTAGAGTATTGTGTACCTGTAGTTTTCTGCATTGAATTAGTCATGCAATGTTACATCAGATGTACTTGATGCAATCAAAGTGTCATGAACTGTCACATTAAAGTCGCTCAATTCAGAATATATCACTTTCTTTATAGGACGGTGTTCATTTCCCATTTCAGTGTTTTGTTTTCTTTTGTATCTGCATCTTAAAGATTGAACAGTCATTTTATGTGTTGGGAAACCTTCAAATATTGATAGTAGAACTTTGGGAAATAGGCACTTTGTAGATGTGCTGATGCTGTAATCAATTTGTTTGAAATGCATACCACTGACTATGCCCATGGTGTCTAAAAAGAGCCTTGTCTCCTTGGTGAGAAATTATTATGCAACATTTCGTTTTAGTTCATTGTCTTCCGAGAATACATGGAGTGACAAGCCACATCTTTTTCTTGCTTTGACTTACAGTAGGGTACACAGGTATAAACCATTTATATTCAAACGGTTTCATGTGTAATGCAAATATTAGGCATTCAGTTTAAAGAGCTTAACACACATAGACATGTACATTGCAAAATCTGTTATGTACTTAACTGAAAGGTTAGGCAATGCATGTATTTCCTGCCAGTTCAGGATTTACAATATACTTAGATTGGTATAGTAGGGAGAAAGAGAAATTACTTGGGGGGGCGGGGGTGGATATCCAAATGTATTTTAAAATAGAGAGTTGAGGGTTGTTACACTACATCACTATGATAATCTTACTTGAACGCGTTTTGGGAGACGGCTTGTTCCCATCGTCAGCATTCTCTATCAACTGATATTTGCCGGTCATCGTCTGGGGGATGTGTGTGGTTTGTGGTGTTCTCTGGTGCTGGGCTGATGAACCTCCAAAGGCTGTTGGGTGGCGGCAGTTCAAAATTCATTAGGTGATTCCTGTGTTTGACAATATGTATTTTTTCCCAGATGTCCAATTCATTGCTGCTGTTGATCGGTTTTAAGAGTTTTATGTTTGGAGTGATATCATGGTTTGAAGACCAGAAATGATGTGCTACTGCTGATTTATCTTGCTGCTTTTGGTAAATGCATCTCATATGCTCTCTAAGTCTTATTTCAAGATTTCTTTTTGTTCTTCCTATATATACCAGGTTACATTCATTACAATCAATTTGATATATACCAGCTGATTTATTGTTGGGGATACTATACTAACAAAAAGAAATCTTGAAATAAGACTTAAAGAGCATATGAGATGCATTTACCAAAAGCAGCAAGATAAATCAGCAGTAGCACATCATTTCTGGTCTTCAAACCATGATATCACTCCAAACATAAAACTCTTAAAACCGATCAACAGCAGCAATGAATTGGACATCTGGGAAAAAATACATATTGTCAAACACAGGAATCACCTAATGAATTTTGAACTGCCGCCACCCAACAGCCTTTGGAGGTTCATCAGCCCAGCACCAGAGAACACCACAAACCACACACATCCCCCAGACGATGACCGGCAAATATCAGTTGATAGAGAATGCTGACGATGGGAACAAGCCGTCTCCCGAAACGCGTTCAAGTAAGATTATCATAGTGATGTAGTGTAACAACCCTCAACTCTCTATTTTAAATTATGACACATCACTGTTACAAGCTTCTAAATCTTCAAAAATTGAGATCCAAATGTATATTTGTCATGTTGTATAACAAAAGAAGTGTCAATCTTTTATTACTGTATAATTCAAATCTACAACCAATAAAGGTCTATCTAAGTATATTTTGCTAGAGCATTATGGGCATTGAATATATAAACAATTGTTATTTGAAATAAGTCACCAAGTCATCATTGTCATTACAACTGTCTGCTAGTTCATGGATTAATTGAGCATCTCTATCAGCTAAAATTGATATTGTGTGCGAACCTGTTTTATTATCAGTTATCACGCTGATATACCAGCTTATAGTATCTGGTAAGTAGTGATCTATAGCATTAACTTTTTCACATGTGTGCAAAAAGAAAAAATATTACGAGGATTGGAAGCAGTTGGAGAAAGTAATCAAATTACTTATTTCTTTAGTCAGTTTTACTTGAAGTGTTTGCTTTTTACAGAATAAGAGTTCAACTTGTTATTTACTGCTTGAAATAATATTAGATTCCACTCCTGTATAGAGGGACAACTTGTACCTCTGTATGGGAGTTTATCAGCCAAAAGGTTTAATTTTTTCCCAATTTGAAGTGTTAAATTGCTCCAAATCTTATCTTTTGTCATATTTCTGTTGTGATTGAAACTGCCTTTGTTGAAAATTTGGTTTCAAACAAATACAGAACTTAACTGCACCATATTTATTGTTTTATTTACACCCATCTATTGTTAGTCACTTGCGCTTTGTTACCATAGTCAATGCACAATATTGTGGGTTTTAAAATGTCTTGTGTTTTCTATGCAGATACTTGTGTAAATGTTGCTGAATCCATATTCAAGAGCTGTGGGGTGGTTCCTGAAGCTTTGTCCTCTTGTAAGGATTACAGAACAGCAGAAGTGAATGGTATTTATAATTCTGTGAAGTGGGTTGTTTCCGTATCACAACA
Organism: Deroplatys truncata; assembly: GCA_030765065.1. Classification (NCBI taxonomy): domain Eukaryota; kingdom Metazoa; phylum Arthropoda; class Insecta; order Mantodea; family Mantidae; genus Deroplatys; species Deroplatys truncata. The sequence continues at coordinate 303,009,462 of CM060981.1, read as the reverse complement.
TGTCTTGAGATAAATGCAATTTAACCTGCAACAATATTTCAACTTACTTCCATAGTTGCCTTCACTGATTAGTTTACTGTTCACCCAGTAGTGGGTGCTTTGTGCTATTGTAATTCATGGAGTTCATCCGAAGGGCTACAAACATTTGAGGAAACAATACTGTGAGATAGAAGTGGCACACAATGAGTATGAAGGGACAGTTGGCTGCCAGGCCATAGTGAGACACAGTGAAATTGTAGGGTCATGTGGTTTTGAGATTTACCCAATTTTAGGTTAAGGTTAATGTGTGTATATGAATGGGCTCAAATAACAGGAATCATAACAATAACTCTGCATTTACCACCTCTAACATTGCTAAATTCTTGTGGATTATATATATTGCCGGTTAAGTTGGAAGTTTCCTCTGCTCAATCATAGTATTAACAAAATGGAGTTATTTGTTCTCATGTTGGAATGTTTTTACTATTTAAAGAAATGTCTCAAAATGGGTGGTTACTTATGTTAGATCTTTCTTAAATGTTCACATCTCCTCTTAAAAACACTTTAATCTTTCCAGGCCGAGAATGGATCCTAACAAACAATGTTAATAGTATCTCTCTGCATTTGATGCAGCTTCCTCTTCAACAGTTGCTCTGCTGTTTCCTTTTGTGGTTTCAAGAAACTGTTATTGTTGCCTGTCAACCACATGCCAACTTTCACTGCACCAGCACTGGGTATTAATGAAATACATACTCTATCACATGATCTGTTTTCCTCTGCTCTTTAATCAGTTACTTCACCTCTTAGGATCCAATTCATTCCAGTTTCAGTCCATTGTGTAAACACAACTTCCCTGTATATATCACTTCTGTTCTCTTACTGAATGTGACCCGCAATTACTTCCTGCCACCCTCCATCTAGTCTTTGTTATTTTAATTTCCAAAATTTGTTCTGGTTTGGCAATATTGCAGACTAAAGGGACAGGTTGGGAGAAAATTACCGTAAAGGTGCTAATCTAAGAATGGTTAGTAACAACTTATATGTTAATCAGAGTCCTCAGTTAATAGCATGAAATCCAGCTTGGAATCAGAAGTGATGATATTGATTGCATTGTATTTCCGGTTAATAATCAGCTTGGCATTGCAAGGGATATAGAATACATTGCTTAACCTCTCCTATACAATCCCATCGTCAACCTCAACCTAACAGATGAGGTTCAGGGGATTGAATATAGGCAGTATAACCAGAACATCACTAATCAGTTTCAAAGGAGATGCTACATGGAAGGAAACAGTATAATCCAGAGATCTACCCAGAGCATATACTCACCCTCAGCCGCCCAGGGTAAGGCCATTCCTCCTGTGGTTTTATTCCATTAGACTAATATCTAACACTTTAAATAGCCCCCTCCTCCAGCATTTGCAGGGATGGAAGTGGATACCCACTTACATCAATCTGCTTGGGGAAGACTATCAAACAACCTCAGTGGGGGTGATGGTGTCTACCAGCTCTCCAGGTTGGTGCCAGAGGACATTAAGGCATCTTACAACCCCATCTAGGCTTACCCCTACACGTACAATCACCCATCAGTATCGTGGAACCACTGCCCCACCAAGAGTTCAACCCAATTCAAACAGCTCCCTTCCAGGAGAGGCTCACCATCATTTCACCCCATCGGGGTTGCAGTCTATTGGGCATCTTTTTTTAGATTTGCTTTCAGTTCTCACAACAAACTTGAGATCGGCCGGATGGTTAACTCTGAGATAGAATTCCCAAAGCCATGCTTCGTTATCACCCAACAGGCAAGAGATCTCTTGGATGTCCAAGGAAGTGCTGGGCACAAAATTGTCTTTGAGATCTTAACAGACCATTAGGTCTAAGACGTGTATGGAAGAATATATTCAGCCTGCATACAACTTGGTTGCAAAGCATTCACAGACGCACAGTTACATCTGATGTTAATTTAATGACATCTGTAATAGTAAGGGTATCATAACCTTCAAACAAAAAGTTGAACACATTCAAAACGATACTTTTTGTACCTTTCTTAAGAGCTTTGCCACTTTCATGTTTAATTACACTGCTCTGACCTGCTACACACTCAGCAATGATTAGCTGACTGTTGTTTTCCTCCAATAAACAATGCAGGAATACTGATGATGACTGCATGGTTATGATAATATATAGAAGTTAATTACTTATGCTTAAATGAAGTGGTTCTTAAAATACTGTCATTATTCACCATCTTTATTATTTGAACGGCAAATAGGGTGATAATACATGCAGTGCATGTATCTGCATGTATTATCACCTTTGAAGTTGAAAAGGACGGCTTCCTCCCTTTCATGGACATCCTTGTCTACAAAAAGTTTGGCGGAAGTCTTAGTCATGCTGTGTACTGCAAACCTATACACACCAATCTGACACCCATTGACAAAAATGAGTTATCCCCAGATTCCATTTGGCAATTGAAGGGCTTCGCGTACCTTCATAACAGCTGTGTTTACAACAATGAACATGCAGGAACTGTAAAATAGTCCATGCCTGTGAGCACAGTGGTCATCTTATAATCGTGTATCTCGCTGGTGATGCTTATAAGCGACTGAAAACATGAGAACAGAACAATGTTTCATTTGCTGAGAGGTTAAGAAGGTGCTGCTTGCACTCATAAGCTTCTCGGTTCAAATCTTGTATTAGTTAATGTTACTTTTTATGTTGTTAATTTTATGACTGGATGTGTAGAACATAATATTGCATTAATGTAACTTTGACATTTTAAGGTTTAGGCATACCTAAGCACATAAATACATAATTTTACTAAACCAGCATTTTAAATAGCTAAAGAAATAAATACAAATGAACCATTATCTTCTAAAGCTAAAACACACACAAAAAAAAATCTGATGTGTTACACTTACATGACTTTCTCTACTCTTGTACAAACTATTTTTACAAATGCTTATTCCCCATATGCTTCATGTTAATCGAGATATCGAGATGTCAATCTTACTGCTAATTTTCTTGTAGATGCAAGGGGAATATGGTACGTTTTAAGCGATAGTCAAGTATTTTAAGAACTGGTTGCTATATGGCACATTCCATTCTCTTTGCATGTCCAGGGCATAAAAAAATCTGATGTGTTACACTCACATGACTTACTCTACTCTTGTACAAACTATTTTTACCAACGCTTATTCTCCATCTTCTTCATGTTAATCGAAATAAACATTTGCAGACTCTTATCTTATTGCTAATTTTCTTGTAGATGTAAGGGGTTGTATATTTACAAGGGAAATTTGGAAATACAGTAGCCTTTAAGCACATACATATCTCTTAATAGCTGGTTGCTAGGTACAGCACCATTCCCTTTGCCACTGATTAATACTCTTTGCATATCCAAGACAAAAAAATGAATAACGAATTCCCATTTGAGAAAATAAGTATTGAAAAATTTAAGGGAATAAGTAATATCTCGAAAATGGTTTACTCAACAAAAAAAATGTATATGACATAAATTGTGTATTTTAACGCGATCTACATTTTTTGTGTAGTAAAATTTTGTCTATCTCTTATGGTTTACGAGTTATGCAAAAGTCGTTCACAATAAAGAATACTTTTGGAGACATTCCCAGGAAATTCAAGATATACATTTTATTTGTCATAAAAATACCTTAAACATACGATATTTTAATCAAAATCGTTAGAGCCATTTTTGAGAAAATTAAAATTTTCGAAAAATCTTCCATGTAAAGGGTACTCTAGGGTGGGGGGATTTTATTTAAAACCTTTGTGTCACATCCCTGGAAGATACTGAACCTAAATACCAAGTTTGGTGTTTATCCGACAGTTCGTTTCTGAGTTATGCTGTTCACAGACACACACACACACACACACGGACATGTTTCCAAAAATGCTTTTTTTTTATTCTGGGGGTCTCAAAACATGTATTTCCGGTGAAATCTCGGTATCAAATTTTTGGGTGGAATACAATACTTCCCCTACTTACTATACGTAGTAGAGAAAGTAATAAACAAAATTAATATCGGATGTATATAACTGCCCTCAATTTTTGGGTTATAGATGAAATTGAATCCCTATAGTAACGAAACGAGAAGCTACAGCATTCCTAGTTTCTTAAATTTGTGCCCAGAAGCCATCTTTTGTTCTTCATGCATAAGCAGGGAAATTCGAGTGCAGCTCCCTTTTCAACTCAGCCTACACATTTTCAATAAGGTGAATAGGAAGGCCAGTCTGTCACTCTGAGAACCAATTTGACAATTGCATCAGGATATTCCATCCTACAAAAGGAATCAAAATATTTTCAAGTATTACCGTGTATTGCTCACTTCAGTATATCAAGCTGCCACCAGACCATCCCTTGATATCCAACAAGATACAGATATGCAACCATGATGAAATTATGAAGCCATGTGTTTTGTATCGTAATGACTTCTGTTATGAACTTTACCAAATGCTGTGTAGGAAATGCAGTATATAAAAAATAAGTAGTCAGTATGTGTTGATTAAACAATTTATTAGGCACTGAGGATAATGAAACCTTTTATATTTAGCTGCATGATAAGACCCTGTTAAAGCCAGGGTTCTTGCATCATGGTGACATCTAAATCTTACCTCTTTACGTTACTCAAGAGAACTCACGAGGCAGTAATGCTGTTATGCAGGTTAGCCTGAATGAGTGAATTCACATAGCTTAACCTGCCCCACTTGAACATGGGGGTTCCAAAAGTGCCAGGTCCCGGCCTAGTCATTGCTTCTGACACCAGCTTCCCTCGTGATCCTGGTCAGTGGCCTAGTCCTTTTTCTCCTCTTTGGATACGGGGCCTGCTTCTCCACATCTCTAGGTGTTGCAGTTCTTCTTTCATTTACTTTAGTTTGGTATCAGGGTCCCGTTTTGAGGGCCCATCCACTTGAACTTTAATTGTAAAATTCTGGGATCCCTGATAAGGAGCCCTTTGGTTTTGTTGAACTTGTAACAATTAGCGATTAGCTGGGAATAACTCAGGTCCATTTAGACAGAGCCTTACTAAGCCTGGGTAAGACTCTATATTCTGAGAGGTTGTCAGGTATCTTAGGGTTCCATTTATGACACATTCTCCATTGCCATCCATTGCATGGCGCGGAAAAACATAACACCTTAGGGTTGGGTTGAAGGTATGTCGCTTCTTCATCTGGCATCTCCTATGTGGCCACCCTGGCATGAGTAGCTCTTCCAGTTCAGCCCACAGGATCAGGATCACAGATGCATGGAAGGCTCCCCCCCCTCCAGCTTCTAGGAGGGGTTAATTGTATGGCTTACTTTGCTACATTGAAATCTGCAAGTCACATTTAAGAAAGCATTGCAATAAGTGTGTTGAGTTAAAAAAGATGATAAACTCAGGAAGAGGTTGTGATGCTGCTACAAATTATTTCAAAGCATAAGTGTGATAGAAAATACATCCTAGTGCAGTTTTTGTTAACCTAAATCATTTCCCAATTTCCTCATCTGTCTCCTCAAATTTATTTTTCTGAGATCTTATTCCTATTATATAAATAATATCTGAGCCATTCACCTTGGCATCACTAAAAGGAATAATGTAGCGCTTTCACTAGATTAAAACATTTCAGAATATTAAATTATATAGGTTTCGGTGTTAGCACACTGTGTTTAGTGTGAATGAAGTTATTTGTAAATGCTTATGTTTAAAGAAAACCCCCACAAACAAAAATGGAAACACTATGTTAAGTAAGGTTTGCTGTTAATATACTTGAGTAGATTAGTGTGGAAATGTGTTGGTTGATTTCAGAGTGTTATCTTATATGGATTTTTGCTTTCAACTTTCTATAGGTTAGTAGGAAATTAGGCTATTTTGGAATATAAGGTTAAGGTTTATTTTTTATATTTTGTAAAATGGTTTAAATGCACAAATATCGGGTTAACATCATTGCATTACATTTAAGCAAACATTGGTGTCCTTTATGTTAAAAGAAATAAGCAAATAAAACAATAAGCAAACTATGTCTAAATTCTGGAGGCATCATGCAGCAGAAATGTAATAGAATATGAAGGAACTAGTGCAACTTTCAATAGCCTTGTAATGTTTACAAAATTCATCCTCGTCGCAAACCTGGAAATTATTTTTTCAGAAGTCTAGTTATTTTGACTTTCCTTCTTTTGTATAAATATTGCTCTTATATTTTGCCTTGGAATCACTATCGACTGTCAATCAGGGACAAAAGTATCCTATTTTTGTATGGCTACCACCAAGTTAGTACCCTAACTGCCATCACAGCCAGTTAATATCTATCCGGGAGTTTAACTGGAGATCATAATACACATCGTTAATGAGCTTTACGTTTTTAATATAGTAAGGTTTTTTGTCTATGTCTTACAGTTTATTAATTATACAAAAGCAATTCAGAAATAAAAGCTCTTCCCAAGCTATTTGCAGAAAATTAAAGATGTACGTGTTATTTGTCAATGAAATATCTCAAACATGCTGTGACTACGGCCCAAGATTATTGGGAGTTTGGCACTGGGCGGTCGTAGTGAAACACGATAAGTACCATTCACCAGGCACACTATCGACAGATAAGCAGAACCTTCTGGAAGCTACTTCTCCCCCATCCTCCAGAAAGTGTGTTGAAATAGTTCTAGAACGGTTCAAGAACTTCTGGAAAGATTCCAATGACTATAAGTGTCAGCGTTCTTGTGAGAGTTGTTGACTCAGCGACTGAGTTAGCGACTGTGTTTCTGGTGCGACATCAAAAGCGATCCTCTGAGTCAGTTGATGATGTTCAGTGAGTGCTACTGTGGAGGTCTTAAGCTCAACTCCTGAGGAACTGAAGCATCTGGCTTGAAGAGCCTATGTAATAAAGGAAGTGAAATGACAGAAATTTGGATTAGTTCACCTTAGTGAAGTGAACACCCAGTGAATGTGAACTGCATAAAATCAAAATAGTGACAATTGAGAAAACTGGACCAAGTCGCAATATGGTATTTTTAATGAAAATCTTTAACAGCCAGTTTTGAGGAAATTAATATTTTTCTATGTAAAAAACAGTTAAAATTGGAGAGTTTCTTGATCATCTTTATGCCACATCCTTGGAAGATAGTGAACGTATATACCAAGTTTAGTGTTTAACAGAGATTTTGTTTTTGAGTTAAGCGGTTCACAACATGTTTTTAATTTAGGGAGCCACATGTGTATTTGGGTGAAATCTTTGTCAAACTTTTGGATGGATTGCAATACTTACCATAGATAAGTAGTATAGAAAGTAAAAAGGTATGAAGTATTTGAAAATTCCAACCAATAAAAAGGTATAATGTCGGAAATGGTTAACTCCACAAAAAAAGTTATTTAACATAAATTGTGTGCTTTAACAAGATCTACATTTTTTGAGTAGTAAGAATTTGTATCTTAAGGTTTATCAGTTAAGCAAAAGTCATTCAGAATGAAGAGGACCTCAGATGCTATTCCACAAAAATTCCAAATAAACATTTGATTTGTCGTGAAAATATTTTAAATTTATATTTTAATCAAAATCGTTATAGCCATTTTTGAGAGGGTAAAAAGGGTAGCTTGGTATGCAGAGATTTTGTTGAAAATTGTGTTGCAACCTTGAAGATGCTGAACTTAAATATTCAAGTTTGGTACATAACATACTCTTTGTTTTTGAGTTATGCTATTAACTATCTTATCTCTCTCACACACACACGCACATGCATGCATGCACGTGAACCTAGGGCAATGGATTTTTTTTCGGGTGTAAAAATCCTTAGCATGGTTTCCTTTGGAAGGGAAGCAAAGCCGGTGGTACCGTGTTGTATATTTACGGCACATAAAACAACCTCAAGCTTGACAAAGAGGCCTCTGAACAAAATTACTGATCCTTCACACCCAATATAGAATGGTATGCTAAGGACCACAGCAGTTAAAGGGTGTCCATAGATGAAATAAAAAAAACACCTATATCATCAATGTTTGCCCATAACAAAACTACATTCAATGTGGGTGGAATGTATTTAAATAGCAAAGAATGAATGATACGCTGCACTCCATTATGCATTATTCCATCGTATTACATTAACCTAGTATATTTTTCTTTTTCCCATCTTTTTTACTTTCTCTACTACGTATAGTAAGTAGGGGAAGTATTGCATTCCACCCAAAAATTCGATACCGAGATTTCACCGGAAATACATGTTTTGAGACCTCCTGAATCCAAAAAAAGCATTTTTGGAAACATGTCCGTGTGTGTGTGTCTGTGTGTGTGTCTGTGTGTGTGTGTCTGTGAACAGCATAACTCAAAAACGAACAGTCGGATAAACACCAAACTTGGTATTTAGGTTCAGTATCTTCCAGAGATGCGACACGAAGGTTTTCAAGAAAATCCCCCCATCCCAGACTACCCTTTACATGGAAGATTTTTCGAAAATTTTAATTTTCTCAAAAATGGCTCTAACGATTTTGATTAAAATATCATATGTTTAAGATAATGTCATGAGAAGTGAAATGTATATCTCGAATTTTCTGGGAATGTCTCCAAAAGTATTCTTCATTGTGAACGACTTTTGCATAACTGGTAAACCATAAGAGATAGACAAAATTTTACTACACAAAAAATGTAGATCGCATTAAAATACACAACTTATGTCATATACATTTCTTTTGTTGAGTGAACCGTTTTCGAGATATTGCTTGTTATTTCCTTAAATTTTCCAATACTTATACTTCTTCTCAAATTCGTTATTCATTTCTTTATGTCCTGGACATGCAAAGAGAGTGGAATTCGCCACATAGCAACCAGCGTTAAAATATTTGACTATCGCTTAAATGCTACCATGTTTCCCTTGCATCTACAAGAAAATTTCCAATAAGATTGACATCTCGATATCTCGATTAACATGAAGCATATGGAGAATAGGCGTTCGTAAAAATAGATTGTGCAAGAGTAGAGAAAGTCATGTGAGTGTAACACATCAGATTTTTTTTATAGTGTCCTTAAAGGTCCTTTCATTTGTTCATAGTATTACCCTATACGCTACTCTTTGTGAGCATCTGTTAGCTTTAGGTACTTCTTTTATTGCCATACTAGCACTCAGTTTACTTGAATAATTTAACACTAACCATAAGAATAATTTAAACATTATTTTGCATTTCTTCTTAGTTTACCAACATTTCCTTTCCTGCTAGCTTCTCCATCTGTGACTATAAATATTTATGTAAAATGTTAAATAAATAACCTACATAACACTTCATAGTGTTCCAAATGCTATAAACATACACTTTCCTTACAACTGATATTAACCTTTACTGCCCTCTGTCTGACCCTGGCATCGGTTAGATGGACCACTTTTGTTTGTCATACACAATGATTGCAAGAAGTTACAGGTTTCTGGCTTCTTTTAAAAACTATTTCCAATGTTCCTCAATATTTTCTCCCCGTTGTAAATCCATTACAGAAAACTTTCTTACTGTTTGTGTTTTCTGCTGCACAGCTATAGAATTTTCCAAAAATATTTAATTTTAAATAAACATAAGCTCATTTAATTAGAGACAGAGAATTTCAACTAGGCAGTATAAGGATTCTAGTTAACTGTAACTAAGACACAAATGTTGTGCATTATACCCTCTGGTTTATTAGTGACAATGTGATAAGCATCGAAACAGCAAATATCAGACTTTTCTAAAAAATGTGTTTTCTTTATAAATTTGGATGCACAAAAATCGATAAAGGCTATAAGAATGAGATCATTTGAAATAGAAAAGTATTCTACATAGGATAATGTATTTAAAGCTGAAAATTACAACTGAATATTTACAGCACATTATTAGCCACTTGGTGACAGTGCCAGAGTAGAAATGGACAAAGCTAATGGCAATATGTATGCATTAAATAGAGACATTTACCTCCATACTGTCTTTTAAGGTTGTATATACAGTAGTCCTGTCTCATGTCCATACACTTATTCTATGCTTTACTTGCCATTGTTCTGCTATTTATGATTAATTGTTTCTCCACAGATTTCACACCTCAAATGCAGCAACAGTTGTGAAATGGATACCAAAATAGAAATCAAAGAAGAGGGTCCTTTGTCAGATGACATAGCCTCACAGAATGAGAGAATATTCTTTACCAAGAATGTTACAATGAAGACTTGCAGTGATGTGGTAATCAAAACAGAAATTAAATCAGAGACTCCTTTTCCAGACTTTTGTTCACAGAAAGAAAGAAAATGTTTTACCAGACATCTCATAAAGCAGATTAAATGTGAAACTGTTACATCAAGCAACAACTGCGAGATGGATACAAAAATAGAAAATATTTCACAGAAAGAGAAAGAATTTTTTCCAGAGGTTCCTGTAAGCAAGATTAAGAAATATAACAGCAATCATGAAATGGATAACAAAATAGAAGTTAAAGAAGAACCATGGTGGCTGGAAACAGAAACTTCATCTGTTTGTGATGACATTAAGGTAAGTAGTAGAAATCTATAGCAGGTAGAATTTTTGTTTTGTTTATTATTATTCCCTAAATTATCTTATAATTTTCAAGAAGCATCACCACCATTACTTTCAACCCTTGTTGAACTTATACCCAAAATACTCTATGATGTAACACCTCATGATCAAGTATACTTTCCTGTAACTTAAAAAAAACCGATGCGTTACATTCACATGACTTTCTCTATCATTTATTGGGAGTATATGATTTACTCTTAAGAAAATTTATTTTCATATCTACTTCATTGTAATTGAGATAAACCTTTGCAGAAAGAGCTGCATTACACATTTTGTTATAGATACGAAGGGAATAACGATAGTCAAATGTTTTAGAACTGAATGTTTAAGGTGGCTTGAAAATTCCATACTTTTTCCATGGCATTACGAGAAACAGCTGAAAATGGATAGGTTTTTATAAGAATTACTTAAGTATGGAACAACTCAAACCATTAATAACAAATATCTCGGAAATGGCTGATGCCACAAAAAAGTTGTTTTCAATAGATAGTGTTTTTAAAGAAATCTACATTTTGTGTGTAGTACATTTTCATCTATCACTTAACGTATACCAGTTATACAAGATTATACAAAAATCCTTCCGAATAAAGAGGACTTAAAAGGCTATTCTCTTATACATGCTATTTGTCATGTAATTGTTTAATATATGGTATTTTAATCAAAATTCTTATAGTCATTTTTAAGAAATAAATCATTTCAAGAAAAGTTCCATGTAAAGTGTAGTTTGGCTTCGGGGATTTTCTTGAAAATCTTCATGTCACATCTTTGTAAGATATTGAACTTACATGCTAAGTTTGGTATTTATCCAACTTTTCATTTTTGAGTGATGCTGTTCACAGACACATGCACTAACCTTTTACTAAAAATGCTTTTTTGTTGGAGTTTAAGGGGACTCAAAACTTCTACGTGCAATGAAATTATGACATCAAATTTTTAGGTGTAATACTATACTTCCCCTACTTATTATACATAGTGGAGGAAGTAAAAAGAAAATGCTAAGCAAATTTAAAGATAAATTGAGTCATTTGAAGAATTCCTGCAGGACAGACATTTTCAAAATCAGCAATTCGGTGTATTTACAAACTCAAATCCACTTTTACCCTAGTTTTATCCAATATTAACACGAATGGATTTTGTTTTATCTGCAAACAAGGCTAATTTCATTATTGTACTGTTAAGGGTTAAAAGGAGACATTAAACTTCATAATGGGGTTGTCTATGTTCTTCTTATCTTTGAATTCCCTTAGCATTTTCTTTTTACTTCCTCTACTGCATACATTAAGTAGGGGAAGTATAGTATTCCACCTAAAAATTTGATGTTGCAATTTCACTGGACGTTTAAGTTTTTGAGGCCCCTAAACCCCCCCAAAAAAGCATTTTTAGAAAAAGGTTACTGTATAAGTGTCTGTGAACAGCATCACTCTAAAACGAAAATAATAATAATTGATGTTGTTGTTGTGTGAATATCTGAATACTTATAAAAATAATGAATATTGTCACCTTTAAGGCTGGTTCACAACCACCCAGTAACCAGAACGGAAACGAGAACGGGAAGCAAGAAATTTTGATTCACAACAACCTGGTAACGAGAACGGGAATGCATATCAATCACAAAGTGAAAGTCGATTTTGCGCATTGGGATTTCATTTGTTTTTAACTGACCAATGACATTTTTTCACCTACTACAAATTTAGCCAAGCCAACGTCAAAATTTGATAGAGTAAACATTATCTAAATGCATATTCATTACATTTCCGATCCCTCTACTTATGCCAATCTTTCATTGCTTTATTTAATAGCATACATTAAAATTGTTTATTCTTTTTTCATTTCCACCGTATTTAGCTGTTCTTTGTAGCTTTTGCCATTGTTTTTTAGGTAATAGCCAGTTTTGAGTTGCATATAAACAAACTACAAATGATCCCTTCATCAGAGGAACCAACATTGATTAGATTTGCGGGTGTCAAAATGAGGTTAGGAAGCACATTTACTACTAATTCCTTCCAGTTTCATGTTTCCAGCTTGCGACTATAGAGAGCACTAGTGGCAGTTTCATGTCACGGCCGCTTAGAATAACCTCTATAGTGAAGAGTCTAATATGCACAATAGGTATCTAATATGCCGTGCCCGGGAATGAGAACAAGAAAGTTAAAAGTTGGGCAACTCTTCTTCTCATTCCCGGGGCCTGGGAAGGCTTCCCGTCGGTTGTGGACACTCCCATTTGAATACATGTATTTCAACTTTCCCATTCTCGTTGGTTGTGAACCAGCCTTTACAGTCTGGCTATCCCGACTCTCTTGGCTATAAATGGAATAGAATGTTCTATAGAATATATTCAGATATAACTGGATTGTGGGTAAAAGTATTCCTCTAAAAACCCATATGTGTTTATTGTTGATTTACTCATTAATAATATTACAGAGAGAGAAAGTTTGTATGCGGGGTAATCCCAAGAACCACTCAACCGATTTTTACAGTTCATTCAACATTGTAACACCCCATTGTTTTTGATGGACATGGATTTACAAAGCTATGTACTAGAATATGAACTCTTTGGAGTTGTAGAAGAAAATATTTATGAGGAAAGCTTTGATTTTCATTGAGACTGCTGTGGAGTAGAAAATATTTGGTTACCCCACAGAAAATACATGTAAAATAAGAAAAATGATGCAATGTCTCATTCCAAGCACTACATATAGGTGGTCATGATTTAAAACAAACACACAGCAAAACAGTGTGATACCAGTATATAAATATTGTAATAAACCTCATGTAAGAAAGTGTTGCTTTATTTTGTTTGTATGTTGTAATTAAGTTTGTTAAATAATTGTAAAAAGAGAGAAAATTCTGTCGAAGTAACATTTGGAATAATTCAAGCGATAGTCAGTTGTCCTCCGTGGTGTAGTGGTTATCATGATAGCATCTACTTCCTGAGGTTGCGGGTTCAAACCCGGTTGAGGGCGATGGATTTTTCGGGTGTAAAAATCCTTAGCATGGCTTCCTTCGGATGGGAAGTAAAGCTGGTGGTCCCATGTCACAGATTTATGGCATGTAAAAGAACCTCAAACCTGATAAAGAGGCCTCTGAGCAAAATTACTGGTCTTTCACGCCCAATATAGAATGGGACAATAAGGACCACAGCAGTTAAAGAGTGTCCATAAATAAAACTCAATTTCATTTTCATTCAAGCAATAGGATTATTTTTCTCTGTGTTTGCATACTTTGTGTCCTTTTCAAAGATTTTAGTTAACTTGGTGGCCTAGGAGGGCAGAATCTTCATATTCACCAGCTTTACCTCTTTTTTTTATATTTTAAGAAAATTGATTTTTATTTATGGACACTGTAATTACTATGATTCTTAGCATCCTATTCTATATCGAGCATGAAACACCAGAAATTTTGCTAAGAGGCCTCTCTATCAGGCTTGAGGTTCTTTTTCATTGTGTAAATGTATGACATGGAACCACCAGCTTTACTTGCCTGCCGAAGGAAGCCAAGCTAAGGATTGTTACACCCATTAAAATCCATTTCCCTCTGTCAGGCTTGAACCCGCTACCTTGTATGTTATGGGTTTCTAAATTATGTGATAACTATATAGCCTTTGTGTTATAATATAACTATGGAACCTGCTTACAAGTGCAGTAGACGTCAGTGACCAGAGTATAGATGTAGAACCCAGTGCTTTCCTACACATCTAAGTATGTTTACTTTCTCTATAACATACATGTGGTTAGGAAGTAATGTATTCCACCCAAAACTTCAATTTTGAGATTTCACCAGAAATAAATAATTATGAGTTCCACTGAACCCAAAAGTAGTACTTTTAGAAACATGTTTGCATATGTGTGTGTTGCATACCTGAGACAGAGAGAGAGAGAGAGAGAAACAGAAAGGGAATAAATAGAAAACAAAGAGTCTCTGATAAATACCAAACTCTGTATTTAAGTTCAGCCTCTTCCAAAGTTACAAAGACAAGGTATTCAAGCAAATTCTCCCACCTCAAACTATGGTTTACATGCTAAATGGTTTATTATCTTTTATTTGTTAAAACAAATTGTAACTATTTTGATGTTATTGCACTGAATTTTTCAATTTGATTCTACTTTCTAATAAGTTGAACATATATGCATGACAAGTGGTATATCTTAGATTTTCTGTGAATAGCCTATAAAGGCTGTTTATATGATAGATTGTTGTATAATTATATCTAAGAAACCTTAAAACAAAAAGATAATTAAGGAAAATGCAAAGCTCATCCAAATGCACAATTTGACAAATTTTTTCATAATGTTTACAGTTTTCAAAATACTCCATGTGCAAATTTAATGTTTAGCAAATTTCATCTAATGAACATGCTTGAAATGTGGCAATTCTTATTTTTTTGCTTCTCTTTTGTTTTTATCGCAGGATGTTTGTTACCGTGAATCTACATTTGAAGGCTGTTTCTGCATGTTGTGACTAAAGCACTTTTTGCTTAATTTGAAATTATTCTTGAGAAAAAGCATCCAGAAAAATAAGGCATGTTCACAATGCAGCCATAGGCATAACAGAGTTTGCTCAGGTTTCCAGATACTTAAATTGCACATGAAGATCTTGTGATTGTAACTCAAGTTTAAAATTGAGATACCAATAATATCCAATTTGGGAACATCCATTCTTTACAAATAAATAGAATGTATGACGTGTTTTACAAAGCAATCAACTGATCAGGCCTGATGTGACAAGGCCAAATGTGAAAGCACCATGATTGCACAATAGATGACGTGAAATGCTTAGATAATTCATCATCTATGCATGCAATGCAAACATAAAGTGTGGAGTTTGCTATCTCTTGCATTATTAACACCTTACGTGAATCTATGAGAATGCTTCGATTAAATAACTTGGAAGCAAAGTTTTATATATACACTACATGTGTGCCTACTTTTCATTTAGACTGTGGCTTAACTCTTTGTATAAATACTGATATATGTGAATTTGTTGTTGGCAAAGAAAGACATGTGAGTGTAGCACATTTGATTTTCAAAAATACTTGGCTAACTGAATCATAGATTCTGACTTATGATTTTATAAACATTCCTTTTTGTCTTTTCTTTAAACCAAACTTTGTATTCACATTTAAATACTTTTTTCCACTGCTCTGTTTTCTTTCAGTCCGTTACATGATGTAATGTTATGTTTTTGTTTCTGCATAACTCCTGATATCATATACCCATTTAAAAATAAATTCAAACCTAGTACTTTAAATATAACTATCTGATGCAGCAGTTAAATAATACTTATATACATGCAGTGGTGAAGCGTGACTTTCAAAGTGAGGGAAACTCCAAGTAATAATTTTCATTAAAATAGTAGAGAACCATGAATGTTGTATCTATATTTTTTTGTTAATCTTGGTAAAAAAGAAAGAAAAATAAATTTAAATTTCACAAGTAGGTAATGAATAATAGATTTTCATACATAAGAGTAAACTAAATATTGTACCTTTTTTTTTGTATATCAGATCGATCCTTCTAGTTTTCCTCCCAAAGATATCAATCATATCATCGTAGAAGGATGGACTTTGGTGCAAAGTTGTAAACAAGGACTTTTGAATGCTGAGAAGAGCTAGTGAAGGAAGTCTCCTCTGACCTGGAGTATTTCGAAGATAGGATTTAATCCTCTTCGTTGCTGAGAATGACCTCTCAGCAGACAAACTAGATGCCAGGATGGTTATTACTAAAAGGACAAGTTTATGTAGTTCTGGAAACACAGATATTAATCCCAGTTTTGTCAAGTACTGATGTAATTTCACAACAGTGTCCTTATGAATTTCATTATCTCTGAATAACACACACAATTCACTTCTCAAAATTGGAAAATCAAACAATTTGGCAAAGCTATGCTTAAAGCTCAAGAACCTTCTTCTGGAAACTGTTTTGCAAATTCCTTAAAGTTCACCAGTCTAAAATAGTAAGGAATTTGAGTTTTTCCAAGTCAGCAGATCTGGAAACAACATTGATCTTCATTACGTCAATTTCCAAGAATAATCTCTTACAAGAAGTTGGTATGTTTTCCCCTGGTATAGTATCTGCTTTAGGTCTTTTATTAGGGCCAGGCATACCACAGACATCAGATGCTTTATGCTAGATAGATTCAAAATTGTCTCTGAGTTTTATAAAATGCATTGAAAATTTGTCAACTTGTTTAAAGCAAAACTCTTTTGAAGTACTTGAAAACAGTATGTCAACATGAGGAAATATACAATAGAATACATGAGGAAAAATGTTGAAATCAAACCCATGTAATGTTGAAAGTAGACTTTGAGCACCATACTGTTTCCGGATCCCAACTATTTGCATTGACCAATGAATTTAGCAAGTTTTCTATATCTTGTTTGTACTTGTAAACAGTTTGAAATAGCCTGTTAGGATAATTCCATCTTGTTGGAGCTAATGTTGGAAATCTCTTGTTTATTTCAGAGTTGAGTGCTGCCATTCGCTTTGTAGATTTACAAAAGTAAATGCCAAAACCAAAAGCGAAGTAAAAATATTTTATACTGGTTAATAAAGCTCACAGGTTATGACAAAACTAAATTCAGTCTATGTAAATGTAAATACATCTTGTGGTCATTTTTCTCTTACTCTCATCTGAAGACCATTGTGTTCCCCTGACATTACAGCTGCCCCATCATATATGTCTGACACCAATTTCTTTGCACCATTAAATTCTTTTAAGATCTCAAACACATGATGTGCTAAAGAACTTGTTGTTCTATCGACACTTGACACCTCCGAAACACACAAATCTTTCTTCAGTTCTTCCAGTTTTTATCACACATCTAAGTATAATAGATAGTTGTGATTTAGTTGTAATATCTGTTGCCTCATCCACAATAATTCCAACAAAAGAAGTCTCAGAAAGTTCATTCTTTAATTAATTTGTGATCGGTTCCCAAACAGAATACATAATATCATTCTGTATGTCACTAGAAACCCTGAAAAAACCGTTGAATTTGACAGGTGATGAGATAAGTCTGTATCAAAATCTCCTAATTCCTTCAACATTTCAATATAATTCCCTCTGTTCCAAAAGCTTTCGGACTCATCATGACCTGGAAATCCAAGCTCCTTCTTTCCCAAAAGGCATACTATGAAAGAATTTTCCTATTTCTTTTTACGTCTTCATTGAGCTTCTGTATTGTGAGCCAGAATTGTTCACTTAAACACAATTCAATCCATGTATTTCCGAACTGCATAAATTGTTTCAGACAAATGATGTGATATTACATTCCTTGATGCCTTTTTTGAGCTTTGTGTAAATTATTCAAGTTCTCAAAACCTGCATAACTCCAAGTGTTTTTTTTTCTTGCGAAAATAGCAAGCACGGCCAGCAAAACAATTTCTGCAATCTATGACACCCACATAACCATGGAATTGTATCATACATGTTTTCATTAAAGTGGCGCATAAATGTTTTAATACCATTGCTTTGCATGCCGGTATCATTATTAAGAAGTTTTTTCGGCTTGTCACTTTTAATTATATTTAGTTTTTCCTCATAACTGAAAAAACTAAACCTACTCTTCAGTACTTTTTGTATACTAAAGCCACACGTAGACCCTTCTTCCACTGCAAGACTGCTCGCACTACAAGCAGACATTTCTCCAACCCCCACTCCACTCAGACGTTCCAATAATTCGTAGAGCTGGCCAACACCGCGTGAAATGTAAACCTAAAATCGAGAAATTATGAAATTCGCACACTTTTGGTAATAATTAAAACTTCACAAGAAATACCTACTTATTACTAGCAAATACCATCTATTGATCTATGCAAAATACATGAAATATTGCTATTGAAATATACTTACAATTCTATTTAAAAGCGCCACATAAAATAAAACAATAAACTTTTCTTCGCACGCTACAGAGATTTCACGTGACAATGTCTTTCAACGCTTTCTAAGTCATACACAAGTCTTGATTGCTTCTGGTAACCTACAAAGCATATCGCTAGTGGAGGTTATGATGCATGAACAGGGAAAGGCTCAGTATTGAATGAGTCACAGAACTGGTCACTCGAGCTTTGGCAGTTGTCCAGATGTTAGCAACACCATGGATGTTCACAACAAAATTTTAAAAAATGTATCCAGAGCAAATAAAATATTTGTTCGCATGAATTTATTTGCCTTCTTGTTTTCAAATTCTTGGAGAAGTGGCGCTTCCAGCACGTCTATGCACGCTTCACCACTTAATAGATAATTGTGTGTAACTGTACATTTGCATTATTCTGTTATAGCTTGGGGATTTCACTCTGGTAAAATCACCAAGGTAAGATATGACTCTTGGCTAATATTTCACTAAGAAACCTTGTGATGGTTGTGTTAGATTTTACTTTACTGATGTTTTTTCTTTAACTATACTAATATTATAAAGAGAAAATTTGTATGCATGTGGGTATGTATATGGACTGTAACCTCAAAATCCATTCAGCCAATTTTGATGGTTCTTTCACTATTGAATACAGACACATAATAATAAAACTACTGAATAACTTTTAATATAAATATATAGATGTAAAACTGAAGTTTCTGGATGTCAAAATCTAACAATTCTATATAAGTAAGTTTTACTACATTTTATATTGCTATTAGCTTCATTAGCAATATATTCTGAAGTGTGTTTCAGAATTGAATTCAGCAAATTTAAAGTGATGCAGAGGGATAGTAAACAGTGATTTTGAGATAGGTGACTTTAAAGTCTGCTTGCTCAAATTTCCTGCAATAAGCCAAATCTAAAATGGGTAGCACATCACTGATTCGGCAGCCACTCTGTTTCAAGACAAAATAGGCAAGCAGTTAAAATGCACTAGCTGTTGCTGTGTAGCTCAGTGTTTATACTGCAAGATGGACAGGGTTTCGGATCTTAACAAGTGCATTGTTGTTTTTACCCTTTTCCTTTTTATTACAAAAGGCAATAATGCGGTTCTGGTTTAAAAATGTTATGAAATACAGAATAGTTTAACTGCATTACATGATGCAATTGCAAAGGTTGTTTTTATTCAGAAATATTGATTTTCTTTAATTTGTTTGCTAGCAATATAAAGGACATACAAATGTGTGAAAATAGGAATTAAACAAAGTAGAAATTTACATTTATTGAAAAATAAATTATCCTCTTCTGAAAGGATAAACGGTAGAAATACAGTGTGATGAAAAAATAGATAAGAATGTTTTCTTTTAGTTTAAGTAAGGATGTTAGAAGTGAATGAATGAATGATAAGATAAACCATTTTTTTTTATACTTTATAATGAAAACAACTTCTCCACTTCTGTAAGAATAATAAATGATGGCAAATGAAGCATAATGAAAGTGTTGTAGTTTGCTTTTAGGTTTAGCAAAGATGTTAAAATTAAAAAACTAATGTAAACACATTTTCTTCATTGTATGAATATGGAAATCAATATTGTGAAGAAAATCTGTGTTTATGAACTAGTATGAATGGTACAACACCTGTCCTTGTTTTCAGGTTTCTGGTTCAGTTATGAAAACATTACAGGAATTGTTGAAGATGACATCAATATCTCTGAAGAGATTACATTGGCAGTTAAATGAGTTCTGCACTCTGAAAAGGGTTTCTGATTATGGGAAATCTGTATCACTTTTGTATTATTAAATAACTATGCGATCAAGTAGAAGATACAAAGCCAGCGTATAGCGACTCACTTTTTAAATATTTTCCTATCACTTTAGCTCCCTTTATCTGTCTTATACCTTGTCATCCTCCTTGCTAGCCTCTGGTTAACAAGGTCGCAGGTTCAAGCCTGGTGGAGGATGATGGATTCTTTCAGACGTAAAAATTCTTCCCATGGCTTCCTTCGGAAGGGAGGTAAAGCCAGTGGTCCCATATAGTAGATTTATAGCACTTAAAAAAATGCAAATCTGAAAAATGGGCCTCTCAGCAAAGTTTTGGTGTTTCATGCCCAACATAGAATGTGATGCTAAGAACTACAAGAGTTAACGAGTGCCCATAAATAAACTTCGGTTTTAATTTACTCTTGTCCATAAAACAAAATGTTTATCTTGCTTGACATAAAGTAGTGTGAAAAATTAACTTTTGTAAGAATAGTTGGTGGAGAAACTCAAATGGCACATCAGAATTTTTTAAAAAGCATTCACGGTTTCTGAAACAGAATCTGTTATTTGATCTTTCATTCATATTTGACAATATGTGAGAAACATTCTATTTGATTGTATTGGCTACTGGATTGTTGATAACACTATGTTATGAAAATGTTTGCTTGCCAAGTTTAATGAACACAGAAATTACTTTGAATGGTTGTTAAAGCAAACTTGAAAGTTGATGTGATTCACATTGCATACACATTGCTTTTATTGCTGGATACATCAGACTAGTTTTCACCATTAACTGTTTTTCGCTTGAATGATTTTATTATATTGCAGATTAACAAAGCTATTTTGACTAATGAAGGATAAAGTTGTTCTACATGAATTTGCAACTAAGCTGATGATTGTTAGCAAACATAGATTTTTTCTCTTTTTTGTTTATTTATTTAAGGTGAGTCGGAATTAGGTACATCAATATCACTTATGTTTACGTACTTAACATTTCAGGAAACGGTTTGTTTCCATAATCAGAAAGTGTCTGACTGTCATCTTTTAATGATGGGAACAAACCGTTTCTTGAAACATATCAAGTGAGTAAACATAGGTGCTGTGTAACTAATGCTGACTCACCTTAAATCAATTAAAAAACACATCACTATTTATAGCTTCTTTTCATATATTAATGCAATAGATTCAATTTTGAGATTTAATTCCATCTCTTTGATTAATGTATCTAATGCTAATCTTCCAACATTTCAGAGTATGTTCAGAAGCAGTTTCTGGTGATAGCAATGGTGATTCAGCTTCAACTGAAGCCTTAGGTAAAAACACAATTTTCAGTTATGAAAAAGATGGTCCTGAATGTGAAAGTCAAGAAAGTGATGTTACAAAAATACCACTTGTAGAAAACCGTGTTCACTTCAAACACCCTGGTAAATGCAGTGATGTAGGGGAAATTTACAGCACAGGTGAAAGGTCACAGACGTGTAACACTTGTGATAAGAGCTTTAATCAGTTGTCACCTCCAAAATTCCAGAATTTGATACATGAGGGTCAAGAGCCTCACAAATGTGAAATTTGTGAAAAGAACTTTACTCGGTTGTCAGCTTTGAACGCACATAATTTGATACATCAGGGTAAAGAGCCATACAAGTGTGAAATTTGTGAGAAGAGCTTTAGATGGTTGTCACATTTGAAGTTACATAAGTTGATACATGAGGCTAAAAAGCCTCACAAATGTGCAATTTGTGAAAAGAGGTTTACTCAATTGTCAAATTTGAAATTGCATAGTTTGATACACGAGGGTAAAATGCCTCATCAGTGTAAAATTTGTGAAAAAAGGTTCACTCGATTGTCAAATTTGAAATTGCATAATATAATACATGATGATAAAAAACCTCACAAATGTGAAACTTGTCATAAGAGCTTTAAAGGTTTGGCACATTTGAAGTCACATAATATGAAACATGAAGGTAAAAAGCCTCACGAGTGTAAAATTTGTGAGAAGAGGTTTGCTCACTTGTCAACTTTGAAATCTCATAATTTGATACATGAGGGTAAAAAGCCTCACAAGTGTATAATTTGTGAGAAGAGGTTTACTCACTTGACAAGTTTGAGATCACACATTTTGATACATGAGGGTCAAAAGCCCTACAAGTGTGAACTTTGTGAGAAGAGGTTTACTCAGGTGTCAACTTTGAAAACGCATAACTTGATACATGAGGGTAATAAGCCTTACAAGTGTGAAGTTTGTCAGAAGAGGTTTACTCAGTTATCAAATTTGAAATCTCATAATTTGATACATGAGGGTAAAAAGCCTTACAAGTGTAAAATTTGTGAGAAGAGGTTTACTCAGGTGTCAACTTTGAAAAGGCATAACTTGATACATGAGGGTAATAAGCCTTACAAGTGTGAAGTTTGTGAGAAGAGGTTTACTCAGTTATCAAATTTGAAATCTCATAATTTGATACATGAGGGTAAAAAGCCTTACAAGTGTGAAATTTGTGAGAAGAGGTTTACTCAGTCCTCAGCTTTGAAATCGCATAATATGAAGCATGAGGGTAAAAAACCTCACAAATGTGAAATTTGTGATAAGAGGTTTATTACTTCATCAAATTTGAAAGTGCATAAAAGGAAGCATGAGGGTAAAAAATCTTAAAGGTGTGACATTTGTGATAAGGTATAATCATTCATCACATTTGAAAGTGGATAATTTGGTACATGAAGTTAAAACGCCTCATAAGTCATAAATGTGAAGTTTGTGAGAATAGTTTTATTGTGTTGTCAAGATGAAAATAAATTTATTCATGGTAATGAAGAGGTCAATACTTTGTAAAGTTTGCGATAACAGCTTTATTTAGTTGTTGCTTTGAAACCATATAATTTGAGTCACAAACGCATAAAACCACGTAATAAGTCTGCAGTTTGTGAGAAGAGATTTAATCCATCAAGTGCAGAAGGGTACAATTGAGGGGCATGTTTTCAAAAGTTGGTAAATGCAATTTTTTTTTAAATTGAATTATACATTGTAACTATAATTTTGAGCTGCATAATCCTGGGTTTTTGGGCAGTTTAGTAAAAGTCAATAAATATTGTGTATATAAGCAGGTCAATTCATTGGGTTTTAGCAAAAAAACCAATATATGCACTCTGAGAGTCAAATGTTGACAAATGCAATACATTTTTCTTTACTTTCATTACAACTGAGCAGTTGACAATAATACTACCATGCTATCGCAGGCTATATTGCTCATTATTGGAATGATGTTTGTTCTTTATTGGTTGCTTATAATCCTGCAACCAGACTTCATTGTCTTCAGCATATTTCCAGGTTACTTTCAGAGAAGTTATCAACTGTGCAGTCATGTTTGAGTAAAGAACAGTATTTAAAGTTAAATCAGAATGGATGGTGTTTTTAACAAAGTTTATGACTATTATTACTTCATTTAAGTGCAAAGTAGTGAACGATGAGAAAGCAAATGGAAGAAAACAGTTTCAGTAAAATAACTGAAGACATAATGTAATTAATGAAGAGAAATGTGCATACAAATGTGAGACATGCAAAAACGGCTTCATTAAGATTTAAAACACTCAGTTTCCTTCTTGAGACCAAAAGATTATAAACTTGTAATTTATTAAGTATTTTTCCTTAAATTTCCCTTTCTGTTCAACTGTAACGAATATTTTGTGTGAATGTCCCAACAGATTGGTCTGCACCAAGTCAGAATACAAGTAAATAAAAACAATTAACTCAGATTTATTATCAACACTGCTGCTAAGAATTATAAGGCATACATAAGAGTAAATAAAGTCTCCTACAATTTTGTAAATATTTGTTCCAAAATGTTATGTTATCAGTGCATAATCTATGTAAATCAGTGGCCATTAAGCTTCATTTATATTTTTTTTGATAATTAAAATGAGAACATGTTAGGTTATTGATCAGTTACATCTTCAGCTCTTCACTTGTTCACTTTATGTTGGTGTATGATAGTGGAATATTTGCAGTTTGTTACATCTACTGGAAATAAAACAAATTTGCATATAGAACTATCTAGCAAGCATGTCGCTAATCACTATGTGGAGTGGTGGGTTTCATTTTAGCTGTAAGTGCACTGCAACAGTATAGAGTGATTATGTCTGCCTTGCTCATTTTTACTTCTATGTAAATGTAATTTATTGTCTATCACAAACTAATGCAATTACAGAAATTCATATGACATGCTGTCAAATGGGTGCATATCTCTACTGCATTCATTGCACAGCTTTACAGTTTAGTTGATGTAATAGATGCTTTTGAAACACCTTCCTGTAAAAGGTGACGTAGGTGATTTTAAAGCTGCCCTACTGTCATCCAGCATTTAACAAAACAGTTTCTTTAAATCTAGTACAAGTAGTGTAACTGGCGCACTAGAAGATGAAACTGCATACAGCTCTCTTGACATTGCTCAATTTTCACATATGTGGAGAAAATCCTATGTTGTGTAGTGGGAATTTTTCAAGGTACCCAAAAAATAAAAACTTGAGAAAGAAAGTCACAAAAATGAAAAGTAATAATGTAAAAGACAAGTTCAAATTCTTATAATCACATAAAGAGAAGAGGAGTGAAAAGGTCATAAAAGCATGTAACATGTGAAATAATTCACATATATAGAAAGAAAGGACATGTAAAACAGAGTATCAGAAAAGGAATGAAAAGTAATGAAGGAGCGGCATAAATGGGCATATAGAGAAAATATATTGTAAAATAAGTAATGCAAGTAACTGAAAGATGTTAGCAATGGGAGTGTACAACAAAAGAGTACTTGTCAAAGATGAAAATCAACAAGATTAAAACGGCATCATTTGAATTTCGTGAGGAACATATGCATGAACTTCGTTGGAAAATCTTTTAGAATTTCTGGAACAGAAAAGTAGTGATATTATTACTGTGTGAGAGCAACGAGACCATTGGTGTCATCATATTTGTGTGGGATATTTAGATAGCTCTACAATAATGCATAGGAGAATTATTTCCATTTCAAGAACTACCTGAAGTTGATCTTCCGCAAGGCAGGTGAGGAATTTACAGTTTCCCACAAAAACTGAGAAATATCTTAAAGTTTAAAAATGAAATATAAAAAGCACTGCTGCTCATAAACAAGTGCTTTAAAAATAAAATCCGGAACATAGTAAATAACCATTCTTGAGAGTTTGTTGCAAAGAAGGGAAAGATTTAAATAAATTTGGCACTGGATGAATAAGCAATTCATTTTTTTACATCTACTTGATGCAAGCATATCAAACTGACTAAAACACCTCTACTTAATCTAACTTATAATTAAAATATATTCATATTCCAATTTCCATTAAATTTTCAAAAATCCTGTAATAAACCTTATTATAACATCAAATTAAATTTTTACACATAATGTTCACAATATTTGGAAAGAAAATTGTAATAAAGTTGGAAAGGTAGAATCAGATGACTGAAAAATTCAATTTTCAGTCATCTGATTCTACCTTTCCAACACATTCCAGCACATGGCTTGTGTGAAAGAACAATTAATTCTTGTAATAAAGTGTCTCAAAGTTTAAAATATGCAAAAGGAACATATATTAAATAATAATTAATACTGAAATCGGCATTGTCATTTCGGTAGAATGGTTAGAACTTTGAGAATTCCCAGAGTGTCACATCATCATCAATATTATGATTATACTGTTCACAAGAAACTTCCAGTTGTACTGTGGACTTTCCAGCTGGCATTTTAATGGGATAAAAATATTTCTTCCCTCTGAAACACAACCTTGCTGCTCAGTAGATTATATGCTTATAGAATTTTCCTCACTTTACTGTCATCCTCTGTGATCTAGGCGTACAATGCTAGCCTCTAGTTTCCAGGGTTGCAGGTTCAAACCTGGTGGAGGACAATGTTTTCTTTTTTATGTAAAAATCCTTAGCATGGCTTACTTTGGAGGGAAAGTAATGTTGGTGGTCCTGTGTAATAGATTTACAACACATAAAAGAATCTGATGCCTGATCAAGATGCCACTGAGCAAACTTTAGTGTTTCATGCCTAATATAGAATGGGGCGCTAGGACCATAGTAGTTAAACAGCTTTCATAAATAAAACTCAATTTAAATTTTCAATTTTTTACTGTCATTGGCATTTTTGTTTTTTACCTTTTAACGTCACTGTATTTATAGCCTTTTGAGTACTATAAGAATCTTTATGAATTGATTTCTAAAAATGAGTTATTAAAATCACTTTTTATTCAAATTTTAGAATGGGATTGTTCAAAATTAACAATATTAACAAAGAACATGAAACTAATCCATTCTTTGATTGACATGAATATGTAACATTTGTTTGAATATTTTTTGGGCTGACAATTTCATTGAGTTGACTATCCATTTTGCATTCCCTAATCATATGAGAGGTATTTACTTTACACAGCCAAACCACCAAAATGCAATAAAATTAAGTTGTAGTTGATTAAGTACTTATAATGTTTTATTTACTACATATATACTGCAGGAGCCTTCTTTTATAGCTTTGCAATGGTTTTTTATTTTGACCGGAAATTTATTGAGTTCTTAGTATCTGCATGGTTTGCATGTATGGATAGGCAAAAGTGAATATATTACACCATTTTTAATTTATTTTTGTATTTTCTTGAATTTCAACTTTTATATATATATATATATATTAACAAATAAAATACGCCATCTCATTTAGCATTCCTTTTGAAATCACTCTAATCTCATATGTCCAGAAAAATATACTCTTATCTCTAAGGATGTCCAAAAATGTATGTGTTAATCATTAGTCAGTAAAGTAACAATAATTGCATTGTGAAAATTGTTTTACTTGTAAATAACAACCGTTCCTATGGAGATGTCAATAGGTATTTTCATTTGTCAATTATTTCCTCCATCATATGTTAACAAATAGACCGTGTTTTACACTGACAGCAACTATTAAGGTACGTTATGAATTTTGAATTTTTAAGGTTATAGTATTTCTTTGGTTATGCTTCCTGAATATTTCTTGTTATTTTATTTTATATTTTTTTGTTGGACACTGCATTTTAACATACAAATATTTTCATTTTTAAGTAATAATTATAATATTCGTATAAATTAAGTAACTTCCACATACACACATATATATGCACATTTAAATAAAACAAATTTCCTATTGACATATTGAAACAATATCTCAATGAATTGCTAAAAAAATATGTAGGATGCATCTCTTTGAGGTCTTAAATAAATTGATACATTTGCCTCTTAGTATTTGTTTTAAATTTCCTTTTATATTGCTTCTGTTACCTCATTTTGTTATTTAAAGGAAATTTAAATATAAACAATACTTCCTCTTTTTTTATATTAATCCCTAATCATCTGTTTCATTAAGTTTTCATATAAACTTCCAAATTTTCTGTTGGTATACGTTTGTGTGTTGCATTTGTTTATATTTTTTTTTAACTGTTGCTGTATATGCATTTTTCTCATAGCGGGAAGAGAAAGAATAAAGTTAATTTGATAATAAACTGTACATATGTTGTATGTGGTTATATTGCAGTTACCTACTCATGCTATACAACTTCAGGTAGGGATTTTTATGTAAGATTTTCACCAATGAAATCTGAAATATTCCTTTTATTAGATATAGGTAATGCATTTTTTATGTTAACATACCTTTATTTTATGTGCATTTCTATTTATCCCAAGTAATATGTTTGTTATTTGTATTCCCTGCATTCTATTTACTAATTCTATTCCTTTACTCATTGGCTACTTTTCAGTTTACTTCTAGAATCATCCAGCAGCTCTATCCCCCATACAATTAATTTTATCAGTGGTGGATTCATTATTTCCTTATTGTTGTTGTTATCCTGATTAGTGATTGTTTTAATGTATAGTGTAGTGTTGTTGCCTATGCCATATCAATCAACTTCCAAGATGTGAAATTAATCCAGAGTTTAGTTTTCCTGTGGATCGATAGTGTTGGTCTATTTGTTCATTTCTATCTTTCTTGAAATCTGTGTTCATTTATGTTCCAGTAACCTCTGCATCTTGAATGCAATCCCCTTGTGTTTGTCATCCTCTGATTATTTAAATGTTTTCTACAGAAATTTATGTGATTTATTTGGTTGTCTGTTGTTATGAAGTCTTTAAATAAAATCTGTATGGTTTGATTCATTCCTTGGTATTATGTAGTAGTATCTTTCTCTTATGTTTTGTTGCTTTTCGTTGTAAATTGAGGATATGGGATGGCGTGCCTTTCTCCCCTTGTTTAGGTTATGTAGGTTTCTCTGAGTTTCATTGTGATGTGCTCCTTTTTTGCAGTAAACACCGCAAACCAATTTGAGGTGCTACGAGGAATAGAAGAAAAGCAATCAAAAGGTAAATATCACATCCAACCTACAGTGGGACACGTAATGGAAGATCATTGATTAGACTAACGCAGCAGCCACATGGAATAGTGCAACTGTTCACAGACAGCCATGGCCATGGTCTAGCCAAGGATCTAAATCATATAGAAGCGAACATCCCAAAAGTCAGTGCAATTGTGAAACCATGTGCCAAAATAAGTACAGTGTTAGAAAGTATTCATTCAAAGAGCTCGAATTTCTCAAAAGAGGATTGTGCTGTGCTCATTGGTGGGAGCAATGATGTTGCTTGTGGTGAACCTGAAAATGTTGTTCCAGCTTTAGAAAGTACAAGAATATCGTTAGTGAATACGAATGTGGTGGTAGTAAGCTGACCCAAGGGCATGACCAACTTCCACACTCCTGGGAAAACCAACAAGGGATCAAGATTAATTTAAGCATAACCTCAATGTGGCAAAAGTTCAAGCATGTAAAAGTGATAAATACCTCAATTTTAAGTGTGAACTATACACTAGACATGGCATGCACCTAAACAGGAAAGGTAAAAGGTTACTTTTTGAAACTTATGTTAAAGCGATATCAGCTGGTAAAAGAAATGATCCCACAAATGTAGTCCAAATAGCTGTAGACAAAACAAAAATTGATCCAAAAAACTATCAACTTCCCCTGTGTTGCACCATAGTAATAAGTCACTTAAGTTTTTGCACCAAAATGTGCAATCGCTAGTAAATAAAATCAACCAATTAAATGCACTTGTTCTGTTGAAATGCTGGAGATACTTGTTATAACAGAACATGGACTAAGGGACCATGAATCATATAATTTTATTCCAGATATGAACTTAATAGCCAAATACTGCTGTAAAGAAAGAACTTGAGGCGGAGCTAACAATTCCAACACAATTGATCTCCAACATTACTGCACTGAAAATCACATTGAGTTGGCTGGGGTAAACATAAATCTGGACAAATTCTGTACTATGGTAATTGGTATCTACAGACCACCTAAAGGGGACATAAACATATTTCTTGATACAACAACATCATTATTACAGTACATTCTAAAATGCAGGCATCAAAATATTATTCTTATGGGTGATATCAACATAGACTTTTTGAAAATATCTACCGCAAAAAGGAGATTTATGCACCTCAGTAATGAATATAATCTCAAGCCTCTTATCTACGTACCCACACATATCACCAATCAAGTAAATCAGCTATTGATAACATTATTACAAATAGCAAACATTTAACCTACAAAACATGCGATAGAGACATGCTTATCTGATCATACTGCCTAATATATTACTCTATATAATGTAGATAAGCCACCAGAAAAAACATAACCAAGGCAAAGGCACAAGCATCTATCACTCTTTTGATACAGTTAATTTAAGAATGACAAAAACTGCTCTTGCAAATGAAACTTGAGAAAACACATTGAGCAGGATCGAACACTAAACTAAAATTATTTTATGACACAGTAAATTCCTATGTTGACATATATTGTCCTCTCACTTTAACTTCAGCACCAAAGAAAAACCATAAAATCAAATCAACTCATTGGATAATCCCACATGTAAAGAAACTCCACATTCTGCTAAAAATGGCAACAGAATATACCGATAGCAATAGTAACCTAAGAATAACAAATGACAAACTAAAAGCTCTCAAATAAACATACGACCTAGCAGTCATAACAGCCAAGAGAAATATTATCAGAGATAGAATCCAAAATTCCCCAAATATAAGCAAAACTAGTTGGCAAATAATAAATGAATTTCATAAACCCCCTAACCAGCATACTCAAGACTTAAATCTTAAAATAGATAATAACACAATTACTGAACCTAGAGCATTAGCTGAAGCCTTTAACACTTTTTTGTTTCCATAGGAGAAAACATAGATCAAAGAAACAATGTACATACATGATCAACTAATAATTAAAAAAATGCCTTGAGTTTTTATCTCTATCCCACAGATACTATCGAATATCCATCGAATGTCCCCCTCAAAATAATAAGTGTGATAAAGTGTTTAAAACTGAAAAAAAGCAGTGGCATTGATGGTATATCCATATTACTCATAAAAGAATGGAGTTTTCAGTTAGCGAAACCAGTTGTATCAATAATAAATTCCTGCCTAGAAACAGGAGTGTTCCCGGATGTACTAAAAATCGCAAAAGTAATACAAATATATATAAAAAGGTGAGAGAAATAACGTCAATAATTATAGACCTACATCGATACTACCTGCTTTATCAAAAATCTTGGAAAGGATACTGTATAACAGAATCAGTATATACATAATCAAATACAATTTATTACCTAAAGTAAAAAATGGTTTTGTCAACAAAAGATCCACAATTACTGCAATATTGGACTGCTTTGAAAATGTAATTAATGAAATAGATTCTGGAAATTACACTGCTGGCATACTCCTGGATCTTACTAAAGTGTTGGACTGTGTGGATGTCAATATTTTAATGGACAAACTATTTATGTTAGGTTTTAGGGGTTTGGGACATAAATTATTACACTCTTACATGACAAATAGGTACAACTAGTACAATTAAAAACCAACGATGAAGACTACAAATCAAAGTTACAAAATTTATCCCATGGAATTCCGCAAGGCTCAATTTTGGGGCCATTATTATTCATTTTATACTTGCATGACATTAAAGATAGAACACCTAATACAATATGTAGTTAATACAACTATTATCATTAGTAGTAAAGGCATAGAAACACTTGAAACAAATACAAATGCCATAGTTAATTCTGTAACCAAATATTTCAACGAATCAAACTTAAACATAGATCCTACAAAATGTGAAATGATACCTTTCGGATTCAAAAATATAATAACCCCCCCCCCCGACAACTAATTAACAACAAAGCAGTTAAAAGTGTAAATGAGGTAAACCTACTACGATTAATAATAGACAAGACTTTTAACATTTAATAGTCATACAGACAAACTAGCTTCAAACATCAGTAAAACCTTATTGGTATTGAGATTCTTAAACAACTCCATCCTACGCTCTACAGCCAAAATAATATACATTGCACTCATCCACTCACTCCTATCTGATGGAATTGAAATATGGGGAAGTACCAGAAAAACAAATTTCAATAGATTATTTCTACTTCAAAAATGAGCAATCAGATATATGGGGAATTTGAATTACAGAGATCCTTGCAGAAACACGTTTAAATGTACAGAAATACTTACACTTCCAAGCCTATTTATTTACAGATCCATTCTTCATCTGGTTAATAATAAATTCCCTTTGAAAACCAATTCCGATTAACATAGTTACAATACTAGAGGCAAAAATAATCTTGCTTTCCCTAACCATAGATTGTATACATACGAAAAGGTGCCCAGTTATAAAGCTATACAATGCATTACCAAACTCGATTAGGACCTGTAATAAACTAAACAATCTCAAGACACTTTTAAAGAAAATTTTGACCGATAAGGCTTACTACAGCATAGATGAATACAGAAATGAGTTATAAATGTTATGTATTCTTTATAGCCTAAAACTATTATAATACAACTTTGTATTAAACTAGTATATATAATTGTTTATGGTATAGCTCTTAAGTTTACTAATATTTATGAATGTATATAACCACTATAATTTTATTTTTTTTCATCATAGCCTATAAGACTTATGTTCTAACTCCATATCAAACTGGAGAGTGTATTTTACTATTATTTTATTATTAATTCTATTATTTTATTGATGTTATGTATCTAAAATTAATATTGCACAATTTAATAGTTTCTATGTTCATAAAATTTTCTGCTTGTAAATAACCACTGTAATTTAATGGCTGAGATAGTTCTTTTGTGATATTTGTAATCACTGTACTGAACTGCAATAAATTGAATTGACCACTGTGCCTCAGCATTGAGTTTGTATTTGGCTGTGTGTTACATTCTTGTTTCCATTTTGTGTTTCAAAAGCTGTTAAGTGTTCTAACACAACTGTAAAATCTACTGGTTTTGCTAAAAACTGCCCTGTTCTGACTGAGTTTGGAAAATGCCTTGTTAAGCTCATTAGTTCTGATTCTGACATGTCCAGTTCCAGTAGTTTCCCCTTTTGTCCCCCGTGGTATAGTGGTACCATGCTTTAGTTCCCGAGGTCAAGGGTTCAACTCAGCGGAGGTCGATGGGTTTTTTTTGGGGGGCATAAAAATCCTTAGCATGGCTTCCTTCGGAAGGGAAGTAAGGCCGGTGCTCCTGTGTCATAAATTTACGTCATGTAAAAAAACCTCAGACCTGATAAAAGGCCTCTAAGCAAAATGTCAGTCTTTCACTCCCAATATATAATTGGACACTAAGAACCACAGCAACTAAAGAGCGTCGTACTTGGTGTAGTGGTTACCATGCTGGCCTCTAGTTCCTTAGGTGGTGGGTTCAAATCGGAAGCCGGTGGATTTTTTTCGGGCGTAAAAATCCTTAGCGTGGTTTCCTTCGGAAGGGAAGTAAAACCGGTGGTCCCATGTCGTAGATTTACGGCACGTAAAAGAACCTCAAACCTATAAAGAAAAGAGGTCTCTGAGCAAAATTTCCGGTCTTTTACGCCCAATATAGAATGGGTCACTAAGAACCACAGTAGTTAAAGAGCGTCCATAAATATAACTCAATTTAAGTTAAAGAGCGGCCATAAATAAAATTCCATTTAATTTTAATTCCCGTTGTTAGCTATTTGCATAAAGTAGTTAGCTAGTGATAATGCCTTGGATGGTTCATTTATTTCCCTGTTGTCAATTCAACCCTTGTCTGGTTTTGTTTCGCTGGATCTCAATATCTAGATAGAAATACATTTCTGAATGATGTGTATGTTTCATGACCAGCCAGTGTTAACCTTAACTAATCCATTGCTTCCTCCTTAAGACTTGCTATAAACATTGTTAGTTTGATTGGAATTCTCTTAACCAAAAATGTATGTGTTAATCAGTAAGTAGTCAGTAAACCAATAATTATATTGCTTGTACATAACAACTGCTCCTGTGGAGATGTTAATGGCTGTTTTCATTTATCTATTATTTTTTCCTTCATATGTTAAATGAACTGAGTTCTTTACGCTGACAGAAACTATTAAGATAGGTTATGCAATATTGAGTTCCTAAGGTTATAGTTGGGAGCGTTTCCTGAATATTTCTCCTTGTTATTATTTTTTCCTCTAAGACACATGCGTTTTAACATAAAAATATTTTCATTGGTAAGTAATATTCCCAACATACATACTTTATTTTTATATATATATATATATATATATATATATATATATATACATATACACACAGGGTGAATTACCTAAAACTTCCACCGCAAATATTTCGGAAATGGAAAGTTCTATTGATTTGCAGTTTTCACAACATTGATTGGTAGTCAGGGGCTCTTACATTTAGCCTATAAACAGATTTTAATAATCCCGGAAAGTGTGCAGGTTTTGGGCAAACATAAATCTTTTTAAATGGAACAATGCCTACTTACATCAACAGAATAAAGGTAGGATAAATTAGAATGTCAATGGTCTTTGTTGCAGGATTCTAGTACAAGTGGTTTACGAGAAATCGTATTTTGAAAAGTTTCCACCCCGACAAATGTTTGTCCCATGCAACCTGCTTAGTTGTTAGGTACGATGTTATGTTTCTTTGCATTGTGTTTTCTGTTCATTGATTGTATTGCGACTTTCTGGTCAGTTAGTTTGTGACAGTTCTGTTAGTTGTGAGTGGAAGATGGGTTTACTAATGCAGAAAACGACATGCTCATGGTGTATGGCGTGTGTAGTAAGACTGCAGGTCGTTCCTGTACGGTGTATGCGAAAACGTATCCCAATAGACGTCAATCATCTCCGCCATTATTTATCAACCTCTTCAACCAATTACGTGAAAGTGGTACGGTAAAACATAGAAAACATAACAGAAACAAACAAGTGACCGGAGAAGAGGCAGAAAATAATGTTTTGGCTGCTGTTGCAGTAGTCTCCGAAATTAGTTCCTGCACGTGGAAGTGGCATAAGTCTGGCAAGTGTACTGCGCATTCTCCATCGACATAGGGTCCATCCCTATCACATATCTGCATGGAAACGATTTTGTTAATCGTGTTAAGTTTCGTACATGGGCATTAAGACATTATACTCCAGATTCACCCTGTATCTTGTTTAGTGATGAGGCAACATTTACTAATCATGGCCAGGTAAACCACAGAAATATGCATTATTGGTCTGTTGACAATCCCCGCTGGCTTCGTTAGGCGGAACGTCAGCGTCCATGGTGTTTAAACGTGTGGTGTGGGACAGTGAACCATCAGCTCATAGCCCCTTTGTTCATAGAAGGAACAATGAACTCGGACAAGTATCGCAGCCTCCTGATAGACCTCTGCCACGGATGCTAGAAGACGTTCTTTTGCAGACTAGGAGGAACCTGTGGTACCAACATGATGGCTGTCCAGCCCATAGTTCACGAAGTACTACAGCTTGTCTTAACGGATTGTTTCCAAATCGTTGGATTGGACGAAGAGGACCTGTACCTTGAATGGCCCGTTCACCGGATCTGACCCCTTTAGACTTTTTCCTGTGGGGAAGGCTGAAAGACACTGTCTATAAGAATGTACCAACTACACCAAACGATATGAAACGGCGTATTAATGCTGCCTGCTCTGAAATTTCACCTGAAATGCTGGAATGTGTGCAGCAGTCTTTCCATAGCATACTGGAAGCGTGTATTGAAGCTGCCGGTGTCATTTTGAACACAATCTTTGAAGGGCTCTGTTCTCTTTACTTGCAAAAATCCACAGAAGTATTGTAATTCCTATTTGTTTTTCTATAGTTTGTGCTACCACAGGTTGTACAAGTGTCGGTGCGTAAAAATTTTAAAATAAGATATATTCGTAAACCACTTGCACTAGAATTTTGCAACAAACGGCACTGAAACATTCCAATTTGCCCTACCTTTACTCTGTTTGTCACTAGGCATTGTTCCATTTAAAAAATGTATGTTTGCTAAAAAATTACTTCCTTCTCAGTATTATTAAAATCTGTGTATAGACTAAATGTACGAGCCCATGACTACCACTCAAGGCTGTGAAAACTGCACATCAATAGCACTTTTCATTTCCGAAATATTTGCGGTGCGCGTTTTAGGTGATTCACCCTGTATAATATGAAATTGACAAAGTCTTCGTTTGTTTTTATCGTGTTTCTTCCATCTGTGTTTTTTTTAGACAAGTTCACTCTCATGTATCGTAGTAATTTTTAGTTTTTATTGTTAACCCAATTAATTATACAAATTTACAACAATTTTACAAATTTATTCTTAACCTAGTTTCTGAAAATAACAATAAAATAAAATATAAAGAAAACTAACCTCTTAACTACTGGTATCCAGCAGTATGGAATACTGGCAGCCAGCATTCCTCCTAATCTAAAAGTATAATTATAAATTTATTTAACCTCCAATACTAACTCTAACTCTACCTTCAGTTGCTTTCCTTGGTCCCCAACAAACTCAAACCTTGAGGTTGTCAAATTGCTGGAACCTACTTGCAACATATCAAATAAAAACTACTGTAACTTAATACTCATTTGCCCATTCCTTGCTAATTTTCCTCATCCATTTTGCTCTTACAATGCCCAAAAAGTTTCCTACTTCTATTATATTTTTCCTAGAGTTTACATTTACTAACTTTTTAGCTTGAATTTCTATTGGTAAATGTAACCATACTCTCTTCTCTATCCTCTTTCTAAGCAACTTCTTTTCTTCACACTCTAAAACTATATGCCACTGTTTAATTTTCCGGTGGCACAGTGGGCATTTCTCCAAATCAATCTCTTTTCTCAAACCTTTCAAATTCACCACCCCTGTCCTAGCCCATGCAAATCCTGCTCTTGCTGTTTTATCACATATATCAACATACTGTTCCCTTCTCCATACAACTTTGATTTCTCTATATAATCTCAGTGAGCTCTTAAAAGCAAAACTCCCTAATAAATGTTGTTTTTTCATGTCCTCTATTCTTGTCCTAATTTCATTCAAGAAACCTATTTGTAGTAATTCTTTAGCTCTCCAAATCTCCCCAAAACCTATCTTCATCAAGTTTTCCTTTATCTTACCTAGCCAAGACTATGATTAAGGCTTTCCTGCACTATCAAACATTTATGTAAAATGTTCTTATCATCAAAGTTTCTAATTCCAATCCAATAGTTTTGAACTCTTTCCACAATTTTTCCTTTAATTCCCATTCTCCCTAATTCGGCTGGAGCTACTCCATTTGGTGATGATCTTGGTAAGCCCAATATTTGTTTACAAAAGCTCCTATGGATCATGTCTATATTTACCCACCCTTCTTCCAGACCCCAAATCTCTGCTCCATATAACATTTTTGCTTCTACTGCAGAAGTATAAATTCTCTCTAACCATTTTAATTGCATTTCTGGTAATTTATCTCTACAAGTTTTGGTGGCTTTCATTGCCATTTTTCCTTTGGCTAATACTATTCTCTTTTGTTCGCTCCACCCACCATTGCTGCTTAGTCGTATCCCTAAATAATCAAATTTTTGAACTACCTCAATTTCTCTTCCATGCCAATACCATTTCTCATCTTTCCGTAATTTAGTGCCCTTTTTAAATACCATAATTTTTGTTTGTTTTATTTACATTAATTCTTACACTCCATCTTTGCAAAATTTATCTATCACTTCAATTGTTTTCGCCAATCCCATATTACTTATAGATCCCGCAACTAAATCATCTGCAAATATCAAACCCGGTATTTCCTTATTGTTAATTATTGGCACATGTCTGTTCTCTACTCTAATTGATTCCAAAATATCGTCTATGAACAGATTGAATAATACAGGACTCAATTTACAGCCTTGTCTTAGACCAATATTATTCGGAAAGCTTCTCGTTATTTTATTATTGGCAATTTTAATACAAAACTGATTATCTGTATATATTCTTTGAAGTACTCTTATAAAGCTAGTACTCATGACTTTTTTGCTCAGTTTAAACCACAGTGCTTCTATTTATCGTGTCAAAGGCTTTTCAAAATCCACAAATAATATGTATAATCTCCCTCTCTTGTTGGTTAAATATTTCATTACCATTGTATTTATAACAAAAATGTTATCTAGTGTACTATTATTACATCTAAAACCTGCTTGAAGGACCTATAATTTTTTCTCATCTTCCGGCCACTTTTGAACCCTTTCTGCGAAATCCCCCCTTATATATCTAGCCTAAAACAGATAGTAGACTAATTCCCCTATAATTTGCTGGGTTATTTATCTCCCCCTTATTCTATATATTGGTACTACTACTGATAATCTCCAACTGTTCGGTACCTTTCCTCCTTCAAATACATTGTTTTAATGGTCTAACTAACAATCCTAATCTAGTTTCGTTCACACTCCAAGCCTTCCAAAATTCTCCAGGAATTCCATCTACGCCACTAGCTTTATTTCTTTTTAATCTAT
This sequence comes from Deroplatys truncata, assembly GCA_030765065.1. NCBI lineage: Eukaryota > Metazoa > Arthropoda > Insecta > Mantodea > Mantidae > Deroplatys > Deroplatys truncata. The sequence goes on along the minus strand of CM060981.1, from coordinate 302,971,467 downwards.
TTATTTGTTCTCTTACTTCATTCATTGGGCACTCTCCTTGTTCTGCTCCCAAAAGATTTCCAAGATATCTGCACCAGGTTTCAGAACTAATATTATTTTCTCTAACTCTGGCCTTTTCTTATTATTAACGTCCAAATTGTTTTTGTATCGTAGTAAGAAATTGTTCTGTTCAAATTTTGTCTTATTCATATACAGGCTGCCTCTAAAGTGAATAAGATATTTGAAACACAAATGTCCTGCTTTGCATTTTGTTTTTTGTTTCAACATGATTACAATCTATATTCAGATCTTCATTTGAGGTTACAATAATACACTTCTTACTCTTTTGGCATTGACGGCTCCTGCTTTGTCTTCCAGTTTTCATCTCTTGAACTGTTTCAGAATATTCTTAATAACGATGTTCCACACAAGAGAGTTGTACAACTGCTAAACTTATATTAAAACAGTGGCTGAACATGACATTAAAATCACTAAGCAAACGGTTTTTTCACGGTTTTCTTGTCGCAGTTGTGTGATTGCCCGACAATATACACGTCCGAGTGTAAGGGCTATTAAATTCAGCCTTTGAGTAGTAATAATTGTTCTTAGTTTCAACCATGCCGTATACGTTTTGTCGTATTTTCTGTAAACTATTGTATGAGTCTCATATTAAATCACTAGGAATCTATTAAAAAACGAATTTTGAAAAAAAATGTATTTGTTGAGTTTTGTTAAAATGGTCCTCAAATAGTGTATTCCCAATGAAATCTTATGCGCGCATTCGGCCGATGAAATTCGGCTCTCTCCGCCGGCATTCATAATGAAGCCCGGTTGTAACTAGCTTTGCCATGTCTACTGCTTTTTCAGGAGATTTCCTGGTTTTTCCAAATTGCGTTTTACTTATTTACCATGTTTAAACTTTGTTTTCCCTTAAGATCGTATAAATCACTTTTCTGGACGTTTTTTTTTTCACCCAAGGCACTTCCGCTCCTGTATACAATAAGTGATTCATTTCACAATCACTTGTATACACAAACATGTTACCATATCTGGGTTGCGTCATCGTTAGAGAACTTGCTATTGGAAAAACTATGACACATAAGAAACTGAAGGGGAAATATATACACTTGAATAACCAATAATCAATAACATCTTATTCAGCATACTCCGGAGAAATTTCTCAAGCTTATTTTCCTTATAGCAACTGGCTGGTATACAGATATTCACTTTCCGGGTAGCTTATTTAGGCTACTTATTATTTATCAACTGCGTTTATGCTTCTCGCTTCTGTTTATACTGGCAGTAAATCCTGGGTGTTTATATGCATACACGTGCATTATTTAGAATAAGCATTTATTTATTTATCCCACAGAGACTTATCGCTGATGCAATTAGTTTTACCATCCTCTTTCCACCTCCCCTAGCATAACAGTTGCAGATATTGCCTGTGTTTGGCTTTAACATATTAAATAATAATATTACTGTGACAAAATCTAAATTAATGTCTCCGTTGCGTTGCGGTTGAGGCTTAAGAACGAACAGAAAAAATTACTGTCAGTGTTCGAATTTGCTAATGTTAAATTAAAGTCGTGTGGCTATATACATATATATATTTTAACTACGTTGTATGTTACGGTGTTAACTGAACCTAAGTAAGAAACAGAAGTACAGTCAAAACTACAAAGCTGAGTGGGAGGAAGAAAATACGTTTAGTGGCTGGTTAGCATCTTTTCCGCAAAAGCTAAGCGGTCGCCAAGAAGCACCCAATGTTTCCAATAAAGCAACAATTTAAGAGCCATGGATACTACACAATCAACACTGCGTATTAAAAAAAAACCTCCGATTCCGTAAGTTCCTTAAAATTTAATACCTCCTTCTCGCGTACTGAATAATGCCCGCAAACTGCAGCAAGTTATACATGTGATGACACAGCTGCACAAGTTATATTAATGCAATGTGCATTATCTCTTTGCGCCTGAGCCAAGAAATGTAGTCACAGATGCCAAGTCCATCCACTAAATGAAAGAGGATTCAATAAGGACACTAACATAACCTCTTGAGAGAAATGAGAGATCGTGACCCACAATTTGTGTGGCATGGCCTAATGCAAGAGTGCACGCATACTTTTAGACGGCTAAAGTCTGACATCGCGATCGTCTGCTGTTGAACAGCAGGCAATGCATTAAGTTTGCAAAATCTTGCGTTGCAAAGTGCATTGTATGGCTCTGTGTGAATGCTTCCATTAAATAACATGAATGCGAAGTCTTGCGCTTATCCTACGTCTGCGCTTACATTTCATTGTGAATGGGCCCTAACCTGTTCTCGAACAAAAGCAACAGCTATTCTTAATAATGTTTTGGGCCTTGAAAGTAAAGAAATGCTATATGCAATGCTGAGAGAACATATACATTTTCTCTAATTGTGGATGAATCTATAGACATTAGTTCTTATAAATATTTGTGTTTAATTGTTCGGTTTGATTCTGATATTGGCAGGATTTTGGATTAATTTTTCGATCCGATATCTTTAGTAATGCTAATGCAATTAACTTGTACCAGAGTTTGGTAACCTCTTTTTTTCCAGGATTATTCCTTATAAAGACAACCTCATTGGATTAACCGCAGATGGAGCTATACCTTTTTCACTATAAGCTGAAACGAGAAGTAAACAAAACTTAAATGTATCACTCCGCCGAGCACATAGCAGCACCACGTGGAGGATGGACAGAATGCGAATACAGTATATTACGCAGCTTGGGGATCATTAGCTATTAAACGTTGTATGTCTTATTCCTATACTTTGCCTTACATCCTAAACGTCTAACACCTAATACTAAGAGTAGACAAATAAATGTTGTACCTGAACAGTTCGGAATCTGTGATTAAAGGTACTGGATTAAAGTGTTCTTAACTTCACGCTTTAGAAATCATTTATTTAATGATTAATATCAGTATACCACTTTTGCTTTAACCTTTTATGACTCAACAAGCTAAAAAACGATTAGCACTATAGGTTAAAACATAGAAAACAAACGCGACCCAAGCTATCCGAGCAACAGTTCTGCATCACTAACAAAGAAGTTCAATTATTGCTAAACAATATTCATTGTCGATTAAAGGTGGGTATTTTTCACAGAATTTGTTAGAAGCGTTTAATACAATTTGTCTTCTTTCCATTTCTCGCGTTTATGTTTTCAACAGTGGCAGAGGATTCTTAGTCGGAAACGAACTGCAGCGCCTGCGCATAGCCTCTTAAACTCTCTGCTATAACGGTTCGTTTAGTTATAGGTGAATCGAACAAACACATTTAGTTTCATAAATTGAAATGTTACAATAATGAGGTTTTTTTTAAATTTCTCTGCACGAGAATAACCACAACATGTTATGATCTGAACCGAACTGTATTTTGTAGAGGAAGAGACGAAATGCTAAGCGGGAAAAGTTGTAGTTTGCCCATGCACCTAAACTAACACAACCAAGCCAAACACGACGTTTTTCATTAAGCGAACCCCTTCTTACATTGTTAGAAGTGTTAGAATTAGCTAAAATCCAAATAGTACAGTCAATTGCACCACTTGTTTCTCGTTTTCCTAAGTTGATGAAACCAGAAGAAATTCAACAAATAGATACAGAATGGAGGCTGCTGCTATCACTGGCATTGCATGGTAGTGACGCTACAGTGCAAGAATTTTAAACTCAAGTAAAGAAAAAGAAATATACCGATTAAAAACATGTTTTCCCGCTTTTGTTCAAATTTATCTGGTGCATTTTGAGTCTTCCACATTCTAGTTCTACAGTGAAACAAGTTTTGAAAACAAAAATAAGGAATCGGTTATCAACCAAAACAATGTGCGCATTGTTACATGCAAGCAGACTTGTGTCAGATTCACAGTGTCATTCTTTTGCAAATTCAAGTTCAATGTTGCAGAAAGTCTGTATGACAGTGATTGACAATAATGTGTACTTAATTGGATCAACTACTAATTGTGTGCACTACAGAAGGATCGATACAAATGGTGAGTGCTATTCCAAATTTAATTAGTATTGTGGAAACTTTAATACCGAATGTAGATGTTCGGAGATTGTCACTAATGATAACAATGATGATTATGGTAACCATGATAATAGTGCCATAAACATGCATACACAAAACAAATTTGCAGGTTAAGTGAAATCTACTACTATCTCCTGCTTTTACTTTGGCAGACGTGGCAACACTGTTGGTAACGTCCTTACAAGCGCTTGCAGATAGCTCTCCCGAAGGTAAACGAACAGCACGCTTCCAGGGCGAATAGCGAGCCTTGAAACTAAACTAAGATGGAAGTCAGCTGATAAAATAGCAATGCCGAAAATATAAAAATAAAGCTGAATTTTCGTATCAACGAGCAATTGTGTAAATGTAGGAGTTTATAGGATACCTTATTTAATATTGAGTACCAAATAACGCGCATTCGATGTTTAAAACTGGAACATGACCTGAAAACCTAGTAAGGTAGAAGACAGGATATAAATCGAAAGTTTAGTTGGTTTTAATGAAGAATTGAAATATGTATAGCGAAAACAAGCTAACCTTAAATATAAACTATACTTAGTATGTTAAGGTGTTTAAATGTGTGTTTGTCCTATTTAGTGTTGAAATGTGTTCGAATTAGGGACTGTATTTCGAAAAGTTTGTTTTTGTGGATTGCGCACTAATATCGTAACATGAGAACTCGTGCTCAAAGGTTATGCCTGATACCTATTTCAATTTTGAATGTGATGTAATGATAATAGTTTGGAATTCATAGTTTGATTTTGGATGTGTATTAGTGTTGTGCTCAAACACTATTTCCTGCTGTTATACCAAATAAATAAATTAGGATATAATGCTCTTTTCATTGCAAAATAACTTAAAGCATTTCATAAACAGAAAATTCTCCATATGTACTGTGTATCTCTGGGAATTTTTTGTCAATCTGGGTAACTCGGTTAAGCGCTGGTCTTGGAAGCACAAATAGTTAAATAAAACTTGTGTATTACCACATTATTGCTGAATGATTTCTACATATCGAAATGTCAGCTACCATATTTATGACAAAACACCCAACTTAAATTATATAAATGTATAATATGTATTGCATTGCAAAATATCTGCTGAAATAGTTATTCTTTTTAAGCATCTATTATTTACATACACCTCATTTGGGAAGTCATAGTGGGAGCTGCCTTGTAAAACAACTTCTTGGTTTCATTACTTGATAGTATTGAGTAATACTATCTGTTTTAAATGTCTCATATTCACACTTCTAATTGGGCAGCACTATGGCCTCTCACAAAAAATCCTGGATTCAATCCTAGGGAAGAGGTGGGATTTTGTGGTAGATATTTAGGTTTGTTCCAGCACGATTCAGAATCGATTCCGAATTATCTGAGTGTGCGCAGTAGCTAAGTGGCGTTCCAACACGACAGAGAATCAGTTCAGAACCAATTCTGAATTTCCAGTTTGCTGTTCCAACGTATTTGGGGACTAGTTCGGAACGAGTGAAATCGGTTCGGGACTAAGAGTAGCTACTGAAAATTCCAGACATGCGCAAATTGTATGGTCTACAGCGCATACTCAGTCAATTCAGAATTGATTCTAATCGCTTGGAACAAACCTGACAGAGAGTATAGAAAAAGTGACATACTCTCTGTATTCAGTAGAAAATAAAGTTTAATATGTAATTTATTCCTCCATGCGTGTTTATTTCTCAATACGGAATAGCAAAGGTGTTTGGTAAGCAGTTGCTCGCTGTTGAGTAGTATGGCGACATACTTGAGGAACCAGTTAGCAAAACAGCGTTCAAAGATAACAATAATGAGTGATTTAGAAGGTGACAGTGATCTTTTTAATGATGCATCGACTTCCGAAGAAGAGGATGATTTCCATTTAAACATTATTCCGTTATTTTGGGACCTTTACCCCTTTTGGCACCTTTGTACCATTTCCCCCCAACCATGCCCATAATCCCCTTTTTTCTTTTAAGTTTCATTCCAATTTATTCTTTAACTTTCAATTAACGTCTCCTCAGCTTGCTGTGTACGTGCGAATAGTAAGTCTACCTCTTTCAGTAAACGCCGCGCGGGAATTGAAAGCACACCCGCAACAATGGAAAATAATTGTGTGTTCGACGAAAACCTCTTTCTCTCACTTTACTGCTATAAAGTAGCCCGCAATAATGCAATTGACAATGAGTGATTCTATTCCACCAGAATCAGTAGCCTGCTGTTCGTGAATGTGAGTTTGTTGCTGTGAGAGACGTCATCTGTTTACGTGGAGACGAAGCCTGGGCAGGCAGAGACGACAATAACCTCAACCGCGCAGTTCCGAGAATTATTAAGACTGGGCTATAATTCACAAAACAATTATATATAAAGAAATAAAAATTTCAGCCCAATTGAATAGATAGTTTAGAAAATAGCAATTTCAGTTGTGCATCCCCTTAAATAAACCAGCACCTTATTGTGCCATTTTCACCTTATTTGAGCACCTTTTCCCTTCCTTTTTTCATCTGAAATTTGCAACTAAAAATCCTAACCCTGATCATAAGCATACATTGGTACCATGTAGTTTTGTATTATTTGAATTACGTTCGGAATAGAATTTATGTGGGGTGTCATTGTCTCAGAGTATTGGAGTTTTAAATTAAACATAGTGTTTAGAAGCTTCTGTAGCAGGAAACCTAATGTTAAATTGGAATTGTGTTAAATTACTTTTTCCGGGTTCTGGTTTAAATACAATATCTATAAATTACAATTGTTATTCGCAATAACTCAGTATCAATGGCTTTAAGCCGATAAACGAACGCGATTTACTTTTGCTCGAATATTAGGACTGGAATCCGTATGAAAGAAACGCTTACGATGTACATCGGCGGAGTTTGATTTCATTCATCAACGCTGTAAACGTAAATATTTGATCGTCTTCTGATTGACCGTGCAACGAAGAAGGCCGTGACAGAACGCGAACGGTTCAAGTAGTGTTCCAACCACACAAAATTCCGAATTAGTTCTGTGAGCGTACCGGACTGGCGCATGTGCATTAGCATGTGTTGGGATTAGTTCCGAACCCGTTCAGAACCGTGTGCTGGAACAAACCTAAAATGGCACTTAGAATGGATGTTCTCTGGTTTTCCCCACCATAATTCCATCAATTGCACCATCTTCATCATTGTCATCCCCTCTCCCACCAGTCTCCAATCTCTGTAAACCTGTGAAGTTAAAAGGGACATTAAAATTAAATATTCTATGGAGGACAGAGAGCAATACTAAGGAACGAGTGTCTCATCCAGCCACCCAAATTTATAAACCAGCATGTGCTGTTACATTCTTTCTGCAGTCAACATATGAAAAAACAATTAATACTGGCACACTAAACTACATGTTAAAGTGATTGACACTTAAGAAGGATGGGTGTGATATGGTTAAACACAAAGAGACATTGCATTCACATTCATATTTAATAATACTGTATAATACATTTGTATGGTATTTTAAGGAACATGTGCCTACATTAATATACATTTGAATGGCCTACCCAATTAAAATGTCCATTAAATTCTAACCTCTTGAATGTCTGTTATTACAATCTATTGGAATGATCTTATAGGTAATTGTATTGCACTTAGTCACTTATGCATACACAAAGCCAGTTCTAGTTAATAAAACTTACAGTTATTGAATAGAAAATACACTTTGATTCCTTTTCCTGGGAAAGGTTCTATATATAACATTTGATACAACACAGTAGAGGTCCTACAGCACATGGGAACCTTAAATTTATTGACAGGTCATATAGGAAAAAACCAAATTGAGCCCATACAGTGGTGATTGTTTGTGTTTGTTCATTTGGCTCCACTGTGAGCAATGCTCAGGGAAATTGAACACATCATACAATTATGAAGTATGCAGAGTAAGTAGGAATATACCCAATGGCAAGAACAGCCTTTGGGGGGATGCTCCCCTCCTCATCATGCATTATCTAAGAGAAAAATTTGTAAACCATCACCATTTCAACGTAAACTTCTCGACACGTATTACTGTAGGACAATGATAGCAAATACGTGTTAATCACCATCACATGCAATCTGCCCTACATAAGTGCTTACATGAGGTTGATACTATTATGATGATTAATTCACTTTGAATAAGCTAGAAATTATAACTTTATACTTATGTTATGCTTAAATTTCAATTTCCCATGTAATTTCTATTACCTTGAAGATATGTTTGAGAAAGATATCACTTGAAACGAGAAATTCTCATTATTACTGCATGGGTATTATTTGGGAGGACAGTATACAAGGTGGAAGGTACTGCTTGAACCGTACATTAATCATGGATTCTATATAATGAGTAGTGCAAATAGTCCAATACAATTTTTGTCATTAAACCTACAAAATGAAACATAGTGATGTTCCTTGTGCCTGTGTCTATTAGTCATTTTATTAAAGTTCAAGCGATACCTTTCACCCTGTATAAGAAAACATTTAGAAAATGGTGGAGTTTTCATATACATAAAACATTATAACATATAAAACTGGGATGCAACATATCCATCTATCCCATTGACATTTTTTTGTGTAGCCCATTTTCCTCTGTTGCTTAAATTTACCAGTTACACAAGATTGTACAAAATTCCTTCCGAATGAAGAGGACTTCACAAGCTATTCCCAGAAAATTAAAAATAAACATTTTATTTTTCATATAAATATCTTGAATACAATGGAATTTTAATCAAAATCGTTTGAGTCATTTTTCAGAAAAAAAAATCGAGAATTCTTCCGTGTAAAGGGTTATTTTGGGTGGGGAATTTTCTTGAAAATCTTTGTGTCGCATCTTTGGAAGGTACTGAACTTAAACCGATTTGTACTATGTATGTACAAATTCCTGCTATGAAACGCATGGCTTTATGTATTCACTTTCAATTGCCAGTCAAAATGCGCGTGGCATCGTTCCACGTTACGTATTTGAGCACAGCCAATGGGAGCAAAATGTGCCGGAATGGTCTACCCAAGGACTACCTTCTTCCTTGAATTGGAATGTTCCCTCAAGATCGTTCGCTTTCGTTCATTTTCGGCATTCGCTCGAACTTCGTCGGGCAACTTCGGGAGAGCTATCTGCAAGCGCTTGTAAAGTCCTTAAAATTAAAGTTGTGGAAGGATTGTTTGTTTTATAATGCGGAATTGTCAAGATGAGTGATTAATCACAATCTGTAGCTGGGTGGGAAACATAAACGGAAATGAGAGTATATTTGTGTTTGGCTATGATTACTAATATGTTAAGAGAAAATACCATCCTGCGTTCTTTTGGCTGTGATGTATAATGGACTGCGACATATTTGGAGGTTAAAGTAGCTTGTAAACATTGCTAATGAATTGTATGAAGAACATGAGATTATGAGTTATGAAGACATCAGGTTATAGCGGAATTGTTTTATCCAAAATGTTGTAACTTTTGCTTACAACTCCTAATTTTAGCACCATTTAGCACAGCAATAAAATATAGGTACTACTTTGATATTGGATTATGGTGAAAATAAATGTTTTTTGTGTTACTTTGGTCTTCACTGAAAACGTTAACAAAAGCAATGACATGTTGGTGGGCTGAGGGCAATCCGGAGGTGTGTTAGGCGTGTACCTACCCTAATTAGGGCTTAACCTCGCAGTGACGGGATATGGCTGTACAGGATGGCAATTGAGATTTTTGTAGGGGAAAGTAACGGTTAAGCGGCCCTTCTTATATAGTCGTTTTGGCCACCTTTGGAACAAATTGTTGCCAACGTAAATCATTTGAGTTTTAGACGCGCAGATCCCTCGGCTATGTCCTGTCACCGCTTCGCAGTTGTACACTCCTCTCCTTCTAAAAACCATCCCTCGGCTATGCCTAGAGGCTGAGAGCTCTCAATCTGTTTTCAGCTATGTTGGAATTTCAAACGTTGCCTTTGAAGACCAATGTTATGCAGATTACTGATGTTTTCAATGAAGACCAAAGTAAATCAGAATCACCATGTTTTGAAATGAATAAAAGTTGTGCAGTGTATGTGTGTGTTAAATGTGTATAGTAATACCGCCATAATCCAGTATCAAAGTTTATCCAATTTTATTTATGTATGCATTGAAAGTCGTGTTTTGTGCTTGCCTATTAATCCCTACCTTGTTTGGAAGAAAAATTAAGACTTTATGCTCTTAATTCAAAGTATTTACTCAAATTGTAGAGTATAATGGTCAACTTAAGTATTTTTAAGTTTTTAGTGCATAGTTTAGTCTAACTTCAACACTTTTCTGTTTAGTGACTATTGGTTAAGTATTTTCTCTCTTTTGCTTTGGTATGACACATCTTTTGCAATGCTAGCAAGTTTTACAATGTTAACAGTCTTAAAGCTTCTCTAGGAAAATACTACACCTAAAAGGGGTAGGCAGGTGGACACCAGGTCTCGAAGAGACAACATTTCTTCTAAAACAACTCCTAAGGTATTTTTACTCCTTCAGAATTAGTTTTTAATACATTTTAATTGCTGTAGTACATAAGCAATTTAAGCCAAATACTGATCATTTTCTGATGATTGCAAATACCATGCATTAGTCTTCCTTTTGCAGCGCTTGTTAAACTTTACAAAATATGTTTTCTTGCAAGATACCTTACAGCCACAACAGTAAATTCTTATATTATTTACACCAAGTTCTGATTCTTGAGGTATTCCTATCCTTTTGTGTTTTGGAAGTGAATTAAGCTCATTCCAGGGTTCTGATAGCTGGAGAAGAGGTAGGTGTAAAATACCAAAGTTCCTTCACATTCGTACCCAGTAGAGGATCTGTTGTATAATAATATGCAAAGTTTTAATATGTTTACATGAAATTTGCATTTTTGTTTGCTAAAACTTCTATCTGTTTAGTCAAGAATGCCCTTTTAACTATCCTCTTCAGCTGATTTTTATATTTTGCTAAGCTGCTTTGTTTTGGTTTGCTTTTCAGTATTGCAGAGCTTCTGCTTTAAATCCTGTATTGTATTCTTTAGTTTTGCTGATCTACTTTTGTTTTTTATATTTTCTAACCAGCTTTTGTGCAGTATCTTAAAGGATTGGAGAATTACGTTTTTGAGTAGAGCATTGTGTACCTATAGTTTTCTGCATTGCATTGAAGTGTCATTGAATGTCGCGTTAGATGTATTTGTTGTGATTAAAGTGTCATTGAATGTCGCGTTAGATGTATTTGTTGCAATTGAGCTGTCATTGAATGTCACATCACATTACATGTATTTGTTGTGATTGAAGTGTCATTGAATGTCGCGTTAGATGTACTTGGTGCAATTGAGGTGTCATTGAATGTCACGTTAGATGTACTTGGTGCGATTGAGGTGTCATTGAATGTCACATTACATTTCATGTATTTGTTGTGATTGAAGTGTCATTGAATGTCGCGTTAGATGTACTTGGTGCGATTGAGGTGTCATTGAATATCACATCACATGTATTTGTTGTGATTGAAGTGTCATTGAATGTCGCGTTAGATGTACTTGGTGCAATTGAGGTGTCATTGAATGTCGCGTTAGATGTACTTGGTGCGATTGAGGTGTCATTGAATGTCACATTACATTTCATGTATTTGTTGTGATTGAAGTGTCATTGAATGTCGCATTAGATGTACTTGGTGCGATTGAGGTGTCATTGAATATCACATCACATGTATTTGTTGTGATTGAAGTGTCATTGAATGTCGCGTTAGATGTACTTGGTGCAATTGAGGTGTCATTGAATGTCGCGTTAGATGTACTTGGTGTGATTGAGGTGTCATTGAATGTCACATTACATTTCATGTATTTGTTGTGATTGAAGTGTCATTGAATGTCGCGTTTGATGTACTTGGTGCGATTGAGGTGTCATTGAATGTCGCGTTAGATATACTTGGTGCGATTGAGGTGTCATTGAATGTCACATTACATTTCATGTATTTGTTGTGATTGAAGTGTCATTGAATGTCACATTAGATGTACTTGGTGCGATTGAGGTGTCATTGAATATCACATTACATGTATTTGTTGTGATTGAAGTGTTCTTGAATGTCACATTAGATGTATTTGTTGTACTTAAAGTGTCATTGAATGTTGCATTAGATGTATTTGTTGCAATTGAAGTGTCATTGAATGTCGTGTTAGATGTACTTGTTACAATTGAGGTGTCATTGAATGTTGCATTAGATGTATTTGTTGCAATTGAAGTGTCATTGAATGTCGTGTTAGATGTACTTGTTGCAATTGAGGTGTCATTGAATGTTGTGTTAGATGTACTTGGTGAAATTGAGGTGTCATTGAATGTCGCGTTAGATGTACTTGGTGCGATTGAGGTGTCATTGAATGTCACATTAGATGTACTTGGTGCAATTGAGGTGTCATTGAATATCACATTACATTACATGTATTTCTTGTTATTGAAGTGTCATTGACTGTCACGTTAGATGTATTTGTTTTGATTAAAGTGTCATTGAATGTCACATTACATGTATTTGTTCTGATTGAAGTGTCATTGAATGTCGCGTTAGATGTACTTGGTGCGATTGAGGTGTCATTGAATATCACATTACATGTATTTGTTGTGATTGAAGTGTCATTGACTGTCGCGTTAGATGTATTTGTTGTGATTAAAGTGTCTTTGACTGTCACATTAGCTGTATTTGTTGCAATTGAAGTGTCATTGACTGTCGCGTTAGATGTATTTGTTGTGATTAAAGTGTCATTGAATGTCGCGTTGGATGTACTTGGTGCGATTGAGGTGTCATTGAATATCACATTACATGTATTTGTTGTGATTGAAGTGTCATTGACTGTCACGTTAGATGTATTTGTTGCAATTGAAGTGTTATTGACTGTCGCGTTAGATGTATTTTTTGTGATTAAAGTGTCATTGAATGTCGCATTAGATGTAGTTGGTGCGATTGAGGTGTCATTGAATATCACATTAGCTGTATTTGTTGCAATTGAAGTGTTATTGACTGTCGCGTTAGATGTATTTTTTGTGATTAAAGTGTCATTGAATGTCGCATTAGATGTACTTGGTGCGATTGAGGTGTCATTGAATATCACATTACATGTATTTGTTGTGATTAAAGTGTCATTGAATGTCACATTAGCTGTATTTGTTGCAATTGAAGTGTTATTGACTGTTGCATTAGATGTATTTGTTGTGATTAAAGTGTCATTGAATGTTGCGTTAGATGTACTTGGTGCAATTGAAGTGTCATTGAATGTCATATTACATGTATTTGTTGTAGTTGAAGTGTCATTTTATGTCGCATTATATGTGCTTGGTGCGATTGAGGTGTCATTGAATGATACATTACATGTATTTGTTGTGATTGAAGTGTCATTGAATGTCACATTACATGTATTTGTTGTGATTGAAGTGTCATTGAATGTCACATTACATGTATTTGTTGTGATCGAAGTGTCATTGAATGTCATAAAACATGTATTTGTTGTGATTGAAGTGTCATTGAATGTCACATTACATGTATTTGTTGTGATTGAAGTGTCATTGAATGTCACATTACATGTATTTGTTGTGATCGAAGTGTCATTAAATGTCATAAAACATGTATTTGTTGTAATTGAAGTGTCATTGTATGCGCATTATATGTGCTTGGTGCGATTGAGGTGTCATTGAATGTCACATTACATGTATTTGTTGTGATTGAAGTGTCATTGAATGTCACATTACATGTATTTGTTGTGATTGAGGTGTCATTGAATGTCACATTACATGTATTTGTTGTGATTGAAGTGTCATTGAATGTCACATTACATGTATTTGTTGTGACTGAAGTGTCATTGAATGTCACATTACATGTATTTGTTGTGATCGAAGTGTCATTAAATGTCATAAAACATGTATTTGTTGTAATTGAAGTGTCATTGTATGTTACATTACATGTATTTGTTGTGATTTAAGTGTCATTGAATGTCACATTACATGTATTTGTTGTGATTTAAGTGTCATTGAATGTCACATTACATGTATTTGTTGTGATTGAAGTGTCATTGAATGTCACATTACATGTATTTGTTGTAATTGAAGTGTCATTGAATGTCACATTACATGTATTTGTTGTGACTGAAGTGTCATTGAATGTTACATTACATGTATTTGTTGTGACTGAAGTGTCATTGAATGTCACATTACATGTATTTGTTGTGATTGAAGTGTCATGGAATGGCACATTACATGTATTTGTTGTGACTGAAGTGTCATTGAATGTTACATTACATGTATTTGTTGTGATTGAAGTGTCATTGAATGTCACATTACATGTATTTGTTGTGACTGAAGTGTCATTGAAAGTCACATTACATTTATTTGTTGTGACTGAAGTGTCATTGAATGTCACATTACATGTATTTGTTGTGACTGAAGTGTCATTGTATGTCACATTACATTTATTTGTTGTGATTGAAGTGTCATTGAATGTTACATTACATGTATTTGTTGTGATTGAAGTGTCATTGAATGTCATAAAACATGTATTTGTTGTAATTGAAGTGTCATTGTATGTTACATTACATGTATTTGTTGTGATTGAAGTGTCATTGAATGTCACATTAGCTGTATTTGTTGCAATTGAAGTGTCATTGAATGTCATAAAACATGTATTTGTTGTAATTGAAGTGTCATTGAATGTCATAAAACATGTATTTGTTGTAATTGAAGTGTCATTGAATGTCACATTACATGTATTTGTTGTGATTGAAGTGTCATTGAATGTCACATTACATGTATTTGTTGTGACTGAAGTGTCATTGAATGTCACATTACATTTATTTGTTGTGATTGAAGTGTCATTGAATGTTACATTACATGTATTTGTTGTGATTGAAGTGTCACTGAATGTCATAAAACATGTATTTGTTGTAATTGAAGTGTCATTGTATGTTACATTACATGTATTTGTTGTGATTGAAGTGTCATTGAATGTCACATTAGCTGTATTTGTTGCAATTGAAGTGTCATTGAATGTCATAAAACATGTATTTGTTGTAATTGAAGTGTCATTGAATGTCATATTAGCTGTATTTGTTGCAATTGAAGTGTCATTGAATGTCATAAAACATGTATTTGTTGTAATTGAAGTGTCAATGAATGTCATAAAACATGTATTTGTTGTAATTGAAGTGTCATTGAATGTCATAAAACATGTATTTGTTGTAATTGAAGTGTCATTGAATGTCACATTACATGTATTTGTTGTTATTGAAGTGTCATTGAATGTCACATTACATGTATTTGTTGTGACTGAAGTGTCATTGAATGTCACATTACATTTATTTGTTGTGTTTGAAGTGTCATTGAATGTCATAAAACATGTATTTGTTGTAATTGAAGTGTCATTGAATGTCACATTACATGTATTTGTTGTAATTGAAGTGTCATTGAATGTCATAAAACATGTATTTGTTGTGATTGAAGTGTCATTGAATGTCACATTACATGTATTTGTTGTAATTGAAGTGTCATTGAATGTCAAAAAACATGTATTTGTTGTAATTGAAGTGTCATTGAATGTCACATTACATGTATTTGTTGTGATTGAAGTGTCATTGAATGTCACATTACATGTATTTGTTGTGACTGAAGTGTCATTGAATGTCACATTACATTTATTTGTTGTGATTGAAGTGTCATTGAATGTCACATTACATGTATTTGTTGTGATTGAAGTGTCATTGAATGTCACATTACATGTATTTGTTGTAATTGAAGTGTCATTGTATGTTAAATTACATGTATTTGTTGTGATTGAAGTGTCATTGAATGTCACATTAGCTGTATTTGTTGCAATTGAAGTGTCATTGAATGTCATAAAACATGTATTTGTTGTAATTGAAGTGTCATTGAATGTCACATTACATGTATTTGTTGTGATTGAAGTGTCATTGTATGTTACATTACATGTATTTGTTGTGATTGAAGTGTCATTGTATGTCACATTACATGTATTTGTTGTAATTGAAGTGTCATTGAATGTCACATTACATGTATTTGTTGTGATTGAAGTGTCATTGAATGTCACATTACATGTATTTGTTGTGACTGAAGTGTCATTGAATGTCACATTACATGTATTTGTTGTGATTGAAGTGTCATTGAATGTCACATTACATGTATTTGTTGTGACTGAAGTGTCATTGAATGTCACATTACATGTATTTGTTGTGATTGAAGTGTCATTGAATGTCACATTACATGTATTTGTTGTGATTGAAGTGTCATTGAATGTCACATTACATGTATTTGTTGTGATTGAAGTGTCATTGAATGTCACATTACATGTATTTGTTGTAATTGAAGTGTCATTGAATGTCACATTACATGTATTTGTTGTGATTGAAGTGTCATTGAATGTCACATTACATGTATTTGTTGTGACTGAAGTGTCATTGTATGTTACATTACATGTATTTGTTGTGATTGAAGTGTCATTGAATGTCACATTACATGTATTTGTTGTGATTGAAGTGTCATTGAATGTCACATTACATGTATTTGTTGTGACTGAAGTGTCATTGTATGTTACATTACATGTATTTGTTGTGATTGAAGTGTCATTGAATGTCATAAAACATGTATTTGTTGTAATTGAAGTGTCATTGTATGTTACATTACATGTATTTGTTGTAATTGAAGTGTCATTGTATGTTACATTACATGTATTTGTTGTAATTGAAGTGTCATTGTATGTTACATTACATGTATTTGTTGTAATTTAAGTGTCATTGTATGTCACATTACATGTATTTGTTGTAATTGAAGTGTCATTGTATGTTACATTACATGTATTTGTTGTGATTGAAGTGTCATTGAATGTCATAAAACATGTATTTGTTGTAATTGAAGTGTCATTGTATGTTACATTACATGTATTTGTTGTAATTGAAGTGTCATTGTATGTTACATTACATGTATTTGTTGTAATTGAAGTGTCATTGTATGTTACATTACATGTATTTGTTGTAATTGAAGTGTCATTGTATGTTACATTACATGTATTTGTTGTGATTGAAGTGTCATTGAATGTCACATTACATGTATTTGTTGTGATTGATGTCATTGAATGTCATATTACATGTATTTGTTGTGATTGATGTCATTGAATGTCATATTACATGTATTTGTTGTAATTTAAGTGTCACGGAATGTCATATTACATGTAGTCAGTACAGAGTATATATTTATTTCTTTGTGGGGTGGTTATTGTCTTAAATTGCTTATGTGCTATGGTAATTAAAATGTATTAAAAACTAATTCTGAAGGAGCAGAAATACCTTAGGAGTTGTCTTAGAAGATGTTGTCTCCTCAAGACCTGGTGCCCACCTGCCCGCTTCTTTTAGGTGTCTTATTTTATAACAGAATTAGGCTGTAACAACAGACATTGCCATCTTGTCATTACTGCACATGCTCCAAGGAGAACTGCCAACCTAAATGAGAATCAAAATCTGTGGGTTGGCGATATTGCTGTTCTTCTTTATTATTGCTTCCTGCGGATATAAAGTAAAGTGAATACACTGTAGTATCGATAGTGCATAACACAAGGCAAAATTAGCTTGGCAATATTTTCCGTACTTCTCACAAACCTGGAGCATCCTTAGCGTGCTTTGGTGTAACCACTGGTTAGTAATTAACATAAATATATATATATATATATATATATATATATATATATATATATATATATATATATATATATATATAAACAGCTAACCTAAGGCTAACCTTCCATGAATTCAGAAACCTAAGCTTATATGATAAACATGGAACATCGTTAGTGTAACCACTGGTTGATAATTAACATAAGCTTATATATATATATATATGTATATATATATATATATATATATATATAAACAGCTAACCTAAGGCTAACCTTCCATGAATTCAGAAACCTAAGCTTATATGATAAACATGGAACATCGTTAGTGTAACCACTGGTTGATAATTAACATAAGCTTATATATATAAACAGCTAACCTAAGGCTAACCTTCCATGAATTCAGAAACCTAAGCTCATTAAAATAGTGAATCATTCAGTCGTTAAGAAATGCAAGTTCGCTCCGCTTGCATTAGCCGTGTTTACTATTTGTATGTTTGCAGTGTTTTATTTGCACATTTGGAAACCACACGCAGCTATAGGGGGCATCAGTGACATCTGTAGCAGAAGTAACACACCATTTTTCCATAGGAAATAGATAGGCTTACCCCAATTTTGATTTCCCATTTCAGTGTTTTGGTATCTTCCATTTCTGCATCTTAAAGATTGAACACCTATTGTATGTGGTGAGAAACCTTTAGATATTGATGGCACAGCTTTAGGAAGCAGGTACTTTGTAGATATGCTGATGCTATAATCAGTTTGTTTGAAGTGCATACTACAGACTATAGACTTTGGCCCTGGTATCCAAAGAGGGTCCAGTTTGTCTCCTTGGTAAGAAATTACTATGCACCATTTCTGTTTTAGTTCATATGTTCCTGAGAGGGCTAACAGATAGAAAAAACGGAATTTGTGAACTATGCGGAGTCAGTGAAAGTACAGAGCATTATATGATAGAATGCAAAGAATTAGCAGAATAGAGACAAAATGTATGGGAGGAAAAAAGGGAAAAAAACAGATAGAAAAATAGTAGTAATTAAAATGTTGACAGGAAAAGAAAAATAAGAATATGGGGATGTTTTTAAAGAAAGTGAAGGAGAAATGGATTAGAAAAGTAAGGGAGATAAGAGAGGTAGAAGGCCAAACGGAGGAGGCAGAGAATTAAGGGTAGCAAGGGCTCCTCAGCTGAGCCATAATGCCATGGTTCCAGGCAAAATTAGCAGTACAGGCAGAATATAGCTGGCCAGAAAATTTGTACATAGGTTAAGTTAGTTTATGGGTGAAATATTTTAAAAGAGTATTGTGTATAAAAAGATATACAATTTATTCATTCATTTTTAGTTCATTGTCTTTTGAGAACATATCTTACCACATCCATTTTCTTGCCTGCACTTATAGTAGTTCCCGAGGTCGTGGGTTCAAACCCAGTGGAGGACGATGAATTCTTTTGTGCGTAAAAATCCTTAGTATGACTTCCTTCATAAGGGAAGTAAAGTTGGTGATCCCATGTCGTCCTCAAAACCTGATAAAGAGACCTCTGAGCAAAATTTCCAGTCTTTCACGCCCAAAGTAGAATGGGACGCTAAAGACCACAGCAGTTAAAAAGAGTGTTCATAAATAAAACTCAATTTGAATTTTTACTTAACAGTAAGGTACTCAGCAATAAACCATTTTTATTCAGTTATCGACTAAATGCTAATACTACACATTTCAGTTTACAGAGTTTGGCCGACAGAGATATGCACAGGGCAAAAATTATTATGGACTTAACTGAAAGGTTTTATGTGTAATGAAATGTATGTTGTTTGGAAAAGTCAAAGCAATACATGTATTATATTTATCTCATTTTATAACAATGGAAGTGTCACACATTTATTATTCTATAATTTGAATCAACAACCAGTAAAGGTCCATGTAAGTGCTATCATGAGCATTGAATATATAAACAATATTTGAAATAAGTCGTGAAGACTTTAATGTCAGTATAGTCACCCGCTAGAAGCTTATGGAGTAGTTGAGCACCTCTATCAGCTAAAATTGACATTGTGTAGGAACCTAATCCTTATGGTGATGTGCCAGCTGGTATATAATTATCTGTAGCATTAACTTTTTCGCATGGGTGTAAACAAACACTATTATCAGGATTGGAAGTAGTTGGGGAAACGTAATTGAATTACTTATTGTTATAGTCAGTTTTACTTGAAATGTTTGCTTTTTACAGAATAAGACTTTAACTCCTAATTCACTGCTTGAAATAAAACTGAGTTCCACTCCTATATTGATGGACAACTTCTACCCCTGTATAGAACATTATCAGCCATAAGGTTTAATTAATTTTTCCAATTTAAAATCTTGAATTGCTACAAATCTTATCTTTTGTCATATTGTATACCCTTCGACAACATTGCTATGGTGATTGAAACTTCCATTGTTGAACATTTAGTTTTAAACAAATGCAGAACTTAACTGCACCATATTTATTGTTTTATTTACACCCATCACATTGGTAGTGATTTGCAGCTATACTACCATATCATGGCACAAAATTGTGAGCTTTAAGATGTGTTTTTGTTTTTTTTATACAGATACTGTGTAAATGTCTGTGAATCTGCCTTCAAGAGCTTCATGATGGTTGCTGAACATGCTTCTTGTAAGGATATTTCTATATTCTGATACCAAAAAGACTTGCAAATTCTGTGAGGTGAGTTGTTTCATATATCATGTATGACAACACATCTTGAGGTAAATGGAATTTAACCTGCAGCAAGATTTCACTTCCATACTCACCTTCATGATTAGTTTACTGTTTGGCAGCAGTGGTCACTTCGTGGTTGTGGTAGATTTCATCCTGAAGAGCCATCAATATTTGAGCAATGATACTGCGAGATAAAAGTCGCACAGAATGAGTATGAGGGGAGAGTTGACTGTCAGGTTGTAATGAGCCACAGGGAAACCGTAGGGTCCTGGGGTTTCAAACCTGGCGGTGGTCGATGGATTTTTTTGGGTGTAAAAATCCTTAGCATGGCTTCCTTTGGAAGGGAAGTAAAGCTGGTGGTCCCGTGTCGTAGATTTACGGCACATAAAAGAACCTCAAGCCTGATAAAAGAAGCATCTGAGCAAAATTCCCAGTCTTTCATGCCCAGTATAGAATGGGACACTAAGGACCATAGTGATTAAAGAGTTTCCATAAATAAAACTCAATTGAATTTAATTTTCTGTGGTTTCAACATTACCCAAGTTTAAGTTAAGGTTAGTGTGTGTGTGTGTGTGTGTGTGTGTGTGTGTATATGAACTGGATCAAATAGCAGAAACTGTACAAATAACTGGGCATTTGTGACTCTAACATTGCCAAATTCTCTTGGATTGCATTACTAATATGTTTAGGTTGGCAGTTTCTTCTGCTCTTGCGTAGGAATTGGTTTACATGTTGCAATGTTTTTACTATTCAAGAAAATGTCTTAAAATGGGTGAGTGCTTCCATTAGATCTTTCTTAAATATTCACAGCTCCTCTTAAAACCACTATAATCCTTCCAGCCCAAGAACGGGTCCTAAAAAACAATGCTAGTAGGATCAGTCCGCATTTTATGTTTCTTCCCCTTCAACAGCTGCTTAGGTGTTTTGTTTTGGGATTTCAAGAAAGTGTCGTCATTGCCTCCTAATGTTATATGAACCACATACCTCTGTAATATAAATAAAGAAATACATACTGGTTCTTTTTTAACTGATTACCCTCCTCTTTGTAGGACTGACTTACAGGCCAATGTTTAGGTCAGTAGCCTGTCGAGTGGCAAGCGAATTCTGGATCACAACAGAACTAGGGTGGGTGATCCACCCAATGCCTGGTATGGATGCCCTTTAATTACTGTGGTTCTTAGCATCCCTTTCTATATTGGCTGTGATATTTGTTCAAAGGCCTCTATCAGACTTGGTGTTCTATTATGTGCCGTAATTCTATGACACAGGACCACCAGCTTTACTTCCCTTTTGAAGGAAGCCATGCTAAGGATTTTGATGCCCAAAAGTATCCATTGCCCTCTCCTGGGTTTGAACCCGTGACCTCGGGAAGTAGAGGCTGGCATGGTATCCATAGACCATGGAGGACAACTTGGTGAACAAATGTAGTGATGAAAGGAAGATAAGAAAATTTGCGGATCAAATTATCCAACCCAGCATAGGGACTGAGAAAAAGTGTAAAAGAAACCTTTGGTCAGATTGCTTGGCCCCAGGGTTTGAACCCAAGAGCTCTTGAATGCGCGCCACAAATGTTACCATCTGAGCCATTCTGCTCAGTTGTCTATACTTGTTAAACTAAATGTGCTAATTCAAGAATGGGTGACAAGATATTATGAAATACCTTTTATTAGTAACAACTTAATGAGAGTCCTTAGTTATCAGTATGAAACCCCAGCTTGGAGTCAGAAGTGATGACATCATTTTAATTGTAGTCCAACTTTATAATCTTCCTGTATACAACTTGGTCGCCAGTTGCATCCAATGTTAATTTAATGACATTTTTATATGCAAGTGTATCATAACACTTGAAGAAAAAGTTGAACACAGGCGACAACACGTTTCATTTTAGCTTTTCTAGAGTAACACCTGTTGCTTCAAAAAGAAGTTTATCACAAAGAAAATTAAAGTCCAATTGAGCATTTCAGGAACTAAACATAATATGTTACACCACTGCAAATGTACAAAACCCTACTGTATCTATTAACTAGATAAAAATTTTATAATGCTTTAAAATGTATTTGTTTTGTAGATCAATGTTCACTTACACAAAGAACACTAAAACCATTTATCTGTGCAAATTTATTTAAAACTATTTGCTTGTAATCTAAATCTTACATTAATGTAACCTATTTTAAAATCACAGCTATCATTTGATGTGTCTGACGTAGCTCTGTTTGCTCTGTTCCTAAACTCCTTGCACATCATATAATATGTTAGATATTATATAATGCACATATGGTGATTTTATTAGTCTAAGAAAGTGCTTGCATCATTATTCTGTTAGTCTCCAGATTGATGGAAATGAGCACATTTTTCCCATAATTTGATTTACAATATTTACAAGTTGTGAGATTTGAAGCTTTACAATGGTGATTATTGATCAGAGCTTCTGTTATCAGCCATGTGATATTAATGAAGTCACTCGAGCTTTCGGCCATCCTAGCTCGGTGGCCTTCTTCAGGAAGTGGTAAGTTGCCCCAGCCAGGTGATATATATAATATACATACACCTCATTTGGAGGGACAGGGCTAATGGGAGGCTGGCACTCTCTAATTAGCCTGGAAAAGTGCTGGTAACTACTGTGCGTTCATATTTAAGTGTTCAAGTCCAAGATGTGCTTAGCCATAGACCGTTGTCTCTGTCGAATAAAATTCTGTGGTCATTGTCGAAACTATGCTGTGTTACTGTTGATTTTTCAGGTTGTAATACTCTGTTATAACAATAGTTGTAAAACTCTCAAGTGGTTTTGTTGAAAGTCTGGGGTGTCCTCTGGTGGCCTGTGGATGTACTTATATAAAGGGTTGTTTGCTTCTGGCAAATCAAAGTTCATAATGCGGTTTTCAAATTTCTTTCTGTAAATCTTCTCTCGTATTTCAAACTGTTTGGGTTTCTGGTTTGGTTACAACTGCTAATTTGTAGGTCTGTTTGAATTTGATGCAACGCCAGCAGGTGCCTGTGTTCCTTTTGTTTTTAAAATGTAAATCTCGCAACTTTTACATTGGATTGGGTAGATTTTGAACTTTTATGATGATGTGTACTCATGTTCATGATATATGTTCTGCTTAATAAACAAGTGAGTGAAGGTAATTGGATTGTTCAGGTGACTCCTCTTTCATGTAGTGTCTCTTTATCAATTGTTTCACTGTCTGTGATTCCACAACCTTTTGAATAATTTATATCTAATAACCTCATTTTAATCTGTGATGGATATACACTCAAACAAAGACAAAAGTTATCTTCCCCCTGAATCACACACTTAAAAAAGTAGGATCTTAAAATTCCTTGGTGCATGGTTACAAAGTAATCTGAAACGGGATGTTCACTTTAACATAATAAATAAAAAACTTAGTTCACTTTGCATTGAGGGCGTTGCTCTTCAGTTATAATGACTGTTTCACATTCACAGTTTGTTGTACGTCTTGATCCAGCACAGTGCTTGTGTACTGATGGGGTGATATGCCTGGAGTGAATACACGGATATGGTTGGTGCTTACTATATAGCAAATCACAACAGGTGAACAGCATATGGGTTTATGAACAATATCACAATCACTGTACCGAAATCAGCGTTTGCTGCTGTGTATCATCTGCAAGAGACCAGGTCGTTTAACAGATTACCTGGACAGGGACGATGTCGCACAATAAGAACCCTGCACCTTGAGGACACTGTCCTGTGGTATGTGGAGCAAGATCCTTCCACGAGCACTCTTCAATTGTGCGTCAAACGGGGATAAATCACTGAATGTAAGGAATGTCCTTCATGAGCAAATGCTCCATACATATCACTTACAGCATGTGCACAACCTGGAATGACATGATAATTGACGCAGAGTTCAGTTTTTGCAGTGGTGCCTGGAACACTGTTAAATGCAGCCTACATTTCCATCCTCTGTGCTGTTTACGGATGAAACAACGTTCAGGCATGATGGAGTCTTCAACATCCACAATTTGCATGTGTTTAATCCACATGCCCAATTTATTGGCATTCATCAAGTGCAGTTCAGTGTGAATGTGTGGGCAGGTGTTGTTGCTGATTGTTTAATTGGGCCATATCTTCTACATTGAACATTAAGTAGCAAGCATTATTACAATTTTCTCACCACAGCATTGTCAGACTTGCTGGAAGCCGTGCTACTTGCTATAAGAGAGTGCACGTGGTTGCACCACATTTTAGTCGTGTGCGTCTCAATTCTTGGAACAACAGTTTCCAGAAAGGTGGATGGTCCTGTACCATAGCCTCCCCAATCTCCTGATTTAACCTCACTGGACCTTTTTGTGTCGGGAGAGATGTGGAACCTTATTTACAGAACCTGCTGAAACAGAAGATGTAGTGGCCTGAATATAGCAACAGCAGGAGAAGTAAAAAACACTCCTGCAATCCTTGAGCGTGTTAGACATGACCTGCCAGTGTAACCTTTGTTTTCACATGAATGGAGGCATTCTGGAACACCTACTGTAGTGGAAGTAATTGTGTTGTGTCTCAAGGTAAAAGTGTTTGTGTCACTTTTTTTCTAAGATCTGATGTCCTTGTAAAAATGGTGCCTCACAGGAAAAATACGTGTTGGTGTCCCATGCAACCTCACTGAGATTGTTAGTTTAAATACTTGTCACTCTGTTTATAAAAAGCAAAATATCAGATGATACTTGTCATTTAGATTTAGTAATTTAGGAATGCAGAATGAAAGTTTTCAAGAAAATTCCCACCTCAAACTACCCTTTATGGAGAAAATTTCTCTCATTTTTTGTTTATTCAAAAATGGCTTTAATTGTTTTGATTGAAGTCTGTAACAATGCTTAAGATATTTTGATGCCCAATGAAATAGATATCGTGAATTTTCTGCGAATGACTTTGAAGTCTTCTTTATGCTGAATGAATTTTGAGTAATTTTTAATAAGTGGTCAACTGTAAGACTGACAAAGCTTATGAATAAAAAAAATGTAGATTTTAACACGCAATTGTCACTTTTGGGGGGGGGGGTAAAATTTCCAGAATATTTATTTATATTAGTTTGATTTTTTCAGAATTTATGCTTATCTTAAGTACCTACCAAGTCGCCATTCTTTTGTTTCTTCTGATGTAATTCAAAGAGTATTGCATTTAAGAAGCTAGCATACAGAAATTCATCTTTTACTTTGTACTGCATACTTAATAGATAGAGGAAGAATTGCATTCCACCCTAAAGTTGTATGTTGAGATTTCACTACAAATACATGTTTTGAGACCCTTTCAATCCAAAGAAAAAAACCTTTTTACACAAAGGTCCAAGTTCATGAAACAAAATGTGGACAAATAGCAAAGTTGGCAATTTGGTTCAGAAACTGCCAAAGATATGTTTTATATAAGTGAGCTTTACGTTAAAGAGGAGCTGTTCACCCACCTCTTTCAGCAGGAATTGCTCATACAGGACTTACTGACTTAACAATAACTGCAATTCAATGATGACGAGATGTACGAGAAAGTACATATCAAGGATGTCACAAAGAAAATCCCTCCCACCCCATACTACCCTTCACATGCAAAATGTTTTGAAATTGCTCTAATGATTTTGATCAAAATACCAAGGTACCTTATATGACAAATAAAGCGCATATCTGGAATGGTCTGTGAAGTTCTCTTCATTCGGAATGAGATATGTATAACTTTGTATAATTGGTAAACTCTAAGAGAATACCTTACTACACAAAAAGTGCAGATATGTTTTAAACACATGGTTTATTTCAAATGAGTTTTCTTGTGGCATAAGGCATTACAGAGATAACCGATATTATTGGTTTGAAGTTTTCAATATTTTGTCATTTTTTGAAGTCATGCGACAAGTTGCACAATCAGCAACATTTTGGGGAATACAAAAATATTGAAGTAAGTTAATACAGGTAATATAAACACATTTATGTTAATTTTTAATCAAACGCTGTAATTGTTAACTCAGTTTGTTAATTTAAATATGCTGTATCCCCACAAAGAAATAATGTTAAGTACAATTCATGCTGTATGGTACAATGTGAGATATCAAATGATAACTTCTGGAAATGTATAAAAGGAACTATAACATTATAGGCAGGTATGTACTTATTCAGAACATACAGTGTTATCACACTTGCTATATTGGTGTATTTAAATAGCTACAATAGAATACATTGAAATACCAAGTAATAAAATACATCACTGCTAATTTTTTTTGTTACTTTTCCATAAATTTTAGATTTTTTTTTTGTTGATTTTAACTTTTCAATTATTTGTTTAAGCTTTGTGTACTGGTATCAGAATAACTACTATAGTACCTATAGCACAGCCCTTTTGTAAAGCAGTTGTTGTTTCCCATGTGACATCCACTGCATGGTACGGAAAAATATAACACCTTAGGGTTGGGTTGAAGGTATGTCGCTTCTTCATCTGGCATCTCCTATGTGGCCACCCTGGCATGAGTAGCTCTTCCAGTTCAGCCCACAGGATCAGGATCACAGATGCATGGAAGGCTCCCCCCCCCCCTCCAGCTTCTAGGAGGGGTTAATTGTATGGCTTACTCTGCTACATTGAAATCTGCGAGTCACATTTAAGAAAGCATTGCAATAAGTGTGTTGAGTTAAAAAAGATGATAAACTCAGGAAGAGGTTGTGATGCTGCTACAAATTATTTCAAAGCATAAGTGTGATAGAAAATACATCCTAGTGCAGTTTTTGTTAACCTAAATCATTTCCCAATTTCCTCATCTGTCTCCTCAAATTTATTTTTCTGAGATCTTATTCCTATTATATAAATAATATCTGAGCCATTCACCTTGGCATCACTAAAAGGAATAATGTAGCGCTTTCACTAGATTAAAACATTTCAGAATATTAAATTATATAGGTTTCGGTGTTAGCACACTGTGTTTAGTGTGAATGAAGTTATTTGTAAATGCTTATGTTTAAAGAAAACCCCCACAAACAAAAATGGAAACACTATGTTAAGTAAGGTTTGCTGTTAATATACTTGAGTAGATTAGTGTGGAAATGTGTTGGTTGATTTCAGAGTGTTATCTTATATGGATTTTTGCTTTCAACTTTCTATAGGTTAGTAGGAAATTAGGCTATTTTGGAATATAAGGTTAAGGTTTATTTTTTATATTTTGTAAAATGGTTTAAATGCACAAATATCGGGTTAACATCATTGCATTACATTTAAGCAAACATTGGTGTCCTTTATGTTAAAAGAAATAAGCAAATAAAACAATAAGCAAACTATGTCTAAATTCTGGAGGCATCATGCAGCAGAAATGTAATAGAATATGAAGGAACTAGTGCAACTTTCAATAGCCTTGTAATGTTTACAAAATTCATCCTCGTCGCAAACCTGGAAATTATTTTTTCAGAAGTCTAGTTATTTTGACTTTCCTTCTTTTGTATAAATATTGCTCTTATATTTTGCCTTGGAATCACTATCGACTGTCAATCAGGGACAAAAGTATCCTATTTTTGTATGGCTACCACCAAGTTAGTACCCTAACTGCCATCACAGCCAGTTAATATCTATCCGGGAGTTTAACTGGAGATCATAATACACATCGTTAATGAGCTTTACGTTTTTAATATAGTAAGGTTTTTTGTCTATGTCTTACAGTTTATTAATTATACAAAAGCAATTCAGAAATAAAAGCTCTTCCCAAGCTATTTGCAGAAAATTAAAGATGTACGTGTTATTTGTCAATGAAATATCTCAAACATGCTGTGACTACGGCCCAAGATTATTGGGAGTTTGGCACTGGGCGGTCGTAGTGAAACACGATAAGTACCATTCACCAGGCACACTATCGACAGATAAGCAGAACCTTCTGGAAGCTACTTCTCCCCCATCCTCCAGAAAGTGTGTTGAAATAGTTCTAGAACGGTTCAAGAACTTCTGGAAAGATTCCAATGACTATAAGTGTCAGCGTTCTTGTGAGAGTTGTTGACTCAGCGACTGAGTTAGCGACTGTGTTTCTGGTGCGACATCAAAAGCGATCCTCTGAGTCAGTTGATGATGTTCAGTGAGTGCTACTGTGGAGGTCTTAAGCTCAACTCCTGAGGAGCTGAAGCATCTGGCTTGAAGAGCCTATGTAATAAAGGAAGTGAAGTGAAAGAAATTTGGATTAGTTCACCTTAGTGAAGTGAACACCCAGTGAATGTGAACTGCATAAAATCAAAATAGTGACAGTTGAGAAAACTGGACCAAGTCGCAATATGGTATTTTTAATGAAAATCTTTAACAGCCAGTTTTGAGGAAATTAATAATTTTCAATGTAAAAAATAGTTAAAATTGGAGATTTTCTTGATCATCTTCATGCCACATCCTTGGAAGATAGTGAACATATATACCAAGTTTAGTGTTTAACAGAGATTTTGTTTTTGAGTTAAGCGGTTCACAACATGTTTTTAATTTAGGGAGCCACATGTGTATTTGGGTGAAATCTTTGTCAAACTTTTGGATGGATTGCAATACTTACCATAGATAAGTAGTATAGAAAGTAAAAAGGTATGAAGTATTTGAAAATTACAACCAATAAAAAGGTATAATGTCGGAAATGGTTAACTCCACAAAAAAAGTTATTTAACATAAATTGTGTGCTTTAACAAGATCTACATTTTTTGAGTAGTAAGAATTTGTATCTTAAGGTTTATCAGTTAAGCAAAAGTCATTCAGAATGAAGAGGACCTCAGATGCTATTCCACAAAAATTCCAAATAAACATTTGATTTGTCGTGAAAATATTTTAAATTTGTATTTTAATCAAAATCGTTAAAGCCATTTTGAGAGGATAAAAAGGGTAGCTTGGTATGCAGAGATTTTGTTGAAAATTGTGTTGCAACCTTGAAGATGCTGAACTTAAATATTCAAGTTTGGTACATAACATACTCTTTGTTTTTGAGTTATGCTATTCACTGTCTATCTCTCTCGCACACACACACACATGCATGCATGCACGTGAACCTAGGGTAATGGATTTTTTTTCGGGTGTAAAAATCCTTAGCATGGTTTCCTTTGGAAGGGAAGCAAAGCTGGTAGTCCCGTGTCGTATATTTACGGCACGTAAAACAACCTCAAGCCTGACAAAGAGGCCTCTGAACAAAATTACCGATCCTTCACACCCAATATAGAATGGGACGCTAAGGACCACAGCAGTTAAAAGGTGTCCATAGATGAAATAAAAAGAAAACACCTATATCATCAATGTTTGCCCATAACAAAACTACATTCAATGTGGGTGGAATGTATTTAAATAGCAAAGAATGAATGTTACGCTGCACTCCATTATGCATTATTCCATCGTATTGCATTAACCTAGTATATGTTTCTTTCTCCCACCTTTTTTTTTAGTGTCCTTATAGGTCCTTTCATTTGTTCATATTATTACCCTATACGCTACTCTTTGTGAGTATCTGTTAGCTTTAGGTACTTCTTTTATTGCCATACTAGCACTCAGTTTACTTGAATAATTTAACACTAACCATAAGAATAATTTAAACATTATTTTGCATTTCTTCTTAGTTTACCAACATTTCCTTTCCTGCTAGCTTCTCCATCTGTGACTATAAATATTTATGTAAAATGTTAAATAAATAACCTGCATAACACTTCATAGTGTTCCAAATGCTATAAACATACACTTTCCTCATAACTGATATTAACCTTTACTGCCCTCTGTCGACCCTGGCATGGTTAGATAGATCACTTTTGTTTGTCATACACAATGATTGCAAGAAGTTGCAGGTTTCTGGCTTCTTTTAAAAACTATTTCCAATGTTCCTCAATATTTTCTCCCTGTTGTAAATCCATTACAGAAAACTTTCTTACTGGCTGACTTTTCTGCTGCACAGGTATAGAATTTTCCAAAAATATTTAATTTTAAATAAACATAAGCTCATTTAATTAGAGACAGAGAATTTTAACTAGGCAGTATAAGGATTCTACTTTACTGTAACTAAGACACAAACATTGTGCATTATACCCTCTGGTTTATTAGTGACAATGTGATAAGCATCGAAACAGCAAATATGGGACTTTTCTAAAAAATGTGTTTTCTTTATAAATTTGGATGCACAGAACTCTATAAAGGCTATAAGAATGAGTTAATATGAAATAGAAAAATATTCTACATAGGATAATGTGTTTAAAGCTGAAAATTACAACTGAATATTTACAGCACATTATTAGCCACTTGTTGACAGTGCCAGAGTAGAAATGGACGAAGCTGATGGCAATATGTATGCATTAAATAGAGACATTTACCTCCATACTGTCTTTTAAGGTTGTATATACAGTAGTCCTGTCTCATGTCCATACAGTTATTCTATACTTTACTTGCCATTGTTCTGCTATTTATGATTAATTGTTTCTCCACAGATTTTAACACCTCAAATGTAGCAACAGTTGTGAAATGGATACCAAAATAGAAATCAAAGAAGAGGGTCCTTTGTCAGATGACATAGCCTCACAGAATGAGAGAATATTCTTTACCAAGAATGTTACAATGAAGACTTGCAGTGATGTGGCAATCAAAACAGAAATTAAATCAGAGACTCCTTTTCCAGACTTTTGTTCACAGAAAGAAAGAAAATGTTTTACCAGACATCTCATAAAGCAGATTAAATGTGAAACTGTTACATCAAGCAACAACTGCGAGATGGATACAAAAATAGAAAATATTTCACAGAAAGAGAAAGAATTTTTTCCAGAGGTTCCTGTAAGCAAGATTAAGAAATATAACAGCAATCATGAAATGGATAACAAAATAGAAGTTAAAGAAGAACCATGGTGGCTGGAAACAGAAACTTCATCTGTTTGTGATGACATTAAGGTAAGTAGTAGAAATCTATAGCAGGTAGAATTTTTGTTTTGTTTATTATTATTCCCTAAATTATCTTATAATTTTCAAGAAGCATCACCACCATTACTTTCAACCCTTGTTGAACTTATACCCAAAATACTCTATGATGTAACACCTCATGATCAAGTATACTTTCCTGTAACTTAAAAAAAACCGATGCGTTACATTCACATGACTTTCTCTATCATTTATTGGGAGTATATGATTTACTCTTAAGAAAATTTATTTTCATATCTACTTCATTGTAATTGAGATAAACCTTTGCAGAAAGAGCTGCATTACACATTTTGTTATAGATACGAAGGGAATAACGATAGTCAAATGTTTTAGAACTGAATGTTTAAGGTGGCTTGAAAATTCCATACTTTTTCCATGGCATTACGAGAAACAGCTGAAAATGGATAGGTTTTTATAAGAATTACTTAAGTATGGAACAACTCAAACCATTAATAACAAATATCTCGGAAATGGCTGATGCCACAAAAAAGTTGTTTTCAATAGATAGTGTTTTTAAAGAAATCTACATTTTGTGTGTAGTACATTTTCATCTATCACTTAATGTATACCAGTTATACAAGATTATACAAAAATCCTTCCGAATAAAGAGGACTTAAAAGGCTATTCTCTTATACATGCTATTTGTCATGTAATTGTCTAATATATGGTATTTTAATCAAAATTCTTATAGTCATTTTTAAGAAATAAATCATTTCAAGAAAAGTTCCATGTGAAGTGTAGTTTGGCTTCGGGGATTTTCTTGAAAATCTTCATGTCACATCTTTGTAAGATATTGAACTTACATGCTAAGTTTGGTATTTATCCAACTTTTCATTTTTGAGTGATGCTGTTCACAGACACATGCACTAACCTTTTACTAAAAATGCTTTTTTGTTGGAGTTTAAGGGGACTCAAAACTTCTACGTGCAATGAAATTATGACATCAAATTTTTAGGTGTAATACTATACTTCCCCTACTTATTATACATAGTGGAGGAAGTAAAAAGAAAATGCTAAGCAAATTTAAAGATAAATTGAGTCATTTGAAGAATTCCTGCAGGACAGACATTTTCAAAATCAGCAATTCGGTGTATTTACAAACTCAAATCCACTTTTACCCTAGTTTTATCCAATATTAACACGAATGGATTTTGTTTTATCTGCAAACAAGGCTAATTTCATTATTGTACTGTTAAGGGTTAAAAGGAGACATTAAACTTCATAATGGGGTTGTCTATGTTCTTCTTATCTTTGAATTCCCTTAGCATTTTCTTTTTACTTCCTCTACTGCATACATTAAGTAGGGGAAGTATAGTATTCCACCTAAAAATTTGATGTTGCAATTTCACTGGACGTTTAAGTTTTTGAGGCCCCTAAACCCCCCAAAAAAAGCATTTTTAGAAAAAGGTTACTGTATAAGTGTCTGTGAACAGCATCACTCTAAAACGAAAATAATAATAATTGATGTTGTTGTTGTGTGAATATCTGAATACTTATAAAAATAATGAATATTGTCACCTTTAAGGCTGGTTCACAACCACCCAGTAACCAGAACGGAAACGAGAACGGGAAGCAAGAAATTTTGATTCACAACAACCTGGTAACGAGAACGGGAATGCATATCAATCACAAAGTGAAAGTCGATTTTGCGCATTGGGATTTCATTTGTTTTTAACTGACCAATGACATTTTTTCACCTACTACAAATTTAGCCAAGCCAACGTCAAAATTTGATAGAGTAAACATTATCTAAATGCATATTCATTACATTTCCGATCCCTCTACTTATGCCAATCTTTCATTGCTTTATTTAATAGCATACATTAAAATTGTTTATTCTTTTTTCATTTCCACCGTATTTAGCTGTTCTTTGTAGCTTTTGCCATTGTATTTTAGGTAATAGCCAGTTTTGAGTTGCATATAAACAAACTACAAATGATCCCTTCATCAGAGGAACCAACATTGATTAGATTTGCGGGTGTCAAAATGAGGTTAGGAAGCACATTTACTACTAATTCCTTCCAGTTTCATGTTTCCAGCTTGCGACTATAGAGAGCACTAGTGGCAGTTTCATGTCACGGCCGCTTAGAATAACCTCTATAGTGAAGAGTCTAATATGCACAATAGGTATCTAATATGCCGTGCCCGGGAATGAGAACGAGAAAGTTAAAAGTTGGGCAACTCTTCTTCTCATTCCCGGGGCCTGGGAAGGCTTCCCGTCGGTTGTGGACACTCCCATTTGAATACATGTATTTCAACTTTCCCATTCTCGTTGGTTGTGAACCAGCCTTTACAGTCTGGCTATCCCGACTCTCTTGGCTATAAATGGAATAGAATGTTCTATAGAATATATTCAGATATAACTGGATTGTGGGTAAAAGTATTCCTCTAAAAACCCATATGTGTTTATTGTTGATTTACTCATTAATAATATTACAGAGAGAGAAAGTTTGTATGCGGGGTAATCCCAAGAACCACTCAACCGATTTTTACAGTTCATTCAACATTGTAACACCCCATTGTTTTTGATGGACATGGATTTACAAAGCTATGTACTAGAATATGAACTCTTTGGAGTTGTAGAAGAAAATATTTATGAGGAAAGCTTTGATTTTCATTGAGACTGCTGTGGAGTAGAAAATATTTGGTTACCCCACAGAAAATACATGTAAAATAAGAAAAATGATGCAATGTCTCATTCCAAGCACTACATATAGGTGGTCATGATTTAAAACAAACACACAGCAAAACAGTGTGATACCAGTATATAAATATTGTAATAAACCTCATGTAAGAAAGTGTTGCTTTATTTTGTTTGTATGTTGTAATTAAGTTTGTTAAATAATTGTAAAAAGAGAGAAAATTCTGTCGAAGTAACATTTGGAATAATTCAAGCAATAGTCAGTTGTCCTCCGTGGTGTAGTGGTTATCATGATAGCATCTACTTCCTGAGGTTGCGGGTTCAAACCCGGTTGAGGGCGATGGATTTTTCGGGTGTAAAAATCCTTAGCATGGCTTCCTTCGGATGGGAAGTAAAGCTGGTGGTCCCATGTCACAGATTTATGGCATGTAAAAGAACCTCAAACCTGATAAAGAGGCCTCTGAGCAAAATTACTGGTCTTTCACGCCCAATATAGAATGGGACAATAAGGACCACAGCAGTTAAAGAGTGTCCATAAATAAAACTCAATTTCATTTTCATTCAAGCAATAGGATTATTTTTCTCTGTGTTTGCATACTTTGTGTCCTTTTCAAAGATTTTAGTTAACTTGGTGGCCTAGGAGGGCAGAATCTTCATATTCACCAGCTTTACCTCTTTTTTTTATATTTTAAGAAAATTGATTTTTATTTATGGACACTGTAATTACTATGATTCTTAGCATCCTATTCTATATCGAGCATGAAACACCAGAAATTTTGCTAAGAGGCCTCTCTATCAGGCTTGAGGTTCTTTTTCATTGTGTAAATGTATGACATGGAACCACCAGCTTTACTTGCCTGCCGAAGGAAGCCAAGCTAAGGATTGTTACACCCATTAAAATCCATTTCCCTCTGTCAGGCTTGAACCCGCTACCTTGTATGTTATGGGTTTCTAAATTATGTGATAACTATATAGCCTTTGTGTTATAATATAACTATGGAACCTGCTTACAAGTGCAGTAGACGTCAGTGACCAGAGTATAGATGTAGAACCCAGTGCTTTCCTACACATCTAAGTATGTTTACTTTCTCTATAACATACATGTGGTTAGGAAGTAATGTATTCCACCCAAAACTTCAATTTTGAGATTTCACCAGAAATAAATAATTATGAGTTCCACTGAACCCAAAAGTAGTACTTTTAGAAACATGTTTGCATGTGTGTGTGTTGCATACCTGAGACAGAGAGAGAGAGAGAGAAACAGAAAGGGAATAAATAGAAAACAAAGAGTCTCTGATAAATACCAAACTCTGTATTTAAGTTCAGTCTCTTCCAAAGTTACAAAGACAAGGTATTCAAGCAAATTCTCCCACCTCAAACTATGGTTTACATGCTAAATGGTTTATTATCTTTTATTTGTTAAAACAAATTGTAGCTATTTTGATGTTATTGCACTGAATTTTTCAATTTGATTCTACTTTCTAATAAGTTGAACATATATGCATGACAAGTGGTATATCTTAGATTTTCTGTGAATAGCCTATAAAGGCTGTTTATATGATAGATTGTTGTATAATTATATCTAAGAAACCTTAAAACAAAAAGATAATTAAGGAAAATGCAAAGCTCATCCAAATGCACAATTTGACAAATTTTTTCATGTTTACAGTTTTCAAAATACTCCATGTGCAAATTTAATGTTTAGCAAATTTCATCTAATGAACATGCTTGAAATGTGGCAATTCTTATTTTTTTGCTTCTCTTTTGTTTTTATCGCAGGATGTTTGTTACCGTGAATCTACATTTGAAGGCTGTTTCTGCATGTTGTGACTAAAGCACTTTTTGCTTAATTTGAAATTATTCTTGAGAAAAAGCATCCAGAAAAATAAGGCATGTTCACAATGCAGCCATAGGCATAACAGAGTTTGCTCAGGTTTCCAGATACTTAAATTGCACATGAAGATCTTGTGATTGTAACTCAAGTTTAAAATTGAGATACCAATAATATCCAATTTGGGAACATCCATTCTTTACAAATAAATAGAATGTATGACGTGTTTTACAAAGCAATCAACTGATCAGGCCTGATGTGACAAGGCCAAATGTGAAAGCACCATGATTGCACAATAGATGACGTGAAATGCTTAGATAATTCATCATCTATGCATGCAATGCAAACATAAAGTGTGGAGTTTGCTATCTCTTGCATTATTAACACCTTACGTGAATCTATGAGAATGCTTCGATTAAATAACTTGGAAGCAAAGTTTTATATATACACTACATGTGTGCCTACTTTTCATTTAGACTGTGGCTTAACTCTTTGTATAAATACTGATATATGTGAATTTGTTGTTGGCAAAGAAAGACATGTGAGTGTAGCACATTTGATTTTCAAAAATACTTGGCTAACTGAATCATAGATTCTGACTTATGATTTTATAAACATTCCTTTTTGTCTTTTCTTTAAACCAAACTTTGTATTCACATTTAAATACTTTTTTCCACTGCTCTGTTTTCTTTCAGTCCGTTACATGATGTAATGTTATGTTTTTGTTTCTGCATAACTCCTGATATCATATACCCATTTAAAAATAAATTCAAACCTAGTACTTTAAATATAACTATCTGATGCAGCAGTTAAATAATACTTACATACATGCAGTGGTGAAGCGTGACTTTCAAAGTGAGGGAAACTCCAAGTAATAATTTTCATTAAAATAGTAGAGAACCATGAATGTGGTATCTATATTTTTTTGTTAATCTTGGTAAAAAAGAAAGAAAAATAAATTTAAATTTCACAAGTAGGTAATGAATAATAGATTTTCATACATAAGAGTAAACTAAATATTGTACCTTATTTTTTGTATATCAGATCGATCCTTCTAGTTTTCCTCCCAAAGATATCAATCATATCATCGTAGAAGGATGGACTTTGGTGCAAAGTTGTAAACAAGGACTTTTGAATGCTGAGAAGAGCTAGTGAAGGAAGTCTCCTCTGACCTGGAGTATTTCGAAGATAGGATTTAATCCTCTTCGTTGCTGAGAATGACCTCTCAGCAGACAAACTAGATGCCAGGATGGTTATTACTAAAAGGACAAGTTTATGTAGTTCTGGAAACACAGATATTAATCCCAGTTTTGTCAAGTACTGATGTAATTTCACAACAGTGTCCTTATGAATTTCATTATCTCTGAATAACACACACAATTCACTTCTCAAAATTGGAAAATCAAACAATTTGGCAAAGCTATGCTTAAAGCTCAAGAACCTTCTTCTGGAAACTGTTTTGCAAATTCCTTAAAGTTCACCAGTCTAAAATAGTAAGGAATTTGAGTTTTTCCAAGTCAGCAGATCTGGAAACAACATTGATCTTCATTACGTCAATTTCCAAGAATAATCTCTTACAAGAAGTTGGTATGTTTTCCCCTGGTATAGTATCTGCTTTAGGTCTTTTATTAGGGCCAGGCATACCACAGACATCAGATGCTTTATGCTAGATAGATTCAAAATTGTCTCTGAGTTTTATAAAATGCATTGAAAATTTGTCAACTTGTTTAAAGCAAAACTCTTTTGAAGTACTTGAAAACAGTATGTCAACATGAGGAAATATACAATAGAATACATGAGGAAAAATGTTGAAATCAAACCCATGTAATGTTGAAAGTAGACTTTGAGCACCATACTGTTTCCGGATCCCAACTATTTGCATTGACCAATGAATTTAGCAAGTTTTCTATATCTTGTTTGTACTTGTAAACAGTTTGAAATAGCCTGTTAGGATAATTCCATCTTGTTGGAGCTAATGTTGGAAATCTCTTGTTTATTTCAGAGTTGAGTGCTGCCATTCGCTTTGTAGATTTACAAAAGTAAATGCCAAAACCAAAAGCGAAGTAAAAATATTTTATACTGGTTAATAAAGCTCACAGGTTATGACAAAACTAAATTCAGTCTATGTAAATGTAAATACATCTTGTGGTCATTTTTCTCTTACTCTCATCTGAAGACCATTGTGTTCCCCTGACATTACAGCTGCCCCATCATATATGTCTGACACCAATTTCTTTGCACCATTAAATTCTTTTAAGATCTCAAACACATGATGTGCTAAAGAACTTGTTGTTCTATCGACACTTGACACCTCCGAAACACACAAATCTTTCTTCAGTTCTTCCAGTTTTTATCACACATCTAAGTATAATAGATAGTTGTGATTTAGTTGTAATATCTGTTGCCTCATCCACAATAATTCCAACAAAAGAAGTCTCAGAAAGTTCATTCTTTAATTAATTTGTGATCGGTTCCCAAACAGAATACATAATATCATTCTGTATGTCACTAGAAACCCTGAAAAAACCGTTGAATTTGACAGGTGATGAGATAAGTCTGTATCAAAATCTCCTAATTCCTTCAACATTTCAATATAATTCCCTCTGTTCCAAAAGCTTTCGGACTCATCATGACCTGGAAATCCAAGCTCCTTCTTTCCCAAAAGGCATACTATGAAAGAATTTTCCTATTTCTTTTTACGTCTTCATTGAGCTTCTGTATTGTGAGCCAGAATTGTTCACTTAAACACAATTCAATCCATGTATTTCCGAACTGCATAAATTGTTTCAGACAAATGATGTGATATTACATTCCTTGATGCCTTTTTTGAGCTTTGTGTAAATTATTCAAGTTCTCAAAACCTGCATAACTCCAAGTGTTTTTTTTTCTTGCGAAAATAGCAAGCACGGCCAGCAAAACAATTTCTGCAATCTATGACACCCACATAACCATGGAATTGTATCATACATGTTTTCATTAAAGTGGCGCATAAATGTTTTAATACCATTGCTTTGCATGCCGGTATCATTATTAAGAAGTTTTTTCGGCTTGTCACTTTTAATTATATTTAGTTTTTCCTCATAACTGAAAAAACTAAACCTACTCTTCAGTACTTTTTGTATACTAAAGCCACACGTAGACCCTTCTTCCACTGCAAGACTGCTCGCACTACAAGCAGACATTTCTCCAACCCCCACTCCACTCAGACGTTCCAATAATTCGTAGAGCTGGCCAACACCGCGTGAAATGTAAACCTAAAATTGAGAAATTATGAAATTCGCACACTTTTGGTAATAATTAAAACTTCACAAGAAATACCTACTTATTACTAGCAAATACCATCTATTGATCTATGCAAAATACATGAAATATTGCTATTGAAATATACTTACAATTCTATTTAAAAGCGCCACATAAAATAAAACAATAAACTTTTCTTCGCACGCTACAGAGATTTCACGTGACAATGTCTTTCAACGCTTTCTAAGTCATGCACAAGTCTTGATTGCTTCTGGTAACCTACAAAGCATATCGCTAGTGGAGGTTATGATGCATGAACAGGGAAAGGCTCAGTATTGAATGAGTCACAGAACTGGTCACTCGAGCTTTGGCAGTTGTCCAGATGTTAGCAACACCACGGATGTTCACAACAAAATTTTAAAAAATGTATCCAGAGCAAATAAAATATTTGTTCGCATGAATTTATTTGCCTTCTTGTTTTCAAATTCTTGGAGAAGTGGCGCTTCCAGCACGTCTATGCACGCTTCACCACTTAATAGATAATTGTGTGTAACTGTACATTTGCATTATTCTGTTATAGCTTGGGGATTTCACTCTGGTAAAATCACCAAGGTAAGATATGACTCTTGGCTAATATTTCACTAAGAAACCTTATGATTGTTGTGTTACATTTTACTTTACTGATGTTTTTTCTTTAACTATACTAATATTATAAAGAGAAAATTTGTATGCATGTGGGTATGTATATGGACTGTAACCTCAAAATCCATTCAGCCAATTTTGATGGTTCTTTCACTATTGAATACAGACACATAATAATAAAACTACTGAATAACTTTTAATATAAATATATAGATGTAAAACTGAAGTTTCTGGATGTCAAAATCTAACAATTCTATATAAGTAAGTTTTACTACATTTTATATTGCTATTAGCTTCATTAGCAATATATTCTGAAGTGTGTTTCAGAATTGAATTCAGCAAATTTAAAGTGATGCAGAGGGATAGTAAACAGTGATTTTGAGATAGGTGACTTTAAAGTCTGCTTGCTCAAATTTCCTGCAATAAGCCAAATCTAAAATGGGTAGCACATCACTGATTCGGCAGCCACTCTGTTTCAAGACAAAATAGGCAAGCAGTTAAAATGCACTAGCTGTTGCTGTGTAGCTCAGTGTTTATACTGCAAGATGGACAGGGTTTCGGATCTTAACAAGTGCATTGTTGTTTTTACCCTTTTCCTTTTTATTACAAAAGGCAATAATGCGGTTCTGGTTTAAAAATGTTATGAAATACAGAATAGTTTAACTGCATTACATGATGCAATTGCAAAGGTTGTTTTTATTCAGAAATATTGATTTTCTTTAATTTGTTTGCTAGCAATATAAAGGACATACAAATGTGTGAAAATAGGAATTAAACAAAGTAGAAATTTACATTTATTGAAAAATAAATTATCCTCTTCTGAAAGGATAAACGGTAGAAATACAGTGTGATGAAAAAATAGATAAGAATGTTTTCTTTTAGTTTAAGTAAGGATGTTAGAAGTGAATGAATGAATGATAAGATAAACCATTTTTTTTTATACTTTATAATGAAAACAACTTCTCCACTTCTGTAAGAATAATAAATGATGGCAAATGAAGCATAATGAAAGTGTTGTAGTTTGCTTTTAGGTTTAGCAAAGATGTTAAAATTAAAAAACTAATGTAAACACATTTTCTTCATTGTATGAATATGGAAATCAATATTGTGAAGAAAATCTGTGTTTATGAACTAGTATGAATGGTACAACACCTGTCCTTGTTTTCAGGTTTCTGGTTCAGTTATGAAAACATTACAGGAATTGTTGAAGATGACATCAATATCTCTGAAGAGGTTACATTGGCAGTTAAATGAGTTCTGCACTCTGAAAAGGGTTTCTGATTATGGGAAATCTGTATCACTTTTGTATTATTAAATAACTATGCGATCAAGTAGAAGATACAAAGCCAGCGTATAGCGACTCACTTTTTAAATATTTTCCTATCACTTTAGCTCCCTTTATCTGTCTTATACCTTGTCATCCTCCTTGCTAGCCTCTGGTTAACAAGGTCGCAGGTTCAAGCCTGGTGGAGGATGATGGATTCTTTCAGACGTAAAAATTCTTCCCATGGCTTCCTTCGGAAGGGACGTAAAGCCAGTGGTCCCATATAGTAGATTTATAGCACTTAAAAAAATGCAAATCTGAAAAATGGGCCTCTCAGCAAAGTTTTGGTGTTTCATGCCCAACATAGAATGTGATGCTAAGAACTACAAGAGATAACGAGTGCCCATAAATAAACTTCGGTTTTAATTTACTCTTGTCCATAAAACAAAATGTTTATCTTGCTTGACATAAAGTAGTGTGAAAAATTAACTTTTGTAAGAATAGTTGGTGGAGAAACTCAAATGGCACATCAGAATTTTTTAAAAAGCATTAACGGTTTCTGAAACAGAATCTGTTATTTGATCTTTCATTCATATTTGACAATATGTGAGAAACATTCTATTTGATTGTATTGGCTACTGGATTGTTGATAACACTATGTTATGAAAATGTTTGCTTGCCAAGTTTAATGAACACAGAAATTACTTTGAATGGTTGTTAAAGCAAACTTGAAAGTTGATGTGATTCACATTGCATACACATTGCTTTTATTGCTGGATACATCAGACTAGTTTTCACCATTAACTGTTTTTCGCTTGAATGATTTTATTATATTGCAGATTAACAAAGCTATTTTGACTAATGAAGGATAAAGTTGTTCTACATGAATTTGCAACTAAAGCTGATGATTGTTAGCAAACATAGATTTTTTCTCTTTTTTGTTTATTTATTTAAGGTGAGTCGGAATTAGGTACATCAATATCACTTATGTTTACGTACTTAACATTTCAGGAAACGGTTTGTTTCCATAATCAGAAAGTGTCTGACTGTCATCTTTTAATGATGGGAACAAACCGTTTCTTGAAACATATCAAGTGAGTAAACATAGGTGCTGTGTAACTAATGCTGACTCACCTTAAATCAATTAAAAAACACATCACTATTTATAGCTTCTTTTCATATATTAATGCAATAGATTCAATTTTGAGATTTAATTCCATCTCTTTGATTAATGTATCTAATGCTAATCTTCCAACATTTCAGAGTATGTTCAGAAGCAGTTTCTGGTGATAGCAATGGTGATTCAGCTTCAACTGAAGCCTTAGGTAAAAACACAATTTTCGGTTATGAAAAAGATGGTCCTGAATGTGAAAGTCAAGAAAGTGATGTTACAAAAATACCACTTGTAGAAAACCGTGTTCACTTCAAACACCCTAGTAAATGCAGTGATGGAGGGGAAATTTACAGCAAAGGTGAAAGGCCACAGATGTGTAACATTTGTGATAAGAGCTTTAATCAGTTGTCACCTCCAAAATTCCAGAATTTGATACATGAGGGTCAAGAGCCTCACAAATGTGAAATTTGTGAAAAGAACTTTACTCGGTTGTCAGCTTTGAACGCACATAATTTGATACATCAGGGTAAAGAGCCATACAAGTGTGAAATTTGTGAGAAGAGCTTTAGATGGTTGTCACATTTGAAGTTACATAAGTTGATACATGAGGCTAAAAAGCCTCACAAATGTGCAATTTGTGAAAAGAGGTTTACTCAATTGTCAAATTTGAAATTGCATAGTTTGATACACGAGGGTAAAAAGCCTCATCAGTGTA
This sequence comes from Deroplatys truncata, assembly GCA_030765065.1. Taxonomy (NCBI): domain Eukaryota; kingdom Metazoa; phylum Arthropoda; class Insecta; order Mantodea; family Mantidae; genus Deroplatys; species Deroplatys truncata. Next base: position 302,928,817 of record CM060981.1, on the reverse strand, counting down.
AAATTTGTGAAAAAAGGTTCACTCGATTGTCAAATTTGAAATTGCATAATATAATACATGATGATAAAAAACCTCACAAATGTGAAACTTGTCATAAGAGCTTTAAAGGTTTGGCACATTTGAAGTCACATAATATGAAACATGAAGGTAAAAAGCCTCACAAGTGTAAAATTTGTGAGAAGAGGTTTGCTCACTTGTCAACTTTGAAATCTCATAATTTGATACATGAGGGTAAAAAGCCTCACAAGTGTATAATTTGTGAGAAGAGGTTTACTCACTTGACAAGTTTGAGATCACACATTTTGATACATGAGGGTCAAAAGCCCTACAAGTGTGAACTTTGTGAGAAGAGGTTTACTCAGGTGTCAACTTTGAAAACGCATAACTTGATACATGAGGGTAATAAGCCTTACAAGTGTGAAGTTTGTGAGAAGAGGTTTACTCAGTTATCAAATTTGAAATCTCATAATTTGATACATGAGGGTAAAAAGCCTTACAAGTGTAAAATTTGTGAGAAGAGGTTTACTCAGGTGTCAACTTTGAAAAGGCATAACTTGATACATGAGGGTAATAAGCCTTACAAGTGTGAAGTTTGTGAGAAGAGGTTTACTCAGTTATCAAATTTGAAATCTCATAATTTGATACATGAGGGTAAAAAGCCTTACAAGTGTGAAATTTGTGAGAAGAGGTTTACTCAGTCCTCAGCTTTGAAATCGCATAATATGAAGCATGAGGGTAAAAAACCTCACAAATGTGAAATTTGTGATAAGAGGTTTATTACTTCATCAAATTTGAAAGTGCATAAAAGGAAGCATGAGGGTAAAAAATCTTAAAGGTGTGACATTTGTGATAAGGTATAATCATTCATCACATTTGAAAGTGGATAATTTGGTACATGAAGTTAAAACGCCTCATAAGTCATAAATGTGAAGTTTGTGAGAATAGTTTTATTGTGTTGTCAGGATGAAAATAAATTTATTCATGGTAATGAAGAGGTCAATACTTTGTAAAGTTTGCGATAACAGCTTTATTTAGTTGTTGCTTTGAAACCATATAATTTGAGTCACAAACGCATAAAACCACGTAATAAGTCTGCAGTTTGTGAGAAGAGATTTAATCCATCAAGTGCAGAAGGGTACAATTGAGGGGCATGTTTTCAAAAGTTGGTAAATGCAATTTTTTTTTTAAATTGAATTATACATTGTAACTATAATTTTGAGCTGCATAATCCTGGGTTTTTGGGCAGTTTAGTAAAAGTCAATAAATATTGTGTATATAAGCAGGTCAAGTCATTGGGTTTTAGCAAAAAAACCAATATATGCACTCTGAGAGTCAAATGTTGACAAATGCAATACATTTTTCTTTACTTTCATTACAACTGAGCAGTTGACAATAATACTACCATGCTATCGCAGGCTATATTGCTCATTATTGGAATGATGTTTGTTCTTTATTGGTTGCTTATAATCCTGCAACCAGACTTCATTGTCTTCAGCATATTTCCAGGTTACTTTCAGAGAAGTTATCAACTGTGCAGTCATGTTTGAGTAAAGAACAGTATTTAAAGTTAAATCAGAATGGATGGTGTTTTTAACAAAGTTTATGACTATTATTACTTCATTTAAGTGCAAAGTAGTGAACGATGAGAAAGCAAATGGAAGAAAACAGTTTCAGTAAAATAACTGAAGACATAATGTAATTAATGAAGAGAAATGTGCATACAAATGTGAGACATGCAAAAACAGCTTCATTAAGATTTAAAACACTCAGTTTCCTTCCTGAGACCAAAAGATTATAAACTTGTAATTTATTAAGTATTTTTCCTTAAATTTCCCTTTCTGTTCAACTGTAACGAATATTTTGTGTGAATGTCCCAACAGATTGGTCTGCACCAAGTCAGAATACAAGTAAATAAAAACAATTAACTCAGATTTATTATCAACACTGCTGCTAAGAATTATAAGGCATACATAAGAGTAAATAAAGTCTCCTACAATTTTGTAAATATTTGTTCCAAAATGTTATGTTATCAGTGCATAATCTATGTAAATCAGTGGCCATTAAGCTTCATTTATATTTTTTTTGATAATTAAAATGAGAACATGTTAGGTTATTGATCAGTTACATCTTCAGCTCTTCACTTGTTCACTTTATGTTGGTGTATGATAGTGGAATATTTGCAGTTTGTTACATCTACTGGAAATAAAACAAATTTGCATATAGAACTATCTAGCAAGCATGTCGCTAATCACTATGTGGAGTGGTGGGTTTCATTTTAGCTGTAAGTGCACTGCAACAGTATAGAGTGATTATGTCTGCCTTGCTCATTTTTACTTCTATGTAAATGTAATTTATTGTCTATCACAAACTAATGCAATTACAGAAATTCATATGACATGCTGTCAAATGGGTGCATATCTCTACTGCATTCATTGCACAGCTTTACAGTTTAGTTGATGTAATAGATGCTTTTGAAACACCTTCCTGTAAAAGGTGACGTAGGTGATTTTAAAGCTGCCCTACTGTCATCCAGCATTTAACAAAACAGTTTCTTTAAATCTAGTACAAGTAGTGTAACTGGCGCACTAGAAGATGAAACTGCATACAGCTCTCTTGACATTGCTCAATTTTCACATATGTGGAGAAAATCCTATGTTGTGTAGTGGGAATTTTTCAAGGTACCCAAAAAATAAAAACTTGAGAAAGAAAGTCACAAAAATGAAAAGTAATAATGCAAAAGACAAGTTCAAATTCTTATAATCACATAAAGAGAAGAGGAGTGAAAAGGTCATAAAAGCATGTAACATGTGAAATAATTCACATATATAGAAAGAAAGGACATGTAAAACAGAGTATCAGAAAAGGAATGAAAAGTAATGAAGGAGCGGCATAAATGGGCATATAGAGAAAATATATTGTAAAATAAGTAATGCAAGTAACTGAAAGATGTTAGCAATGGGAGTGTACAACAAAAGAGTACTTGTCAAAGATGAAAATCAACAAGAGTAAAACGGCATCATTTGAATTTCGTGAGGAACATATGCATGAACTTCGTTGGAAAATCTTTTAGAATTTCTGGAACAGAAAAGTAGTGATATTATTACTGTGTGAGAGCAACGAGACCATTGGTGTCATCATATTTGTGTGGGATATTTAGATAGCTCTACAATAATGCATAGGAGAATTATTTCCATTTCAAGAACTACCTGAAGTTGATCTTCCGCAAGGCAGGTGAGGAATTTACAGTTTCCCACAAAAACTGAGAAATATCTTAAAGTTTAAAAATGAAATATAAAAAGCACTGCTGCTCATAAACAAGTGCTTTAAAAATAAAATCCGGAACATAGTAAATAACCATTCTTGAGAGTTTGTTGCAAAGAAGGGAAAGATTTAAATAAATTTGGCACTGGATGAATAAGCAATTCATTTTTTTACATCTACTTGATGCAAGCATATCAAACTGACTAAAACACCTCTACTTAATCTAACTTATAATTAAAATATATTCATATTCCAATTTCCATTAAATTTTCAAAAATCCTGTAATAAACCTTATTATAACATCAAATTAAATTTTTACACATAATGTTCACAATATTTGGAAAGAAAATTGTAATAAAGTTGGAAAGGTAGAATCAGATGACTGAAAAATTCAATTTTCAGTCATCTGATTCTACCTTTCCAACACATTCCAGCACATGGCTTGTGTGAAAGAACAATTAATTCTTGTAATAAAGTGTCTCAAAGTTTAAAATATGCAAAAGGAACATATATTAAATAATAATTAATACTGAAATCGGCATTGTCATTTCGGTAGAATGGTTAGAACTTTGAGAATTCCCAGAGTGTCACATCATCATCAATATTATGATTATACTGTTCACAAGAAACTTCCAGTTGTACTGTGGCCTTTCCAGCTGGCATTTTAATGGGATAAAAATATTTCTTCCCTCTGAAACACAACCTTGCTGCTCAGTAGATTATATGCTTATAGAATTTTCCTCACTTTACTGTCATCCTCTGTGATCTAGGCGTACAATGCTAGCCTCTAGTTTCCAGGGTTGCAGGTTCAAACCTGGTGGAGGACAATGTTTTCTTTTTTATGTAAAAATCCTTAGCATGGCTTACTTTGGAGGGAAAGTAATGTTGGTGGTCCTGTGTAATAGATTTACAACACATAAAAGAATCTGATGCCTGATCAAGATGCCACTGAGCAAACTTTAGTGTTTCATGCCTAATATAGAATGGGGCGCTAGGACCATAGTAGTTAAACAGCTTTCATAAATAAAACTCAATTTAAATTTTCAATTTTTTACTGTCATTGGCATTTTTGTTTTTTACCTTTTAACGTCACTGTATTTATAGCCTTTTGAGTACTATAAGAATCTTTATGAATTGATTTCTAAAAATGAGTTATTAAAATCACTTTTTATTCAAATTTTAGAATGGGATTGTTCAAAATTAACAATATTAACAAAGAACATGAAACTAATCCATTCTTTGATTGACATGAATATGTAACATTTGTTTGAATATTTTTTGGGCTGACAATTTCATTGAGTTGACTATCCATTTTGCATTCCCTAATCATATGAGAGGTATTTACTTTACACAGCCAAACCACCAAAATGCAATAAAATTAAGTTGTAGTTGATTAAGTACTTATAATGTTTTATTTACTACATATATACTGCAGGAGCCTTCTTTTATAGCTTTGCAATGGTTTTTTATTTTGACCGGAAATTTATTGAGTTCTTAGTATCTGCATGGTTTGCATGTATGGATAGGCAAAAGTGAATATATTACACCATTTTTAATTTATTTTTGTATTTTCTTGAATTTCAACTTTTATATATATATATATATATATATATATATATATATATATTAACAAATAAAATACGCCATCTCATTTAGCATTCCTTTTGAAATCACTCTAATCTCATATGTCCAGAAAAATATACTCTTATCTCTAAGGATGTCCAAAAATGTATGTGTTAATCATTAGTCAGTAAAGTAACAATAATTGCATTGTGAAAATTGTTTTACTTGTAAATAACAACCGTTCCTATGGAGATGTCAATAGGTATTTTCATTTGTCAATTATTTCCTCCATCATATGTTAACAAATAGACCGTGTTTTACACTGACAGCAACTATTAAGGTACGTTATGAATTTTGAATTTTTAAGGTTATAGTATTTCTTTGGTTATGCTTCCTGAATATTTCTTGTTATTTTATTTTATATTTTTTTGTTGGACACTGCATTTTAACATACAAATATTTTCATTTTTAAGTAATAATTATAATATTCGTATAAATTAAGTAACTTCCACATACACACATATATATGCACATTTAAATAAAACAAATTTCCTATTGACATATTGAAACAATATCTCAATGAATTGCTAAAAAAATATGTAGGATGCATCTCTTTGAGGTCTTAAATAAATTGATACATTTGCCTCTTAGTATTTGTTTTAAATTTCCTTTTATATTGCTTCTGTTACCTCATTTTGTTATTTAAAGGAAATTTAAATATAAACAATACTTCCTCTTTTTTTATATTAATCCCTAATCATCTGTTTCATTAAGTTTTCATATAAACTTCCAAATTTTCTGTTGGTATACGTTTGTGTGTTGCATTTGTTTATATTTTTTTTTAACTGTTGCTGTATATGCATTTTTCTCATAGCGGGAAGAGAAAGAATAAAGTTAATTTGATAATAAACTGTACATATGTTGTATGTGGTTATATTGCAGTTACCTACTCATGCTATACAACTTCAGGTAGGGATTTTTATGTAAGATTTTCACCAATGAAATCTGAAATATTCCTTTTATTAGATATAGTTAATGCATTTTTTATGTTAACATACCTTTATTTTATGTGCATTTCTATTTATCCCAAGTAATATGTTTGTTATTTGTATTCCCTGCATTCTATTTACTAATTCTATTCCTTTACTCATTGGCTACTTTTCAGTTTACTTCTAGAATCATCCAGCAGCTCTATCCCCCATACAATTAATTTTATCAGTGGTGGATTCATTATTTCCTTATTGTTGTTGTTATCCTGATTAGTGATTGTTTTAATGTATAGTGTAGTGTTGTTGCCTATGCCATATCAATCAACTTCCAAGATGTGAAATTAATCCAGAGTTTAGTTTTCCTGTGGATCGATAGTGTTGGTCTATTTGTTCATTTCTATCTTTCTTGAAATCTGTGTTCATTTATGTTCCAGTAACCTCTGCATCTTGAATGCAATCCCCTTGTGTTTGTCATCCTCTGATTATTTAAATGTTTTCTACAGAAATTTATGTGATTTATTTGGTTGTCTGTTGTTATGAAGTCTTTAAATAAAATCTGTATGGTTTGATTCATTCCTTGGTATTATGTAGTAGTATCTTTCTCTTATGTTTTGTTGCTTTTCGTTGTAAATTGAGGATATGGGATGGCGTGCCTTTCTCCCCTTGTTTAGGTTATGTAGGTTTCTCTGAGTTTCATTGTGATGTGCTCCTTTTTCGCAGTAAACACCGCAAACCAATTTGAGGTGCTGCGAGGAATAGAAGAAAAGCAATCAAAAGGTAAATATCACATCCAACCTACAGTGGGACACGTAATGGAAGATCATTGATTAGACTAACGCAGCAGCCACATGGAATAGTGCAACTGTTCACAGACAGCCATGGCCATGGTCTAGCCAAGGATCTAAATCATATAGAAGCGAACATCCCAAAAGTCAGTGCAATTGTGAAACCATGTGCCAAAATAAGTACAGTGTTAGAAAGTATTCATTCAAAGAGCTCGAATTTCTCAAAAGAGGATTGTGCTGTGCTCATTGGTGGGAGCAATGATGTTGCTTGTGGTGAACCTGAAAATGTTGTTCCAGCTTTAGAAAGTACAAGAATATCGTTAGTGAATACGAATGTGGTGGTAGTAAGCTGACCCAAGGGCATGACCAACTTCCACACTCCTGGGAAAACCAACAAGGGATCAAGATTAATTTAAGCATAACCTCAATGTGGCAAAAGTTCAAGCATGTAAAAGTGATAAATACCTCAATTTTAAGTGTGAACTATACACTAGACATGGCATGCACCTAAACAGGAAAGGTAAAAGGTTACTTTTTGAAACTTATGTTAAAGCGATATCAGCTGGTAAAAGAAATGATCCCACAAATGTAGTCCAAATAGCTGTAGACAAAACAAAAATTGATCCAAAAAACTATCAACTTCCCCTGTGTTGCACCATAGTAATAAGTCACTTAAGTTTTTGCACCAAAATGTGCAATCGCTAGTAAATAAAATCAACCAATTAAATGCACTTGTTCTGTTGAAATGCTGGAGATACTTGTTATAACAGAACATGGACTAAGGGACCATGAATCATATAATTTTATTCCAGATATGAACTTAATAGCCAAATACTGCTGTAAAGAAAGAACTTGAGGCGGAGCTAACAATTCCAACACAATTGATCTCCAACATTACTGCACTGAAAATCACATTGAGTTGGCTGGGGTAAACATAAATCTGGACAAATTCTGTACTATGGTAATTGGTATCTACAGACCACCTAAAGGGGACATAAACATATTTCTTGATACAACAACATCATTATTACAGTACATTCTAAAATGCAGGCATCAAAATATTATTCTTATGGGTGATATCAACATAGACTTTTTGAAAATATCTACCGCAAAAAGGAGATTTATGCACCTCAGTAATGAATATAATCTCAAGCCTCTTATCTACGTACCCACACATCACCAATCAAGTAAATCAGCTATCGATAACATTATTACAAATATCAAACATTTAACCTACAAAACATGTGATAGAGACATGCTTATCGGATCAAACTGTCTAATATATTACTCTATATAATGTAGATAAGCCACCAGAAAAAACATAACCAAGGCAAAGGCACAAGCATCTATCACTCTTTTGATACAGTTAATTTAAGAATGACAAAAACTGCTCTTGCAAATGAAACTTGAGAAAACACATTGAGCAGGATCGAACACTAAACTAAAATTATTTTATGACACAGTAAATTCCTATGTTGACATATATTGTCCTCTCACTTTAACTTCAGCACCAAAGAAAAACCATAAAATCAAATCAACTCATTGGATAAATCCACATATAAAGAAACTCCACATTCTGCTAAAAATGGCAACAGAATATACCAATAGCAATAGTAACCTAAGAATAACAAATGACAAACTAAAAGCTCTCAAATAAACATACGACCTAGCAGTCATAACAGCCAAGAGAAATATTATCAGAGATATAATCCAAAATTCCCCAAATATAAGCAAAACTAGTTGGCAAATAATAAATGAATTTCATAAACCCCCTATCCAGCATACTCAAGACTTAAATCTTAAAATAGATAATGACACAATTACTGAACCTGTAGCATTAGCTGAAACCTTTAACACTTTTTTGTTTCCATAGGAGAAAACATAGATCAAATAAACAATGTACATACATGCTCAACTAATAATTAAAAAAATGCCTTGAGTTTTTATCTCTATCCCACAGATACTATCGAATATCCATCGAATGTCCCCCTCAAAATAATAAGTGTGATAAAGTGTTTAAAACTGAAAAAAGCAGTGGCATTGATGGTATATCCATATTACTCATAAAAGAATGTGGTTTACAGTTAGCGAAACCAGTTGTATCAATAATAAATTCCTGCCTAGAAACAGGAGTGTTCCCGGATGTACTAAAAATTGCAAAAGTAATACTAATATATAAAAAAGGTGAGAGAAATAACGTCAATAATTATAGACCTACATCGATACTACCTGCTTTATCAAAAATCTTGGAAAGGATACTGTATAACAGAATCAGTATATACATAATCAAATACAATTTATTACCTAAAGAAAAAAATGGTTTTGTCAACAAAAGATCCACAATTACTGCAATATTGGACTGCTTTGAAAATGTAATTAATGAAATAGATTCTGGAAATTACACTGCTGGCATACTCCTGGATCTTACTAAAGTGTTGGACTGTGTGGATGTCAATATTTTAATGGACAAACTATTTATGTTAGGCTTTAGGGGTTTGGGACATAAATTATTACACTCTTACATGACAAATAGGTACAACTAGTACAATTAAAAACCAACGATGAAGACTACAAATCAAAGTTACAAAATTTATGCTATGGAGTTCTGCAAGGCTCAATTTTGTGGTCATTATTATTCATTTTATACATGCATGACATTAAAGATAGAACACCTAATCCAGTATAATATAATACAATATGCAGATAATAAAATATTATCATTAGTAGTAAAGGCATAGAAGCACTTGAAACAAACACAAATGCCATAGTTAATTCTGTAACCAAATATTTCAACAAATCAAACTTAAACATAAATCCTACAAAATGTGAAATGATACCTTTCGGATTCAAAAATATAATAACCCCCCCCCAGACAAGTAATTAACAACAAACCAGTTAAAAGTGTAAATGAGGTAAACCTACTATGATTAATAATAGACAAGACTTTTAACATTTAATAGTCATATAGACAAACTAGCTTCAAACATCAGTAAAAACTTATTTGTATTGAGATTCTTAAACAACTCCATTCTACGCTCTACAGCCAAAATAATATACATTGCACTCATCCACTCACTCCTATCTGATGGAATTGAAATATGGGGAAGTACGAGCAAAACAAATTTCAATAGATTATTTATACTTCAAAAATGAGCAATCAGATATGTGGGGAATTTAAATTACAGAGATCCTTGCAGAAACACATTTAAATGTACAGAAATACTTAAACTTCCAAGCCTATTTATTTATAGATCCATTCTTCATCTGGCTAATAATAAATTCCCTTTGAAAACCAATTCCGATTAACATAGTTATAATACTAGAGGCAAAAATAATCTTGCTTTCCCTAACCATAGATTGTATACATACGAAAAGGTGCCCAGTTATAAAACTATACAATGCATTACCAAACTCAATTAGGACCTGCAATAACCTAAACAAGCTCAAGACACTTTTAAAGAAAGTTTTGACCGATAAGGCTTAATACAGCATAGATGAATACATAAATGAATTATAAATGTTATGTATTCTTTATAGCCTAAAACTATTATAATACATCTTTGTGTTAAACTAGTATGTATAATTGTTTATGGTATAGCTCTTAAGTTTACTAATATTTATGAATGTATATAACCACTATAATTTTATTGTTTTCATCATAGGCTATAAGACTTATGTTCTAACTCCATGTCAAACTGGAGAGTGTACTTTACTAATATTTTATTATTAATTCTATTATTTTATTGATGTTATATATCTAAAATTAATATTGCACAATTTAATAGTTTCTATGTTCATAAAATTTTCTGCATGTAAATAACCACTGTAATTTAATGGCTGACATAGTTCTTTTGTGATATTTGTAATCACTGTACTGAACTGCAATAATTTGAATTCACTATGTGCCTCTGCATTGAGTTTGTATTTGGTTGTGTGTCACATTCTTGTTTCCATCTTGTGTTTCAAAAGCTGTTAAATGTTCTAACACAACTGTAAAATCTACTGGTTTTGCTAAAAAATGCCCTGTTCTGACTGAGGTTGGAAAATTCCTTGTTAAGCTCATTAGTTCTGATTCTGACATGTTCAGTTCCAGTAGTTTCCCCTTTTGTCCCCCGTGGTATAGTGGTACCATGCTTTAGTTCCCGAGGTCAAGGGTTCAACTCAGCGGAGGTCGATGGGTTTTTTTTGGGGGGCATAAAAATCCTTAGCATGGCTTCCTTCGGAAGGGAAGTAAAACCGGTGGTCCCATGTCGTAGATTTACGGCACGTAAAAGAACCTCAAACCTATAAAGAAAAGAGGTCTCTGAGCAAAATTTCCGGTCTTTCACGCCCAATATAGAATGGGTCACTAAGAACCACAGTAGTTAAAGAGCGTCCATAAATATAACTCAATTTAAGTTAAAGAGCGGCCATAAATAAAATTCCATTTAATTTTAATTCCCGTTGTTAGCTATTTGCATAAAGTAGTCAACTAGTGATAATGCCTTGGATGGTTCATTTATTTCCCTGTTGTCAATTCAACCCTTGTCTGGTTTTGTTTCGCTGGATCTCAATATCTAGATAGAAATACATTTCTGAATGATGTGTATGTTTCATGACCAGCCAGTGTTAACCTTAACTAATCCACTGCTTCCTCCTTAAGACTTACTATAAACATTCTTAGTTTGATTGGAATTCTCTTAACCAAAAATGTATGTGTTAATCAGTAAGTAGTCAGTAAACCAATAATTATATTGCTTGTACATAACAACTGCTCCTGTGGAGATGTTAATGGCTGTTTTCATTTATCTATTATTTTTTCCTTCATATGTTAAATGAACTGAGTTCTTTACGCTGACAGAAACTATTAAGGTAGGTTATGAAATATTTAGTTCCTAAGGTTATAGTTGGTGGCGTTTCCTGAATATTTCTCCTTGTTATTATTTTTTCCTCTAAGACACATGCGTTTTAACATAAAAATATTTTCATTGGTAAGTAATATTCCCAACATACATACTTTATGTTCACCGGATCTGACCCCTTCAGACTTTTTCCTGTGGGGAAGGCTGAAAGACACTGTCTATAAGGATGTACCAACTACACCAGACGATATGAAACGGCGTATTAATGCTGCCTGCTCTGAAATTTCACCTGAAATGCTGGAATGTGTGCAGCAGTCTTTCCATAGCAAACTGGAAGCATGCACTGAAGCTGCCGGTGTCATTTTGAACACAATCTTTGAAGGGCTCTGTTCTCTTTACTTGCAAAAATCCACAGAAGTATTGTAATTCCCTTTTGTTTTTCTATAGTTTGTGCTACCACAGGTTGTAATGGTGTCGGTGCGTAAAAGTTTCAAAATAAGATATATTCGTAAACCACTTGCACTAGAACTTTGCAACAAACGGCACTGAAACATTCTAATTTACCCTACCTTTACTCTGTTTGTCACTAGGTATTGTTCCATTTAAAAAATGTATGTTTGCTCAAATATTACACCTTCTCAGTATTATTAAAAATCTGTGTATAGACTAAATGTTCGAGCCCCTGACTACCAATCAATGCTGTGAAAACTGCACATCAATAGCACTTTTCATTTCCGAAAGATTTGCGGTGCGAGTTTTAGGTGATTCACCCTGTATAATATGAAATTGACAAAGTCTTCGTTTGCTTTTATCGTGTCCCTTCCCTCTGTGTTTTTTAGACAAGTTCACTCTCATGTATCGTAGTAATTTTTATTTTTTATTGTTAACCCAATTAATTGTACAAATTTACAACAACAATTTTACAAATTTATTCTTAACCTAGTTTCTGAAAATAACAATAAAATAAAATATAAAGAAAACTAACCTCTTAAATACTGGTATCCAGCAGTATGGAATACTGGCAGCCAGCATTCCTCCTAATCTAAAAGTACAATTATAAATTTATTTAATCTCCAATACTAACTCTAACTCTAACTTGAGTTGCTTTCCTTGGACCCCAACAAACTCAAACCCTGAGGTTGTCGAGTTCTTGGGTCCTACTTGCAACATATTAAATAGAAACGACTGTAATTTAATACTCATTTGCCTCTTGCTTGCTAATTTTCCTCATCCATTTTGCTCTTACAATGCCCAAAAAGTTTCCTACTTCTATTATATTTTTCCTAGATTTTACATTTACTAACCTTGTAGCTTGAATTTCTATTGGTAAATGTAACCATACTCTCTTCTCTATCTTCTTTCTAAGCAACTTCTTTTCTTCACACTCTAAAACTATATGCCACTGTTTAATTTTCCGGTGGCACAGTGGGCATTTCTCCAAATCAATCTCTTTTCTCAAACCTTTCAAATTCACCACCCCTGTCCTAGCCCATGCAAATCCTGCTCTTGCTGTTTTATCACATATATCAACATACTGTTCCCTGCTCCATACAACTTTCATTTCTCTATATAATCTCAGTGAGCTCTTAAAAGTAAAACTCCCTAATAAATGTTGTTTTTTATGTCCTCTATTCTTGTCCTAATTTCATTCCAGAAACCTATTTGTAGTAATTCTTTAGCTCTCCAAATCTCCCCAAAACCTATCTTCATCAAGGTTTCTTTATCTTACCTAGCCAAGAGTCTTTATGATTAAGGCTTTTCTGCAGTATCAAACATTGGTGTAAAATGTTCTTAGCATCAAAGTTTCTAATTCCAATCCAATAGTTTTGAACTCTTTCACGATTTTTCCTTTAAATCCCTTTCTCCCTAATTCGGCTGCAGACAACAGTGCACCTAGCTCGGCAGAGGTGAATAATTTTGATCCTGGCCCCACATTTACTATATCAGTGCATAATATCCAACAGGGGCCAATAGGTACTTCTGTCTCATTTTGATGAGAATACTACTCCCATAGTGCCAAATGCAAACAAAGGAAACAATATGCTTTTTGACTTACATTTCCAAGTTTCCCCATCATTGAGATGTGTTACAAAATATACCACCGAAAATAACATTTTTAGGAAAGAAGCGCACATCTTTGAACATTGTAATGTTTTATTCATATGCTTTCCAGTGTACATGATTTCAAAATAGTATATATATTATATATCCTGCCCTAGCTAGGTGTAACCTCACATTTCTATAACATTATTATTGATTATTGTCATTACCATTATTTTTACAAATATAAGTGTTACATATCATTATGTGACAGTTTTTAGTTCCTGAACAGCTCTTGGTTTGCTTCTGAATATGAGTATATATACGTACTATGTGATACAAAATGGAAAAGTGCTACTTATGCCCATTTTGGAGCAACATGTTTATGCAGATTAACAAAACTTCACTCCTGGAAGACAGCAGTGGAGCAATTCAACAAATACCACATATGATTTTTAATATATTTGAGCACGACTGTGTACTTTTAGTGTATTCTACAGAGTTTAATATTTTTATAAAATTACCTTCCGCTCAAAGACATAAAACGTGTTCGCTTGGGAAGGCTTAAAGCAAGCCTGAAAGTTGTAATTCTCACTGCATATAGTCGTCCTCTATGGTGTAGTGGTTACTATGCCAGCCTCTAGTTCCCGAGATCACTAGTTCAAACCCAGCAGAGGGCGATGGATTTTTTCGGGCACAAAAATCCTTAGCATGGCTTCCATTTAATTTAATTTTTAATTTTCACTGCATGTAACAACATTCCTTGTATTGCTAGAAATACCATTCCTTGTATTGCTGGTTTTACCATTCACATATTTTTCATTGGAACAATTTTATGAACTATATTGCAGATAAAGGAAGCTATTTGAACTGAAATGAAGGATTAGGTTGTTCTGCATGAATTTGCAATGAGTTGACGATTTACGGCACGTGAATGGACCTTAAGCCTGATAAAGAGGCCTCTGAGCAAACTTTCCAGTCTTTCATGCCCCATTAGATTACAGTAATTTTCTTTTCAGATTTAATTTCCTTTAACTCTGAATATTGTACCTAATATTAAAACCTTCACCATTTCAGATTATGCTCAGAAGCAGTTTCTGGTGATAGCAGTGGTGATTCACAATTGTTCTCAGCTGTAGCCTTAAGGAAACCAACAAGCTTCAGTTATAGAAAGGATTGTCCTGAATCTGAGAATCAAGAAAGTGATATCACAAAAATACCACCTGTAGAAAAACTGGTTCACTTGGAACAATCTGGTAAATGTAGTGATGTGGGGGAAATTTACAGCAAGACTTTATTGATTCATAAAGGTGAAAGATCACACAAGTGTAACATCTGTGATAAGAGCTTTAAAATTTCATAATTTAACATATGGGAGCAAAAAGCTTCTCAAGTGTGAAATTTGTGAGAAGAGGTTTACTGAGTTGTCAACTTTGAAATTGCATAATTTGATACTGACAGAAAGTCTCACAAGTGTGTATATTGTAATAAGACGTTTATTCGTTTGTCTAATTTGAAATCACATAATTTTATACATGAGCGTAAAAGTCTCACATGTGTGAAATTTGTGATAAGAGGTTTACTCAGTTGTCAAATTTGAAATCACACAGTTTGGTACATGAGAATAAAAATCCTCACAAGGGTGAAATTTCTGATAAGAGGTTCAGTCATTTGTCATCTTTGAAATTACATAACTTGATACATGACAAAAAGTCTCACAAGTGTGAATTTTGTAATAAGACGTTTAAGCGTTTGTCTAATTTGAAAGTGCATAATTTGATACATGAAGGTAAAAGGCCTCACAAGTGTGAAACTTGCGAGAAGAGGTTTATTCGGTTGTCAGATTTGAAATCTCATAATTTGATACATGAGGGTAAAAAGTCTCACAAGTGTGAAATTTGTGAGATGACCATTAGTCGATTGTCACATTTGAAATCGCATAATTTGATACATGAGGGTAAAAAGCCTCACAGGTGTAAAATTTGTGATAAGAGCTTTACTCAATTGTCAAATTTGAAATCACACAATTTGGTACATGAGAGTAAAAGTCCTAATAAGTGTGAAATTTGTGATAAGAGATTTAAACGTTTGTCAAGCTTGAGATTGCATAATGCGATACATGACGGCAAAAAATCTCTCAAGTGTGAAGTTTGTGAGAAGAGGTTTACTCGGTTGTCATGTTTGAAGTTGCATAATGTGAAACTTAAGGGTAAAAATTTGTGAGAACAGGTTTACTTGGTTGTCAAATTTGAAAATGCATAACTTGATACATGAGAATAAAAAGACCCTCTCAAGTGTGAATATTGTGATACGAGGTTTAAACATCTGTCAAATTTAAAATCTCATAATTTGATACATGAGGATAAAAAGCCTCTCAAGTGTAAAACTTGTAATAAGGGGTTTAAGCGTTTGTCATATATGAAATTGCATAATATGTTGCATGAAGGTAAAAAGACTCACGAGTGTGAAATTTGTGAGAAGGGCTTTACTAAGTTGTCAAAATTGAAATCACATAATTTGTTACATGAGTGTAAAAAGCTTCACAAGTGTGAAATTTGTGAAGCGTTTTACTTGAAATTGCTTACTATCATACATGAGGATAAATGGCCTCAGAAATGCGAAATTTGTGAAAGGGGTTCAATAGTTTATCAGGTTTGAAATTATATAATATGATACATGAGTATACAAAGCCTAAAAAATGTGAAACTTGTGAGTATAACTTTACTCATTTGTAAAATTTGCAATTACATAATATACATGACGACAAAAAGCCTCACAAGTGTGAAATTTGTGAGAAGAAATTTACTCAGTTGTCAACTTTGAAATCTCATAATTTAATACCTGAGAGTATAAAGCCTCAGAATTGTGAAATTTGTTAGAAGAGCTTTTCTCAGTTGCCAACTTTGAAATTACATAATTTGATACAAGAGGGTAAAAAGTCCCACAAGTGAGAAATTTGTTAGAACAGCTTTACTTGTCATGTTTGAAATTGTATAATTTGATACATGAGGGTAAAAACCCTCAGAAATGTGAAATTTGTGAAATAGGTTTAATAGTTTGCCAGGTTTGCTCAATGTCTTTGAAGCCTTTCAGCCAGCAAATTATTACTATATATTCAGTAGGATCATATTCAGCAACAGGAAATGCAATATCAAAAGCATTTAGTTTCCACACAAGTATATCCTTTTTGACTCTGGAAATGTCATATACTAGTTGATGCACTTCTTTTGCAAATACTTGCCCTGTTAATGTTTACCTTAAGTTCGTAAATGGAGATGATAACACAGAATTCTTCTACGGTAGCCCTCCCCTTTCTTTCTTCCATTTTGACGTTAATCGTGATCCAGTTTTGTAGAGATGTTAATGACATCCTTTCTAGATACACGTGCAAAATTGCAGTTTGTATTATTGCATAAGGAGAGATTGTTTTTACTTTTAAGTTAGTATTTTCCAAACACTCACTCAAAAACTCAGTAATGGTTTCTCCAGACAAAGATTTAAGGTCCAACATTATCACTGTTAAAAACATATTCCTTTTAGGCAATATCATATTATTTTCAAGCATTTTAGTTTACAGAAGTACCCACATTCTAGAGGAAGAAGTCATTCAACGAAGGGGACGCCTAGCGTGCTACAAGTTACACAGGTCTATTGCAGCTACCACCAACCAGGATAAAGGGATGAGGTGAAGGAACCACAAGAAGCAACAGCGACATGGGGAAGTCTTAACATTTCCAAGCTCATAGACTCACCCCACTGTTGGAGTCGCCGAGAGAGGGCAAAGAACGATCCAACAATCATGCAGCCCTCTTGCATCCATGGGGAATACTCTTTCCATTGATCATGCATCCACGCCATCTGTCCAGCACTGTCATACACCATGAAATCTAGATGCACACACCTGAAAGATGAAAATCAAATTGAATGAGAAAGCAGACGAAAAGTATACGTTACTGCAGCAGCACCTCACTCAGTGTGAACTCACTGTATTTTAGTAATTTGCAAATTCAGAAACAATTATTCTGTCCTCTACCAAAGTCACAGCTGTAATGAATTTCTTGCAACTGAAGCATATGCATTTGTAGTTTTAAATATTGTTGGCTATGTTCATATAAAACATGATTATGATCACATATTTAATTGACACATTGTTGCAGGTGTATACCAATAATATAAATCGTACTGTGTATACATATCCTGGTTTACCTTTAAGAAAAGATGGAACAGAGATTAAAAATAAGGCCTGACTCTGCTAGTTAGCAGCCCGGAATACTAGTTTGATGTTCTGTGCATTTGGCAGGGTGGGCTTTACAAGTTTTGCCACCCTATGCATTAATTTCTTGTGCCGCCTCCTCACGCTTTCAGACAAGCCATTTTTATCCGCAGTACCAGTACTCCATAACTACTGACACTCTCACACAAAGTAAATATATTTATTTATTAGCAGGGTTAAATAACAAAAAAAACTATTGATGTGACATGTATATACAGTTGACCCTCATTTAATTGAATTTCAAGGGACTGAAAAATAGCCAATTCGGTTTAACAAAATTTGAATTAACGAGGTTTTGAAAATAGTCCCGTATTATCTGAAATGGCAAAATACGACTGTTGCGTTCACTTTTTCTCGTTACGTATACTAACAAATGAGGGTGCTTTGCTTTCATGACCTCTAAGAAAAAGTAAAAAGTAAATGTTATATACAGTATATCTGGCAATTGTTTAATTGAGAAGTATATTGTCAAATGCTTGTAATTTTTTTAAAACAGTACTATTTGGAACAATATTGTATTCATTGAATTAATGAGTCGTGTAATACAACAAACAATAATCCTAAGAAACACTTTAAATGTACTGTTCTTTTAACACTAAGTATTAATCAGAACACATGTTTTAGTTTCATCTCTTATCCATTACACATTTTGCTTCTTTAATTTGAAAAAGTAATTAATTGTTTGGCGGACTGTTGGTCATAATATTATGGCACTCTCTGAGGATACCACACCGAGGGCAGCTTGAAATGCCATGGAGACCTCAGAAGTGGCAGAAAATCTCTCGAGAGCAGAAATTGCAGCTGCAAGTTCAGTGCAGACTGACAGTGTCGTATCTTCATGTTCCTCCTCAGAAGATGACAGTAAAGAATTATGATTCTTTTCTGTATCAGCAGCACAGATGTTGTCTATGTGCATCCATTCTTCCATATTGACGGTACAAGAGGGCACCAACCGGGTGTAAGCCTGTAGAAGAGCATTATCAGAATCCATAATTGTATCCACATTATGAGTAAGTTCAGATGTTGGATGATTGGTTTCCTGTTCAGCACTATCAGTTGCTGTCCAGGCCTTCTTAAACGAGTTATGGTGTCTGTTGTAACTTCATCCCAACCAGCAGATATGTTGCGGATAGCTTGCAGTACATTCCAATATAGAACTGTTTCTTATAATTCTATTGCACTGCTGGAAGCCTTAACCAGTTGGCATCTGTAATTACGCTTCGTTGAGGGGATTATTCCTTGATCCAATGGTTCCAGATGGCTCGTGGTGTTAGCTAGTAAGAAGACAACTTCTTTGTTCAGAAGTTCCAGGTCATCGAACTGATGTGCCGAGCAGTGGTCCAAAGTTGCCAAAATTCCTCCTTCTCGCAGCCATTTGTTGTTGAACCTTCAAGAGCCAGCTACGGAGGAGAGATTTGATCATCCTAGCTTTATTGTTATTCTTGTAGTGACATGACAGATTGAATAGGTTGACATTTTTAAAACAACGTGGATTTTTGTATTTTCCAATCACTAATGGTTTGAGCTTCACAGAACCATCTGAATTACAACACACGACCACCATCAATCTCTCCTTGCTGCTTTCCTCCATGACATTTTTCACGCCTGGCATGTACTGTTTTTCCAGGCATCAGGTTATAGAAAACACCTGCTTCATCCATATTAAACACACATCTTAGGTGATGATGAGAGAGCTTAGATTGAAACTCCCATGCCCACTCATTGGCAACTTCCTCGTTTACTGTATGTGCCTCCCCACAGTCACTGACAGCACTGATGTTATGCCTATTCTGAAAACGCCATATCCATCCCTCACACAAACCCAGAAATTCCCTCTTTCTGGGGAGTTTCTCGAGTCTTTTCTTGAAGCATGGGGCCAGACAGCTGAATTTGCTGTGAACACGTGTGTTGGAACCATTCAAACAGCAAATCCTCCACTTCTTCATGTTATAGTGGTCTCATGTGCTTGCTATTGCCACTAACTAAACAGCTTGTCAGATTCGCCTCTATTTTCCGCTGTGAACTTATAATCTATGAGAGAGCAGACTTTAGCATCTGCATGTGTTAAGTTGCTTCCAAAATGCCCTCCCGAAGTCCCGCATGTACTTCTTCCAGGACTTGCATCACCTTCGAGGTAGGATCAGTTGCTCTCCCTGCGTCTTCCTTTCAGGTGACTTCCAAAATCTGAACAACACTTCTCCCTTGGTCTTCAGTGAGTCCCATTGGATCCAGTAGGATTTATCCATACTCCTGTGTGCTCGGGCTGTCGGCGTGGTGTAGTGGTTACATTGCTAGTCTCTAGTTCCCGAGGTCGCAGTTTCAAACCCGGCGGAGAGCGATGGATCTTTTCGGGGGCGTAAAAATCCTTAGCATGGCTTCCTTCGGAAGGGAATTAAAGCTGGTGGTCCCGTGTCGTGGATATACGGAACCTAAAAGAACCTCAAGCCTGATAGAGGCCTCTGATCAAAATTACTGGTCTTTCACGCCCAATATGACGCTAAGGACCACAACTGTTAAAAGCGTCCATAAATAAAATCCAATTTCAGTTCGGGCTGCTCCCTATCTCCACTTCTCTCAAGAGTGGTCGCGTCGGCGTCCGTGATCTGCTCCCTCCTCAGGCCTACGCTATCTGCAGGCACCGCTGCGGTATGCTTCATCTCCTCAACGTCAATGCAGTGGCCGCACTATTCTGAGCAGGGCCTTCTTACGTGGCATCAATATCGGAGTGGTTCCTTCCACTCCCATGTGAAGCTGTACTCTTGCTGCTTCTGGACCCTATGGGTTGTCTGACCCTCTTGAAGCCTAACAGCCAAGTGAGGACGGAGTGATCAGTCCTCAGGTGAGATGGCCGACTGTACAGGTACATATGCCAGGAGCTCCCGCCGAATAACGCAGTAGTTCTTTTCCGTCTTGTAGAGCGTCTAGCCGTAGTATGCTATTATCCGCTCCTGCCCATCCTGTAGCTGGGATAGTGCGCCTCCAATACGGTTGTCGCTGGCGTCGGTGTCTACAATAAAATTGCCGTCCGCTATGGAAAATTTAAGACATTCGCGCTGCAGAGTGTTGATTTAAGCGCCTGAAACGTATCCTCGGCCTCTTCTGTCCACAGGTAAGGCCGGTGTTCTTCAGATGAGTGAGAGCCTTCAAGATGTTAGAGAAATCTCTAACGAACCGGGGGTAGTAGCTACATATGCCCAGGAAACTACGCAACCCTCGTTTGTCTTTTGCGCAGGGCCAATCTGTGAGTCTGTGTCTTTGCCGGGTCCGTGGTCACCCGGCGGTTGTTAAGACTTTGTGACACAAAACGTAACGTCCTTGCAGAAGCGTTGACATTCTTCGTATTCAGCTTCAGGTAGGCTGTCTAAAGTCTCTGTAATATCTTGACCGGTTTCTCGATATTGTCTCCAAAGGTGCTGAAAGTGGCGATGATGTCCAGATATAGCAAGCACGCATCGTAAATCAATCCCTTCATCACTGACTCCATGAGGCGCTTGAGTATTATTTATGGACGCTCTCTAACTATTGTGGTCCTTAACGTCGCATCCTATACTGGGCGTGAAAGACCAGTAATTTTTCTCAGAAGCCCTTTATCAGGTTGAGGTTCTTTTACGTGCCTTAAATCTACGACGCGGGACCACCGACTTTACTTCACTTCCGAAGGAAGCCATGCTAAAGATTTTTGCGTCCGTAAACTCCATCGCCCTCCGCCGGGTTTGAGCTCGGGAACTAGAAACAGGCATGGTAACCACTATACCACGGAGGACAAGAGTGTCCAGGTTGTCGTCAATCCGAGGTAAGGTAAAACAGCCCTTTCGGGTGAGAGTATTCAGCTTTTTATAGTCCACGCAGAAGCGCAGCTCGCCGCTCTTCACCAGGACTACAGGAGAGCACCAAGGGCTGTCGCACTATTCCGTATTTCCGGTAGTCTCATGTCCCCCAGCATATCTCGTACCTCCACTTGCTTCGCCAGAGGAACCGTGTTTTTGTTTGGCGGATAGGTCGGGTGTCGACGTGGTCGAGTACTTAGTCCGTGCAGACGTAATCACCGTTATCGTTCTCCTTGGTTTAAGGGTACCATTCTACCCTTTGGTTCCCGAGGTCTCGAGTTCCAACCCGGCGCAGTGTGATGGAATTTTTTCGTGAGTAAGAATCCTTGGCATAACTTCCTTTGAAAGAGAAGTAAAACCGGCGGTACTATGTCATAGATTTACGCACGTAAAATAATGTGAAACCTAATAAAGAGGTGTCTAAGTAAAATTCCCAGTCTTTCGCGTCCACTATAGATGGGGACGCTAACAACCATAGCAGTTAAAGAGCGTATACATAAATAAAAACTCAAATTGTAATCGCCGTTTCCTTGGCTGAAGACAAACTGGTAACTCTAAGCAGATGCCGCACCCTCTTCAGTTGTCCGAGGTCATATAGTCGGCCATCCTCTTCAGCAAGTCTTGCGACGATGCTGGCTCCTCGGGTCCGTTGCAAGCGTTACACTCGCACTTCCTTAACTCTGTTCCGATCTGGATGTCCTGATCGGTGTGCGACGGATTCAGCAGCCTCACAGGGTCTTCCGGCAAGGCAACAATGCCTTGGAAACGCATAATCCATTCAATGGTTTCTTCCGGTCCAAAACCAGTTTCCTTGACCGCTGACCTTCCAGGCGCGCCTTCACCACCTCTCTTGGGGGCACAACCACACCCTCCGTCAGGATCACCCTACAAATCTCGAATGCTAATTGGGGCGTCAGCTTGTTTCGGCCAAGTTGCAAGACCCTTGTCGACGTCGTCTCTTGGCTCCTGAAAACATCCAGTATCACTTTGTCGGCTACCGTTGCGAGAACTCCCACGGGCTCATAATGCTTCGTCCCAGGGTTAACTCTAGCAGGGCTTCCTTCCTCACAGGCAAGGAATTGCCCGATACCATCACTAGTTGGTAGGGCCGATTTGGTTTCCTTGACGGAAAGTCCTTCGCCACATCAGGGCTGACCACAGTCACTGCCGCACCTGTATCCACTAGTAGCCGTCATGGATTTCCCTGTATTCAGTAGTCCGCAAGGAGGCTGTCTCTTCTGCGCAAGGCACGCAGCGTCACTCGAGGAGATGGTGAAGAAAGCCCCAACGTGCCATTCGTTACTCCTGTACTCTTACGTTTCCCGACTGTTGGTCGACTTGGTGTCTGTAGTCCCGGCTGCCACAGCCTCAACACACACCACTTGAAGACCTTCGTCTCTGGATTGATCCTCTGTCACCCTTGTATCGTATACCCCTGTTCTTCAGGGTGGAAGCATCTGTTAACTTTGCCGCCCCTATTCTCAATGTGGCTGTCAGCACCTAGTGGGTGACCCTGTAGTCGTCGAGCATCAGAGGCAGTCGTATCTCGAGGTCATGCACCCTGTCGACAAAGGAGTAGGCCGCTTCCTGGGACATGTAAGTGGGCGGGAGGTTCACCAGAGCCTTATTCACCAACTGTTCAATTGCCAGGGCGAACTCTTGCCGCGTCTCCTGTTCTGTTGTAGTTTTGAGTTGAGCAGAGTACGGTAGGCTGTGCCCAAGGTATGGTTCCCGAACCGGTTTTCGAGACCGCCCAGATATTTCCGGATGCCGCTGACGTCAGGGTCGCATTCGAAACCTCCGGTGCCCGTCCCAGGAGGCTGGTTACCAGATTCCGGCTTCCTCTGCTGACAATAGCTTTTTGGGCGGCACGATGGTGAATTGTAGAACGGAAGACTTCGAAGGTTGATGTTTCCGTCGTATTTGGATGACTTGAGGAGCTCCGATGTGTTGCATCCAGGCGTCTCGACCTTCTTCAAGTCAAATCTCACGTCAAGCATTCCATCCACCATGGCGTTAAGTTCCCTGGCACTTCCGCCGACACTTTCAGGACATTAAGATGTTCGCCGTAGTGTTAACGCTTTGGCCGAGCTCTTCCATGTGCTTCACGCCGGCCACTTCGTCAATTTTGGTTCATAGTTACAGCTTCATCTTTTCCATTCCGGACTCTATTTTCTCTTCCATCTTCTCAATTCGGGATTACATTTTGTTCTCCACTTTCTCCATGCGGAATTCAATTCTCAGCCTCATTCCATTTTCTCCATTCCAGATTTAATGGTCGTTATATCCTTTTCCAACTTTTTGATTTCATCTAGTAATTATTTAATCGTTGCCTCCATCGTGGCAATGATACCAGTGTAACAAAGGACTTTAAATTACTGCCGAAGATTTTTTTCGTGCTTAGACGTTCACGTAATCCAACTCATCGCTGATCAGCTGTCAACTGCACACTACTCTCTCTGACTCGACTCAACTTCTGCTAGCCAGCAGCCCCCTGATATAGTCCTGCAATAAAGCGGGAATGTTCTCGATGGGGTGTCTTCTCTTGAGGAGGCTTCTCAAACATGCTGTCGGGCATTTTTGCTGAAGGGCGTGGAGCGCACATAAGGGGTTTGTTGCTTGGGTCATTATTCAACGGATTATCTGTTCTTAAGGTGACGGGCTGACCTCTCGCTATGGCACGGGCCGCCGGCACATTCGCGCATGTCGTCGCAGTAATTTCTCGGCAAGGAGACAAGTTGGTCACTCTTTGGACACCAGTCGTCCTCAGTGGTGTAGTGGTTAACATGCTAGCCTCAGTTCCTAAGCTCCCGGGTTCGACCCCAGCGGAAGCGATGAATTCTAAGGATCTAAAAAACCTTAACATGGCTTCCTTCGGAAGGGAAGTAAAGCCGGTGGTCTCGTGTCGTATATTTATGACACGTAAAGGAACCTCAAGCTTGATAAAGAGGCCTCTGAGCAAAATTTACGCTCTCTCACGCCCAATATACAATGGGAGGCTAAGAACCATAGCAGTCAAACAGCGTCCATATATAATAGTAATTTTTTTTCCGTTTGGACACCAGAGCCAAAGTCTGGTCTGTAGTAGGCAGGGGTGCCCCCCATTTTTCTGAGAGCCTAATTTACACTGTTCAGTTCCTCTTGTAGTTACTGGGAAGCTTCGCAAAAGCATTGTCTTATTGGTACTGTAGTAGCTATTGATACCGGTATACAATAAAAGCGTAAATAAATAATTGGAAAGTTAAAATCATTAAAAATTGCAATATGTAAAACATAAACTACAAACAAAAATATTTGGCAGGTATTTATTACCTGGTATTTCAATGTATCCGATTGTATCTAAACAGACTTATATAGTAAGTGTAATAACTTATATGTTCTAAACAACCACATACCTACATATAATGTTATAGTTCCTTCTATGCATTTCTAAAAATTATAATTTGATATGCCACATTATACCATATAGTATACATTTTACTTAAGATTACTTTTTGGGGGTACAACATTTTTAGATTTGCAAATTTAATATACAAACTAGTTAACAGTTACAGTACTTGACAAAAATTATAAGTGGGTTTATATTACCTGCGTTAATTTACTTCAATATTTTTAAAATGTACCCGATGGCACAAGCAGTGCCATAATCCCCCCCCCCCGCCAGCCACACGTGGGCGGCCCTGGTAGTAGGTACTCAAAACTGATTTACAACATCAGCACATCTACAAAGTACCTACTTCCTAAAGTTGTGCCATCAACATTTGAAGGTTTCCCACCACATAAAAGGTGTTTATACTTCAAGATGCAAGAACAAAAGAAAACGGAATGTTGAAATGGATGTTTCTTTTCCGAATCATCCTTCAAAGTTGTCCTCCAACGTGTCAAATTTACGACTAATGGTCTGGGCTAGGGTCGGAATAAATACCATTGTTTACTATAGATATATTATAACCATGTTAATTCTTCAGGGATATGCAACAGTATCTGTCAATAAGCTGACAACAATCATACTAATAATACTCACGTATCTAGATTACTTTCAGGGTGAATAAACATAAAACAGGTATTTCTTGTTTGCACAGTTTAACACATTGGAACACGAGAAAATTAACACAAATATGTTCGTTAACGTAAAAAATGTCCGCCATTGGTGTCACATGCGCACCATTCGACCTGGGCACTATGGGATCTTTATACACACGCAACCAGTAGTTACACCATGGCACGCCAGCGAAGCGAGTGTGCGTTGCTTAACAATTTTTATGATTCACTATTTATATCTATAAGTTGGCCAACCATTTCATTCGAGCAAAACCTAGCAATTCACTCCTTCCTTAAACATCTTGGATTATTGCCCTTTGTTAAGTTGGCAGAACGTAGCTCAAAATGTCGCCAGATTTTCCTATACAGTGTGAATCACCTAAAACTTGCACGCAAATATTTCCGAAATGGAATTGCTATTGATGTGCAGTTTTCACAGCATTGATTGGTAGTCAGCGGCTCGTACATTTAGCCTATAAACAGATTTTATAATACTGAAAAAGTGTATGTTTTGAGCAAACATACACTTTTTAAATGGAGCATTGCCTAGTTACATCAACAGAATAAAGGTAGGGTAAATTAGAATGTCAATGGTTTTGTTGCAGGATTCTGGTGCAAGGGTTTACGAGAAATCGTATTTTGAAAAAAGTTTCCACCCCGACAATTGTTTGTCCCATTCAACCTGCTTAGTTGCTGGGTACGATGCTGTTATGTTTGTATTGCTTTTTTGTTCATTGGTTACATTGTGTTTTCTGTTCCTTGATTGCATTGCGACTTTCTGGTCAGTTAGTTTATGACAGTTCAAGCAGTAAGTCGTGCGTGGAAGATGGGGTTTTCTAATGCAGAAAAAGCCGACATTATCATGGTGTATGGAGAGAGTAGAAAGAATGTAGTTCGTTCCTGCACGGTGTATGCAGAAACGTATTCCAATAGACGTCAACCATCTCGGCAATCATTTATCAACTTCTTCAACCAATTACGTGACAGTGGTACTTTAACTTCTAGAAAACGTAACAGAAACAAACAAGTGACCGCAGAAGAGGCAGAAATTAATGCTTTGGCTGCTGTTGCAGTAGATCCGCAAATTAATTCCCGCACAATCGTACGTGGAAGTGGCATAAGTCAGGAAAGTGTACCGCGCATTCTCCATCGACATCGACACGATTTTGAGAATCATGTTAACTTTTGCACAGGGCATTAAGACATGATACTCCAGTTCCATCATATCTTGTTTAGTGATGAGGCAACATTTACTAATAACGACCAGGTAAGCCGCAGAAACAAGCATTATTGGTCTGTTGACAATCCATGTTGGCTTCGTCAGGTGGAACGTCAGCGTCCATGGAGTTTAAACGTGTGGTGTGAGATAGTGAACCATTAGCTCACAGGCCCTTTGTTCATAGAAGGAACAATGAACTCGTACAAGTATGGCAGCCTCCTGACAGACCATCTGCCACAGATACTAGAAGACGTTCCTTTGCAGACTAGGAGGAACCTGTGGTACCAACATGATGGCTGTCCAGGCCATAGTGCACGAAGTACTACAGCTTGTCTTAACGGATTGTTTCCAAATCGTCGAATTGGACAAAGAGGACCTGCACCTTGGCCGGCCCGTTCACCGGATCTGACCCCTATAGACTTTTTTCTGTGGGGAAGGCTGACACTGTCTACAAGGATGTGCCAACTACACCAGTCGATATGAAACGACGTATTACTACTGCCTGCTCTGAAATTTCCGCTGAAATGCTGGAACGTGTGCAACAGTCTTTCCATAGCAGACTGGAAGCGTGTATTGAAGCTGCCGGTGGTCATTTTGAACACAACCTTTCAAAGGCTATGTTCTCTTTACTCGTAAGAATTCACAGAAGTATTGTAATTGGCTTTTGTTTTTCTTTAGTTTGTGCTACCACAGTTTGTACAAGTGTCGGTGCGTAAAAGTTTCAAAATACGATTTATCGTAAACCACTTGCACTAGAATCCTGCAACAAACCCACTGACATTCTAATTACTCTACCTTTATTCTGTTGATGTAACTAGGCATTGTTCCATTTAAAAAGTATATGTTTGCTCAAAAATACACTTTCTCAGTATTATTAAAGTCTTTTATAGGCTAAATGTACGAGCCCCTGGCTACCAATCAATGCTGTGAAAACTGCACATCAATAGCAGATATTTTCTGTGCAACTTTTAGGTGATTCACTCTGTATAACTGGGGCAATTAATTTGGGCGGGCGGGTATCCCAAATATCTTCGTTGAGGCAGACTCTTCCACTAAACTAACGTCAAATTACTTGTAGTGGAATTAGTCGATTTTATAATTATTTTCCATGTTATAGCCTTATTGACATATATGATACTGGTGTAGTCGGTGGTTCCGTAGCAGTTAAGGAGCGTCCATAAATTAAAAAAATGATACTGGTGCACAAGTGAATAATACAGTGGCGGCTTGTGTACAAAATAATGCGTGTGCTACAGTACCATACAATATTACACATTTTTGCAAATTCTCTTACCTAATGGCGAAATATGAAGTCCATACGGCGCTCCTTCCTACTGCAGAACTTATCAATCACACTGGTGTTGAATCCCTGCATCTTAGAAACTATGTTCTTCTCCATGGACAACATTGCCAAAGCAGTAAAACGATCGTGCGACATGGCATTTCTCAAGAAAGTTTTAACGCGTTTTAAACACGAAAAACATATTTCTGACTCAGAAGTGGTCATTGGCGTTGTGATCAAAATTTTTAGCACAGTTATCACTTCAGAAAATGAATCTTGCAAGCTGTTACAGATTATGTTAGAGATAATTGCACAGACCCATCAGTATTTCTGAAGTCAGATCTTGCATACAGAACACTGAGCTGTGTCTTTAACATTTTCTTGATCAGTATTGTATATGTGTCCACAGCAGTTTGAAGTTCACTCTCGGGAAACTGATTTAAAAAGTTGCTAAAACTTACCGTTTAAGGGTTTTGCTGCATCGAGTTGTCTCAAGAACTGACAACGACGTCTAGCTTCCTCAATAATGCGATCGCACACTTCTTTGGCTTCTACATTCAGAGACTCCACTTTCTGTCGTTTGCTCATTGGTTTAGAAGAAAACATAAATATACAGTCGGCTGCTTCTCGAATATCACATACACACTGAATGAATGAAGACACGGCATTTTCTACTTTAATTGCCTCAGTTGATCTAGCCTGCAGCTGACTATAAAGGATATATTAGGCATTACTCTGTAAAAGAATTCCAATCAAGAAAGGAATTTTCTATCTTCTAAATAACGCCGAAGTCCATTTGCTTCCAGGCAAGTCTTATCATGGGCAGAATTTTCCAAATCCAAAAAACACTGTAACAATTCTTCCTGATTTTCATATACTACATTAACAGTTCTGGATCTAAAATTCCACCTAGTTGCAGAGCCACCAAGAACTCTTCTGACCACCGCAGATTCTAGGGCGGCTAAACGTTCTGGAGGTCTTGAGAAAAAGGCAGGAAAAGTTGAGAGGTTAAGAATAAATATTCTCGCAGACTTATTCTGTAAAGCTGCGCGTTCCAACACTAAATTCAACTGATGTACATAGCAGTGAATATACTGCGCATTTGGAAACTGAGATTTGATTTTGGCATGTTATCCTCCAATTGCACCACTGATTACCGAGGCTTCATTGTAACTTTGGGCAATTAGTTTATGAGGATTGTCTCTGAATAACTCATTAAGCACTTTTAATATGCTTTCAGAAATCGATTCTGCATTTTGTCCCTCTGGATTTAAAAAACCCCAAAATCTTTCATATGAAAACCACTTTTCTCGTATCTAAATACTAATACAAGCTGTGACTGATGAGAAACATCTGTGATTTCATCTGCCATAACAGCCACAAAATCAGCTTCTTTCTGCAATCACCTCACGACAAACTTCTAGCATACAGTCCAGGAGTTCGTTCTGGATGGTTTGATAGTCCCTTTGAAAATATGGTTTGGGTCCATGTGTTCCTTCACAGCACTGTCAATATTACTAACTAAATCAATCAATCCTAAGAATACGCCACAATTTTCACAAGATTCAGATTCATGTCCTCTTAAAGCCAGCTCAAACGCACCACAAAACTTTATACAGCCAATAATGCACGACAAAACATGCCTGTTTCTTTCAACTTGCTAGTTATGTTTCGGCTTTGCTTCTTGATAAGCATGACTTAACTGAGTCGCATATTTATATTGCCTAAAGCTCTTAAATCTAGGAAAATGTTCAAATGCTTTACATTTTGTTTGTGTTTGTTGATAAGAACATTAATATGTCCTAGGTCTGTCACTCCCGTCGTACTCCAAGAATCACTGTTTCCAAACAGCAACCATGGAAAACAGAAAAGGGCATTTCTTTCTTGGCATCCACATATCCTTGCATGTTCGTAGATTTTGGGGTTAAACCGCCTAATGTAGGAATTATTTCTTCCTCCTTTTGCAGATTGCGTAATGTTTAGAGCTGGAGTTTGCCTCCCTAGCTGCTTCACTTGAACTTTTTCCTCTAGGGTCCTCCTAGAGAAAGGATAATTAATCAAACTACTCACAGAATTCATGTTAGCGCACACAACGAAACTATTACTGTCGTACATAACCCGAGTCAATCAAATATTTTGCCTTATTTGCTATCGAAAACAAGTGATACCAACAGTTAAAATTGTATCAGCTCCACATTAGCATCTCCAGAGATATTTCTGAGCTATTTCCGCTGGTATCATGCATAGCAGCACAGTAATTGTATCAATACCACATAGATAGCAGTAGTTATACTATGGCAAGCAGCAGGAACGCTTTTGTGCTCCAGTCGATGTAATTCTAGGTAAAAGCAGCCAATAGAAAAAGAGATTTCAGTAACACATCGATGTGTCAAGTGCGTAGATTTGTCTGCATTCCCGCCAACGAACTGAGGATCTGTGTAGCATCTAAAGCAGCACCGATCCATGTTTGTGAAGCCTGAATCCCCTCTGCACATGATGAGCAAGCAATGCTAGCACGCGGCAAATATAAAATCGGTTTAGACCAAGGGTGGCGAAAACGCCTTCCTTCCGCGAGTCACCAAAAATGCAACACGCACTGCCTCACTCAGTAGCATGTGAAAATCAAACGGACGGTTGCAGAGAGGGAACGTGCGCCTGCGAGTCAAAATAACTCGCGAGTCACGTTTTCGCCACCTCTGGTTTAGACTATGAAATGAAAGAAAATATGGCTAATAATGTCTTATAGTGTGTCCGTAGAAAATGCTTATAAAATCAAAAGGAAAGCGAATAAATTACCTTAAGAGTGAGCTTAGAACACGATGTGTTCTCGTCTATAGCTGGTGCCCAACTGCCCGCCCGTTTCCTGCCCGCCCGTTTTAGGTGTTTTAGTTATATAGGCAGATCGCGTCAGGAAGTAAACAAACGTAGCCATTTTGCGAAAAATTAGATGCAAATTGGGTACTGCCAACGTAAATGAAAATGTGAAATCAGCTAAAAATGCGATGGGCCGTTGTTACCGCTATTTGTTGTTGTTGTTGTTCTTCTTCTTCTTCTTCTTCTTCGATAGTTGTTGAAACGCAACGCATGCAAATTAACAGTGCGTACTTAATATAAAGCAAAATGGTTTGCACGGGATGTGAGAATACTGTCTTTAGCGTTCTAACTCAACACGTGGAAAGTATAATGTCTTAAAATGCTATTTGCATTAAAAGTGTACAGCATTGAGTAATATAAATGTTTTTTTGAAAGTATAGTTTTTTGTAAAGTGTTATTTGCATTAAAAATGTAAAAAAGAAGTTCCTTTAGCGGAATAGTGTTAGATAGTTAACCAAAGCTTATATAAAAAACTAACCTAAACTTAACCTTTCGTGAATTCAGAAACGTAACCTTATATAAAAAATCGAACCTAAACCTAACCTTTCGTAAATTCAGAAACGTAAGCTTATATAAAAAAAACTAACCTAAACCTAACCTTTCGTGAATTCAGAAACGCAAACTTATATAAAAAACTAACCTAAACCTAACCTTTCAGGAATTCAGAAACGTAAGCTTATATAAAAAACTAACCTAAACCTAACCTTCCGTGAATCCATAAACATAAACTTATATAAAAACTAACCTAAACCTAACCTTTCGTGAATTCAGAAACGTAAGCTTATATAAAAAAACTAACCTAAACCTAACCTTCCGTGAATCCATAAACGTAAGCTTATATAAAAAAACTAAACCTAATCTAACCTCCCGTGAATCAGAAACGTAAGCTTAGGAGCGCACGCTCGCTTAGCTCGCGTGCTTTGATGTAACCACTGGTAACAAATTAAAAAAAGGATATATATGTAATTCAGAAGCCTATGCTTATATAAAAAACTAACCTAAACCTAACCTTCCGTGAATCCATAAACGTAAGCTTATATAAAAAAACTAAACCTAACCTAACCTCCTGTGAATCAGAAACGTAAGCTTAGGGACGCACGCGAGCGAAGCGAGCGTGCTTTGATGTAACCAGTGGTAACAAATTAAAACAAGGAAATATATATAAAGTTAATTCAGAAGCCTATGCTTATATAAAAAACTAACCTAAACCTAACCTTTCGTGAATTCAGAAACGTAAGATTATATAAAAAATTAACCTAAACCTAACTTTTCGTGAATCCATAAACGTAAGCTTATATAAAAAAACTAAACCTAACTTTACATCCCGTAAATCAGAAACGTAAGCTTAGGAACGCACGCTCGCTTCGCTCGCGTGCTTTGATGTTACCACTGCTAACAAATCAAAACAAGGATATATAACCTTCCGTGAAAGCTTACATAAAAAAATCTAACGTAAGCGTAACCTTCCGTTAATTCATAAAGCACAGGTTGTCTAAGATCCCTGGGATGCACTCTGTGGTCGTTTCCGCATTCGCGGCGCTTTGGCGGCATTAATTTGTCATATATTGGCAGCATAAACATATGACATACGTGACATGTGTTGAGCTAGTGCATGGCATAATGTGACATCTGTTGGACAATATAACACATCATATTCATCGCCGTGGGGCACACTGTAAGAGGATATTGTCGGAAAATATGCTTACACAGTGATGGGGCACAACTTTCAACAAAATAACCATTGTATCACATACTGACGAGCCGCGTCTAGAATAATGTGATTTTCGGTGTATACATATTTTATTGCAGTATTGATGTTAAAATTAGAGGTTGTAGGCAGGTTTACAAGCTTCAACATCTAAATGTCACTTATATGGGGCCATTATACATCACTAAGTGCAAAACGTTCTAATACAGTTAATAACGTTAAAATAAAACTGATAAAATCTGATTTTTTAATAACTTTTATGTTCTGCATACAATTCATTAGCAGTTTACAAGCTGCTTTAACCATCAAGTGGGTCACTTAATGTTGGGCCCATTATTAATCACAGCGCAAAGAATTAACGAAGGCATTTTGTCTTAACACGATTACTAATCGTAGAAATATTTGGTACTGGTCAACTTAAAGGTATGTAAAAGGAAATTTCCAAATTATATACTACAAAGGTGCGACCAGCCTGTTAAAAGATGAAAAAACAGTACCTTATGGAACACATTTATTGTCAAAACACTTAAAGTTTAAGAAACAAGTGTACTAAATATTTAGGTTATGCTACAAAATGGTTATGTTATTTTAAGCCTTACTGAGTATTGGTTCTAAGAGCAGGAGTTGAAAGCAATTTGCTTGCCAAATTACACATTAATTGCATTTTATTGTAGGTCTTTAAATAAACATGGCGGCTCTTGTTTATTTGCTAGAGACAATACTGGAACAAAAAGACGTACTAGATTTAGCAACTCGTGGATGGATAGCCATTGTAAATCATGCATGGTGGAACCAATTGAGCAGAACGCAGTGATTGTGTGCATTTATGGATGCCTGGAAACCAGTTTAGATATACCGATACCTAGACTGGATTAAATAACAAGAAATAGCATACACAAAGGTATTCTTTTAATAGGTAACTGGAATTTAAACTTTACATCAAGAAAGCTCGGTACCTAAAGGTTTTCGGAATTTATGGTAATAAATAGTTTGTTGTGACTTATACAGGTCCCCACTCAACTAACATTTAAATCAGAAACTATTATAAATCAAGTCTTGTTGAGACATTCATTCCTTATAGTTAAAAACATGAAGTTGTTTATCCCGATTTTCCGATAATTATGCACAAGAATTTACAGTGATTAATAACTCCCAGAGAAAATGTACAAATCGAAAAGAGAAGGAATACATAATAGGGAGAATATTAATAAGAGTAGAATAGAAACTCTCAAAAAAATGTTATTTAATGAAATCTGGGACAATATAGAGGGTGGACCATTCAAGTAGAGACTGTGCAACATCGATTTATAAAGGAGAAATCAAGTCAGCAATTCAAGCTTTTATTTAGAAAACACTTATAAATCTTTAGATACCGGGGAATATAATGTAGAATTGTTCTTGAACTTATCAAAGGCATTTGATCCGTTGGTCACAAAATTCTTTTACAAAAAAAATGGAATGCTCTGGTATAAGGGGAATCGTAAATGATTGGTTTTGTTCTTACCACAGTTAAGGAAAATAATTTGTAGAAATAATTGGCAGAAATAGCACAAACATTATGAGCCACACAGTTCTACTATGCAATGTCTTAATGTAAGTGTTTCACAAGGCTCAGTACTTGCCCCTACTGTTTTTACTTAAATAAATGACCTACCAAAACATAAGTAATGTCCGATAGCTCTGTTTGCAGATGATACCAGTCTTTCGTTTAATGATCACAAAATACAAGTTGGCAAAAACATTAATAAAACAATGAGCGAACTACAGAAGTGCTTTCATTCAAATAAGCTAGCAACATCGTTTAGGCATCGAAAGAACACACACACATACTTGTCTATTATAGGTCTCGAAAACAAAATAATTCTCTATGCAAACCGTGTTAAATATTTAGGAGTGTGCATAAACGAAAATTTACAATGAAACACGCATGTTGAAAGGCTTCCGTGAAGCTGAATCAATTATGTTTTCCTTTCAAGGTAATTAGGGAAAGGGTGAGCCAAAAGACACTATTCTATGCGTATTTCCACAGTCGCCTTAGATATGGAATCAAATTTTGAGGTAAAAAAGTAGAAACTATACTTAAATTGCAGAAAGGGGCACTAAGAATTATTACATTTAAAAAGAAAACCAATTCCTGTAAAATACTATTTTAATCTTTAAGGATATTACCTTTCCCTTGTATATAAAATTAGAGGCCCTAATGTACACCAGAAGAAACCTCTCAGATAAACAAAGGTAAACATCATCATAATAGAGGAAAGAATCGTCATTTGAGCAGCATACATCATAATACCTCGCTATATGAAATAGCACCTTGTACAACTGTACTAAATTATACAACAAACTACTGTAATCAATATTAGAGATTAGTTGTTTAAAAAAATTAAATTGATGTAGAATAACTACTGCTTAGAAACTGTTTCCATAGTGTGAATGTATATTTAGACGCACATACATCATACGCATGACATATAATTAAATATTTAGTATGTTGCACACATTCATTAGTATGATCCTGACATTCAGTATTTTAAATGGTTTATGATAGTAAAAATGTAAACCTACTATCTGTAATTTTTAACCTAATCATTTATAATTTTAATTTGATAATCCTGACAATTCCAATATCATGTATATGATTTTACGGATGAATAAATGATTACATAAATATATGTGAAAAACACACATACTCTGGATTTCGTTTTAAATTTCACAACGTAGCTACAATTCGTAGTTAATCACTCACTTTGACAATTCTGTGATAGACAGCAATGATATATTTCCCGACGTTTATGGTATAATTGAGCAATCCTAATGGCTATAGCTGCAAATACGTTCAGGAACTCGATCAAGAATGAGAATACACAAGCTTGTAATATCTAGTAAGCAATGTCATAGTAAATTTGTAGAAGCTGCTAATATGTGTATTCTAATATTGTCTATGTGAGTGATTAATTACAAACTGTAGCTAGGTTGTGAAACTTAACAGAAATCAACAGCATAGTTACCAATCGTTTTAAGACAAAATGCCATCGTAAGTTCTCTGTGCTGTTATGTATGATGCACACACTATTAAGCGATATATTTGGAGGTTAAAGATTCCTAGTGAATTGTATGCAGAACATGGAAGTTATAAAGAAATTAGGTTATATCGGTGGTATTTTCACATTATTAACCCTGTTCAAAAATTATGGAGTTAGTGATGTATAGTGGGCCCATATAAATAACATTTACAATACTAAATATCCGAAAAATTAAGACCTGCTGCTGTTAATTCAAAATATTATTAACTCAGTATACTGGTTAATTTAAGTAAGCTTAACCTTTCACTGCATAGCTTAGTGTAATTTTAACGTCAGCACTTTTCTGTTTAGACGCCTTTGGTTAAGTTTTTTCACTGTTTCGCTTTGGTATGTCACCTGTCATACAAGCGAATGTTAACATATGTTAACATTCGTTGTACATGCACAGGTCTTAAAAGCTTTTCTAGAAGAAAACTGCGTATTTTGTGATCACCGCAAATACCACACTTTAGTTCTTCAAGAAATCTAACTTTTGCAGTTCTTATTAAGCCTTTAAAAGATGTTTCCTTGCAAGGTACTTAACAGTCTTAAAGTAAATTCTTATATAATTTGCACCGAGTTGTGGAAAACTCCATTTGGGTATCACAAACCTCTTGTGTCTGATTTTGCTAAGTTGGTTGGTTTGTTTCTTTTGCTTTTCAGCATTGTAGAGATTCTGCTTTAAATTCTGTAATACTGTG
This sequence comes from Deroplatys truncata, assembly GCA_030765065.1. NCBI lineage: Eukaryota > Metazoa > Arthropoda > Insecta > Mantodea > Mantidae > Deroplatys > Deroplatys truncata. The sequence continues at coordinate 302,892,351 of CM060981.1, read as the reverse complement.
TTTTAAGTATTGAGATGATCTGACTTTATTTTCTACGTTTTTTAATCAGATTTTTGTGCAGTATTTTAAAGTATTTGGGAATTACATATTGTTTTCGAGTAGAGTATTGTGTACCTGTAGTTTTCTTCATTGTTTCACAATTAGAGTGTCATTCAATGTAACATTCCGTGCACTTGATACAGAAATTTCACTTTCTTTTTGGGAAAACTTTCATTCCCGATTTCAGTGTTTCTTTTCTTTTTGTTCCCACATCTTAAAGGTTGAACACTGAAGGAAAACCATAAATACTAACGCCACAACTTTAGGAAGTAGGCATTTTGTGGATGTGCTGATGCTGTAATCTGTTTGAAATGCCTACTACAGACCACAGATTTTGGTCCTGGTGTCCAAAGAGAACCCAGCTTGTCTTCTTGCTAAGAAAATACTATGAACCATTTCTTTTTTAATTCATTGTCTTTTGAGAATACATGGAATGATAAGCCACATGCTTTTTCTTGTTTTGACTTACAGTAAGGTACAGAGCAATAAACAATTTTTATTCAATTATTGACTAAATGCAAATATTACACATTTCAGTTTAGAGACCTTAACACACACACACACATGCACACACATACACATGCACACACACTCTCTCTCTCTCTCTCTCTCTCTGAAAAAACTATTACTTAACTGAAAGATGTTGCATGTAATTAAATTATGTGCATTAGAAAACTCAAAGCAATGCGTCTCCCGCTGGTTCAGTGATTTGCAATATACTTAGATTGGTAGAGCAGGGACAAAGGGAAAGTTTCTTACGGAGTGGACTTCCATACGTATATTTATATCATATTTTGTAACGATGGAATTGTCATTCAGTATTCTATAGTTTGAATCTGTGACCAATAAAGTTCCATCTAAGTACTAGATGGCATTATGAACATCAAATATATAAACAATCTTTGAAATAAGCCGTCAAGAGTTCATTGTCTGCCACTATTGTCTGCCAGATGCTTACTGAGTAGTTGAGTGCCACTGTCAGCTAAAATTGACATTGCATAGGAACCTGTTTTGCTGTTAATTCTCTAATTCTCATGCTGATGCGCCAACTCATAATACCTAGTAAGCATTGATCTGATGCATTGACTTCTTCTTGTGTGTGTAAACAAACACAATTAGCAGGATTGGAAATAGTTGGGGAAAAGTAATTGAATTACTTATTTTTCAGTCAGTTTTACTTGAAATGTTTACGTTTTACAGAATGAGACGTTAACTTACAATTTACTCGTGAAATAAAATTGGGTTCCACTGCCGTATAAATGGACAACATGTACCCCTTTACGGGATTAATCGGTCATACGTTTTAATTGTTTTTTCCAATTTAAAATGTTCAATTGCTCCAGATCTTATCGTTTGTCATATTGTGCAACCTTCGACCAACATTGCATTGCGATTAAACTGCCATTGTTGAAAAATTAGTTTTAAACAAATGCAGAGCCTAACTGCACCATATTTATTCTTTTATTTACAACCATCATCTTCGTAGTGGCTTGCAGCATTGTTACCATAGTCATTGCACAAATTTGTGGGCTTTAAGATGTTTTTTTCTGTATACATACTTGTGTAAATGTCTGTGAATCCACCTTCAAGAGCTGCGTGGCGGTTCCTGAAGCTTCCTCTTCTTATAAGGATTACAGAGCAGTAGAAGTGAAAGTTATTTCTATATTCTGGCACTTGCAGATCCTGTGAGGTGAGTGTTCCTTTATAACATGCATCATAACATGTCTTGAAGTAAATAAAGTTTAACCTGGAGCAATATTTCAAGATTTCAACTTCCATACTCACCTTCACTGATTAATTTACTTTTCGCAAGTAGTAGATGTTTTGAAGCTTTTGTAAAGCTTTCATCCTGAGGGGTCACAAATGTTTGAGCAGACTATACTGCAAGATAGAAGTGGCTCAGAATGAGTATGGGGGAGAGTTGGCTATCAGGCCATAGTGAATTTCAGGGAAACGATTGGATCGTTTGGTTTCCAGATTTACCCAAGTTTAGGTAAAGGTTAGTTTGTGTGAGTGAGAGAGAGAATTGGATATCAATAACTGGTAATTTTTGGTGGATTATATACACTAATGTGGTTAGTTTGGCGGTTTCCTCTGTTCTTACGTAATATTAACAAAATGGAGTTATTTGTTGACATGTTCCAATGTTTTACTCTTTAAGAAAATATCTTAAAATGTTTGGGTGCTTCTGTTAGGTCTTGCTTAGGTATTCACATCTCTTCTTAAAGCTGCTATAATCCTTCCAACCCCAGAATGAGTTCTAACAAACAATGCTAGTAGTGATTTAGTAAGAAATACCTTGGGCTTGTAGGCCGTGATCTAATGGGATTCTCCTCCATCTTCCCAGACATTTCATCTACACCTGCAGTGGACATCATCGGTGGTAGTAGAATGGTCGAAGTATCCTTGTGGATGTCTCGGACGTAACTGTGATTTTTACTGCAGTATTTATCTTGGCTGTAGGCAGGGCTGTGCGTGTTGATTGGTTCGGGTTGGCCGTGGGGTGGATCTGACGGTGTGCTGGGTTTTGCTAGCTTGAGATTGAGCTTGGTTTGAATGTTTTATTTTCGCTTTTTCAGGGACTGGATGCCATATTTTGAGTAACTTTAAATCATCTTCTTTTCTGTTGATATTATGCTGATGTTTATGGATCTCAGTACCTCTATTGTGCATTCCTTTTTCCTCTGCTGTTTAATCACGTGACTTCACCTCCCCAGGATCTGTTTCAGTTCCACTTCTGGTCCATTTTGTGAACAAAACTTCCGTTTATACAGCCCTTCTATTGCCTAACGAACACGGACTGCTATAACTACTTGCCAACCTGCACCTATTTGCGATTGTAGTTTTCAAAAGTTTGTGTGGTTTAGTAATATTGTGCAGTAAAGGGATAGATTGGGAACAACATTACCTTAAAGTTCATGATTTAAGAGTGGGCAAAAAATGTTATGAAATACTGTTTGTTAGTAAAAAATTATATGTTAATCGGAGTCATCAGTTAATAGCGTGAAACCCAGCTTGGAATCAGAAGTACTGATATCACTTGAAACATATTCCAGGTATATAATCAGCCTGGGATTGCAAGGGATAGAGAAGTGCTTTCCATAACCTCTTCTATCCAAATCCCAACCTCAACCTCCTTATAACAGATGAGGCTCTGGGGATCGAGTATAGGCAGTAGAACCAGAACATCACTTGCAGAGGAAATGCTGCATGGATGAAAATCTCATCATTTCACCTGCTCAGGCTAACATCCCGCCAGGCATCTTTTTTAGATTTGCTTTCAGTTCTTACAACAGCCTTCAGATTGACTGGATGGATAACTCTGAGATAGAGTTCCCAAAGCCACGCTCCATTTTCACCCAACAGAGAAGAGATTTCTGGGTCGTCCAAAGAAGAGTTGGACACAAAACTTTCTTGTGATATTGTAACAAGCCTTTAAATCTAAGACTTGTACAGAAGAAGGAGATGAAGAAGAAAATCAGATTGGATACAACTTGGACACAAAGTTCACAGACACAGCAGTTGCATCCGATTTTAATTTAATGACATCTTTAACAGTAAGGGTATCATAACACGCAAAGAAAAATATAACTTTTGCACTGCTTTTAAGTGCTTTGTCACTTTTACGTTTAATTACACTGCTCTGACCTGCTACACACACAGCAATGATCGCAGTACTGATTAGCACGACCATTGCTTCCCTCCAATAAACAATGCCGGAATACTGATGACTTCGTGGCCATAATAATATATAGAAGCTAATTATTTTAAGTTATGCTTAAATTAAGTGATCATAAAATGCTGTTCTTATTCACCATTCTTCTTAATGAACTACAAATAAGATGATAATACACGCAGTGCGTGTATTTAAAGTTATACCTAATACAGTAACAGAATACTTTTATTGGCTTGAAAGGTTTACTGCGACAGTGAAATTTCGGTTTGTTTACATCAAGACTTATTTTCTCAAATGGGAATTCGTTATTCATTTTTTGTCTTGGATATGCAAAGAGTATTAATCTTTGGCAAAGAGAATGGTGCTCTATATAGCAACCAGCTATTAAGAGATATGTCAATTCTTAAAGGCTACTGTAATTCTACATAGCCCTTGCAAATACAAAACAAGGGGAACATAGCACGCCTTAAGCGATAGTCAAATACTTTTAGAGCTGGTCGCTATGTGTAAAATGTAATTCTCTTTGCATGTCAAGAACATAAAAAAAGAACAACGAAAGTGTAATTATTGGAAAATTCAAAGAAATAACAAGGAATATCTCGAATATGGTTCACTTTACAAAAACAATGTTTATGACATATATTGTGTGTTTTAACGAGATCTACATTTTTATGTAGTAAACTTTTGTCTATCTCTTGCGGTTTACCAGTTATGCAAAAGTCGTTCAGAATGAAGAGGACTTTTGGGGACATCCCCAGAAAATTCAAGATATACATTTTATTTGCCATAGAAATGTCTTAAACATATGATACTTTAATGAAAATCGTTGGAGCCGTTTTTCATAAAATAATTTTTTTTCGAAAAATGTTCCACGTAAGGGTGGTTTGGGGTGGGGTTTTTTTCTTGAAATATTTCATGTCGCATCCCTGGAACATTCAATCTAAATACCAAGTTTGGTGTTTATCCGACTTTTCGTTTTTGAATTATGCTGCTCACAGACAGACACACAAGACATACACACGGGCATGTTTCCAAAAATGCTTTATTTGGAATCAGGGCACCTCAAAAGATACATTTTCGGTGTTGTATGTTTTCACAAAATCCCCTCATCCTAAGCTACTCTTTACACGGAACATTTTTAAAAAAAATGGCTCAAACGATTTTATTAAAATAGCATATATTAAAGATATTTGTATGACAAATAAAATTTATATCTTGAATTTTCTGGCAATAGCCTGTAAAATCCTGTTCATTCGGAAGGAATTGTATATAATCTTGTAAAATTGGTAAGCATTAAATGATAGACGAAAATGTACTACACTTAGAATGTAGATCTTTTGAAAATACTCAATTTAAGTTGTTTTCGGGTTTACAGTCAGGTCACAATCTTGGGTTTGGTTCAAAGATTTGTAGTGGAAAGAAGAAACAGAAAACCTGAGGACCAATGGTATTATTTTTATTTGGTTGTAAACGTGAGAACAGTTGACCAATTTCATATAGTAGACCAAAAGCAGAAATGCGGATACGATATCATGCTATTTGTGTAATTGAGCCACCGAAGTCGGTGTGAGTTTCTACACCTACCGTATGAAAATAAATGGAAGCCGGTAGATCGCCGGAAGTGTTTTGCGAGAACAATGCTTTAATATTGAGTTAACTATCTTTTGTTGTTACTTATCTATGCAAGGAATGAAATATTTGAATGGAGAGATACCAATGTTTTAAGATTGAGTTAACCATCTATACATTATAACTTAGCTATGCTACGAATGAAATATATTAATGCGGTTCTCGCATGTCGTAACTATGCATTTCTTGTTTATACTGAGAAATAAGCGAACTGCTATAATTTTGTGAATCTTATAGCGGCTTTTGCTTCACAGGAATGCTGATTTGAACCAATTTGGTAAGATCGTTTCATTTTATTAATTCATATCGTATTGTTCGTTATAGTAGCATTTTAAATGTTGCTATTTTAGTTTATATTTATTGTTTCCACGGTTTAAGGGCCGGTTCATTTTATTCATTCATATATTATTTGTTATAGTACAATTTTCAGGTGTTTCTGCTTTGGTTTCTGTTCTTTGTTTACTGGTTTACGTTTTAAGACTTTTCATAATGCCTAGTAAGAAACGAACCAGTTTTAATTTTAATGTTAAGAAGTTGTTTTCCGTGAAAGCAGCCAAAGTGACTACTGGCACCTTCAGCCAGAATAACCCCATATTTGGTGAGGTTAAGAACACACAGTGCACAAGCAATTCGGTGATGGCGTTATGTTTTTCAAGTGTAATAAATATTGATGCTTGGAGTTCTGAAGTAATTGATAAAATTCCTCATTTAGGCAATGATTTGCACTTAAAATCAATTTTAAATTACGATGGTATTATGCCATATTCACCTTACTTGTGCGCTGATGAGGTTTGGCTGCAGTATATTGTAATTGATGTAAAAGTAATCTGCAATGCAGTGACAAATAATTTTGCATTACAAGGGATCATACCAAGGGATTTAGGCAGTGTGTTAAAAACATTTTCCAGTGCTATCACTACGGTGTATTTACTGCACAGTTAAAATCTATTGCTTTTCTTAAGAATAAGTCAATGTACTGGTTATTTGACACACACAGCTGTAATGCAGAAGGTTTGTACGATGCAGAAGGTGTAGCTATAGCGCTTGCTTTCGGGAACGTAAATGAGTTACTAAATTTAATGATAAAAAATTTCCCGTAGGAAATGATTTTAATGATCCATTCACATTAGTTCCTTTTGTGTTTAATGGTTCCGAGACCGATGGTCGTTCAGAACATAGAACTGTGAGTGAGGAATTAACTAATCAAAAATTTAATAAGAGAAAGTTGCATCATTCCTATTCACAGCGCACGAAAACGAGAAAGGATATCATGAAAATATTGCGTGACGATGAAGAATATAATGAATTGGAACGTGAAAGAAATAAAGCGGATAAGTGACACGCTAGGAAAAATGAAAATTACACAGAATCTGAAAGAAAGAGAAACAAAGAGTATAAACAGCAAGTCTGAAAAGATGAAGAATATAAAGAATCTGAAAGAAAGGGAAATAAATACTATATGCAGCAAGCCAGAGAAGATGAAGAATACAAAGAATCTGAAAGGAAGAGAAATAAAGAGTACATGGAGCAAGCTAGAGAAGATGAAAAATACAAAAAGTCTGAAAGAAAGAGAAACAAAGACTATAAACAGCAAGTCAGTGCAGATTAAGAATATAAATAATCTGAAAGAAACAGAAATAAAGACTATGCAGCAAGTCAGAGAAGATGAGGAATACAAAGAATCTGAAAGAAAGAGGAATAAAGACTATATGCAGCAAGTCAGAGAATATGAGGAATACAAAAAATCTGGAAGAAAGAGAAACAAGGAGTATAAACAGCAAGTCAGAGAAGATGAAGAATACAAAGAATCTGAAAGGAAGAGAAATAAAGAGTACATGGAGCAAGCCAGAGAAGATGAAAAATACAAAAAATCTGAAAGGAAGAGAAACAAAGACTACATGCAGCAAGTCAGAGAAGATGGAGAATACATGGAGTCTGAAAGGAAGAAGAACAAAGAGTATAAGCAGCAAACCAGAGAAGAGGAAGAATACAAAGAATATGAAAGGAAGAGAAACAAGGAGTATAAACAGCAAGTCAGAGAATATGAAGAATATAAAGAATCTGAAAGAAAGAGAAATAAATACTATATGCAGCAAGCTAGAGAAGATAAAGAATACAAGGAATCTGAAAGGAAGAAGAACAAGGAGTATAAGCAGCAAGCCAGAGAATCCGAAAGACAAAGAAACAAAGAGCATATGCAGCAAATTAGAAAAGACGAAAATTACAAGGAAATGGAAAGAGAGAAAAATAAAGAGCATATGAAGCAAATTAGAACAAATAAAACTACACAGAAATCGAAAAGATGAAGAATAAATCACTAAAACTATCGCAAAGAAGTAACGAGATTCTCTGTTCAAGACAGTACATCTATAACAAATTAGCACAAACAGATAACAATTCGTCAAGATTAAAATTGAATTTTATCCGAGGCAGAAAAAATGTACCAGAGCATGTTTGCTGTTGTTGTGAAGGTCTGTTTTTGAGCACTCCATTACTAAACTAAACACGAATCTGATTAAAAGAAAACAAGGTAACGACAATTTTGAAGAGTTTCTTGAAAGGATACATAATTACCCTTCTTTACATGTGTGTAGTACTTGTAAGAATTATAAACTAAAAGTTCCAAAACTGGCGACAAGCTGTGGTATGAAATTTGTGAATATACCAGAATGTATCAAGAAACTATCTCCTTTAGAGGACCGATTATGTAGTCCTTATATACCATTTATGCAAATGCGACCTTTAAAAGCCTTTGCACTTAATCCACATTTAGGAGTAAAGGGATCAGTTGTAAATATTCCAATAGACATTAACGAGTGTCTGCAAGTTCTACCCAGATCTTTTGATGATATGGAAACGATCCAGCTACAGTTAAAACGGCATATTCTGCACAAATCATACTACATAAATGAGACAATTAGACCGGCAATTGTCTGTGATGCATTGAAATACGTGCAAGAAACTCCACTATATAAGAATAATGATATCCAAATAGAGGAAATGTACTTAAAGAGGTATGAAAAACAATACACAGAAAATATGGAGTTTATCGTCGATAACAAAGCTAAAGAGGTAAACTCTTTGGAAACTTGAAGCGAAGAAGAAATTTCCTTAGATCATGACAGTGAGGACGACGAAGGAGAAGAGGTACTTTTAATGTCCAGAAACAAAATAGGAAGAAACACGATAGAGATAATAGCGCCAGGACAGGACAAAAAACCAGTCGGTTGGCATTTAATACAACACTTTGATGAACTTTGCTTTCCTAAAATATTCGCGGGCGAGCTTTTAATATGCCAAAATATCTAACGTACAGCGATCGGGCTAAATCTGAATGTAGACGAGTTGATCGCAGATCCTCCACACCAAGCAGACTATTGTTCATGGCCAAACAGAAGATAGAAAGACAATGCGTAGCCAACATGAATATGTGCTTGAGGAAAACTAAAAGGCCCTCGACTAGCATTAATGCAGGGAATTTACTAAATCAAGAATTTGTCAATAATTTAATTAAAGTTGACAGCGGCTACCAGTTCACCAAAGAGATCCGATCCAGTCCAGCATTCTGGGAGGAGGAGAAGAAGAAGGATTTAATGGCAATGATCAGGCAGTTAGGAAAACCGACTTTGTTTGTTACTGTGTCTGCAGCAGAAAGCAGGTGGCCCGAACTGCTTACATCGTTATACTATATGCAACACAATAAGAAGTTAACTACAAAAGAAGCACTTGAAATGAGCAACAGTGAAAAGACGTTGTTGATTAGAAATGACCCTGTTACGTGTGCTCGATATTTCGACTATAAGATTTCATCTTTTTTAAAACTTCTTACTGCAGAGGACAGTATATTTGATGAGCATGTTGTTGAGGATTATTATCAGAGGGTGGAATTTCAAATGAGAGGCTCCCCCCATGAACACATGTTTTTCTGGTTGAAAGATTCTCCGAGTTATAATCCATCAAATCAAGAATCAATCAAAGAAGTTATACATTTTATTGACAAGTATATCACTTGCGAGTACAATGAACATGATCCTTACATTGCTCTTCAGAAGCACAAACACACACACACACACACACACTTGCTACAAAGGCAGGAAAAACAAAATGTCATGCAGGTTTCATTTTCCTTTACCTATGATGCCTAGGACCACTATTTTAACTCCATTATCAGAAGTTGAAAACAACAACGAAATAAAAGACAGCCTGAAAAAGATAAATAATTTGATGTGTTATTTTTATAAAAAGCTAGAATCCATTTCTTTCGAAGAAATTTTAAAGAAGCTTAACATTACTGAAATACAGTACATGAATGCAATAAGATCATCTTTAAAGCAAACACGTGTGTTCCTAAAAAGATCTAGCCTAGAAGTTGGTATTAATGCTTACAACAGAGATATGCTGCATTTGTTCGAGTCTAACATGGACATACAACTAGTTCTGGAACAGTACGGATTGGCTACTTACATCATAAAGTATATAAGCAAGGTAGAGTCAGGATTGTCGAAACTTCTGAGAAACGCAGCGAAAGATGTAGAATCAGGAAACCAGAGCTTAAAGGAAAAGTTCCGAAAAATATCCAACGTGTTTTTAAACAGCAATTTAATGTCAGCTCAGGAAGCAGCTTATTGTGTACTTTCTCTCCCTATGCCAAAGAGCATCAGGAAGGTCATCTTCATAAATACTAGTCCTTCACAAGAACGGGTGGTGATGCTGAAGAACAGGAGAGCTTTGGAACAACTGCCGGCAGATTCAGAAGATGTTTATATGCAAGATGTTATACAGAAATACTGTCGACGTCCAAAACATTTAGAGCATGTGTGTTTAGCAGAATTCGTGGCTAATTATTATAAACCCTACAAAAGAATAATTAATGAAATGAACGATGATGAAAATGCAAAAACTGGATAAAAGAAAGAGGAAAGCCTGCAGTGATTAGATACAGGAGATACAAGCTGGTGCAAGATCCCGACAATTATTATCGAGAGCAAGTGCTTTTATTGATGCCATTTAGAGATGAGATTCGTGACATAGATAGCAAGAATTGCTACGGATTGTATTGCGCTAGCTTGGAAGAAATCGAAAAAAATGGAAAGAAATTTTCTATTAAAACAGATGAAGCACTGGAAGAAGCCTTGCAGACGGTTCAGAATAATATTTTTGAAAGTGATAGTTCTTATGATGAAGAACTTCAGAACGAAGAACCAATAGAAAAAGTGGACATTTTGGAACAAGGCGGCTTGGAAGGCACTGATAAACAAGACATAAACAGATTCACAATTCCTAGCAGAGTAGCTCGAGAAAAAATGTTTGAATTATTGAACAAATTAAACGGAAAGCAGAGAGAATTCGTCATGCATTTACTAAACAGTTTTAAAACTAACAGACTGCCAATGAGGATATTTCTAAGCGGCTCCGCTGGTGTAGGAAAAAGTACGGTGATAAATGCTGTGTATCAGGTGATAACGCACTATTTTGACAGCTTACCCGGAGGCGATAAAGATAAAATAGCAGTACTGCTATGCCCCCTTCAGGAAAGGCAGCCTTTCTGATTAACGGAGTCACATTGCACACAGCTTTCGCTTTACCTGTGACACAGTTTGCAGGCAACATGCCCGCCCTATCCAGCGACTTAGTCAATACTATTAGAGAGAAATTATTTAATCTGAAATTGTTGATTATTGACGAGATATCCATGGTTGGAAGCGGAATGTTCAGCAGAGTCGATAGCAGGCTGCGACAGATAATGGGAATTGATCTTTCATTGGAGGAGTTTCGGTACTAACAGTCGGCGACCTCCGTCAGCTACCACCTGTAATGGGCACTCCAATTTATAAGTTTGCTTCAAATGAATTTTCTTCCTTATTTGACAGAAATCCTCTGTGGGATGAGTTCGAATTCTATGAATTGACGGAAATAATGAGGCAAAGAGATAAACTAGAATTTGTGAAAGTCTTAAATAATTTAGCCACTGGAAAAACAAGCACTAGCGATATTAGCTTAATAAATTCTAGAACAGTGGAAACAAATGAAGTACCAGAGAGCGCGATAAGATTATTTACAAGGAACGTAGATGTACAGGAGTACAATGAAAAGAGAATAACAAGTCATAATGCAGAAGAGTTTATATCGGTAGCAAGAGACTTTATTATAGGAAAAATATCTGAGAGCGCTAAAAATGGCATTTTGAATGCAGTTAAAAACAGGGAAGCTAACGGAAGTTAATGGACTGCCTCATGAATTGAGGTTAAAAATCGGTATTAAATACATGATAACCAGGTAGAGGATGGTTTAGTCAACGGAGCTTGCGGGATACTCAAAGAAATTGCTTTGAAACCCAATTCCAGCGAACCTAATATAATATTCTTAGACTTTGGTGATGAAAATGTGGGTCGAAGAGCAAGAATGGCACGATGTACATATATGGAAAACAAAAATGTTAACATAAATTTAACTCCATTAGATTTAAAAAGGCAAATACTAAATATATCAAACAAATTGGAACAACAGGTAATTCGAATACAGTTTCCGGTTGTCTGTGCGGAAGCATTAACTGTCCAAAAAGTCAAGGACAAAAATATAAAGAACTATGCATTGACTTGACAAAATGCAAAAGAATAAGCAGATCAATGCTGTATGTTGCTTTGAGCAGAGTGACCACTTTGTCTGGGTTATCCTTATAGGTAAATTTAGACCTCCTCAGGCTCCTAGAAGCAATGATCCTATAATAGCAGAAATGGATATATTAACACAAGAAAGGCGTCTAAGGTTGTCTTAAAACACTTTAAGGGAGAGCGGAGGAATAAAAATCATCTATCAGAACGTGAATTCACTGCCGAAGAAAATAGATTGTATAAGGTCAGATCAGTGGTATAGTAATGGAGACATTAATATTTAGTGAGACTTTAGCCTCACTTCAACATAAACTATGCATAGATAGTTTCAATGAAAAGTTAAGAATTGCATTTTCAAAAACCTCACGATGAATATCCATATATGTGAAAAAAGAGTTTCAAATTCAGGATGTCAATTACGTTAATAGAACTGATAATGAAGGTCATATTGATTTAATTTCATTTCAAATTAACGAGCACTACGTAGTCTGTGGATACAAGTCTTCTGGAGCCAAAAGTAATGCCTTTGAAGTTAGTATGAATACAATTGTTTTAAAGAACATCAACTTAGAAAATAAAATCTTACTAATGGGAGATTTTAATTTCGACATTTACGAGCAAAAGAACAAATATATTTCAAACTATTTGAATAAACTTAATTTAATAAGCAAGCTGCATCAGAACATTTCAACAACAAATTTTAATACTCAGATAGACATAATATTTTCCAACATCGACATTTCTGCTGGTGTGTATGAAACCGTTTTCTCTGATCATAAACCTATATATGCAGTTTTGCCGGATGAAACAATACGAAGTGAAAGTCAGTGATTTTAAAAAAGGCCTGTCTACTCTATGCACAAAGCGTAATCTAATGAAGTAGAAAGCGCAATGCCTTGTAAAATTTGGTTAGTTTGTTAACACATAAATAGTTTTTAATGATGGTATAATGATTTTTGTTACATATTATCGCTACCGAGGCGGACACCAAGAGCCGGAGTCTAAGAATGCTATGAGGTCCAATCTTAGGTGAAGGTGACTCGAGTATCAGTCCTTGCTCGGCAGGTTAGGTGCTGTCACAGAATGGTTACAAGAGAAGGCTCAAGAAACGAAATACGCCGGAATTCCCAGTTCACGACAGTAATACCGAAAGAGCCTGCACATCCATCTACTAGGTTCGCAAAGAGCTTAGAATTTTATCAATTACTGCCTGATAAAGACTGCTCCAGAAAATATTTATAACTGTTAAAGATGATATTCCTACAATATCTGAGTGGGCACTGAAACAGCTAGCAAGTACCCTGACTGAGGTTTTCCACGGTTTTCCCCAGTCTCGCAAGGTGAATACCGGGGTAAGTGTCTACAAGTGGTCCGTGGCCAGGATATACCAACACTATAATGAAACCAACAACGTTACAGCTGCAGCCATAATCGTTGTTTTATTAAGGAAGTTATCGTCATATATGTATTAACATTTCAAAAGAATAACTCTACAATTGTATATTATGTGTTTTTCTTCTGTTAAGAGTTTAATACCTGTTAAATAAAACATCTGTGAAGATTATGAAATGTACATAACTTGCTTCTGCAGATTGCAGTTCAACTTATTTATGTCTTTCTTCACAACTACAACTTAGCTGAAATCACTTCTATGCACATATTAACTAACTCGATTAACTTAATACAAATAATAGAAATTAACTGAAATGTTGATGGTGTAGAGAAAGTTATGTGAATGTAACACATCAGATTTTTTGTGCAATAACACTGTCTATCTCTTATGGTTTACCAGTTATGCAAAAGTCCTTCACAATGAACTCTTTTGGAGACATTCCCAGAAACTTTGAGATATACATTTCATTTGTCATGAAAATATCTTAAACATGTGACATTTTAATCAAAATCGTTAGAGCCAGTTTTGAGAAAATTAAAATTTTCGAAAAATGTACCATGTAAAGGGTAGTCCAGGGTGGGGGGATTTTCTTGAAAACTTTCCTGTCGTATCTCTGGAAGATATTGAATCTAAATACGAAGTTTGGTATTTATCCGACTGTTCGTTTCTGAGTTATGCTGTTCACAGACAGACACACAGACACACACGGACATGTTTCCAAAAATGTTTTTTTTTGGATTCAGGGGGCCTCAAAACATATATTTCCCGTGAAATCTCGGTATGGAATTTTTGGGTGGAATACAATACTTCCCCTACTTACTATACGTAGTAGAGAAAGTAATTAAAGATATAGAGAAAAGATTCGAAGCAGGACAGAGTAGAAGGAACTGCGTAATTTTCAATGTCAGAAGAGTAGGTGCGGGAGCATGTAGCCAGAGGTCTCTCACACGTACACAGAAAGCTGGACGTTACATGGCGTGAGTGTAGCGAACCTATAGTGCCAAGTGGGTCTGGTCCCGCAACACGGCCCAGTTGACGAAACAGGACAAGACGGTGTGTGGCAATTAGCGAGCTATTACGGTGCACTGTAGTGGTGTTCTTCATTGCAGCATGGCCCGTAGACACCATTTGGATGACTTCATACGGGGAAGAATATCGGTAAACTGGAAAAAGGGCGAGGTGTGACGAGTGTTGCTCAGGTGTTTGGAATTGCTCACAGCATTGCTTCACATGCATGGGGAACCTTCCAAACCACAGGCACTGCTGTCCATAGAAGAGGTGGTGGTCGACCACGCTCAACTACAGTAGCAGATGACCGCTACATTGTGCAATATGCAAGAAGGGATCCACGCCAAACAGCGGGTGTAATTGCAACCACATTTAACAGGTCAGTTAGGCACGCAATCTCACGATATGCAATGGCACAGCGACTACACAGAGGTGGTCTCTTTTACCGACGGCAGGTGCGTTGTGTTCCATTGACATCCGCACATCGGCGGCACCGTTTACGATTGTCCCAAGAGCATCAAAATTGGACCAACGAGGAATGAGGTCGCGTGCTCTTCTCGGATGAGAGCAGATTCAGTCTAAGTAGTGGTTCTCGACGTGCCCTCATCTGGCGGGAGGTGGGAACACGTAATGAACCCAGGAACATCCTTGAACATGATCGTTTTATGGTTTGGGGAGGCATAATGTTGTATGGGCGCACCGACCTCCAAATCCTTGAACACGGTACGATCACTGGTCAACGTTATTGTGATACTGTACTCCTTCACCATGTGCGCATTTTCAGAGGTACAGTCAGCCCTGACTTCATTTTTATGGATGACAATGCGCGACCACATCGAACAGCGCAGGTGAAGGATCTCTTGGAACGAGAGGATATTCGGTGAATGGACTGGCCTGTCCGTTCCCCCGATTTAAATCCCATCGAACATGTTTGGGATGCTTTGGGGAGACGCATTTCAGCACATCCATATGCACTAACGACCATCCAACAGTAGTCAACAGCGCTGGAGGAGGAATGGAACGCCCTACCACAAGAGCTGCTTACCAACCTTGTGGCCAGCATGGTAGTACGATGCAGAGCATGCATTGTTGTTCATGGTGAGCATACGCCCTTTTAAGCACCATATATCTGTTTCTGTAATTCTAGAGAGCCATCATGTGTCCTATTGACTTTAGTGTAGCTTATGATATGTGAATAAAAGTGGCATTTCTGTTCGTCTCATTGCATATTTCGTTTAGTTGCTTACTGGAGCATACCGTAGAAGTTCCCTCTATGTATGATTCAAGTTTCATTGAGCAATGTTACTTGGCAGTGTCACAGTATGCGAAGTTTAATTTCGTCCTTATGTTTTGCACACCATGTATATAACATGAGTTAACGCCATATTAGAATTGCAAATAAAAGAGATGTACAATACTTGACACATACGAGGGCAGTCCCAGAAGTGTCCGATCTGACGTATATATAGCGGTTGTTTCAAACAAATGACTATGGTAGAAAGTGCCAAACTTATAAATCTTAACTCTGAAGTTTGATGATGCTACGTCGTTTAGTAATTATTTGACAGCCATCAATAGTGAACCCTCTCGGCGAATTTGTAAATATGTATAAAACTGGTCATCGTTATGGGATACAATATTTTCATTTGAAAGGTCCTAGTCCAACTGATATTAAAGCTGAGCTAGATTCTACTCTGGGGGATTCTGCTCTTTCGTTTACAACAGTAAAGTGTTGGGTGGCAGAGTTTAATTGAGGCCGTACGAGCTGTCAAGACGAATATCGCAAATGAGGTGACCACGCCAGAAATAGTGAAGAAAGTCCACAAAATGGTATTGAATGACCATCGACTGAATGTGTGTGAGCTAGCAGACAGCGTAAGCATTTCAAAAAGTGCTGTACATCGCACACTAACTGAAAATGTAGACATGAGAAAGGTGTGCGCAATATGGGTGCCGCGTTTACTCACAATCGAACAAAACCAGCGTCGTGAGGATGTTTCAGTCGAGTATTTGGCGATGTTTCGCTGCAATAAACGCGAGGTTTTGCGTCGATTCATAACCATGGATGAAGCATGGGTCCATCACTTCACACCTGAGACGAAGGAACAATCGAAACTGTGGATGAAAGGGGAGGATCGGCTCCAAAGAAGGCGAAGACAGTTCCATCTGCAGGAAAGGTCATGGCGTCAGTCTTTTGTGATGCGCGTGGGATAAGTTTCATTGATAATCTCCAAAAAGGTAAAGCAATCAATGGCCAGGATTAGGCAAACTTATTTCAGCGTTTGAATGATGAAATCAAGCGAAAAAAAACCGCATTTAGCGAAAAAGAAGGTTCTGTTTCATCAAGAGAATGCACCAGTTCACACATCCATTATCGCCATGGCAAAATTAATAAGTTAAAAGTTCGAATTGCTTCCTCGTGCACTCTATTCTCCAGACTAAGCCCCCTCTAATTATTTTCTGTTTCCAAAATTGAAGAAATGGCTTGGTGGTAAAAGATTTATCAACAGTGAAGAGCTGGAGTTTGCAGTTGATGGCTATTTTGCAGAACTCGAGGGTTCTCACTATAAACAACCGCATTTAGTGAAAAAGAAAGTTCTGTTTCATCAAGAGAATGCACCAGTTCACACATCCATTATCGCCATGGCAAAATTAATAAGTTAAAAGTTCGAATTGCTTCCTAGTGCACCCTATTCGCCAGACTAAGCCCCCTCTAATTATTTTCTGTTTCCAAAAGTGAAGAAATGGCTTGGTGGTAAAAGATTTACCAACAGTGAAGAGCTGGAGTTTGCAGTTGATGGCTATTTTGCAGAACTCGAGGGTATCGAAGCTATTGAACATCGCTGGGAAAAGTGTATCGAGCTGAAAGGAGACTATGTAGAGATAGAAAGAAGTTTTTCCCCAAAATGTTTGTTTTCTTTGTTAGGTCGGGTACTTCTGGGACAGCCCTTGTATATCATTGTTGTGTTTACATTAAATTAAGATTTTCGGAAAACACTATGTAAAAGGTTTAATATTTGCAAAGAATGCTTATATTATGAAAAATCAATTATAGTTTGTGTAATGTAAGGAGAACAAAAGAAAAAAATTAAATAGTGTAAACCGAGAAAATCGTTAACAAGAAGGAACTAAAACGTTGCATTCGCAATATTTTAAACGCACTAGGGAATGAAAAAGTCAATATCAGAGAAAACTTAATATGGTAATGTGTTAGAGAATTAATTTATATTGTAAGTAATGTGCTTATATCAAAATAAAGTTTGTTTAACGTAAAGAATTAGTGTCTAAGTTATGATCTATTTCGTTACAAGTAGCAAGCAAGTTTGTATGTAAACAACATGTGATTGTTTTATTACCTTAAGAAAATTTTCGCAAAGAGAAGACATCTTGAAGAATGCTCAAAGAAGATTATTGCAATTATAACGCATATTGCATTGTATCATATGCCAAAATGTTTTTCTATGAAGCTTTATGAAATACAGAGAATCAGCGATCAAAAGAGATCACTGCAGTAAGTGTAACTGAAAAACAAAGGTAAATTATGTTCTACATAATATTATTCAGTTTTCTGAAAGAAAATAAATCACATTTCAGTGAAAATCATTATTATTGCTATTAATGATTTAATTGCCTTACCTTTTCTAAACATGCAATAAAACCCTTAAGAGAGCAAGCTGCTCACCACTGAGCTAAAAGTATTTTAAAACCACTTAAAATACACCGGACATACTTAGGAAATTAAAATGAAGCTTCCACAGAATTGTAGTAGTATAACGCACACTGACACAGTTCAACAATCACTGAGTTGAGCTCATAATCCGCCAAGAATCACTTCTCCCACACCATGCAAGCGCGTTAATACCAACTCATTTGTTGGAGCATTAATTTCAAATTAGGCAGTTGCAGTGTAGTTAAGTGTACGGTGCAACGGGGAGCTTCCAGATCGAGATCAAAGAGCCAGAGCAGAGATCAGAATCCCAGAACGTACTTAAAACCCAGCTACAAATCTTATTTATTTGTTACTCTATAAATATTTGGGTCTCATCAATATAACTTTGGTGAAATATTTGTCTTTAAAAATGTATTTAAGCATAAGTTAGTAAAACCTTATTTTTAAAACATCACGGTAATCTGTGTTTATGTCACATTGACAGTAAAAGCATAATATAAACAGAATTTTCCAAGTGAATAAAACCCGTAAACATTTTAAAAAAATATTGTATTTTACTTCCACCTTCCCTAAAAAATAAGACATTTATTTTTAACGCATTGCATTCCTATATGATCTTATTTGATTATTTTTCACATAAAATAAACTGCTAGTACACAACTATAATGACAATGAATTCTCGGCGACTTATTTCAAATGTTGTTTAACTATTCAATTTTTATGATGCTATAATGCACCTAGATTGACCATTATTGTTTGTAGATTCAAATTAAGCAATAATAAGTGTTTGACACTTACGTTGTTATAAAATATGACCAAAATATACATACGGAGATCCACCCCAAGTTAGTTTCCCTTTCTCCCTGTTATACCAGTTAAAGTATATCGCAAATCACTGAATCGGCGGGAAATAAATGCATTGTTTTGAGTTTTCCAATGAGAGCAGATTTCATTACATGCAACACCTTTAAATTAAGTAATACTTTTTGCAGTGTGCATGTCAGTGTGTTAAACTCCTTAAACTAAAAAGTGTAATACTAGCACTTAGTCAATAATTGAACAAAAATGGTTTATTGCTGTGTACCTTACGGTAAGTAAAGGCAAGAAAAAGAATGTGGCTTGTCATTCCGTGCATTCCCAAAGTACAATGAGCTAAAAAGGAATGGCGCTCAGTAATTTCTCGCCAAGGAGACAAACTGGCCTCTCTTTAGACACCAGGACCAAAGTCTGTGGTCCGTAGTGAGCATTTCAATGAAACTGGTTGCAGCATTAGCATATGTACAAAGTTCCTACTAGTCGTCCTCCGTGTTCTAGGGTATAAACTATCTCTAGTTCGCGAGGTCGCTGGTTCAAAACGACCGGAGGGCAATTGATTTCTTCCCTTTGTAAAAATCCTTAACATGGCTTCCTCCGTACGGGAAGCCGGTGGTCCCATGTCGTAGATTTACGGCACGTAAAATAACCTCAAGCCTGTAAAGTGGCCTCTGAACGAAATTTCCTATCTTTCATGCCCAAAATAGAATGTGACGCTAAGAACCATAGTAGTTTAAGAGCGTCCATAAATAAAACTCGGTTTATTTTTAAACTGCCTACTTCCTAAAGTTGTGCCAGCAATATTTGAAGGTTTCTTACCACACAAAAGTGCTCGTCATCACGATGCGGAAGCAAAAAAAAACCAAACACTGAAATCGGAAGTACATTTAGATTTTTTCTCTTCCAAATCGTACGTTGCAAAATTGTTGTCTATCGTGTCAAATTTACAATTTCGGCGTTGGCTAGGTAAAAGTACCACTGCTTACTATATATTATAGGCGTGTTAATTCTTCAGTGAGTACATAACACAATTTTTAATGTATTCATATTTTATTACTCTATATGTTATTAAAATTAGGAGTTGTAAGCAAAGTTTACAAGCGTTAGTATCTGAATGTCACTTATACGGGACCATTACACATTACTAACTTCAGAATTTTTATAAGGCCTTAATAACGCTAAAATAATATTGATATAACCTTATTTCTTCATAACTTTCATATTCTGCATACAATTCATTATCAATGTGTACAAACTATTTTTAACTATGTCACTCATGTTGTGGCCAATATACATCACAGCATACAGAACATGGAGGTATCCTGTCTTTACATTATTAGTAAATTCAGAAAAACACAAATACGCTCGATTTCTAAGTTTCACAGCGTCACCACAATTCTCAATTAATCACTCACTTTGACATTTCCCAAATACATACATGCCAGAGGCAGCTTTGCTGACTTGGGAGTGTGATCGAGCGAACCTAGCGGCAGTAAGAGCAAATACGTCCAGGCACGATCAGGAACAAGAATACACCAGCTTACAGTATCTAGTAATGAATTCTCGTATTAAGCACATGTGCAGGACTGTGTGTCGTCTGCTTGTGCAGACATGCGCACGCAAACACCTCAGGCGCTGTCCGTAGAGCCTTCTAACCTTTAGTAGGTAGAGTAACCTTACTGTAGTAGTTAGAGTAGGGTTGCCAGTTTGACGGACTTTCCGCCAAAATATTTAACAGATTGACTGATTTCTTTGACGGAAACTATTTGGAATAAATTAGTCTTTTAAGCGATACTGCTGGTTTGTTTTAAAAAATATGCTGTATTTTTTTTAAGAATCCTTACGCATACCGGTCATTTTTGTATTCTTCTGCAGAGACCATGATATATTTAGAAATTACTTGAGTTGCATCGCAAGTTACTCTGATTGTGCATCAGGGTGTTTCGTCATACTGCCTAAGGCATATATTAGGTTAACTTGACATTCCGGGTATTCTCTGTCTGTACACTGAATATGTTCATATTGCTGGGCCAGATGTTCGTGATAAAGTATAAATAGTAGCATGGGATTTAGTATCCATATTAGCTGTTTCGCAAGCCTGCTTTCTTCAAAATAGCTGCCTAATATATGTTTTTTTGTTCCCACTTCCCACCTCTGGCCACTCAGAAGGTGGACAGCGCTCTCTTCTTCTATTATTTTCAGATGGACAGACCTACTCGACAAACCAACCCTGTTTCCAGTGTCACACTTAGTAAATTGTTATCTAAATTAATATCGTCCATTCAGGCTAATTAATTCCAACTAACTTATTTTATGCATGGGTACGCCATAGTCCAGTGGAACGCTCGGTCCATAAAGCACAGATTGCCGGATTTATAATATTTAATGACGGAACGCCGGGTTAACATTATCGCATGGCAAGAGACTTGGCTGTCTCCGCAACAGAAGTTCAAATGGACACCGCTTCAAATTATACGAAACCACAGACAAAGCGGGGGGAGGTGAGGGTGTCGTGGGTTTAGTTCACACTTCGCATAAGATTCTTTCAGCCTATTACCAGTTATGACGAACAGTTTCAGGCTCTTCTCAGATTTCCTTCTTTTCGACTCCTCGCGATCTACAAGACCCCACAGCGTCTGTTGGGGCAAACCATATTAACCTACTACCGGATTTGAACACCATTATTTGCGGCGACTTTAAGCTTGGTCTTACCCCATCAGATCCGCACCACCAATCATCACCTATAATTCCTTCACCACTTACTCCATAATGACTTCCTCCTGCTGAACGACGACAACCCCACGCGCTTCGGCTCCTCTTCGCAGCCGTCCACCTCACTCGATTTGACTTGTCTCCCCCCTTAGACCTCAAATATCCTGGAGGTTAAACTAGACTCCGTGGGTAATAACCACTTTCCTATTTGTATTACCTTGGGTAATTATTTCCTGTCGGCGTAACCTGCCGTTGTACCACCACCTATACTACCTGACTGGCAACAATATACCCAGGCACTGACTGCGGAAGTGACGACCTCTACTATCTTACATTCCTCTACCAAACCGCTGGATCAAGTAAATCCCATAGTAGCAACGGTCTTGGACCGTTTCTCTCTTTCCCACCCTCCCAGCCTCCGTAACCGACGGTATAAACCACAGTGCTGGACGGTTGAATGTTCCGCCGCGGTGGCTAAACGTCGAAGTCTTTTACGTCATCCGACTACCACGACTACCTTTTTCGCACTTAAAGCCCAATGTGCACAGGCCCGTAGACTTCTTCAATTCTACAAACACAAATGGTGGGATTCCTTCTGAAATCTACTCAGTCCCCTTATATCGGTCTCCGAAATGTGGAGGCGGTTATGTTGGTTCACGGGACGATAATGAACTCTGACGCCCCCAATTTGCTTTAACATACCGACGCAACAGGAATTTTTAGAGCGGCACATCCCTGACACAGTAAACCTCAGAGCTTCTTTACAGGAGCTGGACAGTCCGACAGAGTTTCAGAGTGTACACGGGATCTGGTGGCTCCAGTTGACCTTTCCGAACTTGAGTGGCCCTCAGGTCGTACAGTACGACAACGGCTCCTGGACCCTACCGACTGACATACTCCATGATTACTCACTTTCCTCTTGAGCTTCTTCTGTTAATTGTCCGCGGTTACTCTCACATTTTGGTATCAGGTATCATTCCTTCCTCTTGGTGCTTTCTTCTGCCTGTTTCTTCTTCCCATTTTGAAACCTGGCAAATCAGGATTGACGACCGCACATTACAGGTCAATAGTACTTGCGAACACATTGCGCAAACGTTTTGAACGGATATTGAAAACCCACATTTCTTTTTTACTTGGAAAGCTATGGTTGCTGAACCAAGGGCCAATACGGTTTCCGATGACTTTTCTCCACGTGCTACAACCATCTTACTCACTACATATAGGTTAATTGGCATCGGCGACATAGTCTGCTTTCGCATGTTTTCAATGCCACCCAAGCTTATGATTCGGTGCACCTTGACCTACATGTATCCATATTACAGCAACCTTCTCTTCCTTTGCCATTAACTCGTCTCATTTGCACGCTCTTTAGCGATCGTCACATTCAATTACATCCCGTTACTCTTACTCCACTGCCCGACACGCTTATCCCGGTCTACTCCAAGGTACTTCCCTCAGTCCTATCCTTTTTCTTTTTTATATACACGAACTTAGCTCGCTCCCCTTCCGTATAAGCCATATTCTCCTCTATGCTGACGATATATTGTTGTACTCGCCAGCGTACAGTTCGCCAATGGTGCCCTCCAACACGACTTAGACCTGCTGGTGACGAACCTTTTCAGACTGGGACTAAGTCTGAATACGGAAAAAGTAATTCTATACTTTTCAAAAGTAGTACCCTTCTCTTACGCTCCGCTCTCCACATTCAAGGCGCTCCTTTACGACTTCAGTCTACGATTAAATTTCTCGTGTTCACCTGAACCAAAATCTCTATTGGAAACACCAAGCCATCCACTTCCATTCTCTTCTATGTGCAACCAGCTCCATTTTCCACCACACACACGAACGACGCTGGGGAGGCCACTCCTGTTGCACCCGGGTTCAACCCGGCGGAGGGCGATGGAATTTTTCGGGCGTAAAAATCCTTAGCATGGCTTCCTTCAGAAGGGAGGTAAAGCCAGTGGTCCCGTGTCGTACATTTACGGCACGTAAAAGAACCTCAAGCCTGATAAAGAGGTTTCTGAGCAAAATCATCGGTCTTTCATGCCCAATATAGAATCGGACGCTAAGAACCACAGCAGTTAAAAGGTGTCCATAAATAAAACAATTTAATTTTAACCCCTTGCTTATTTCTACCCTTCCGAGCTTTATGTGTGTCGCGACTGGACTGTGATCCAATGTGGCAACGGCATACCCCAAGGCATGGCAATGCAAAATCACCTCCATCCTCTACCAGATCCGAAAGTTGATTTTAGAGCTTTGTGGTAAGGTACAGCGGGAAATCGTTCGTCCTCTTGGTTGACGCCCTCTGCTGCAGTGTCCGCTGCTCAGTAGCTGATGATTCTTCCATTCTTAATAAATTACCTAGCTAACTAATTTCACTGGTCTTAGGGTTTCCGTAGGTGAGGCAAATTAAAATACACTGCATTTCCCTTAAAAATGTGGTTTGATATCAAATAAATACTTAGGGGCGGCTAGCTTTTCCCATCTTTAACAATCCCCAACATAATAATAAATTAAAAAGCTAATTTAACTGCATACGCTTCCCAACCATATGCACACACGTGCATCCGTCGTCCAGAGAGTATAACTGTGTGTCGACGAAATTATATAAGAGTGTGAAAATCTGGGACTTTCTTCCCCCTTTTATACCGAAACCTAGTGATGCTTACCTTCGCGCCTTAAGATTTATCGACATTTCTAATTGGTCCTCAGACCGCGTTACCTTATTATGTATGAAAATATTCTGCTCCAAAACGTTTCACACACGCGTGCTAGTGACGCGTCTGGGAGCAGATTCAGTATCTCACTCTCTTTCCTTTCTATATCTGTCTGTCTATTTCTTGTTATTGCTTCAAGTTCCTTTTCCATTAGCTTAGTGAAAGGTGTACTTCTACCTAGAATTAGCTAGCTCCCCCGTTCCTTACTTATCTAAGTTACAATCTGCTTTATACATTTCTTGGCTGCTAAATATTCTGACATCTTTCTTGCTGATTATTACGTACAATTCTTGTTTGATATTGAGTTATATGTCTATAGGTATATATGTGTGTGGTGTATTCCCTTTCAAATGCCCTGCAGCTATGTTGCTAAAATTCCAGCATGGACATTTTTGTAACGTAGATGAATGCACACAAAACATGACAAATGTACAGTATATAGATAATCTGCTTGAAATTAACAATAGGAGAAGTAATAATAAGTATGTACAATTATACAGAATATTTGTAATTCGGTGTGTTGTAATTTGAAATAAATTCATATTGTTTTTGAGTGTCCAGCACAACTGGTGATTGTTTGTGTTCTGTTGCGTAGCACAAAGAAGAGGGAGGAAAAAATGCACCTTTTGCTCTTCGTTTTCGGAGTTAATTTCACTGTAGTTTGCTGTTCTAACTTTACCAAAAAGTGGCATTTTTGGACTCTTTTTCACTATTTCACCGTTTTCACTTGCACTAGCTCTTTGGTTGCTTGTATTTTTAGACCACTTCACACGCATATTGTGTGCACTGCTTATACTAACTACAATATTTTTTGGCTAACTAAGATGCTATAGTGTCGGCAGCGGTGCCCTGCTCTCTGAGGCATTAATCATAAATGTTGGTTGTAACATAAGAAAAACAATTTTTTAACAATTCTTAATTAACGCGTAAGTTTCGGCTTATTGTCCGCATGATTGACTTTTGCAAACAATGTTCGTAGTGCATGAAATTTACTGTTGTCACTTCTTTAGCTTAGCAAAACATACAAATTATTATAGAATGAACCCTGACACTTGAAATATTAAACCTACTGTACAAATTATGTGTCAAATTGACATATTAAGTAATTTGGTTGCAAGAATTAAAGTTGCTTTCGTACAAACGAGTGTAAACATTTCTTGCTTAAATTTGTTGTTACTAAGTTTCTTCTCAATTATTTAGATACTTTTCTCTCGCCCATGGCGAATTTACCTTTTCTAATTAATCGGTGACCGGCCAAAATGTGACAAATTACATTTATATAAAATATGCCCTCCATATTACCATTACTACATGTACACTAAATTATAATACACTTTTAAGGAAGTTCAGCCAGTTGGAACAAATTGTTTATACTTTGAATGACTTTAATAATTGCCGATGATAGGCCCCCCACATTTTATTATCACCTACACCCTTTAACTGATACATGTGTGAACCGAACTGGGCCGTTACCTCCGCTGGCCCTCTGTACAGTAAGTACATTCTATAGTGTTCTTTGCTCCAGGCTGATGATTTTTTCTTCTTCTTCCTTACAAGAACTAAATCTTCAAGTTGCGGCGTTCATTTCTTCCTGTGCCTTTTTTTTATTTCTTTCTTTGATCTGCTTTTCTCCAAATTCTTTCAAGGGCTTTCTGGAATTGTTCTAGTGGTGTCTCCTCCAGAACCTTGTGTATGGTTTTCGGTGTGCTCTTAATTATAGGTTCCGGTTTTCTTACTAACTGTAGTTGAACTCGCACATGGGCTGTAGTGACGTTCACAGAGTTATTTATGATAAACTCAATATATTTGCTATAATTTACCATCCTGTGTGGCGTTTGTGATTAAAGGTTCTGAAGTAACCTGTAATGTCCCTGAAAATGCGCTTTGACACGTTCCCTTGTGGATAATAATTGGAAATATGGTACAATTTTATCCCTTTGTCACTTAGCGTCTTTTTAAATATATTTTCCTGAGCGCCGTACCATTGTTACACAAGAGGGAGCTTATAATTACACACTCTGGAACGTAATCATTTAGTAGTTTTCTGGCACACGTCCTGGCTGTGATGTCCTTTACTGGATATCTTTTGGTGTACTTCGAGAAAACATCTAAAAATGCTAAAACGAATTTCATGCCAAATTTGCTTGTTGGCAAAAGACTGTATTCATGCAGATCGACATTCTCAGTTGTTCCCTTATCATCGACTGCATCTGCGTTCAAACTTCACATTTATAGGTTTGGGTAATTGGCACCGGTTAATATAATTTTTCTGACCTTTTGGTGTAGTTTCTTTACATAAAAATGTTCGGCAATGTTGAATGCAGCGCGCTCGGATCCAGCATGAACTAGTGACTGGTGGAATGGGGCTGTTAATAATTGTTCCAGTATTTTCAGTATATACGTTTTCCATTTCTTTAAATCTCCCTGTAATTTATATAGGAAGTTTTGATGTTTACCAATTGTGATGTAGGGTTCCCTGTTATCTCTGGCGTCGTCTGTAACAGCTTTCTTGTTTCTTCATCATTCTCCTGTCACAATATTATGTCTCGTAGAGCTTTGATATTGCATTGTTTGCTATCTGTTCGTAATGCCATTATTTTCATCTCCTGGAATGGCCTGCTGTTGTTTTCCGGCAGCGAGTGTAACCGCAGGAGTCGAGATAGCATATCATTGAAAACGTTAACGACTCCTGATATGTGTATTATATCCACATCGTGAGACAGAATTTCATGGATGTAGCGAAAAATCTTGCTACTATTTAGCTTACATTGTTTAATGAACTCTAGACTGATGTGATCCGTGTGTATTATTATCTTGCAGTTATAAATAAACTGTTTGAATTTCTGTAGGGAGAAGTATATGGCTCCAATTTTCATTTCGCTGACACAGGCACTTCTTTCCGTTGTTGTCAGTCCTTTTGATGTGGTAGCTATGACGTGCATATTATCCTCGCTATCAATCTGGCATAACCTCCCACACTGGCAACTGAATAAATGTGAAAGGGAACGCCGTCTATTGGTCTTCCTAATAGTACTGCTTAAGCAAACAATTCTTTAATTCTATTGAATGCTTCTTTTTCTTCTGCTTTCCAGGTCCATTTTAAATTCTTCTGTAGACGTTTTCTGAGTTGCGCTGCTTCCTTAGAGAATTTTATTAGAAATTTACTTTAATATTGTATGATGCCGAAGAATGCTCTAAATTACTCCAAATTTCTGGGCTCGGGTATCTGGCGTTTGCTTTCTATTCGTTCTGGATTGAGTTTTACAACGCCTTTGGATATAATGTATCTTAGAAATTTTGTTTCGATGACAACGAAATGACATTTTTCAATGTTTATTGTGATCCCATATCTCTTTAAGGCAGATAAAACATAATCAATATGGCGTATGTGCTGGTCAATATCGGAGTCGTAAATAAAAAAATCGTTCACATATTGAACGACAAAGTTGGCTGTAGTTGCTCCAAATATAGAATGAACTGCTCGTAAAAGTGCTGCATTGCTTGTGGATAAACCAAATGGAACGACCTTGAAAGAAAATATTTTGCCCTTGTGCAGGAACCCATTAGTTGTTTAAATTCTCTTGTAGCGGAATCTGCCAGAAAGCTTGCATTATGCTTGAAAAATATTTTCGCTCTTTATTCGCGCCAGTAAATGATCAATACCTTCAGTTCTGAAATGGTCGGGCAATGTGACTGAATTCAATTTTATAGCGTTTAATGTCATGCGTAATTTGCCATTTGGTTTTGTAACCAAACAACATGGATTGATGTATTTGGGATTTGACAGTTCTATTATATCATTGTTGATCATCTCTGCTATCACATCATCAGTTTGTTGCCTTATTGCAAAGGGTAGGTTACGGCACTTGTGAGTATATGCGGCAATTGGTTTGACTTCCAAAGAATGCGTGTAGGCAAACGACGTTCTGGTTGCGATCATAAAAACTTCCTTATTCTTCCAGAGCATAAGTAATAGCCTTTTTCTTTGGTGTTCCGACAGATCGTGTGCCACTGCTACTGTGTGCCTTATCTGAGCCGCGAGATCTTTGTCGGCTGTCAACGCCTCTTGATGAGGGGCTGGACCGGTTTTTGCTCTCTTGCCGGCCGTTCGGCATGTAACATTCGTAGTTCAAAGTGTTCCGACTCTCCGCTTATAGCCTGCATATTAATGTAGAGTACTTCTTTGCAGCTTTCGCTTTCGCTGTAATGTTCTCTGATTCTTCATTCACGTTTTTAATGTCAATCATAAATTCCTCTTGCACCGTGATTGTTTCCACAAAAAATGTTTCCTCTTGAAGTTGTTGATCTTCCTCGGTGGGACCGCTGTTTCTATTCAGATCTTCTTTGTTGAACGGTACTTGAATAGTTCCCTGTTCTAGTGAGACATCTGTCATCAAAATTGATGATGACTCCCCAAGCATATAAACAGTCAATCACATTTTGTTGCAGTCGTGGCACAATCAAGAAAATTACTTTGAATACTTTATTTCCTATTTTTATTGAGAACATAGCTTGGTGATTTACCCTTTCTGCCCTTTTTGAGATTGCCACAGCACAATAAACATTTTAATGGGTAACGACATGATTTTAATTTTTCTTTTCAACAATTGTTGGAAATAATCTTCACAACACACAAATGTTTGCGCGCTATCTAAAAGTACTGTTGTTGTACATCCATGATCCCCACGGTAATTGTCGACGATTTATTGTTCTCCTTATTTTCTATCCTTTTTCAGTATTGTTGTATCCATCTCCATTGTTGCACTTTTGTATGGAAGAAATGGGCCCTGAGTTTGACGATTTGGTCCTGTCATTAGTATGTAAGGTGTTTACCTGGCCCCTGCAAACATCCTCCCGGATTGTAATTATTGCTAGTACTCGGGCGTTCATTGTTCAATTTCGGGTTTGATCGCCATCTTCGCCCATTGTTCGTGTTTTCGATAGTCTGTGAGGGTGCCAGGTTGCGTCTTCCTGATCCATTCGAATATCTCCGGTATCTTGTCCCGGCGAGATTCTGCCTTCATTGTTGCTGTTACCGTGGTTATAATGACTATGTCCTTTGTAGTAGATATGATTGATGTGTGCCTCAGCTGGTGATACGGTTGCTGTCTTCTCTCAGCTCGTAGTGGCTGGAATCTGTTCCTTGTCCTCAGTGACGTCGGATGCCGTTCATTCTTGTAGTGAGGGAATCTTGCCCCGGTCCCCAAAAAAGGTGGTAATTGTCGGCCATCTTGTGCATAGTTGCTCTATTGCGTTGTCTGACAAGTGTTGCTTGTGCTGGGTTTCTCGTCGAAAGCTGTGATGAGCTCCGGCATTTTTATATAGTCTGTGGTTGAGCAACAATCAAACCGTTACGCATTTTTGAGTCGAAATGGTTGGTGAGTAGAGCAATTACTTCTGTGTCTGACAGTGGTGGTTCTAATTGCTTGCTCTTTTGTGCCAATTTACGAGGGTTGATCAATAAAGACTGAGACTGATTTTTTTCTGTAGCTTCCTTGATAGTTTCCGTCTCTACCATGAATATTTAAAGAGAGCGGGGTTTCATGTATAATGTCCATAGGCGGCAGCACTCTCGTATCGGTAGGTTGGTAGTAGTGCTGTATATTGTTGACCCTACTTGAATTTCGCATACTACAAAACGGAGGTGACACGAGAGGAGCAATACAGCGCAATAAAATTTTGTTTTCGTTTAAATCATACAGCTTCTGAAACTTTCGAGAAGCTGAAGCAAGCATTCGGTGAAGATGCACTACCTCGTGCAACAGTGTTTAGGTGGTTCAAGGACTTCAAAGAAGGGCGAGTCCTCTGTGCTAAACGAGGTGGGCCTGGTGTTTCGGCTTCTGCTATGACTAAAGTCAACATCAACACAGCTGTTGTGATTGTACGTGAGGAACGGTGGATAAGATTACGTCACCTCAGTGAAATGTTGAGAATGTCATATGGCAGTGTCGTTACAATTATGCATGATAATCTCCATATGACCCGTAGTTGTGCTCGTTGGGCCCCACAAAAGTCTGGAGACAAGCTGTGAGGTGTTGTCTCTTTGCTGATGGAGGGGATGCATTTATTCAATCAATTATCACCGGTGATGAATCACGTTGTATCATTATGATCCTGAATAGTGTAGAAATCATCAGGTTCTCCAACACCAAAAAAGGCAAAAGTTGTTCCATCTGCGGTGAAGGTGATGGTGATCACATTTTTCGACTATAATGGAATGATTTACCGGCATGCAGTTCCCCTCACATTACTGTTACAGCAGCGTACTACACGTCAGTATTGGCTACACTGAGGAAGCACATTGCAAGGAAACGTCCAGAACTTATCGAAATCAGTGCTAAATTCATCACGACAGTGCGCGGCCTCATGTCGCAAATCAAGTCCAGGGATGTTTGGCTAAATTCAACATTACCTGTGTGCCGCATCCACCCCGAGCTTGGCACCTATGATTTCTTTTTATTCCCATCACTAAAGGCAAAGCTCCGGGGCATTCCATTTGAGAGCACCGAAGCAGTGCTGAAGAAAAGTGAGCGATTCTCAAAGACCTGACAAATAATGGCCTGCACCATGTGTTCGAGGACTGGCAGAGACGCTATGAAAAGTGTATTCAAGTAGGAGGGGCTACTTTGAAAAAGATCATGTCAACATTGAAATGGAGTAATAAATATCTGTGAAAAAAAATCAGTCTTAGTCTTTATTGATCAGCCCTCGAAAGTACATCGTCTATTAAACTACCACGAATATTCGGATTATAGCGGCCATTGTTGAGCTGCAGTCTAACTTTGTTAATTTCTGTTGGTCCCCAGTAGCGTAGTAGAAAAGCCTGTTGAAATTCAGTGTACGTAAGACGCAGCCAGTTCAGTGCACGCCCTTTTAAGCATTTCCTTACAACAATTAATTTTATCTCCTCGGGAGTGGTTTTTAATCTGAAATATTGTTCGAATTCGCTTATGAATTCTTTTGGATGATCTCATTTTGTTTCATCAAATATGGGCAGTGACAACTCGTTTAATAAATGAGAATTTAAGTGATTGGGATTGTAAGAGCAGGTGACCGGTGGCGTTAAACTTCTAGCATGCACATCAAAATTACATTATGTATACTGTTGGAAGCTTCGCCCGGTAACAGTGGAGTGCTACCGGCGTCTGCCGATCTTTGGAAATCACTGGGTGAACTTTGACTTGCATTAGGTTCCAGTTCCAATCTTTGCATAGCATTCCTTAATCCATTAATTTCCCTTTCATGTACTGCATTATAGTTTGTACTATATTTTTAAGTTCGTTAATTTCCCCTGAATTTGCTACCTGTGAAGCAGTTACAACCTTCCTAACGGCTGTGAGTTCTGAATCTACTCTGTTTACTAATGCTGGTTCGCTTTGTGCCAATGTTTCTTTTACTTGTCCTAACTGGTTTTGAGTGCTAGCATCATTAGCTGTTAATGTTTCTCCCTGTGAATTAACAAACTCTGACAAAGTAGCTATTTCTCCTTAGATAACTTGTAAACCTGTTTTAATGTTAAAATCTCAGTTTGAATATTTGCCTGTCCTAAACTAATTTGTTCCAACATTTCTTGTACATGCTGGTTATTTGACGATAATTCTTGGTTTAATTGTTGACTATTCGTTGTCATTTGTTCCTGCAATTGTTGGTTACTTTGTTTCAATTGTTCTGTAGCTGCCTGTTTGCGTCTTCAATGTTGAGCGGACTGCAGCAACTGCATTAAATTGGCAGAGCTTTGTCCGGCGTCTACTACATTAATTCTTAAATAGTTTGGTTTGTTTTGAGTTGCAACAGTAGGTGACTCAGGTTGTGTGTTATTATGCTGGCCCAGAGGGGCATCACTGGCTTCTCCCTCTACGTGGGTGTCAGCATTAGCTTTTTCTGCCATGATTAAAATCTTATTTCTCCTGAGCAGCATGCAATTTTAACAGTTAACAAATGTGTGAATGATATGAATTTATAAATTGTATTTAGGTACTTTACTCCTTGTAGACTTTGAGTTCTCGAAGCTTTGTCGAGGTGTAGCTGCGTGGGTTGTGCCTCTTTTACTAAAACCACAATGGCGCCATTTTAGCGGGAAATCGTTGTTCCTCTTGGTTCATGCCCTCTGCTGCAGTGTTCTGGTCTCCCTCTACTCAGCGGCTGATGATTTCTCCATTCCTAATAAGTTACCTATCTATCTAGTTTCACTAGTCTCAAGGTTTTCGAAGGTGAGGCAAATTAAAATACACTGCATTTCCCTTAAAAATGTGATTTATTATCAAATAAATACTTAGGGTCGTCTAGTTTTTCTATCTGTAACAGTTCCCACCGTAATAATAAATTAGAAGCCTAATCTAACTGCATACGCTTCCCACCCATATAAAAACACGTGCATCACTGTGTGTCGACGAAATTGTATAAGAGAGTAAAATCTGAGGCTTTCTTCCCCCTTTTATAGCGAAACCTAGTGATGCTCACCTTCGCGCCTTAACATGTAACGACATTTCTAATTGGTCCTCAGACCGCGTTACCTCATTATGTATGAAAATATTCTGCTCCAAAACGTTTCGCAACGCGTGCCAGTGACGCGTCCGGAAGCAGATTCAATATCTCTGTCTCTTTCTATTTCTTGTTATTGCTTCAAGTTCCTTTCTCATTACCTTAGTGAAAGGTGTACTTCTACCTAGAATTAGCTAGCTCCCCCGTCCCTTACTTATCTAAGTTACAATCTGCTTTGTACATTCCTTGGCTGCTAAATATTCTGACATCTTTCTTGCTGAATTATTATGTAAATTCTTGGATGCTACCATCTTTCACAGAACGACGGACTCAACTCACTCTTAACTTTATTTCCAAATTGTTTCGAGTTACTGAAACGGCTTTTTTTTTTCTAAACTCCATTTAGGGCTTGAACAAAACGTGCGTTGCCTTAGAGGCAACAACTCGCAACTTCTGGAATACTTGCCGTTTTTCAAAGCTTTTTCTGGAGGTGAAGGAGGAACCGACACACCGGCAACCTCCGTTATATCGTTTTCCTTACAACCGCTTCCCAACTCCTGGGTGCTTCTCTCTCCCTTAAAGACATTGGACGCAACGTCACATACTATTTTTTTACATATCTTAGACCAGCTTAAAACAACGCATTCACCCTCCCAGATTCTTTACTCCGATGGTTCCAGAAGCCGTATGGTGTCGAGGCCGCATACGTTAACCAAACCTCGGGACTTCAGGCTTCCTTTACGTTATCTTCCGCGCTTTCTTCATATTCCGCAGAAATATATGCTATTTATCCGGCTCTATACTCGTTACGCGGCCTCTCTTATTATCACATTCTCATATGTTCTGATATTCGCAGAGCGATATCTACCCTCTTCTCCTTCAATGGCCGTCCTGGACCTGGAATAGGTTATGTTATCGGGAACTCCATGCTTTACGGCAACGCGACAATTTTGTTTACTTCCTATGAATTCCGGGACATTCGTACTTAGCTGGCAATGAACTCCGTTTTTATATATATATATATATATATATTTATGGACGCTCTTTAACTACTATGGTCCTCAGCGTTCTATTCTGTACTAGGCATGAAGGGCCGGTAATTTTGCTCAGAGGCCTCTTATCAGGCTTGAGGTTCATTTACGTACGTAAATCTACGACGTGGGACCACCGGCTTTACTTCCCTTCCGAAGGAAGCCATGCTAAGGATTTTTACGCCCGAAAAAATCCATCACCCTCCACCGAGTTTGAACCCGCGACCTCGGGAACTGGAGATTAGAATAGTAATCACTACTCCACGGAGGTCGACAATAAACTCGTGAACAGGCTAGCTAAAGCGGCCACTAATGGACTCCCCTCTTCACATTCCGATATCCAACATGCAGCGACAGCTTAGCCACCAACTCCTTTCCTCTCCCTTTGCCCCCGCATCATCAAAGCAAATCACCTTTTAAACCTTAGTTTTTGTTGGGTTCGTTGCCACTAGGTGCCATCTCAATAGCCAATAAACTTCTAGGGGTGGCTTCCACCCTAGCCTATCTCCATAAAATCATAAAACGTGCTACACACTGTGAATGTGGACAGCTCGGGAATACGAAACATCTTTTTTTCAATGCTCTCGCAATTCACCCCACTCATTGGACTCTTTAATTTACAATTAACTCCTGAAAGGTATTGGCCCATGGAATATTCAACCTCTCTTTCTTAAAGATATCTATGATACGTCATTATCATTGTACCGCTTCCTCAGGAAATTTAAAATGCTCTTTGGAACATTTCTTTGGTCTGTTATTCTTCCGACCCCCCTCCAGTTATGTATACATCGATGGAAACGTATATCAGGTGTGAACTGGATGCAGTGTCGGAAAATAAACAACTGCTAGACACAGTGAGTGATTAATTACTAACTGTAGTTAGGTTGTGAAACTTAAGAAATCGAGAGTACATTTGTGCTTGTTTACTATTATTATTACTACGAAATACCTACGAAAAAAGTTCTCTGTGCTGTGATGTATAACAGGTACATTAAGTGACATTTTGGAGGTTAAAGTAGCTTGTCTATACAGAATTTATTAATTCGGCTTCCCCCAACGGAGGTTGCTGTAAACAAAGCATGCTAAACAACAAAATTGAATTGTATGGAGAACATGCAAGCTATGAACCATGCATGGAAGCCATGCATAACTTACAACTTAATACATAAAGCGTAATGATGTTTACGCCGCAATTCCGTTACATTCAGCGTGCATATATTGCCTGCCGTGCCTTTACGCGGCCTTAGACGCTTTGGGAGCAACATTACCGAAGAAATCCGGTTGTACCTGTAGTTTTCTGCATTGGTTCGGAATTGAAATGTCATTGTCACAGTACAGACATTTCACTTGGTTTATGGCAGAGTTTGCATTTCCCATTTCAGGTTTTTTTTGGGGGGGGGGGCATTTTAAAGATTGAATACTTATTTTATGTGGTGGTAAACATTCAAATATTGATGGCACTACTTTAGGAACTAGGCACTTTGTAGATATGCTGATGCCATAATCATTTTGTTTGAAATGCTTACTGCAGACCACAGGCTTTGCCCCTGGTGTCTAAAGCGACCCCAGTGGTGAGAAATGGCTAGGCACCATTTCTTTTTTACTTCATTGTCTTTTGAGAATACATGGAATGACAAGCCACATTCTTTTTCCAATTTAGAGTTGCATTAAGGTATACAGCAGTAAACCATATTTATTCAATTAATGACTAAATGTAAATATTATACATTACAGTTTAGAGAGCTCAACACACAGACATGCACGCTGCAAAAACTATTACTTAAACTGAATGATATTGCATGTAATGAAATGTATGCTCATTGAAAAACCCAAAACAGAGCATTTATTTACTGCCGGTTCAGTAATTTGCAATATACTTGCATTGGTATAGTAGAAGAAACAAAAAATTTGGTAATGTTGCTGCTGTCCTCTCCCTGTCCTGTGTCACCTCGCTAAATCATACCAACGTTGTAGCGATCAATAACACTAGAATGATGTGTATGTTGGCAGTATGAAGAATGAATGCCTGGGCGTGGCTTAAGGAGTTTGAGCATTGCCAACCATAGGAAATGAAGGCGTGGAAGATAACATTGTAACACGAAATTCGCGGTGCAGCACAGTTATTTCAAACACATACAATTTTTCTTTGTTATATTGCATTGAAGCACACTTATACAAAGTTAACCAAACCTGCATGTTGATTCATATCCGGTGAAAATGCTTTTCTTTTAGGGCAAACACATTATCGCACATATACATTATTACACAGAAGCAGTGGCAACATTGTTGTAAATTAGGTGAAATATCAGCAGCATATGTTATTACATAGAAACAGTGGCGGCATTGTTGTCATTGTCCATGAGCCACACATGTACTGCAATTTCCATACCGTTTCCATGACATCGTGAGAAACAATTGAACTCGATAAGACTTTAAAAGAATGTAGAAAGTATTGAAAAATTTGAATCTTTGATAACGGATATCTCAGAAATGGGTTATGCCACAGAAAACATTTTAAGTGAATTGTGTGTTTTAAAGAGATCTACATTTTTTGTGTGGTATGTTTTCGTCTATCGCTAACATTTACCAATTATACAAGATTATAAAAGCAATGGTGTTAACTCGTATTCGCTTGTCATTGGGTTTCTTGCACTTTTGGTTTTTTTAATCATTAGATCACACACACACACACACACACATTCATACTTCCAGACTCTGGGGGAGGATAGGGAATAATCTTGGATAGAGAAAAATTCTCACCCCCAGCCGGGAATCGAACCGGGGACCCTTGGTACAGAAAGCAGGTGCTCTAAAGACTGAACTACGGAGCCAGTCATATTTTATTTGCCATGTAAATATCTTTAATATATGATATTTTAATAAAAATTGTTAGCCACTTTTCAAAGAATTAAAAGTTTTCGAAAAATGCTGCATGTAAAGGGTAGTTGGGGAAGATTTTCTTGAAAACTCTTCATGTCGCATCTTTGGAAGGTACTGAACCTAAATACCAGGTGTGGTATTTATCTGACTTTTCAATTTTGCTTTCTTTCGATTCACGGGACCTCAAAACATGTAGTTGCAGCGAAAGCTCGGTCTCGAATTTTTGGATGGAATTCAATACCTTCTCTACCTACTAGGTACATGATAAAGTAAAAAGCTTGAGTAAGAATAATTTGTATACCCAGTAATAAACGATAGAGGGACTTTCCCGCGGTCTTCTCCATCTCGTTGGCATTTATACATAATGCCAACACCATCCTCGTAATGCGTTACTGCCACTCGCGTATTTCTAGTGATGTTTTACTTTAGCATATTGGCAGCATACGGTGACATAGGACAGGGAGAGGACGGCAGCAACATTACCAAAAATTTCTTAAAGGGTGGATCTTTGTATATATATATATATATATATATATATATATATATATATATATATATATATATATATATATATATAAATGTCATATTTTATGACAGAAATGTCAACCAATTATTATTGTATAATTCGAATCTGCAAGCAATAAAGACCCATATAAGTGCTCTATAGCATCATGAACATCAAGTCTATAAACTATATTTGAAATAAGCAGCCAAAACTTGATTGGCATTGCGCAGAAACCTGTTTTTTTGTCAATTATCACGCCAATACACCAGCTTATAATATCTAGTAAGCAATGATTTGTGGCATTAACTTTTCTGCACAGGTATAAACAAACACTATTACCAGAATTGCAAGTAGTTGGGGAAAAAGTAATCAAATTACTTGTTTTAGTTTTGCTTGAAATGTCTGCTTTTTACAGAATAAAATTTTAACTCATAATTCGCTGCTTGAAATGAAATTGTGTTCCACTCTCCTATAGAAGGACAACTTGTACCCATGTACAGGAGTTAATCGGCCAAAAGATTTAAATGTTTTTCCCAATTTAAAATGTTGAATTGCTCCAAATCTTATCTTTTGTCATATTGTATAACCGTCAACCAATATGACTTGTGTTTGAAACTGCCATTGCTGAAAGTTTAGTTTTAAAGAAATGCAGAACTTAATTGCACCATATTTACTGTTTTATTTATACCCATCATGTTGGTAGCTAATTGCAGCTTCTTTACCATAGTCACTGCACAAAACTGTGGGCTTTAAGAAGTTTTTTTGTTTTCTATATGGATATTGTGTAAATATCGATGAATCCATCTTCAAGAGCTGCATGGTAGTTCCTGAACTGAAGCTTCCTCTCTTGTAAGGATTACAGAGCAGCAGAAGTGAAGGATATACTTATATTCTGTCAACAGAATGACTTGCAAATTCTGTGAGGCGAGTTGTTTCTGTATAACATGTATCATAACATGTCTTGAAGTAAATGGAATTTAACCTGCTGCAGTATTTCAAGATTTCAACTTACTTCCATAATCACCTTCACTGATTGGTTTACTTTTCGACCAGTAATAGCGTTTTGTGGCTATCATAATTCATAAAGATCATCCTGAAGGGCTACCAAAGTTTGAGCAAACAACACTGCAAGATAGAAGTGGCACAGAATGAGTATGAGGGCGAGAGTTGGCTGTCAGGTCGTAGTGAGCTGCAGTGGACCTTTGAGCCCCGTGCTTTCAAGATTTACCTACGTTTAGGTTAAAGTTAGTATGTGTATATGAACTCTGGATATAAATAACAGGAATCGTATTGCCTCCTGTAACTTCAACTCGTGTATTATATATACTAATATTGTTAGGTTGGCAGTTTCCTCTGCTCATGCATAGTATTAACAAAATGGAATAATTTGTTGACATGTTGCAATGTGTTTACTACTTAAGAAAATGTCTTAAAATGAGTGGGTGCTTGAATTAGATCATTCATAGACATTCATATCAGAGTGATTCCACATCAAACTGAACACACATAAAACATCACTTTCTCTGAATTTTAGTTAACATGTTCCACACATAAAATAAATCGGCTCTTATGTTATATTTTGCAGAAAATCAAATTATTTTAGGATCTATATGTACTTTACATTTTTCTTATATGTGCACAATGTTACATAAAAGTAATTTATTCTTGGAATACAGAATGCTCAGATATAAGAACAGTATGTCGTTTTGTAGATGAAAACATTGCGGTTTTCCTTATATAAAATACTATTGCTTTCAGAATAGAAAAACAATCACTTTTTTAAGTGTGAATACTTTAAACCACAATATCATATTTATTAAAATCTGGAAAAAATGCAGGAGGAATCTACGGTATATTTGGTTTTAAATCTGTTTATGTCAGGATGGGATCCTCCTCAGAAGCAGTCTTTTAAACAATTTACTTGTGTTAGCGCACATGGTTTCAGAACATAGACTGCTGACTGAGAACTTTACATT
This sequence comes from Deroplatys truncata, assembly GCA_030765065.1. Lineage (NCBI taxonomy): Eukaryota > Metazoa > Arthropoda > Insecta > Mantodea > Mantidae > Deroplatys > Deroplatys truncata. Next base: position 302,853,207 of record CM060981.1, on the reverse strand, counting down.
GCAGCAGCACGCCATGCCAACCAATGCGTTATGCAATATGAATGTGATAGACTATCACTTCCGATGTTTGGTGGAACTTAGCAACTGGAATCTGATATTCTATAAAGCCTCTCTCTGCTGTTTCATTTTAAATGTTACTTTGTGTTCAGCTTTTTGCGTTAGAAGTTCATTCTTAGCTCTGTGATTTCTGAAAGTACATAATGAATGAACTGAAGAAACATAGCCATGACTATTACTTCAATCCATTCAATGTTTCCAAGCATAACACAAGGCAGAAATCATTAAGCTTAGTTACCTGCAATTTGCTTACAATCTTAAAAATGGAGAACTTGGCTTTGTCACCAGGCCTAAAACTATGTGATGCATATCGGAAAAAAACCCACAATACCACCCACTGATAACAAAATTGTGTGCTACAAAATGTCAAAGCCGTGCACAACCCGGAAGTGGTTTTGATCATAGTGACCATTTAAGGCAAGATACAGCAATGCGAAAGGGATCCCTGATACCATAGATCTAAATTTGTTTAGTTCTATGGTGCAATAATGCAATAATAGTTAGATGGTACTCATTTGAACCTGAAGGGGAAAAAGTGCACATTTAAATTGTAATTAAGTTGCCTCCCATAGGATAAGATTGAAAGCTTGAATGCTTCTCAACTGTATGCCAAATTTAAGTTACATGTGAACAAACTAGTGCAAGTAAAGTGCTGTGAACAGTTGACAAGGCATCCAATGACAGACTGCTGCTGCTGCTCTCCAGCCATGCTGTGCTGGAATCCTGCTATGCACTGCTTTATAAGTTATTTTATTTAAAATTAACTGTACAGGATCCCATCTATGTTTTATGTAAATATATACAAACAACTACAAGGAATTTATTTATAATTTTTATAGAAATTTAAACTTTCAGGTTAATATGAGTATACAGTTTTTAAGTGTTTGGGTTTTAAAAATTTATGTAAATAGTTAATTATAACAATTATAATAAATATTAAGTAAAAGATTACATATTAAGCTTTGTATTGCACTTTATAACATAATTTTATCACTTATCGCCTGTGAGATATTGTAATTTAAAGGCAGAGAGGTGTGTTGCATTATGCAATATGTTTTAAAATATTGCAATTTAAAAAAAATAAGAATTTATAACATAATTCACTTTACTTTTGTAATCCATTTACAAAATTTGAACTGAATCAGAGACACGATGGTCAGATTTTCTGAAAATTTGTACGATTTGACGTGGGATGACTCATCTCTTAAAACCACTATAATCCTTCTTGCCCGAGAATGGGTTCTAACAAACAGTGCTAGTAGTATCACACTGCATTTGATGTTTCTTTCCCCTCAACAGCTGTTTCCATTTGAGATTTCGAGAAACTGTCATTGTTACCTCCCAATGTCATCTTAATCACATGCTACCTTTCATTGGACCAGCAAAGAAATACGTACCTCTATTATAGGTCCCTTTTTTCTATGCATTTTCATTGGCTTTTAATTACATGATGGTTCTCCCCAGGATCTGTTTCAATTCCTCTTTTGGTGCATTGTGTAAACACAACTTCCCTTTATATATCACTTCTGTTCCTCTAATGAACATAGACCGTAATTACTTATTACGACCCTCCATCTATTCTTTGTGATTTTAATTTTTAAACATTGGTGTGGTTTAGGGATATTGTGCAATAAAGGGACAGGTTTGAGGACCTTTGCTGTAAAGGTTCTAATCTAAGAATGGGCAAAAAATGTTATGAATGCCTTTTGTTATCAACAACTTATATGTTAATCATAGTCCTCAGTTAATAATGTGAAACCCAACTCGGAATCAGAAATGGTGATATAACTTGAATCGTATTCCAGGTTTATAATCAGCCTGGTGTTGCAAGGGATAGAGAAGTACATTCCATAACCTCTTCTATCCAAATTCCAACCTCAACCTGCTTATAACAAATGAAGCTCTGGGGATCGAGTATAGGCAGTATAACCAAAACATCACCTGCAGAGAAAATGTTGCATGAATGGAAACCCCATTATGTCACTCCCTTGGGTTAGCAACCGGTCGGTTGTCTTTTTTAGACTTACTTTCAGTTCTTATAACAAGCCTAAGATTGGCTAGATGGATAACTCTTGAGTTTTTTTTTTGTTTATTTATTTATTTATGGACACTCTTTAACTGTTGCGGTCCTTAGCATCCCATTCTATATTGGGCGTGAAAGACCAGTAATTTTGCTCAGAGGCCTCTTTATCAGACTTGAGGTTACCGTATTGTATTTGAAAAGTGATTTTTTTTTTATATTTACGGATGCTGTTTAACTGCTGTGTTTCTTAGTGGTTTATTCTATATTGGGTGTGAAAGACCAGAAAAATTTGTCTCAGAGGCCTCTTTATCAGGATTAAGTTTTTTTGGTGGTATATTTGGGGGAAGATATTATTGACATGTTTATGAATTACTTAGATACCACCGATCTTGATTAAGAAAACAAGACTGCAATAGTGCATATATATAGTATGAGTGAGGTGAGGTGCATATGATACACAGGGTGAAAGTTGGTACAAACAAATCTTATACAATCTTTTCGAACCTGTTTGGAGACCATTTACAACAAAACTCATGACATGAGTTCAGCTGTACACCCAAACTGCAAGTGTTGTGTGGCCTAAGAGTGTTTGGTTCCAGAAAATTTCAGATAGTTATAGGTGATCATATAAACGTTCACCATGCGCCTGCTTGTCATATCTATCATCGCATTTTAAAGTGCCATTGAAGTTAAGAGCAAGATACATATATAAATATGTTTACCTGAGTGTTCAGAAAATAAAAGGCAATTCTTCTTCACCTTTGCAGGTTTCCCACAGATCATGGGTGCAATTGGCTGCATGCATGTTCCTATTTTGTTTCCATCCAGTGAAAATGGTGAACTTTTCTCCATCAACAAGCCAGTGATCTGTGATGCATATATGAAGATTCAGAAGATTGTTTCCAAAGAATTATAAGCTGTATCTTAGTACGTTTTCCGCCGCTCAAAGCATTAAACTCGTCTGTCACGACTTTCCAGGCATTTCTCTTCCAGCATTTTTGCATAATGTTTTTTGCACTCTATATTGTTTAAATGAATTGTCATTATCTCTAACCACAAACATTTATCTCTTTCACTGACATTTTCACCCCTTTTGTTATCCCACATAATCTTAGCCATGATCACTCCAAGTAAATCGCACAAACAAAACCCTCTGGGAGTAAGCATTTCTTACTTCTGTAGTAGTAACTAAAGTGTAACTTGAAATTGAGCTCTCCAACGTTACTACAGTAGTAAATTGCTCCCGAAGTAATTTACTCCAACATGGTGCGTGCTGCCGTAAGATTTATACAGAAGAAGAAGATACACAACTTGGTCACAAAGCATTCACAGGTAAACCAGTTGCATTTGATGTTAATTTAATGGCATCTTTAAGAGCAAGGGTATCATAACGCTCAAACAAAAAGTTGAACACCTTCAAAACTCTATTTTTGTACTACTTTTAATCACCTTGCCACTTTTATGTTTAATTACGCTCTGACTTAGCAAGTTTGCAGTACTGATTAGCATGATTGTTGTTTCCCTCCAATAAACAATGTAGGAACACTGATGGCTGCATGGTCATGATAATATATAGAAGTTAATTATTTAAGTTATGTTTAAATGAAGCGATTCTTAAAAGGATGTCATTATTCACCATTTTTATTATTTTAACTACAAATAGGATGATAATACATGCAGTGCATGCATCTGCATGAATTATTACCATCGAAGTTGTGAAGGACATCTTCCTTCATTACCTTGACATCCTAGTTTCCAAAAAGGGGGATGGAATCTTTAGTCATGCTGTTTACTGCAAACTTGTATATACCAATCTGTATCTTAATGCAAACAGTTTTTATTATAAAGCTCAACGAATAGGCATCGTTAACATATTGGCAAACAGAGCAGTTTCCATATCAGGTCCAGATAACCTACAATCCGAAATTCAACATTTAAACCTCACACCCTGACAGAATGAATATTGAAAGGTTATTGCAGCTGCTTTGAAAAGAGCCAGACAACAATGCAAGCCCAACACGGACACTCAGGAGAAAGATAAGCCAGCTGCAATAGCCTGCATACCATTCAATGGCAATTTTTTAGGAAAGATAAGTAGACTGCTCACAAATATGGCATTAAAACCATCCACAGGCACTGCCTAAAATCAGAAATATTGTCAGGCCAGTAAAAGACTACTTAGCTGTAAGGGTACCTGATGTGTAACACATTCCCTGTGAATGCAGCAAAGCGAGCATCGACCTAACAGGACACACTATTGCCACATGAATTACTGAAGACCAAAGAACAATTTTGCTTATTTCATTCAGATTATGAAGTATATTCATTGTGCGGACAACAGCAACCTTAGAAACTGAGACCTCTAATAAACATAATTCAAGCTAAATACCTGTGGCAGTTCAGAGATGAACAAAATCCAGTATGATCCCATATTATACCTGGCATAGCTGCAAACAATTTATTAGGGGGAAAGCAATTTGATTTGGCTATAAATGTACTGCAAATGGTTGGGTTGATAATACCTCTGTATTATCATCATGTTATTGGGGTAAATCCTCTGACCAATGTAAGCAGATACAATCAGGACATAAAAAAGAAGATATATGTTCCCCATCCAAATGTAATAACGCCAGTAAAACCGTTTCATGGGTGGTACAGACTGCATGGATGAGAATGTGTCCCTGTACAGAATTAGGATAAGGGAAAAAAATGGTGGTGGTCTAATTTTACATGGCTCTTGGATACAATGGTTCATAATGCCTGGATTCTTCTATGGAGATATGCCACTTAGAATTCAGGAGAGAGATTGTCACCAGGTATGTGAATACACCTAAAGCTGGAGGACGACCACCCACTTCACAATGGAGTTCAATAGGAATTAGGGTACCTGATCATCTAGGACTGGATGGGCTTCATCCTCTGATTAATCCAACTAATCAATGGTACCAAGGGATGTTGTAACACTTGAGTTTGCACAGAATGTGTGAAATGTAATGTTGGAATTTGCATCACCTGTTCTGTGAAATTTCACACAATTCCTTAAGTTGTATATGTATTCCTGATATACGAGAGTCGGCTGATAAGTCCCGGTCCTCTCAATGAAAACAACACTTAAAATTTTTTTTTTTTTATTTCTCAACATAATCTCCAAAAACATTAATACATTTGTCATACCAATGTTCTAATTTAATTAAACCATCTCTGTAGTGTGATTTATCAAGGTCCTCAAAATAGCTGTTTACCACATCAATGGCCTCCTCGTTGCTGTGAAATCTTCATCCTCCAAGAAATTTTTTGAGATTAGGGAACAGGTGGTAGTCACTGGGTGCTAAGTCTGGCGAATAGGGTGGATGTTCAAGCAATTCATACTTTAATTCGCAAATTTTCCCCATTGCAATGACTGAACGATGGGGCGGAGCATTGTCGTGATGAAACAAGATTTTTTTTTGCCAAATGAGGTTTTTGTCTTTTCACCTCATCACTCAAACGTTGCAGTAAGCTTGCATAGTAGTCACCAGTGATACTTTTACCTTTTTCCAAGTAATCAATGAAAATAATTCCCTGTGCATCCCAGAAAACACTCGCCATAACCTTGTTAGCTGACAAAATTGACTGCCTTTTTTGGAGGTGTTTCACCTGGCGCAATCCACTGTTTTGACTGTGATTTACTTTCTGGAGTGTAGTGAGGTATCCAAGTTTCATCCATGGTAATAAGCCGTCTCAAAAATTCATTGGGATTTTTACGGTAGAGCTCCACTTTCTTAACAGAAACAGTTTTTCTATGCAACTTTTGATCAGGTGTCAACAAACGTTGCACCCACCTCGCACAGACCTTGTGAAAGCTCAAAACATTACTTAAAATATTACCTGCACGTTCTTTTGATACGTTTACAGCCTCTGTTATCTCAAACAACTTTAATCTGCGGTCTTCCAGTACTAAAACGATGAATTTTTTCAATCATCTCTGAGTTGTGACTTCCACAGGGAGTCCAGAGCGAGGCTCATCACTAGTGCTCATACGTCCCATTTTAAACTCTGCAACCCACCTTTTCATCATTAAATATGAAGGGGCAGAGTCTTTCAATGTACTTTCCATTTCCTCCTTGATTTCTTTAGGCGTTAAGCCTTTCAAATGGAAGTATTTAATCACTGCTCATTTTTCCAAAACCTCCATTTCCGTGAAAACTTTAAAGTTGTCTTGTTTAAAATGCTGTCATTCAAAAACTAAACAAGATATTGACCTGTAACTATAGATACAAGCTAGTCTAGAGTAAAACTATACGATGCTACCGTCTAACTGGCCTAGTGGCGCCATCTCTGTATAAGGCCCGGGATTTATCAGCCAACCCTTGTAATTAATCAAATAAAATATTTATATGGTTTATTAGTAGTTACTTTAACCTAATTATTTCTATACCTACATGATAACACAGAGAATTAAATGTATAATTTTGCTGCCGTAAAAGCCTTGTGGTACCGTATGATAACAGGCTATACATGCTACTGACCTAGTAGTTGAGAGCCCTTAACAAAACAAACAAACAAACAAAAAATCTGATGTGTTACACTCACATTACTTTCTCTACTCTTGTACTGACTATTTTTACAAACGCTTATTCTCCATATGCTTCATGTTAATCAAGATGTTAATCTTATTGCTAATTTTCCTGTAGATGCAAGGGGAATTGGTAGGCTTTAAGCGATAGTCAAATATTTTAAGAGCTGGTTGCTATGTGGAGTATTCCATTCTCTTTGTATTACCAGGACAAAAAAAAAAGAATAATGAATTCCCATTTAAGAAAAAGTATAAGTATTGGAAAATTTAAGGGAATAGCAAGCAATAACTCGAAAATGGTTCACTCAACAAAAAAAATGTATATGACATAAATTGTGTATTTTAATGTGATCTACATTTTTTGTGTAGTAACATTTTGTCTATCTCTTATGGTTTACCAGTTATGCAAAAGTCATTCACAATGAAGAATACTTTTGGAGACATTCCCAGAAAATTCGAGATATACATTTCATTTGTCATAAAAATATCTTAAACATATGATATTTTAATCAAAATCGTTACAGCCATTTTTGAGAAAATTAAAATTTTCAAAATATGTTCCATGTAAAGGGTAATCTGGGATGAGGGGATTTTCTTGAAAACCTTCGTGTCGCATTTCTGGAAGATACTGAACCTAAATACCAAGTTTGGTATTTATCCGACTGTTCATTTCTGAGTTATGCTGTTCACACACACACACACACACACACACGGACATGTTTCCAAAAATGCCTTTTTTGGATTCAGAGGGTCTCAAAACATATTTTCCGGTGAAATCTCAGTATCAAATTTTTAAGTAGAATACCATACTTCCCCTACTTACTATATGTAGTAGAGAAAGTAAAAAATGAATAACAAGTTTGAGAAAAAGTATAAGTATTGGAAAATTTAAGGGAATAACAAGTAATATCTTGAAAATGGTTCATTCAACAACAAAAATTTATATGACATAAAGTGTGTATTTTAACGCTATCTACATTTTTTGTGTAGTAAAATTTTGTCTAACTCTTATGGTTTACCAGTTATGCAAAAGTCGTTCATAATGAAGAATACTTTTGGGGACATTCTGAGAAAATTCAAGATATACATTTTATTTGTCATGAAAATATCTTAAACATATGCTATTTTAATCAAAATCGTTTGAGCCATTTTTGAGAAAATTAAAATTTTCGAAACATGTTCCATGTAAAAGGTAATCTCAGGTGGGGGGATTTACTTGAAAACCTTCGTGTCGCATTTCTGGAAGATACTGAGCCTAAATGCCAAGTTTGGTGTTTATCCAACTATTCGTTTCTGAGTTATGCTGTTCGCACACACGCACACACACACACACACACACACACACACACACACATGGACATGTTTCCAAAAATACTTTTTCTGGATTCAGGGGGTCTCAAAACATGTATTTCCGGTGAAATCTTGGTATCAAATTTTTGGGTGGAGTACAATACTTCCCCTACTTACTATACATAGTAGAGAAAGTAAAAAACAGATTATAATTTATAACTGATGACCATGACATTTCATATACTGCCCTACTGGTATCTAAGCATCATAGTAATTCATAATTGGTATTAATTTTTAAAATTAATAAAAACTGTCTTTCCCAGATTAAACACTATTTAAAAAAAAAATCTGTCATACATTCACATCACTTTCTCTACCCTCTATCTTTTATTAGTGGGTATAGAAACTAGACTTACTAAAGTGTATTACTTTCTCTACTACATATAGTAAGTGTTGTATTCCACCCAAAATTTTATGCCGATATTTCACATACATGCTTTGAGGCTCCCTGAATCCAATAAAAGCACTTTCAGAAAAAGGTCCATGTGTCTCTGTGAACAGCATAACTCAAAAATGAAAAGTCAGATAAATACCAAAGTTGGTATTTAAGTTTAGTATCTTTCAAAGATGCAACACAAAGATTTTCTAAGTAAACCTCCCCAGCCCAGATTATCCTTTACATTGAACAACTTTCAAAAATTTTGATTTTCTGAAAAATGCCTCTTAGCAATTTTGATTAAAATGTGATATATTTAAGATATTTTCATGACAAATAAAATGTATATCTTGAATTTTCTGGGAATATCTCCAAAAGTCCTGTTCTTTTGGAATGGCTTTTGCATAACTGGTAAACTGTAAGAGATTGACAAAATTTTTCTACATAAAAATTAAGGCTCGTTAGAACACACAACTTATGTCATATATATTATTTTTTTTGTGGAGTAAACCATTTCACAAATATTCTTTACTATTTGTTTGAATTTTCCAATACTTGAACTTTTTCTCAAATGGGAATTCATATTTTTTTTTTTTTTTTTTTTTTTAATTTTCTGGACATGCCAAGAGAATAAAATGCTCCACATAGCAAACCGCTTTTAAAAGCTTTGACTATCACATAAAGCCTACCATATTCCCCTTGCACGTACAGGAAAATTAGCAATAAGATAGCTTCTGCAAATGTTTATCTCAATTAACATGAAGTAGATGGAGAATAGGGGTTTGTAAAACTACTTTGTACAAGAGTAGAGAAATAGAGAAAGCCATGTGAGTATAATGCATCAGACTTTTTTATTTTCTCTACTACGTAAAGTAAGTAGGGGAAGTATTGTATTCTACCCAAGAATTCGATACCGAGATTTCACTGGAAATATATGTTTTGAGACCCCCTGAATCCAAAAAATGCATTTTTGGAAACTCGTCCGTGTGTGTGTGTGTGAAGTGCATAACTCAGAAACGAAAATTGGATAAACACCAAACTTGGTATTTAGGTTCAGTATCTTCCAGAGATGCGGCAAAGGTTTTCAAGAAAATCCCCCCACCCCAGATTACCCTTTACATGGAACATTTTTTGAAAATTTTAATTTTCTCAAAAATGGCTCTAACGATTTTGATTAAAATATCATATGTTTATGATACTTTTGTGACAAATAAAATGTATATCTTGAATTTTCTGGGAATGTCTCCAAAAGTATTCTTCATTGTGAAGGACTTTTGCATAACTGGTAAACCGTAAGAGATAGAAAAAGTTGTACTACACAAAAAATGTAGATCGCATTAAAATACACAATTTATGTCATATACACTTTTTTTGGTGAGTAAACTATTTTTGAGATATAGCCTGTTTTTCCCTTAAATTTTCCAATACTTATACTTTACCTCAAATGGGAATTCGTTATTCATTTTTTTTTTGTCCTGGTAATGCAAAGAGAATGGAATACTCCATATAGCAACCAGCTCTTAAACATTTGACTATCGCTTAAAGCCTACCAATTCCCCTTGCATCTACAAGAAAATTAGCAATAAGATTAACATCTCGAAATCTCGATTAACATGAAGCAGGTGGAGAATAAGTGTTTGTAAAAATAGTTTGTACAAGAATAGAGAAAGTCATATGAGATCAGATTTTTTATATCTGTTCCATTTTTGCAGAAATATCTACATTACACATTTTGTTTTAGATACAAAGGGAACAGAGATAGTCAAATGTTTAAAATTTTGATACTACATGCTAACCTTAAAATTCCATACTGTTTTAATGGTATCATGAGAAACTGAACGTTGACAGGACTTTAAAAGAATGCTAAGTATTGAACAGTTATAACCATTAATGACGGATATCTCAGAAATAGCTGGTGCCACAAAAAATTTGAAATAAACTTTGTGTTTTATGTTTTAAAGAGATCTACATTTCTTGTGTAGTACATTTTTGTCTATCCCTTAACGTTTACCAGCTACACATGATTAAACAAACTTCCTTTTGAATGAAGAGGACTTCAAAGGTTGCAAGTATTTCCAGAAAATTCAAGATATGCATATTAGTTGTCATGTAAATATCTTTAATAATGGTGTTTTGTTTAAAATCATCAGCCATTTTTAAAAAAACAGAAATTTGAAAAATTTTCCATGCAAAGACTAGTATTGGGTGTGTTGGGTAAGGAGATTTTCTTGAAAATCTTCATGTTGAATCTTTGGAAGATACTGATCTTAAGTACGCAGTTTGGAATTGATCTGACTTTTCATTTTTGAGTTATGTTGTTCACACACACACACACACACACAACCTTTTTCTAAAAATGCTTTTTTTTAATTCAGGTGCCTTAAAACATGTATTTCCGGTGATCTCGGTATCTAATTTTTGGGTGAAATGCAATACCTTCTCTACCTACTATGTATTTAGTAGTTAAAGTAAAAATCTGATGTGTTACATTCACATGACTTTCTCTACCTCTATCGCTTATTAGTGAGTATACAAATTATTCTTATGAAAGTTTATTTTCCTATCTATTTCATTGTATTTGAGATAAAGCTTCCCGGAGATAGCTCCATTACACGTTTCACTATAGATACAAAGTGGATAGCAATAGTTCAATGTTTTAAGAACTGGACGCTAAGCGCTGGGCTTAAAATACCATACTGTTTTCATGACATTATGAGAAACATCTGAAAATCAACAGGACTTGAAAAGAATGACAAAGTATTGAAGAATTCAAACCATTAATTATACATATTTCAGAAATCTTATGCCACAAAAATTTAATTGAAATAAATTGTATGCTGTAAAGAGATCTTAATGTTTTTGTAGTATGTATTTATCTATTCCTTAACGTATACAAAATTTCTTTTGAATTAAGAGAAGTTCAGACTATTCCCAGAAAATTCAAGACATACATTTTATTTGTCATGAAAATGTCTTTAATATATGTTTTACTCAAAATGGTTAAAGCCATTTTTTAGGAAATCAAAAATTTTGAAGAATGCACCATGTAAAGGAACGTTTTCTTGAAAATCTTTGTGTCACATCTTTAGAAGGTACTGAAAATACCAAGTTTTGTTCTTATCCAACTTTCTGTTTTTGAGTTATGCTGTTTGGAGTCACATGCAAATCTTTTTCTAAAAATGCTTACTGTTTATTCAGAGGGCCACAAAAGATGTATTTCCAGTGACATTTGATATAAAATTCTTGGTTGTAATGCAATACCTTCTACTATGCACAATGTAGTGGAAGTAAAATAGAGATCAAACTGTTTCGGCAAAATCACACTGTGATTCAATATTTGGTTACATTCAATTGTAACTAAGCCATTGTTCTCTACTTTGAGACACCTACTAAGGTGACTTATGAAATCACAAGCTGCAGCTCTGTTAAAATGAAGCTGGAAGTCCATTTTGTTACACCACTACTATTTGAGCGAGGGCTCGCTAGTAAGAATGTTTGAGTTGCTGAATGGAGAACGGTAGAGCAAAACTTAAGAAAACAGGTTTTATTAATACCAAAAATGAAACCAGGACTCGCTTGATAAGGGGTTCATTTGCTGAAAGGAGAAAGGTCAAGCAAAACTTGAGGCTGAGGGTTTTATTGATGCCACTAATGGAGCTAGGTCTTACTACGAGGACGCTTTGAATTGCTGAAAGGAGAAAGGTTGAGCTACACATGAGACAGCAAGTTTTATTAATAACACTAATGGAGTCTGGGCGCTCTAGTATGTGGGATTGAGTTACTGAAAGGAAAAAGTTGATGAAAACTTGTAGAAAACAGTTTTTATTAATACGACTAATGAAGCCAGGGCTTGCGTGTGGGTAGTTGAGCTTGCTGAAAGGAGAAAAGTGAAGCAAAAATTTGAGGTGGCGGGTTTTATTAACCCTTCAGCACATGTGTCTCTAAATACTACATGAGGGATAAATTTTTGCTGTTTATGAAATGTGTATAATAGGCACTGTTATGTGACTTTGTTAAACTAATTTATTAAAAAAATGTTTACAACTCACTGATTTACATGTAATTAATGCAGTTTACATAATTTGCATGATATATACTGTTATTCGACTTTGTTAAACAAATTTATTTAAAAAAAGTGTTTTATTACTTGCTGAGTTATACTTCACTTGACAGAGAAACAGTCTGGACAGGATTCCAGTATGTGATCCTTGCAGATCACCTTCCTCCTTTCCTGATGGTCACTGCTTCAGTTTGGTCCTGTCAGGTGTTGATAGTTGCCCTCTTCCTCAGGTAGGCATCCAGCATCTTTTAGGAATTCATGGCATGCAATTTTTACTTTCTCTACTGCGTGTAGTAAGTAGGGCAAGTATTGTATTCCACCCTAAATTTGATACCGAGATTTCACCGGAAATACATGTTTTGAGGACCCCTGGATCCAAAAAAAAGTATTTTTGGAAACATGTCTGCATGTGTGTGTGTGTGCCTGTCTGTGAACAGCATAACTCAGAAATGAACAGTCGGATAAACACCAAACTTGGTATTTAAGTTCAGTATCTTCCAAGGATGCGACACGAAGGTTTTCAAGAAAATCCCCCCACCCCAGATTACGCTTTACATGGAACATTATTCGAAGATTTTATTTTCTCAAAAATGGCTCTAACGATTTTGAATAAAATACCATAAGTTTAAGACATTTTTATGGCAAATGAATTGTATATCTCAAATTTTCTGAGATTGTCTCCAAAAGTCTACTTCATTGTGAACGACTTTTGCATAACTGGTAAACTATGAGAGATAGACAAAATTTTACTACACAAAAAATGTAGATTGTGTTAAAATACACAATTTATGTCATATACATTTTTTTTGTTGAGTGAACAATTTTCGAGATATTCCCTTAAATTTTCCAATACTTATACTTTTTCTCAGATGGGAATTTGTTATTCTTTATTTTTTTTTTTTGTCCTGGACATGCAAAGAGAATGGAATACTGCACATAGCAACCAGCTCTTAAAACATTTGACTATCCCTTAAAGCCTACCAATTCCCCTTGCATCTACAAGAAAATTAGCAATAAGATTAACATCTCGATTAACATAAAGCATATGGAGAATAAGTGTTTGTAAAAATAGTTTGTACAAGAGTAGAGAAAGTCATGTGAGTGTAACACATATTTTTTCCCCTGTATTTTCCTGTGCAATACTCTGTGCGTTGATTATTGTTCAACAAGAAGTAAAAATTTGGCAATGGTTGGAAATACGGCTCACTGAATAACTTGGGCGCAATTGACCACAACATCAACACCAACTTTTGATTATAAAGCGTGATGATTTCCAGCTTCTTTGCTTCAACTTTGAGGATCTATGTCACGAGTATAATGAATCAACAATAAGAGTACACATTTCCTCCCCTTGGGTATATAGGAAACAAGGGTCAGTTTGTCCTTGCTGAAACCAAAAGTACTGGAACAAACTTGCTTTCCATCAGTTGGATGAATTATTTAGGAACATCCCTTTTGTTTTCTCTTACAGTTCCTACCAAAGTCTATTTGTGATTTTGCAGCAGGTTTTGTGCCAATGGCACACTGGTAAAGCAGTTGGCGACTGTGATATTGATGGGAGCTAACAATCTCTTTACAACATCACTGGCAGATTGCTGATGGTATAGCGGCTATCAGGTTGTGTTCCAGAATATATTTCCATATTGGTTTTGAAGAATGAGTGACAGTCCGTTAGCATGAAGATTTTAGACCATACTTCACCGGTTTGAACTTCATAAATACCTGAAAGCTACAACGGCCACAAAATGCTTTCAAATTTTTTACTATAGTTGCATATTCAGATACTGTGTGTGTTGAATGACAGTTTCTTACAAATTCTTCAAATATCTCATGTACATGTGTAATCTTGTCCAGTTTTTTTCTGTCATTTCTAGTAGTTTTGTCATCAATTCGGGGGCAGCTCATAAGAAAATTAAAGACTTTCTGTGACATGGTGCAAATTATGAGGTCTACACCAGTGGTATTAAAGACCCAAATATCTTTGGTGTTAAAGTGTGCAGATTTCATAACACCACAGATATACAGAATCCCAAAGATTGCTTTGACTTCTGCGCAGGTTGGGGTAGCATCACACTTCCTGGAATACTGTGCTCTATTTGAATGTTGGTGTACTTCACTATCTGGTCTATCAATTTCATGATGGATTTTTTTCAGTGTAAAAATAATAGAATGGCTTCCTTTGGAAGGCAAGTAAAGCTGATGGCCCCATGTTGTATATTTACAGCATGAAAAGAACCTCAAGCTTGATAAACAGGCCTCTGAGTAAAATTTCCAGTCTGCCCCGCCCAATATAGAATGGGATGCTAAGGATCACAGCAGTTAAAGAGTATCCATAAATAAAACTCAATTTAATTTTCCATGTGTCAACACTGGTTTTGGCATTTTTTGCCATTTGCTTCCACACCAGGTCGGTCTGTCAAAATGTTTCAAGCAGGCGTTTTTCCTTCAACAATTGGCAGTTCTTTATATCAGACTGTGCCGTGTTTTCCTTTATAAGGTGTCAAAGGAATGTCATCCTCAATGAGAATTGCCGAAAATGAATAACCATCATCTTCTGACATATTTTCATCTTGATCACTTTCAGCGCTCTTGTCAAGTTGGCATCATGATCAGTGTTTTCTGTGTGGTTCTCCTCTGATGATGATCAACTGCCAACAATGTCGTCATCAGGAGCCTCAAAGATGGCCATAATTTTGGTTTTTGTCAAAGATTTGTTTACTATAACTATTTGTATTCTCATGTGCAAACAACTCAAGAATGCATAGAAAGCCTTGCAAGTAGATGTTTAGAGGAGTGCAGGGTAAAATGTTTTCACAGCTGTATAGGCCTGTTCACAACCAACAAGAACGAGAACGAGAAAGTTGAAATTCATGTATTCATATGGGAATGTTCATAACGACAGGAAGCCTTCTCGGGCCCCAGGAACGGGAAAGAGGAGTTGCCCAACTTTTAACGTTCTCGTTCTTAGGCATGGCATATTAGATCTCTATTGTGCATATTGGACTCTTCACTCTAGAGGTTATTCTAGGCGGCCGTGACATGAAACAGTCAGCAGTGCTCTCTATAGTCACAAGCTGGAAAGAATTAGTAGTAAATGTGCTTCCTAACCTCATCCCAACACCCGCAAATCTAATCAGCGTTGGTTCCTCTGGTGAAGGGATCATTTGTAGTTTGTTTATATGCAACTCAAAACTGTCTATTACCTAAAAACAATGGCAAAAGCTACAAAGAACAGCTAAAACCGGTGGAAATGAAAAAAGAACTAAACAATTTTAATGTATGCCATTAAATAAAGGAATGAAAGCTTGGCATAAGTAGAGGGATCAGAAATGTAATGGATATGCATTTAGATAATGTTTATCGAATTTTGACTTTGGCTTGGCTAAATTGGAAGTAGGTGAAAAAATGTCATTGGTCAGTTAAAAACAAATGAAATCCCCATGCGCAAAATTGACTTTCACTTTGTAATCAATATTCATTCCCGTTCTCGTTACCGGGCTGTTGTGAACGAATATCTTGCATGGTGCATTGCTTCCTGTTCTCGTTTCCCATCTGGTTACCGTTCTCGGGTGGTTGTGAACCAGCCTTAACAATGAACAGAACAACAGATGTAGAAAACACATGCCAGACAACTCCACTTGAGAATAGGGGAATTTCCGTGTTATAGAGGTGCACGGGTAAAAATTATCCACATATGCAACAATGAAACACAACAACTTTATTTACTTAACTTAAATATCATAAATAATTAAAATATAGAAAAGGAAATCACCACTTTGGAAAAATTAGAGGGAATCAACAGCAAAATACTGTAAATTCAGTTTCGCCCAAAATATTTATGGAAATTTAAAAAAATCTTCAAAGAATTGAACATTAATTTAGTGCCACAAAACAAATACATCACGAATTTATTAATCATTCTTGGAAAAATAGTGCACCAGAAATAAAATTATTTGGGATTTATCAAATGAATTATCATGACTGTAAAAAGATATAAATTGCAAAAACAAGGAGAAATTGGACACCAGAAAGAAAGAACGTATGAGAAATTTAAAATTCAAATACATTGATAATACAGCTATAGCTTATCATTTTTGGATGGAGAATCATAACATTGAACCAGGAATTAAATTGATAAAATATGTAAAGAAACCTTTCAAATTAGATAGTTGAGAGAATATTTTTATCACAAAACATAAAGGAGACTTTATGAATTTCGAGATTCCTGCTGTAGATAACATCATCTGGTTAACAGAGAAGATAGATGTCAGCACCCTTACTGATAGAATGACATGGTACAAGAGCATCAGTTGGCCAAGAAACTGATGATAGGGAGGTAGCTACCAGAAACTTGTCTTTTTAAACTTTGATATGTAAGTGGAAGATTTAATGTGTTTTTAAATGTTGACTCAATTTATAAACTTTTACTTAAAAAACAGGTTTTATTAATACCACTATTTGAGCCAGGGCTCGCTAGTAGGAGTAGATGAATTGCTTAAAAGAGAAAGGCATAGCAAAATTTGAGAAAAATGTTTTAATTAATACCACAAATGTAATCAAGGCTCGCTAGTGGCAGTAGTGGAGTTGCTGAAAGGAGGAACATGGAGCAAAACATGAGAAGACAGGTTTTATTAATACCACAAATGGAGCCAGGGCTCACTAGTGGCAGTAGCAGAGTTGCTGAAAGGAGGAACGTGGAGCAAAACATGAGAAGACAGGTTTTATTAATACCACAAATGGAGCCAGGGCTCGCTAGTGGCAGTAGTGGAGTTGCTGAAAGGAGGAACGTGGAGCAAAACATGAGAAGACAGGTTTTATTAATACCACAAATGGAGCCAGGGCTCACTAGTGGCAGTAGTGGAGTTGCTGAAAGGAGGAACGTGGATCAAAACATGAGAAGACAGGTTTTATTAATACCACAAATGGAGCCAGGGCTCGCAAGTGGCAGTAGTGGAGTTGCTGAAAGGAGGAACGTGGAGCAAAACATGAGAAGACAGGTTTTATTAATACCACTACTGGAAGTATGGCATAAGCAGTGGTGGAGAGTGGATGTGTGAGTGCGGCGCTCCATATGATATGCTACCAGGATGGTGGTTAAGTTAGAAGTATATAGGGTGAGAATTGGAAGATTCAGAAAAAGAAATTTATTAATGAAGGAGAGTCAGCAATGGTAACAAAAGAACAGCAATGGTTAATGTTGTTACTAGCTATAGTATTGATAACTGAGGGAGTGGAGATGAACGCCAGACCCAAAGATTTGAAGCAAGTGATGGCATTGCTAAAGACATATCAGAAGATGTAATCGAGAGAAGATTGGAAGGGTGAATAAATGGATGGAGGAAGGTAAAGGAACAATGCAGAAGAAAGAGAAAGAAGTGAATAATGAATTGAAAGAATATAAGAAGAGAATACAAAAAATGGAAGGAAAGTTCACAGCCGAACAAAGGAAAATGAATTTGGTGATGTTTGGAATTAGAGAACACAAAGAAAAATTCTACACACTTAGTAGAAGAAATATTTATGGAAAAATTGGAACTGAAATTCGACAGAATGTGGATAATTGAGTGTTTAACAATAGGGAGAAAAGGTGACAGGTGCAGGCCGATAATTGTAAAAGTGGCTACAATGTGGTTTAAATGGTAAGGTTTGAGGAATGTGAGGAAACTAAAAGGAACAAAAATTTTTATTGATCAAGACTTTGCAAGGAAGAAAGATATCATTGTACAATTTTATTTGAGGAAATGAGAAAAGCAAAACCAGAAGGAAAAAGAGCATTTGTTAAAGGAACTGAGTTATGGATAAATGGTAGGAAGGAAGTAATGTTTCAACATGTGGAAATCAATGAAAATAACGAAAAGAATGAAGGGGAAAAAAATGCAAGAATGTCAACAAAAGCACACATTAGTGGAAGAGGCAGGTCAACAGCCTATAATAAATGAAACAATAGACATTCACTTTTGAGATTTAAAAATCATAAAAAGCAAAAATGGTTTAAAATTTGGCATTTATAGAAAACTTACACACATGGACAATTATATTAAGAATACATTCAATCCAATTTCCTATCAATTTGCAGTCTGCAGAAGTTTAATACATAGGCTTCACACTATACCACTGATTAAGAAAAATGCTTAAAAGAATATCAGCATATTTTAGAAATAACAAGCTTCAGTAATTTTGAAACAGCTTTGATAAACAAATTAATCAAACATAATTTGAAAAACTAAACAATGAATCAATTAACCATGTTAAAGGAAACAGATAATAAATATCAGAAATGTAAAAAGTTTACATATCGTCCGTGGGCTTTGAATAACTTTGTGAAGATACTCAAAAAATTCAATATCAGATTGACTCTGGAAAATAAATACAGTTTAAATAATTTATTCAATAAACCTCTTTAAAAAATACTATACTATCCAAAATGAAATCAGGTATTTATAAGATTAACTGTGAAGACAGAAGTTTTACATGGGGAAAATTATAAGAAATTTAAACACCAGATTGAAAGAGCAGCAAAGAAATATTAAAAACGGACAAACAGATAAGTCAGCTGTAGCTCACCACTTTTGGTTGAATCATCATGAAATAGGACAAGATATCAAACTGTTAAAATCTGTTACTTCAGCTTTACAATAGGATATTTGGGAAAATGTATACATTTGCAGAAAAGAAGTTCACTTATTGAATTTTGAGTTCCCACTGCTGAATGAACTAATAAAGTTTTGCAGAACCACCGCTAGAAGGCATCAAGGTCATGATGCATCAGGAGAGGGACGGCAACCAGTCACCAAACACTGAGGATGGAGATGAACATCTTGAAAAACTTTTCCCTGGTTTTAACTAACTGACATAAGTGAAGTTTTAGCATATGACTCTCCATATGTTTTAATATTTCCATTCTTGCTAGCTTCCCCCTCTGTAACTATAAACGTTTATGTAAAACAATAACATAACACTTCACAATGTTCTAAATACTATAAACGTATACCTTACTTGCAACTGAAGTTAATCTCTACTATGTTCTGTTAGCTGAATTGATTGATGCCTTCTGTTTGTCGTACACAATGAGTGCAAGAAGTTGCAAGATCTTTTAAAAGCTGTCTCCAATGTTCCTCAACATTTTCTCTTACTTGGTCCCCATTGTAAACCCATAACAGAAAAGTTTCTTGCTGGCTGACTTTTCTGCTACTTAGCTTTCCAGAAAACTTTAATTTAAAAAATATATATATAAAGCTCATTTTATTAAAGACAGAATTCTGACTAGCCAGGTATCATCACTCTAATTTACTCTGGCTAAGAAACAAATATTGTTGCATTATACCCTTTGGTTTATTAGTTACCATGTGATAAGCATTGAAACAGCCAATATTGGAGTTTTGCTGTAAAGTGTATGTGTTTTTATTTTATTTATAAATTTGGATGCAAAGAAATCTGTAAAGGCTCTAAGAATTATGCAATTTGATTGAGAAAAATATGCTACATAGGATAATGTGTTTAAAGCTGAAAGTTATAACAGCGGAATATTTATAGCGTGTTAATAGCAACTTGTTGACAGAGTAGAAAAGGACAAAGCTAATGCCAACATGTGTGCATTAGATAGACAGACATATCCCATTTACCTCCATACTGTCTTAAGGTTGTATATACAGTATGTCTGCCTCATGACCATACAATTATTCTATACTTTGCTTGCCATTCTTGTGCTATTCATGATTGTTTGTTTTCTCTGCAGACTTAGCACCATCAGATGCAGAAACAATTGTGAAATGGATACCAAAGAAGAGGTTCCTCCCTTAGATGAGATAGCCTCACAGAATGAGACAGCCTTCTGTACCAAGAATGTTACAAGGAAGACCAGTAGTGATGCTGTGCTTCTGTATGATGATTGTGACATGACAATCAAAACAGAATGTGAATCGGAGACTACTTTTCCAGACTTTTGTTCCCAGAAAGAGAGAGAATGCTTCACTAGACATCTCATAAAGCAGATTAAGTCTGAAACTGTTACATCAAACAGCATTTGTGAGATAGATATGAAAATAGAAAATGTTTCACCAAAAGAGAAAGAGTTTCTTTCAGAGGTTCCTGTAATGAAGATTGAGAAATACAACAGTGATGATGAAATGGATAACAAAATAGAAATTAAAGAAGAACTTTGGTGGCTGGAAACAGAAACTACATCTGTATGTGATGACATTAAGGTAAGTTTCTTAGAAATCTATGACAGGTACATTTTTTGTTTTTTATTATTATTACTTGATTTGATCCTATTTGAATTATGTAATGCAGAATTAATAAGGATAAGAGATGGTTTGTGAATATGTAGGGTTTGTGTAATGTTTAAAATAATAGCGGTGGTAGTTCTTGAAAATTATAAGATATTTGAGGGAAGTTTTGTTGAAATTGTATCAAAGCTACTCTATGATGTAACATCAACTACACGTTCCTCTAACTTAAAAAGATCTAATGTGTTATATTTATATGACTTTCTCTGCCCTTTATCGTTTATTAGGCGTGTACAAATTATTCATAAGAAACTTTATTTTCCTATCTACTTCATTGTAATTGAGATATAGCTTTGCAGAAAGCGCTCCATTACACATTTCATTATAGATACAAAGGGAATAATAATAGTCCAATGTTTTAGAACTGGACGCTATACACTGGCCTTAAAATTCCATACTCTTTCATGACATTGCAAGAAACAGCTGAAAATCAACAGGTCTTTAAAAGAATGACTAAGTATGCAATAAGCTCAACCATTAATAACACATATCTCGGAAATAGCTGATGCCACAAAAAAAGTTATTTTCAATAGATTGTGTATGTTAAAGAAATCTACATTTTGTATGGTACATTTTCATCTATTGTTTAACAGTTATACAAGATAATATAACGCTCCTTCCAAATGAATAGGACTTCAGAGGCTGTTCCCAGAAGATTCAAGATACACAAGTTATTTGTCATGCAAATATATTTAATGTGTGGTATTTTAATCAAAATTGTTAGATGCTATTTTTTGGAAAATCAAAAATTTTGAAAATAGTTCCATGCAAAGGGTAGTTTGGAATGCAAGATTTTCTTAAACACCTTCATGTCACATCTTTGGAATATATTGAATTTAAATACCAAGTTTGGTATTTATCCAAGTTTTCCTATGTGAGTGATGCTATTCACACACACACACACACACACACACATGGTGTGTCGTCCTCCGTGGTCAAGTGGTTACCATGCTAGCCTCTAGTTCCTGAGGTCACGAGTTCAAACGTGACGGAGGGCGATGGATTTTTTCGGGCATAAAAATCCTTAGCATGGCTTCCTTTGGAAGGAAAGTAAATCCGGTGATGGATTTATGGCATGTAAAAGAACATCAAGCCTATTAGTGGCCTCTGAACAAAATGCCGGTCTTTCACGCTCAATACAGAATAGGATGCTAAGGACTATAGTAGTTAATGAGCAGTCATAAATAAAATACAATTTAATTTTAATTTAACTATATAGCTTTTATGATATTAAATAACTATAGTACACATCAACGATCAGGCTACTGGTGTAGAACCCAGTTTATCCCTACACATCTTGAGCTTTTTTACTTTCTCTATAACATACATGTGGTTAGGAAATAATGCATTCCACACAAAAATTCAATTTTTAGATTTCACCAGAAATAAATGTTTTGAGTCCCACTGAACCCAAAAGAAGTATGTTTATAGAGAGAGAGAGAGGGGGGGGAATGTGTATGTGTGTGTGTGAGAGAGAGAGAGATACCAAACTCTGTATTTAAGTTCAGCTTCTTGCAAGGTTGCATAAAGAAGATTTTAAGTGACTCCTCCCACCCCAAACTATTGTTTACATGTAAAATTGTTTGTTATTTTTTATTTTTTCAAAATATATTCTGGTAACTATGACACTATGGCACTGAATGTTTCAGTCTAATTCTACCTATCTAATATGTTTAATATATTTGCATGGCAAATAGTGTGTATATCTTTGATTTTCTGTGAATAGCCTATATGGGCCCACTTATTGATTTAATGTGTATATCTTTGATTTTCTGTGAATAGCCTATAAAGGCCCATTTATTGATTTAATGTTGTATAATTATGTCCAAGAAGCCTTAAACAAAAACATAATTATAGCAAAACTCATCTAAATTTAGAATTTGACAATTTTTTTTTATAATATTAATTGATTCCAAAATATTTCATGTGCAAGCTTAATGTTTCCCGTATTTCATCTAATGGACGTGCTTGAAATTTTGTAATTCTTATTTTTTTCCCCCTTCCTTTTGTTTCCATCACAAGAATTTGTTACCACGAATAAACATTTAAATGCTGTTTCCATATATGATTAAAGCACTTTTTGCTTAATTTGAAATTAAACTTGGGAAAAAACAGGCAGGAGAAAGAGAGTGTGTTCACAATGCAGCCGTGGGCATAACGCAGAGTAGACACAGATTTCTAGACCCTTAAATTACATGGGAGAATTGGGTAAGTGTACCACAAGTTTCAAATTGAATAATACAACCAGTAATATCCAATTTGGAAATTCATCCATTTTTACTTTCTCTACTACGTACAGTAAGTAGGGGAAGTATTGTATTCCACCCAAAAATTTGATACCGAGATTTCACCGGAAATACATGTTTTGAGACACCCTGAATCCAAAAAAAGCATTTTTGGAAACATGTCCGTGTGTGTGTCTGTCTGTGAACAGCATAACTCAGAAATGAACAGTCGGATAAACACCAAACTTGGTATTTAGGTTCAGTATCTTCCAGAGATGCGACACGAAGGTTTTCAAGAAAATCCCCCTACCCCAGATTACCCTTTACATGGAAGATTTTTTGAAAAGTTTAATTTTCTCAAAAATGGCTCTAGCGATTTTGATTAAAATATCATATCTTTAAGATATTTTCATGGCAAATAAAATGTATATCTTGAATTTTCTGGGAATGTCTCCAAAAGCATTCTCCATTGTGAACGACTTTTGCATAACTGGTAAACCATAAGAGATCTACATTTTTTGTTTAGTAAAATTTTGTCTATCACGTTAAAATACACAATTTATGTCATATACATTTCTTTTGTTGAGTGAACTATTTTCGAGATATTGCTTGTTATTCCCTTAAATTTTTCAATACTTATTTTCTAAAATGGGAATTCGTTATTCATTTTTTTGTCTTGGATATGCAAAGAGTTATAATCTGTAGCAAAGGGAATGGTGCTGCACCTAGCAACCAGGTATTAAGAGATATGTATGTGCTTAAAGGCTACTGTTTTTCTATATTGCCCTTGTAAATATATATTCCCCTTACATCTACAAGAAAATTAGCAATAAGATAGACTCTGCAAATGTTTATCTCGATTAACATGAAGTAGATGAAAAAATAAGCGTTTGTAAAAATAGTTTGTACAAGAGTAGAGAAAGTCATGTGAGTGTAACACATCAGAAATTTTTTTTTAAATAAACAGGATGTAAAAAGTGTTGAACAAAGCAATCAACATAACAGGTCTGGCATGGCAATACCAAATGAAAGAGCAACATGATTGTACAGCCGATTGCTTAAAATTTTGAGTTATTCATAAACTAGGAATGTTTGGAGAAAGAAGTATGGAATTCTTCCTCCATACAAGCTTAAAGTTTGTACTTTGCAATCTCTTGCATTACGTAACACCCTAGATGACTATGTGAATGCTTCCATTAAATAACTTGCATGCAAAGTGTTGCATTTATGCTGCATATCTGCATTTACAATGAGAATTAACTCTTTACATGAATACTGATATATGTAGATTTGTCATTGGTAAAGAAAGTCATGTAAGTATAGCACATCAGGTTTTAGAAAAATACTAGGCTAAATGAATCACAAATTCTGATTTACAATTTTTTAAACATTCCTTTTGCCAGTTCTCTGTTCTTTAAACCAGACTGTTTATTCACATCTAAATGCTTTTTTTATTGCTCAGTTTTCTTTCATTCCATTACATGATGTAATATTAAATCTTTGTTTCTCTTTTCTTTAATTTATTTATTTATGGATGCACTTTAACTACTGTGGTTCTTAGCGTCCCATCCTATATTGGACATGAAAGACCGGAAATTGTGCTCAGAAGTCTCTTTATCAGGCTTAATGTTCTTTTGCGTGTTGTAAATCGACAACAGGGGACCACCAGCTTTACTTCCCTTCCAAAGGAAGCCATGCTAAGGATTTTTACACCCAAGAAAATCCATTGCCCGTGCTGGGTTCGAACCCATGACACTGGAGGCTAGCATGGTACAACCTTAGTTTCTGCAAACTCTCAATATCATATATACCAATTTAAAACAAAATCAAACCTGGTACTGTAAAGATAGCTATTTGATACAGGGCATCTAATTAGTGCTTGTATAGATGATTATATGAAACTGTAAATTTGCATCACTCTGTTGCAGTTTGAGGACTTCACTCAGGTAAAACCAACAAGGTAAGACATGCCTCTTGACTAATCTTTCAATAAGACACCTTGTGATTCTTGTGCTACATTTTCTTTACTGATGCTTCTTTATCTATACTAATATTTTAAAGAGAAAACTTGTATGTATGTGTGTATGTATGGTAATCTCAAAGACCACTCAACCAATTTTTATACTTCTTTCAACACTGAAAAGTTGTATTCTAACCAGCATGGGCTATAAAGCACCTAATTCATAAATTACTGAATGTCTAAAAAGAATTCACAAATCCTTTGCTCAGAATGTAATGCAGTAAAAAATAGTTCTTACAATACAGGGAATGTATCTAGAAACAAAAGCCGGTGAGTTTCTGTTACTCTGCTGAGAATGTGTCTAAAAACAAAAGGCTGTTATATTTTATTTCAAGCAATTAGGTACATAGAGAGCCATGATGTAACAGACAGGAGACAGCCTAAAAAGCAACAATCATATAATGGTACAAATTCTATGTCATGTTTATTTCATTAATTGCCAGTTTTCAAATACTGCAGATGTGTGTGTAATGAATCAGTGTCAGAACCCTGAATAACCTTTCTTTAATTCTATAGATGTAAATGCTGAAGTTTCTGGGTGCCAATCCTTAATAATCCTATGTAAGTTTTGCTGCATTTTATATTGCAATTAACTTCATTTGTAAAGTATACTGAAGTATGTTTCAGAATTCAACCACGCAAATGTAAAGGGGTGCAGAGGGATAGTAAACAATGATTTTGAAATAGCTAACTTCTAGTCTGCAGGCTCAGATTTCTTGCAATAAAGTCAAATCTAAAATTAGGAAGCATACCACTCATTCGGCGGCCACTCCGTTTCAAGATCAAAGTGGCATAGTTTTTCCAAAGTAAGCAGTTACGCCCACTGTTGCTATGTAGCGAATGCCTATACTGCAAGATAACGGACAAGGTTTCGGTTCTTGACAAGTGCATTGTTGGGTTTTTTCCTTTTCTTTTTTATTGCAAAAGGCAAGAATGCATTTCTGGTTTAGTAAAGTTAAGACATACAGAACAGTTCAACTGCATCAATGCTGCAATTGTAACGATTTTACTTACTTGGGAATTGTTTTCTTTAATTTGTTTGCCAGCACTGTAAGGGGCTTGCAAATGTGTGAAAGTACAAATTAAACAAAGTAGAAATTTACAATTATTGAAAAATAAGTTGTCCTCTTCTGAAATACAGTATATGAAATACAAGACAACAATGTTTGCTTTTAGTGAAATAGTTAAAATGAATAAATATTAATAAGATAAATGGATTTCATTTTTTATACTTCATAATGAAAAATAATTCCCCACTTCTGAAAGGGTAAACAATGGCAAATGAAGCATGATGAAAGAAATAAAGACATTGTAGTTTGCTTGTAGGTTTAGCAAAGATCTTAGAAATGAAGAAATAGTAACACAAATGGTTTCATGCTTCATAGTATGAAATGAAACTCAACATAGTAAAGAAAATCTGTGTTATTCAACTAATATATGGAATTAATTGCTCTTCCACACAAGCCATGTATAGGACAGGGTTGGAAAGGTAGAATCAGACAACTGAAAACTTCAATGCCAAATCCCGGCTATGGCATTGAAGTTTTCAGTCGTCTGATTCTACCTTTCCAACTAATATATAGTACAGCAACACCTGTCCTTGTTTGCAGGGTTTTGTTTAGATCATGAAACATTACAGGAATTGTTGAAGATGGCAACCCCAACATCTCTCCAAAGCTAACATTGGCAGATAAATGAGTTCTGTACTCTTTCAAAAACGTTTCTGTATTATGTAAAAACTCTATCACTTTTATGTTATTAAATAACTACAGGATCAAGTAGAGGGTACAAAGCCAGCATATAGCAATACACTTTTTTAAAGATTTTGCTATCACTTCAAATCCTGACCTCTTATACCTAAACAAAATGTGTAATGAATCCATTTCTGCAGATGTTTATCTTGCTTAATATAAAGTGATAGAAAACATAACTTTTGTAGAAGAGTGGTTTGAGAATCTGTGACATGTCGTAATTTTTTAAAAAGTATTAACTGTTTTTGAAACTTTCAGTGTTTGAATATGTAATGTTTAACTGCGTTTCATTTATGGGCACTCTAACTACTATGATTCTTAGCATCCCATTCTATATTGGGAGTGAAAGACCTGAAATTTTGCTCAGAGGCCTTTTTATCAGCCTTGTAGTTCTTTTACTTGCCCTAAATCTATAACATGGGACCACCGAGTTTACTTCCCTTATGGAGGAAGCCATGCTAAGGATTTTTATGCCCAAAAAAATACATCACCCTCTGTTGGATTTGAACGCATGACCTCAGGAACTAGAGGCTAGCATGGTACCACTAGACCATGGAGGATAACGAATATGAAGTGTTAAGGGTCCTCCAACCATACTTGAAAATATGTATGTATTGGCTACAGACTGTCCTGGATAGTTGATAACCACATGATGAAAATGTTTTCTTGCCAGGTTTAATTAACACAGGAATTTGAATGGTTTATGTTAAAGCAAGCCTGAAAGTTGATGTAATTTTCAATGAATGTAACACATGTTGGTTTTATTGCCAGAAACTTCAGACTGCTTTTACCATTAACATGCTTTCATGTGAATGATTGTATTAATTAATTACATTACAGATTAAGAAAGCTATTTCAACTGTAATTAAAGATAGGCTTGCTGTGGATGAAGAATTTGCAACCACAGTTGAAGATTGTTAGCAAACACAGGTTCTCTTTTCAGATATAATTCCCTTTCACCATGAATAATGTTCCTAATGCTAAATCCTCCAACATTTCAGATTATGCTCAGAAGCTGTTTCTGGTGTTAGCAGTGGTGATTCACCATTGTCCTCAGCTGAAGCCTTAGGGAAAAACACAAGCTTCAGTTATGGAAAAGATTGTCCAGAATGTGAGAGCAAAGAAAGTGATATCACAAAAATACCACCCGTAGAAAACCTTCTTCACTTAGAACAACCTGTTAAATTTAGTGATGATGGGGAAAATTACAGCAAGTATTTAGTGATTCATAAGGGTGAAAGGTTACACAAGTGTAACATCTGTGATAGGAGCTTTACAAGGTTGTCACATTTGAAATTACATCATTTGGTACATGAGGGTAAAAAGCCTTGCAAGTGCAAAATATGTGAGAAGAGATTTGCTCGGTTGTCAGATTTGAAAAGGCATAATTTGATACATGAGGGTAAAATGCCTCACAAGTGTGAAATTTGTGTGAAGAGGTTTACTCGGTTATCACATTTGAAAAGCCATAATTTGATACATGAGGGTAAAAAGCCTCACCAGTGTCAAATTTGTGAGAAGAGGTTTACTCATTTGTCATCTTTGAAATTGCATACTTTAAGACATGAAGGTAAAAAGCCTCACAAGTGCGAAATTTGTGAGAAGAGGTTTACTCAGTTGTCAGATTTGAAATCCCATAACTTGACACATGGGGGTAAAAAGCCGTACATGTGCGAAATTTGTGGGAAGGGGTTTACTCGGTTATCAACTTTGAAAATGCATTATTTAATACATGAGGGTAAAAAGCCTCATAGATGTGAAATTTGTAAGAAGAGGTTTGCCTGGTTGTCAGCTTTCAAAGTGCATAATTTGATACATGAGGGTATAAAGCCACACAAGTGTAAAATTTGTGAGAAGTCCTTTACTTGTTTGTCAAATTTGAAAGTGCATAATTGGATACATGAGGGTAAAAAGCCTTACAAATGTGAAATTTGTGAGAAGAGGTTTACTCAGCTGTCAACTTTAAATTCTCATAATTTAGCACACAAGGGTGATAAGCCTTACAAGTGTGAAGTTTGTGAGAAGAGGTTTACTCGTTTGTCAAATTTTAAATCACATAATTTAATACATGAGGGTAAAAAGCCTCACAGGTGTGAAATTATTGAGAAGAGGTTTATTCAGTTGTCAGATTTCAAATCCCATAATTTGATTCACGATGGTAAAAAGCCCCACAATTAAGAAATTTTTGAGAAGAGCTTTTTTCAATTGTAACAGTTGAAAATGCATAATTTGATACATGAAGGTAAATAGCCTCAAGTGTGAATTTATGAGAAGGCATTTACTCAGTTGCCAGCTTTGAAATTGCATAGTTTGATACATAGGGTAAAGGACCCCCACAAGAAATTTGTGAGAGGAGGTTTAAACATTTATCAAATTTAAAAATGCATATTTTCATACATGAGAGTGAATTGTTGAATTGTAAAGTTTGTAAGAAGTGCTTTAGTCAGTTATCACAGTTGAAGGTGCACAATTTGATACATGGGGGCAAAAAGCTTCACAAGTGTGAAATTTGTGAGAAGAGTGTTGTCAAGTTAAAAATGCATAAATTTATTCATGGAGGTCAAGAGCTCTGCCTTACATATTTTTACTTCTATAGAAACAATGGAATTCATTGCCTTTCACAAACTAATACAATTACCGAAGTTCAAGTGACATAGGCTGTCAAATGGGTGTATTTCCTGTGCCACACTCATAGTAGAGGTTCGCAGTTAAGTTGACACGCAAGCTAAATACTCTTTCAACACCTTCTTGTAAAAGGTGATGGTGATTGTATGTTTACCTTGATTTCATCCGGTTTTTAACAGTCTAGAATTTAAGAAAGCCATTTTTCTAAATCTGAGTACAATTAGAGTAACTGACTCTGAAATTTAAGTGCAAACTTTATGCAGATATCTCGATGTGAGTCAATTTTCACATATATGTGTCCATGAAAATCTTATGTACTGTAGTGGGAATTAATCAAGATACAGTTAATTCAGAAGCTCAACCCCCCCAAAAAAGTAATATTGAGAAAGAAAGTAGCAAAAATGTAAAGTAATAATACAAAAGAAAAGTTGAAATATACATAATCACATCAAGAGAAGAAGATTTAAAAGAAAGTCATATAAGCATTAAAATTAGGGTTGGCATAGTTCTGAGAGTAAAAAAGAGAACACATTTACTGATCCCTACCTGAGCACAGCTGTAGGTTATTTTATAGCTCTTATTATGCATAGAGTACAGGAAATGTGATAAAATGTGGCTAACAGTATTCAAATTTTTAATTATATATAAGGTTTGTTCCCACACGATTCAGAATCAATTCCGAATAATCTGAGTGTGCGCAGTAGCTAAGTGGCGTTCCAACACGACAGAGAATCAGTTCACAACCAATTCTGAATTTTCAGTTTGCTGTTCCAACGTATTTGGGAACTAGTTCGGAACGAGTGAAATTGGTTCGTGATTAAGAATAGAAACTGAAAATTCCAAACATGCGCAGATTGTATGGTCTACAGCACATACTCAGTAAATTCAGAATCGATTTTAATCGTTTGGAACAAACCTGACAGAGAGTATTGAAAAAGCGACATACTCTCTGTATTCAGTAGAACATAAATTTGAATTTGTATCTTTTTAATGATGCATCGACTTCCGAAGAAGAGGATTATTTCCATTTAAACATTATTCCGTTATTTTGGGACCTTTACCCTTTTTTGGCACCTTTATACCATTTCCCCCCAACCATGCCCATAATCCCCTTTTTTCTTTTAAGTTTCATTCCAATTTATTCTTCAACTTTCAATTAACGTCTCCTCAGCTTGCTGTGTATGTGCGAATAGTAAGTTTACCTCTTTCAGTAAATGCCGCGCGGGAATTGAAAGCACACCCGCAACAATGGAAAATAATTGTGTGTTCGACGAAAACCTCTTTCTCTCACTTTACTGCCATAAAGTAGCCCGCAATAATGCAATTGACAATGAGTGATTCTATCCCACCAGAATCAGTAGCCTGCTGTTCGTGAATGTGAGTTTGTTGCTGTGAGAGACGTCATCTCTTTACGTGGAGACGAAGCCTGGGCAGGCAGAGACGACAATAACCTCAACCGCGCAGTTCCGAGAATTATTAAGACTGGGCTATAATTCACAAAACAATTATATATAAAGAAATAAAAATTTCAGCCCAATTGAATGGATAGTTTAGAAAATAGCAATTTTAGTTGTGCATCCCCTTAAATAAACCAGCACCTTATTGTGCCTTTTTCACCTTATTTGAGCACCTTTTCCCTTCCTTTTTTCATCTGAAATTTGCAACTAAAAATCCTAACCCTGATCATAAGCATACATTGGTACCATGTAGTTTTGTATTATTTGCATTACGTTCGGAATAGAATTTATGTGGGGTGTCATTGTCTCAGAGTATTGGAGTTTTAAATTAAACATTGTGTTTAGAAGTTTCTGTAGCAGGAAACCTAATGTTAAATTGGAATTGTGTTAAATTACTTTTTCCGGGTTCTGGTTTAAATATAATATCTATATATTACAATTGTTATTCGCAATAACTCAGTATCAATGCCTTTAAGCCGATAAATGAATGCGATTTATTTTTGCTCGAATATTAGGACTGGAATCAGTATGAAAGAAACGCTTACGATGTATGTATGCGTGTGTGTATATATATATACATCGGCGGAGTTTGATTTCATTCATCAACGATGTAAATGTAGATATTTGATCGTCTTCTGATTGACCATGCAACGAAGAAGGCCATGACAGAACGCGAACGGTTCAAGTAGTGTTCCAACCACACAAAATTCCGAATTAGTTCTGTGAGCATACCGGACTGGCGCATGTGCATTAGCATGTGTTGGAATTAGTTCGGAACCCGTTCAGAACCGTATGTTGGAACAAACCTATAATTATGTAATTGAACTGGTTCAGTTTACATTTAAAAAGTAATCAAGGTATTAAAGTACGAAATTCAAAAGATAAAATATGTTTTGGTACACTCAGTGGGCCTGCTCTATGTGCAACTATTCAATAGGTACAAATGTAAATACAACTTGCTGAAGATCTGTCACTTTCAGATGCACTTTGAATTTGTCGTTCTTTCTGACCTTCATTGCCCAAGCAGATTTCTCTGTAGATCTTGTTAAATGTTCTTACATAAGAGATGGGCATGGAATTCCTTACAAGTGGAATGCTTGTAATTGTATTGAGCTAGCAATATACGTCAGTGACAGGAAGGATAGCTTGCTCCATTGAGTTTGCATAAAAGAGAATATGTGTTCCACGTTTGCATTATGGGATGTAATCGCAAAGAAAAATTGCGCAATCTTCAAAAGCTCTTGAGTGACATGAAATGTTTTTGGAATTCTCAATGTACTGGGTCCACTTTTGATGTGCATGAAGGTCACTGAACTCTTCGTCACCTGTGTACTTGTTCACAAATTTCTTGAACTTGCCGAATTGATCGAAACACTTAACATCATGTATGACATTCCTAACCAAAGAAATTTAATGGAGGATTCCACATCGTGCTCAACTGAATTGCTAAGAGACATCCATGTGAAGCATGAAAATTCTCTCATGGGCTGCATGCATTCTGCCAAATATTCTATGCAGTCAGTTACTTCTGCACAGAATTTGTCATACTTAACATGCAGGCCTGCCTTGTACTTTTCGGCTAGAAGACCTATACCTTTAAGGGTTATAATGTTGCTCTTACATTCAGTAAGCATATCTTGAATACACAGAAGAACTTAGAGAACCTCTACAATTGAATTGCTCCCCTTGTCAACTTTTAAAATGTAGGAGTGAAACAAAGTCATGAGAGATTGCAAGTGAATCAAATAAATCTCACTAAATTCACCTTTGAAAAACCTTTTTAACATTGTTGGAGAAAGAAAAAAAGGCCTTCAGTGCTGGAAACATATGAATGAGTCTGGTGATGCCTGGAAATAGTGACAGCCACCTTGTCTTGCTATGAGATAGCAGTGTTTTGTATTCAATATCTACCAATTCACAGTACTCTTTTAGTTGCTCCGTTCAGACTGTATAGAACTGAAGTACTCGTAGATCTTGAAAATGATGCTGTGGACATCTGCATCCAAAGTGTCTGCTGCTTGATGAACACAGTTATGTAAAATATGTGCTGGACAACCCACAG
The DNA here is from genome assembly GCA_030765065.1 of Deroplatys truncata. Taxonomy (NCBI): domain Eukaryota; kingdom Metazoa; phylum Arthropoda; class Insecta; order Mantodea; family Mantidae; genus Deroplatys; species Deroplatys truncata. Next base: position 302,820,358 of record CM060981.1, on the reverse strand, counting down.
TGATTAATGTTCTTTAACTTTGCAAACACATTTCTTCCTTCCAAACATAGTGTTGCAGTTGTCACCTGTGAACGATATACACTCTTCAAGTAGTCCTTGTTTTTCAAGAGTCTGCTTCATATATGCTGAGATTGTATCTTCAGTCTTATTGGTTTTCCCAAGGTTGCAGGTTCAAACCCGGCTCAGGGTGATGGATTTTTTCAGGCATAAAAATCCTTAGCATGGCTTCCTTCAGAAATGGAAGTAAAGCCGGTGGTCCAGTGTCATAGATTTAGACACATAAAAGAACCTCAAGCCTGATAAATAAGATTCTGAGCAAAATTTCTGGTCTTTCATGCCCAATATCAAATGGGACACTAAGAACCATAGCAGTTAAAGAGCGTCCATAAATCAACTCAATTTCAGTCTCATTTGGTAGACTTTGTATTTCAATTATTTTGGACTCCTTGTTGAAATATTGGACTACTATAGGAAATACTTCCACAGAACTGTGGTTGCTCCAATCAGTTGAAACTCCACAGTAACTTATTTCTTGCTCTTTAAAACTTTTTATAATACTTTTCAAAGAATTTGGAGCCAATACTGACTTTACAATTGCACACAAAAACATCTTGGTGATATCAGAATCTGGGAACATAGTCTTCAGTAAGCTTGATGTGCATGCCATCCTGTTTTAGCTATTGTGGTGCTTAACACTGTGAAAATCGAAACTTCCTTCTGCTACGGCTGATGGTGATAAATGAGTGGCCTCTAAAGGAAGCCAGGCAGGCAGGCTGGCTCAAGAGCCCATTATACCTCATATTCTGGCAGTACTGTGGTTCAATGGTCCAAATGAAATGGACCACATCCTTGATATCTGCCTTTTTTATATCCTCAGGTTCCAAAAAGAAGGATCCTAAGGATATATACCTATGCACAGCAGGACCTTCGCATAGTATATGCTGTGAGCTCTCAAAGTCCCTTACACATTTCCTACATAAAGGATCCTGTACAAAACCCATTATGCATAAATGTCTGCGCAGAGTATTTTTGCCTGTAAGATAGCCCACAAATCCCTCTGAGCTTAACTCTAGATAAATTCAGGAGGAACTCACTCACTCTCTGGTCAGGCCCAGATATAAAATTGTGGCTGCCTGGCAGTGGTTTGCTTACTCCAATGTCAAGACGAGTCCTTGCCGTAAGCTGGCAATATCATACTTGACATTTCTAGCAGACACTCCACAAAAGGGCTCAGGCCGTATAAAATAAGAGCCCCAATCCCCTCCTTGCTAGAGCGTCTATCTCATTGCCTCTAATAGCAGCATGCCTGGGAACCCAAAGAAGTGTAACCAGGTAGTTGGTACATAGTCTATCCAACATCCTCTGGCATTGCCACACCATTCTTGATTTGGTTTTAACCAGTCTAAGGGCTTTCAAAGTTGCCATGCTGTCCGAGCAGATAAACACATACGCTTATCCACATGGCACAGTAAATATGCATAGCACAGGCTAAGCTCGCAAAGACCTCAGCCTAGAAAACTGTGGCAAATTGCCCAAGGGGAATGACAAGCCTGGGTCTAGGGCCCCAGGCCCCGTCCTGCCCCTGAGGCGGGAACCATCCATGAACCACGTCTTGTCCCCAGCCTTTGGGAGAGACTGGGTCCCTCTCCTCCCTGGAAGGTATTACCACAGAGTAAGATGGACTTAGGTTATACCTAGTCCCCAATCATGTGGGTTATAGGACACTTCTTCTGCAATCCAGAAAGGATCAGTGAGTGCCCTTTTTGGAGCAGCTTGAAACACCACCCTCCTAGAGTCTGCTGGCTACTTCGGCTTCCAATTTACCACACGATTTTATGAAGAAATTGGTTAAATTTGTTGAAGCCTCTCCTCGAACTGCTCTTTTTGGAATCCAGATGTGCTTGCTGGTGGAGTCCTCCATTATTTACCACCGATACAAATGTACCTTTTTACATACCATGCATTCTCCTTCCAAATCATCCCTTCCTCTTCTAAAAGATGAGTACTACTTCTAACTTGACAGAAAATTTGCATTTTCTTTTTGGCACAGAAATACACCACATGCAACAAAGTGTTATGACAGTTCACAACTTCAAGACAAACAGAAGTGGAAGCTGTTCTTACATAGCAGATCTCACATTAACTTTGGAACAAAGATGATAGATGCTCAGTAGAGCTTGAGATTTGTTGCCACATGTAAAAAACTGAAATGTAATTGAATTTATAGTCTGTAAAATGCAACCACTCAAGAAACCCAAATATTTTTTCAAAATTAAAATTTCGTCCAGCTAGAAATTGTAACCCCAAAGAAGAGGACATGTCCGGGAAAACGAGACATATGGCAACCCTGTTAAAGTATAATAACATTTAACATGATTCACATGTAGAAAGAAACCCCACGTAAAACAAAATGTCAAGGAAAGAGCACAAAAGTAATGATTTAAATGAGTGTGTTGACAAAATATTTTGTAAAATACGTGAAAGTTGCTAGCAACAGGAGCGTACAGCCAAACCAAGTAGTACTTGTCAAAGACAAAGAAAAGCAACAACAGAAAAAGAGATGCCATTGTAACTTTATCAGCAACAACACATGAACTTCAAAGAACAATCCTGTAGAAGAACTTCTTGGAAGAGAGAAATAGTGATATTTACATTGGGTGAATTTGAGCAGCAATACCATGGAATCATATAGTTATGTGGAAAATATCTGTAGGGCATATTTAGATAGCTCCATGATAATGCCTAGAGGAATTATCTCCATAAATTACTTGATCATCTGCGAAGTAAACATCTAAACTTGATCTTCTGTAAGAAAGGGTATGACTTTACAGCTCCCACCAATGGTGAGAAATATGTAAAAGTAAAGTATTTTGTGTCAAAAAACAAGCACACTGATCAGTAGATTACATATTTGTATAATTTGCTTCACTGTTACTCGCTTTTTTGGTGTTTATTGCTTAATGTCATCATATTTATAACTTTTTGAACACCATTATACAATCATTTTATGAACTTAATGCCTAAAAATGTGATGTGTGACATTCATATAACCTTCTCTACCCTCTTGCTTACGAGTGGGTATAAAATTTATTCTTACGATAGTTTATTTTCCTATTTATTTCAGTTTAATCCAGATAAACTTTTCTGGGAATAGCTGCATTACACATTTCATTATAGATGCAAAGGGAATAGCGATGGTCAAATATTTTTTAAATGTTTCATAATATACCCAATCAACTAATTTTAAACAATAACTGCACCAGAAATTGAATTTGAATGTTTATATGTTGTATATGGCATGGTCAAAAACTAAGTAGAATGGCCAAGTTCTATGGGTGTATTCTCCATTAAATTCAGTTTCATGTAAAATTATTTTTTGAAATTACAAAGTTAGGTTCATTATATTAAGCAGTTTTCAAACATTCTGTTGTATTAATTATTGGTAAGAGGAATGTGGTGAGTTGCAAGAGACGTAGTCTTAAAATAACAATAATATCCCTTTTCATTCTCTCCGTCTCTCTATACATCCTACATGTTGTGATGTTTTGAAATCACACAATAAAATTGTTTTTGTGAGGTAATAATAATAAATCAAAATATAAGTAAATGGTTTAACATTACACAAACTTATGCCTTTTCCTTACTCTTGCAATGCAATTGAAACTATTGTTTCTTGTGTTAATTGGTTTACATACGCAAATAATAGTGACTAATTTTGAAGATTTTGAAGCTAGTAACAGTGATGTGTCATAATTTAAAATAAATAATAGTAATTGCAAATTGTTTTAGCTGCTAAATATTCCTCAAATTGAAATTAAGTAATACATACAACTACTCACAAGCATATGTTTAAGTAAGTGCTTTTTTATCTAACATTTTTTAAAAAAAACAAAATAAGTAAATCATGTCTTGAGCAACTGATGATGTAGGAAAGGTCCTATGATACTAATTCTGTGTATGTTACAAGTTTTGTGTATGTATTTGACTCAATCAGTTAAATCATTTCAAATTCTGTATTTTGCTCGCCACTAGAACCCCTTTGGGAGAAATAAATTAGTATACAAAATAGTCCCTCTTCTGAGTGGTACCTAAGGTATGTTGTTTTGGCCATTGTTACATGAAAAGACAACATATATATACAAGGAAACATTTTTAAAATGCCGCTTTTTGCTTCAAGCTAGCCTTACTATATTCAATCAAAATTGTCAGAAAATTTTGTAACAGTTTTATTATATATTAGCAGAAACCACAGCCACACTTGTGTTTTTGTGGTAGCAGATCTTCTTCTCCTCTACCTTATCTATTTCTTCTTTTTATTTGCCACCTTCTCATTGTAACTCAATTTCCCTCTTCCTGTCTCTCTCAGTCTTCTCTTGCCACCCTTTCTGCCTCTCACTGTGCAATATTCAATCACATGATGCTCTAAAAGCTTGTAGTTAAATTTAAATTTCTGGATGTTAATAAAGCTTAAAAACACAAGTAAAAGTTTTGGAATTCATTATACTTGATATGTGATCAGAACTGCAGCTTTGTGATTACTGGTTTGCATACAAATAACAACCAAAAATTGACATAACTTCTTAGTATTTGTCTATTGAAATAGTTTGGATAACAAAACATGTCAGAAATATTATCTTTATAAAATTTTCTTTTGCAATTTTTTCCCTAAAAAAACTCCATCATAAGTGAAATATTTAGATTTTTACTTTCTCTACACTTATCATAGGTAGAAGTATTGTATTACAAAAAATACTCGATATCAATGTTCCAGCGGAAAAACAAGCATTTGAGGTTCCCTGGACCCAAAAGAGCAAATCTAGAGAAGGAACTATGCACATATGTGTTTATGTGAACAGTATAGTTCAAAACGAAAAATTGGATACATACCAAACTTGGTATATAAGTCATCAGCATCTTTCATGGATTAGACCAAATATTTACATAAAATCCCCAACAAACCATTTACATTGAACACCCTTCGTTTTTCTTAAATGTTTAATGTTTATACTTAAAATATCATATGTTTGAGTTATTGGCATGGAGAAAAAAAAATGTATATTTTGAATTTTGTGGGAACAGCCTCTGACGTTCTGTTCATTCTATTTGAATTTTCCATAATTGATAAACCATATAAGATAAATAAAAGCTTACTACAGGAAAATGCAGATCTTGTTGAAATATACTGTTTATGTCTGTATAAAATTGTGAATTCAACTGTTTCAGAAATATGCTGATTTTTGTTGAGATTTTTCAATACTCCTATATTTTTGCTTTGTACATTTTTGAGTGAAATGCAATACTTCCTCTACTTACTATAGGTAAGTAATTGCATTCTACCAAAAAACTCAATACTGAGGTATCAGAGCAAATATATGTTTTGAGGCACCCAGAATCTGAAGAAAAAAAAAGGGGCAGTTTTAGAAAAAAGTGTGTTTGTGAGAAAGAGAGAACGGCATAATTCAAAATTGAAAAGTCCATTAAATGCCAAACTTGATATGTAAATTCCAAAGATTTGACACAAAGATTTTGAAGAAAATCTTGCACTTCAAATATCCCTGCCGTGTAAAAACTGCTATTTTTTATTTTATAAAAAATGGCTCTAACGATTTTTATTAAACTACCATATATTTCAGATATTTGCATCGCAAACAAAATGCATATCTTAAATTTTCTGGGAATAGCTTATGAAGTCCTCTTCATGGTGAATGACTGTTGTATAACTCGTAAACCTTAGGATATAGACAAAATCTTACCACTCAAAAAATGTAGATCTTGTTAAAGCAGATAGATTGTTCAAATAAACTTTTTTGTGGCATTTACCATTTCCGAGATATTGTTTGTTATAGTTTTGAATTTTATCAAATACTTTATACTTTTCTCAACTGTAAATTGCTATTCTTTTCCCTCATGTTCATGCAAAGAGAACAGAACTTCAAAGCCATCACATAGCAACCAAAAGATTTGACTATTACTTTAGCTTACTGTATACTTATATCTACAATAAAATGTGAAAATGCGTAATGGAAGGTTATCTCTATGAACAAGAAGTAGATAGAAAAATAAGCTTTTGTAGGAATAGTCTTAAGAGGGACTAGAGAAAGCCATGTTAATGCAACACATTGCATCTTTGCAAGTTTTGTTTTTTATGATATCATACAAGTACTTTTCCTTTATAAATCATTATATAATAAGGTACATCTAAATGTAATACAAAGAATATGCTTTTATGTTCTCAATATTACACCAAACCGACTTTGTAATATTTTCTGGATTCCAAGGGTTAATACTGATTCGTATAAATATTCTCCTATGCTTAGAATGCAATCTTTATATAATAAACTACATGACTTAACTATTAACATATTTAATATGAATATCCATAACTTCTTTATCCTATGATCACTGATTAGAATGTATACATTGACCAAATTATCTCGTACCAATATTAGCAACTTTTTTGTTTGTTTGGTTGGTTTTGTCATTTGATTTTGTGTTTTGCTCATTCCTTGTGTTTTTTTTTTTTTTAATAATTTGTAAATTTAGTAATTTGTATATAGCTAAGTGAACATTGTAATTGGGGAAACCTGTAATGTTTATAAATAAATAATCTAATTTCAAAGCACCCAGCGTACAGTGATGTCCTTTCATCTTTTATGCAACAACCATTAAATTCCCTGAATTTCTGGCCCTCCATTTCACCTCACCTTTCATCTGCTTGGTTTATTTCGGGGTTGTAAGTGTCGGCGGGAGGTCTCGGCATGTGCATGGCAGGGTAAAAGGATGCTCTGAGTAGTCCTCCGTGGCGTAGTGGTTACCATGTTGGCCTCTAGTTCCCGTGGTCCGGGGCGATAGATTTTTTCGGGCGTACAAATCCTTAGCATGACTTCCTTGGGAAGGCAAGTAAAGCTGGTGGTCCCGTGTCGTAGTTTTATGGCACGTAAAAGAACCTCAAGCATGATAAAGAGGCCTCTGAGCAAAATTTTCCGTCTTTCACGCCCAGTATAGAATGGCACGCTAAGGAACTTAGTAGTTAAAGAGCGTCCACAAATAAAACTTAATTTAATTTTGATGCTCTGAGTGAACCTTCGTCCCCAAGTCTGCGAGCGGTCTCCGAGTTCCGGGATCCCCAGGGGACGTGTAAGCCCACAAAGGGGAGGATAGTCGGCTGCACCAGCCACCATACAGGGAGTTAAAATCTGTAAATGGTAGGGACCCTGTCCTTTGCCTGTCGTGCCTCCTGATCCAGATGCCCTCTGTCTCTCACCTCATCCCTCCCCCCGGGGGCACGAGTATGAAAGATCTGCGTAGGTCGAGGTGTTAGGTCCCCCTATACAGGTGGAAGGTGACGACGTATAATCATCCTTCAACAAGACGACTCTTTGTAATAAATAGAATAAAAAATCTTTGTTCACTTTTCGTGTTTTAAAGCAGTTTTTGAGAGAAAAAAACGCGAAAATTGCTTAATCTTGACTATTTTAAATGAAGATTTTACGAAACTTAAATTTTTTCACATATTTTAGAAGAGCTTGAAAGATAAATATTTTCTGCATGTTTAAATATATTTTTGAACTCAAACAATTCGCATTCTTACTATTATAAGCTTTCGAAATTTATCTCAGTTGAATATACATCGATAGACACGGGACTACAGATGACAAACTAAGATCGATAGAAACGCACTTCAGTTGTTATTTATTGCACTTATGGCTTGTTTTCGAAACAGTGGATAATCAGTTACAAAATGGCTCAGTTTAAATGCTATTCATTTATAGTGAAACACGTCGTAGTGCGGCAACTTCGGCAGCAATTTATCGAGCAAGATTTCCAAATAGACGATCGCCACACCATAGGGCATTTGTTTTCATCTGTCAAAGAGTTCTAGATACAGCAAGCGTATCTCCTGTTGAAGGAGTTGGTCAAGAAATGTTGCACAAGATGAAGAAATCCTTCACTTGATGGAAGAAGATCATGGAAGCAGCAGACGTGGTATACCTCGCAGTGGCGTACCCCATTGGACTGTGTTGAGAACATCAAAAGAAGAATTGCTACGCGCTTATCATACGCAATGCGTCCAGTATCTCTCTGAAGCGGATTATGCGCCAAGGGTAGCAATTTCCGAATGATTTCTTAAACAAAGAGGGGAGTTGCAATTGAACCCGCGACCTTGGGAACTACAGGCTACACGGTACCACTAGTCCACGAAGGACGACCCACGAGCTTTGTGCTGATACCTCTATTTGCATGCTGACGTTTGGTGTAAACAGATACTGCTGTATTCTTGCTGTGCTATGACTCAGTGTTAGTGGAATGTCGTTTCTTTATTTCTCTCTGTATTATACGGAGTGAAAGGTGACCAATGATAATCCTTTTAAACTATGAAAGAGCAGGTTGTTCTGAAAGTTTTTCCGTAGAGCTTTCGGTTCTCGAGTTAATTACTATTTTATGTTGCACAAGAGTGCAACGCAGCAAATTCATTACCTTCATTTCACATTCAACAAGTTAATATTAATTCTTCAGCTTCTGCTGCTACGGCAACGAAACAAATAAACACTTCCGGTATACAAATAAACAGCAAACTACACATGATTGTAACGTAACCTAAATATCATACGGGATATTAAAATGAGCAAGCATTTACAATATTATGCAAATTATTAATAGGGGCACGTATTTATAAAAGTAAATAGAAACTTGAGAAACCCAAGTTGCAGGATTATGCTTCCTTTCTTTGCGAGTTATACAACTTTGGAAATAATTAAAGCAACACAAGAACAGAAAATCAATTAGAACTTCTTTTCATGCTTGAAGATTGATCAAAATGTGCACCGCTCGCCAACATGCATGCTTCATAAAGTTTTCTCCAATTCTCCAGCGCCCTACGAAGTACGTCTGGATTGTTTCTATTTCTTCCCCTGCTCGAAGTACCTTTTCTTGGAATATTTCCGTATCAGGCCTTTCTGTGATGTATATGCGAGTTTTGTATCATCCCAAAGAAAAGAAGGAAAAAAAAAGATTGGATTTAGATTTGGCGAATTTTGTGGCCATCTTACTGGTCCATTCCGAGCGTTCTATGTAGGTATTGCGTAGCTGGCCACACACGTCCCTACTTATGTGCGGAGGCGCGCCGTCATGTAACAGCCACACGTCATTTCTTACTCTCAGGGGAACATTGTCAAGCAGAAGTGTAACGTTTCTTGAAGAAACTGGCGATAGATGGCTCCTGTCAAAAACCAAGAAGAATCCACGGATCGATTAATCTGTTTCCTATGATTTCTGTCCAAACATTTACGATAATCTGTACTGAAAGCTGTCTTGTCTTACTGTGTGCATTATGGTAATTAGTTACTCCATTTCTGGTAAATGTTGCTTCATCCATTGCAAGAGGGGGTCTTTCACACCCAATATAGAATGGGACGCTAAGGACCATAGTAGTTAAAGAGCGTCCATAAATAAAACTCAATTTAATTTCAAATCTCGTGGTATAATGTGATTAAAGCTTGGTAACCTAGGTATAGCGTACCCGGTTGCTATGACAACAGTTTGCTTTTGATTGGTAGATTGCTGTTTGCTAGGCGACCGTAATGACCTTTCAATGACGTGTTTATCCATCTTGGGTTCCGCAGTTCATTACCATGTGACTGGGAAGCATCAATGAACTTAGAATGCGCCCATTATAAATAAGTGGAGCAAGTGAAATGTTAAACGAGTTTTAAATTCAAGAACATAAGCAGCTTTTGAATACAGATATACTTTATTTTCATGTACTTATTCTGGCCCTTTTCCGCAATATTTTCTATTAAGAAACTGTTAACGACGAAGTAATTCTGAGCAGGTAAACTGTTATTTACAGCACAGGAAAAAGTAAAACGGAGATAAGTTTTGAACATTTGACTTCTTGCAATTTGGTTGTTTGTATTTAATCCTAAGTGGAATCCATAAATAATAAAGGTAAGCCTCATTAGGTCAAATTACGTGGATAAGGTTTTTCCGGGAACACGAATGTCGGGGAACTCTTAAGCCGAAACATTGGCCGCTCATGGTCTAAACGATAGCCGAGGTCTTTCACACAAAACAAGACATGCAACGTACCTATTTCTTATATATTAAGTAGGCCTTTCTATCCTTTCGGTTGCGTACTTCTCGATATTATCGTCAAGAAACGGCTGCCTCTCCATTAATACAGCACTGCTTCAATTACTACTCTAATCTGTTCAGCCTAACCATCATATTGCGTTACATGAAGACGTGAATTTTCTTTTAGAGCGCCATCAATATTCTGATTTTTGTCGAACTGTTTTAATTTCAGCGCGCATTTCGGATGTTCGGTAGGATCTGATTGTTTATGCAATGACCGACTGATATTAAGAATGTCACAAAAGCCATTAGAATTATAAGCCCAGCAAAATAGCTTTTGCAAATAATTAGTACTGTGCATCTGCTCATACTACGAACTTTTAAAATGTCTTAATGTAACACTTCGCATCTTTTCATTCCACTTTATTTGCCGATATAATAAGAATTGGTTTAGGTCTACCGTAAATATCACCTCTCGCCGTGAGTCCACCACAAAAAGGGCTTTTGGAATATGCAACTCACTATGTCATTTTTCGGATTCATGGCAAACTGCCAAGGGTTTTTAAGATATAAAATTATTGTTGAGAGTGTAATTCACAATAGCAAACGTACAAATTGATTTCGTACTGAACTGACACTGAAGGTCCAAATCCGAGAACTTGAAGTTTGAAGAGTGATTTCGAAAGGAAAACACTCCGTTATCCGAGGAAAGGGATGTTTGCAAGTATACAAAATATTTTACAAGTGTCAATGACCACCGAATACGTCTACAGGGGATCTTTCTACTCCAAAAGCTCCAGGATGTAGCCTCAAAACAGGTAGTCACTGCGAGATACCCAAGTCCAAGCTTGAGTTAGTGTCATGGCAACCAGGCTAAGAGTAGCTTCACCAACCTTCTATTCCTGTTCTTAGACATTGCAGCTTTCCCATTTCGCTCGCTTACGACCCATTTTCCTTATTCTCTGTTACTGCTGCGGTAACACTTCGGAATGAGCAATTTTCGCTCTTGCATAAAATAGTTATTTGTAAAGTTTCATTCCTCTATGTGCGTAGTAGAATATTTAAATATTAAACTCACCTAGTTAGATAACAGCTGAAGCGGCGCTTCACTAGTTTTCATCTGAGGAACGTCCCTGAGCTCTAAGGATCTCACTCATTTTAACATCATTTCAACAATTTTGTTCCTCGCCGTCCGATATGACCTCGGTTAAACCTTAACTAAATACAATTGCTACAAGGGATGCAGGACAGAATTGCACTCGAAACACATCCTGTTCCCTCATCAAGCAACCATTGAAAGCGGGCCTTTATAACATTGCAGGAAACTGGAGATGATCTTATTAATTGGATAACACTGCAAGAAAACACTACCTTCGCTTCTGACAGTACAATAAATTCTGCTGGACTGCAAGCTTGCATATGTCATCAACATCCAGGGTTAAACATTTTAACACCTGCTCCGGTCTTATAGGTTTTTTCAAAAACATGGAATCAATCGCTTCTTCGGTTTAACAACATTTCTGTTACCTTTCGGTTTATAATCCGATATGATCTTTGGTATGAGATGTTCTTACATTATTTGCACATTTCTTTCCAATTCCTTCTGAATTAATTTATTTCATCCATAAATTTAAAACCTCATTTCCAATATCCTCTTTTTTCTTCCATCCATTAATGTACAGCCGGCCACACTTCGCAAAATCCCATTCCAGCTGCCTTTGTGATCTTTTCTTTTTTAGTTAAAACCCAAAACTCGCAACTATACAGTAATACGATAGGACTTTAACTAAAAGAATGTCCTCTGGTTACGTTACTGGCGTTCTGCAGAGTAAGATGAGTGGTGGTGCTCCCATCTTAAGGCTAGACATCAGAGACTCCAATTACACTAACCTCAATTGAAGCGTCGCCTCATCCGCTCTCTTGTGGGACCGTTGAGGATTTCTGTCTTGTTTCTCCAGGAATGGGTCTCCACAATTATTGTTCTCTGGAGAAGAGTGCCTCCTCTGCACATTTGTTATGTCCGTTGAAATCTTAAGGCTGGTTCACAAACGCCCGAGAACGGGAAGCAATACCCATACAAGATATTCATTCACAACAGCCCGGTAACGAGAACGGGAATGCATATCGATCACAAGGTGAAAGTCGATTTTGTGCATTGGGATTTCATTTATTTTTAACTGACCAATCATATTTTTCACCAACTTTCAACTTAGCAAACATAATGCGGGTTAGCCAACGTCAAAATTCGATAGAGTAAACATTATCTAAATGCATATCCATTACATTTCCGATTACTCTAGCTGTGCAAAGTTTAATTTTTTTATTTATTGGCATATATTAACATTGTTTATGGTTCTTTTTGTAATTTTCGCCTGTTTTTGCTGTTCTTTGTAGCTTTTGCCATTGTTTTTGAGACAATAGCCAGTTTTGAATTGCATATACACAAGCTACAAATTACCCTTTCACAAGATAAACCAACGCTCATTGGATTTGTGGGTGTCAGGATTTGAGGTTAGGAAGCAATTTTTACTAATTTCTTTCACTTTCATGCTTCCACTTTGCGACTACAGAGAGCACTAGCGACTTTCATGTCACGGCGTCCTGGAATAAATTTAGAGTAAAGAGTATAATATGTACTATATGGATCTAATATGCCGTGCTCGGGAGCGAGAACAAGATGGTTAAAAGGTGAGCAAGCTTTTGTTCCCGGGGTCCGGGAAGGCTTCCTGTCGATTGTGAACGCTCCCATTTGAATACACGTATTTCAACTTTCTCGAACTCGTTCTGGTTACCGTTCTCGTTGGTTGTGAACTATCCTTTACAAGTCACCCAGTGCAAAGTTTTCCTTCGATCAAGTGCTACATCCGGGTCAGTATGACCTGACCTTGTATATGTAAAAAAGTAAAACCTAAGAGGAAACAAGGGCAGACTTTCTGATGCATCCACATCCACAGGATAGCTTGTGTTCTTGTTAAGACATCAACCTCCAAGGAAATGCATTGTTTCTCCGAAGAAATGCTAAAGCACCGGAGTTGTATGAGTTCAAGTGCATACAAAAATACCGTAAAAAGGCGTGTGCTTTCTCGCAGTAATGTAATGTGTTACCTTATTCCAATTCCCAATGGAGCGATGCAGCATGAAATTGTATCCCAGAATCAAGTGTTCAGAATGAAGCCACACAATTCCTAGGAGGCGTTGATTGTAACAGCCGTTCCCGCGCATTCAGCAAGTAGTCAGTTGACATTGTCACCACGATAAGTAAACCAAGTGAGTATCTTATTATACACGGTGGACCATGTAAGTTGAGACTGTACAATATCTCCAAAACTAAGTGTTTTAGAAAGAAATTACTTGGATAAAAGTTGCTCAATATTGTAGAGGAAAGTAAATGCCATTAGTCGTGTTTTATTTGGAGGACCTTATAGTAGACATTTTTAAAAAAAATTAAGTGGACCATAAATTACTATCATAACGTCCTCCAAACAAAGCACGACTAATGACATTTACTTTCCCCCCATAATATTGTAGCGGACCGGGTTGAGCGCCGAGGATTACATCATATGACGTAACCAGCGTAAAGTGTGAGACGGGGTCAGTTGGCAGTAATCGGGGGCAGTGATCAATGGGTAATCGATTGTCTGTTGTCAGAGGGCAGCGATTAATGAGTAATTGTCAGGTCAGTTATCAATGATCAATTGTTGAATCAGTCGTCGAGACCCCGTACACGAGTCGCCAACGCAACACCAGTTGAACAGGTAATAATGTATATCTTCCAAGTTCTGCTTACTTGTCGGGCTTCACCCCAATCTGAGTGGCCAATGTACTCACGCTAAAGGAATAATATAATTTATTGGGACAATGCATCCCCTGTGCATTATTTAAATACCCCCATCCTGAAACGCCACTCTGGCCTACCCACCACCCCAGTACCCACGCATCTCCCCAACCTCTGAGGTACCACCCCCCTAGTGTAATCACATACTGCGGGGTAACCACCCCCGTGGGGTGTTACAATATCGAGCAAATTTTATTCAAGACATTTCTTTCTACAACGATTAGCTTTGAATATATTATATATACAGGCTGAATCACCGCAAATATTTCGGAAACGGAAAGTGCTATTGATGTGCAGCATTGATTGGTAGTCAGGGGCTCGTACATTTAGCCTATAAACACATTTTAATAATACTGAGAAAGTGTATTTTTGAGCAAACATAAAATTTTTAAATGGAACACTGCCTAGTTACACCAACAGAATAAAGGTAGAGTAAATTAGAATGTCAGTGGCGTTTTTTGCAAGATTATAGTGCAAGTGGTTTACGAGAAATCTTATTTTGAAACTTTTACGCACCGACACTTCCACAACCTGTGGTAGCACAAACTAAAGAAAAACAAAAGGGAATTACAATACTTCTGTGGATTTTTACAAGTAATTAGAACATAGCCCTTCAAAGGTTGTGTTCAAAATGACCACCGGCAGCTTCAATACACGCTTCCAGTCTGCTATGGAAAGACTGCTGCACACATTCTAGCATTTCAGCGGAAATTTCAGAGCAGGCAGCAGTAATACGTCGTTTCATATCGACTGGTGTAGTTGGTACATCCTTATAGACAGTGTCTTTCAGCCTTCCCCACAGAAAAAAGTCTAAAGGAGTCAGATCCGGTGAACGGGCCGGGCAAGGTACAGGCCCTCTTCGTCCAATCCAACGATTTGGAAACAATCCGTTAAGACAAGCTGCAGTACTTCGTGCACTATGGGCTGCACAGCCATCATGTTGGTACCACAGCTTCCTCTTAGTCTGGAAAGGAACGTCTTCTAGCATCTGTGGCAGATGGCCTGTCAGGAGGCTGCGATACCTGTGCGAGTTCATTGTTCCTTCTATGAACAAAGGGCCTATGAGCTGATGGTTCACTATCCCACACCACAGGTTTAAACTCCATGGACGCTGACGTTCCACCTGACGAAATCAACGGAGAATGTCAACAGACCAGTAGTGCATGTTTCTCTGGCCATGATTACTAAATGTTGCCTCATCACTAAACAAGATACATGATGAATCTGGAGTATCATGTCTTAATGCCCATGTACAAAAGTTAACACGATTCTCAAAATCGCTTCCATGCAGCTCTTGATGGCGAGAGATTTAATGCGGACGAAGTCTATGTCGATGGAGAATGCGCAGTACACTTGCCTGACTTATACCACTTCCACGTGTGATTCTGCGGGAACTAATTTGCGGATCTACTGCAACGGCAGCCAAAACATTAATTTCTGCCTCTTCTCTAGTCACTTGTTTGTTTCTTTTACGTTTTCTAGATGTTACAGTACCATTTTCACGTAATTGGTTGAAGAGGTTTATAAATAATTGCTGAGATGGTTGACGTCTATTGGTATACGTTTCCGCATACACCGTACAGGAACGAACTGCATTCTTCCTACACTCTCCATACACCATGAGCATGTCGCCTTTTTCTGCATTAGTAAACCCCATCTTCCACTCACAATTTGCTGCTTGAACTGTCACAGTCGCAATGCAAACAAATATAACATCGTACCTAGAAACTAAGCAGGTTGAATGGGACAAACATTTGTCGGGGTGGAAACCTTTCAAAATACGATTTCTCGTAAAGCACTTGCACTAGAATCCTGCAACAAATACCATTGACATTCTAATTTAAAAAATACACTTCCTCAGCATTATTAAAAGTTTGTAGGCTAAATGTACGAGCCCCTGACTACCAATCAATACTGTGAAAACTGCACATAAATAGCACTTTCCATTTTTGAAATATTTGCTGTGCAAGTTTTAGGTGATTCACCCTGTATATATTATAACCAATGGCTCAAACGATTTTGATTAAAATTCCAAATGACAAGATGTATATCTTTATTTTCTGGGAATAACCTCTAAAGTTGTTGTCATTGGGAATTTTTTTTTGTTTAATCTTATATAACTAGTAAACGTTAAGGGATAGACAAAAACATACTGCACAAAAATTGTAGATCCTTTTAAAACACACAGTTAATTTTAAATAACATATTGATGACGTCCATTCCTGATGCATTTGTTAATAATGGTTCGGATTATTCAATTCTTTTAAAGTTCTCTAATTTTCAACTGTTTCTCGTAATGTCGTGGAAAGAGTATGGAATTATAAGGACAGCGTATAGTGCCAGGTTCTAAAACATTTGACTGTCGCTATCTCTTTGTATAAACAATGAAATATGTAATGTATCTGTTTCTGAAAAGGCTTGTCTCAATTAAAATGAAGTAGATAAATTAACTTTAGTAAGAATAATTTGTTTGCCCACTAATAAGCGATATGTGGTAGAGAAAGAAATGTGAATGTAACATAATAGGCTTTTTGGACTGTCCTGGGCGAAAAAAATTAGATTTACCACCCGTTAATTAAAAACCATTTGAAGTCCCAATAAGTATCAAAGTTTGTTAAATAAACCACCTCCAAACGTTTGTAATACGAGTATAACAGAATAATCGTATATTGTTTAGATTTCTCTCAAAATGCAAAATGAAATTTTAATGTAGTATATGTGTATGCGTGTACTGTCCAGGACACACATCTCTGGCACCATTCACTTCCTACCAACATAGTAAATGTCCCTTATGTGTACAGCGAGTACAGGCTACTTGAATGTAAACATGATCACAGCTCTATTGCTAAATGTCAGAAGTAATATGTATGTAAATTAAGTACATATTTAAAGCTCATTTTATAGTGAACTGTGTGAAGCAATTAAACGTGCTTGTACAGGGGTTGAAGGAAAAGTAATGGCTCTACCTTCGAAACTTGGGTTTCGGTGGAAATATTTTAATAAATCAAACGCAGAAATAATCCTTGGGATGTGCTTTTTAACTACAACATATTCAGGTTTCCGCATAATCACAAGTCAGTTGATTACGTTTCTGCCAATGATGAACAAATGTTCTGAAATCGTTATGGAAGAAATCGGCAGTCCGTTTCCGCAACCAGCCTTTCCTAATCCACTTATCTTCATCTGATGCATAGGGATGTACCCACAGATCATCTTTCGTTAACGGGAAAGGATGGAATTCAGACGACGCCAAATCTGGACTGTATGGAGGATGTCATACGGTAGTGAGTTTCAGTCTCTCTGGCATGTGAGGTGTGTGGTCTGGCATTGTCATGCTGCAGGAAAAGATTTCCTTTTAGACCCATGTCAGTCGTGGTTTCAAAGTTTGCTGCGCTGTAATGTATCGCTCTGAATTGATTGTTGTTCAACGTTCAAGGACATAAATACGGATAACACCATCTGCATCCCAAAATACTTTAGCCATGATTTTTTCCAGCTCAGGGCTGTCTCTTGAATTTCCTTTTCTGGGACTAGTCTTTGTGAACATATTTCATACACAGGTGTTTATTCTCCAGGTCGTGGTGGTGTGCCCATGTTTCGTCTTCTGTCACAGTTGCACGCAGAAAGGCATCACCTTCATTGCCATAATGCGAGAGGAGTCTGATAAATTCCAAGTCTGCGCTTTCATTTCAGGTGTCAGCATTCGCGCTACCCATCGTGCACAGATCTTCCAATAACCAAGGGGAAAAAATGCAACCTACAGGTTCTTGTGAAATGCGGAAAAATCTTGCAATTTCTCTCCGAGTGTTACAACGATCGTCCTGAATCATATTGTCAACTTTTTTGCTTGTGAAATTGAATGGTTACTGTCACAGCACGTCAAACTCTTCAAGCAAATCGGATGTTCCCGCCACACTATCTTTAAACCTACTGTCCCAGCGACGTACAGTGCTCATGTCAACACAATCACCATCAACGACTTGCATTCTTTGATGAATTTCCTTTGGGGTGATAACTGCTATCAAGAATTCAAGGACATCACGTTGCTTAACTCGCATATCAACCGGTGCGCAAAATTCAATTCTTTACATTGTAACAACACAATCGTTCATTGCTAAGGCTACTCGCCAACTGGAGCTGTAGAAAAGATAAAAGTTCCGCGCGTGTGTCTGCGAGCAGCATATCTCAAAAACGAATCCGGAATGGGTAAGATGGGAAGTGAAACAACGACAGTGAATTTCGCAATTGAAAATATGGAGGAGATGGAATTCGCAATTGGAAAGATAGAGGAGAAAGTGAATTTCGGAATGGAGAAGATGCAGACAGAAAATGAAGACGGAGCTATCAGCCAAAACTAAGGAACAACTGACCGGCGCGAAGAAAGACGTGGAAGAGCTCGGCGGAAAGATGGAAGACTTTGACCAGCTCGTTAACATCCTGGAGGATATCGGGGAGTGGCTTAGCGTCCTGGAAGAAAGAGTTGACGGCAGCGCCAAGGAACTGAACTGCATGCTGGAGGAAATGCTTAGCGGAAAATTAAAGGACTTTGAAGTTCGAAACGACATCCACAAGCGTCAAGGCACCCAAATACGACGGCACGTCAACTTTCGAAGTCTTCCGCCGACAGTTCGCCGCTGTTGCCGCCCACAACTGATTGCCAACAGAGGACGAAGCCACACAACTAATAGGCAGCCTCCAGGGACAGGCAACAGAAATTCTTAATGCGATTTCAACGTCGGCGAAGTTTGGACACATCTGGGAGGTCCCCGAAAACCGGCTCCGGAACCATCGCTTGGCCTCAGCCTATCGTAGTCAATTCGAGTCGAAGCTGCAACAGCCAGGGGAGGAGACGCTGAGGGAGTTAGCTCTGGCAGTTCAAGAGCTAGCAAAAGAAACTTCTGTGAACCTCCCGCCCAGTTTCGTATCCCAGGAAGCCGCCTACTGCTTTGTCGACAGGGTGTGCAACGCCGAGATACGAGAGCGTCTGATGCTTGGCGATTACAAGACCATCCACGGGACGCTAACAGCCGCGTTGGGGATGGAGGCGGCCAAGGTAACAGCGGCACCTACTTCAAAGACCAGGAGCATTCGATACGGCTGGTACAGAGGATCAACCCAAGGACGTCGACAGAGATTTTCAAGCGGTGTATGTTGGGGTGTGTCCAGCAAGGACACCTAGTAAAGTACTTCCACACCAAGCCGACGAGCTGGCGGGAAACGAATCAACACCGGCGTGTCGATGGGCACGTCGGGGCCACTTTCGTCACGGACCAAGACTAGGAGCTGGGGTCGCATGCAACAGTATAACGTGGGAGCACCATTTGAAGGCATCGTCATCGGTATAGCTGGACTGTTCCCTGTGTCCAATAGGTTTAACAAGTATCTGTTGGTGGTCATGGATTATGACACCAAGTTGCCGGAGGTGTACGCCATTCCTAACCAGGTGGTCAATACCATCGCGGACTGCCTCGTGGAAGAATTGCTCAGACTATTTTAAGTACCGTTTGAGCTACACAGCAATCGTGACGAAAACTTCGGGTCGAATCTAATTAGAGAAGCTCTGGAGAGACTTGAAGTGCACAAGAAGCGTACAACCCTTTTCGCCGGCAGCCAGATGGCATAGCCCAGCGGTACTTCAATACCTTTGAAGGGCACCCGAGGAAGGTCGTGGACAGGATTGGAATGTTAGGTTGCCGCTTTTCTTGCTGGTGGATTGCATCAGCCAGCATAGTCTTCGGCAGGGAGTTGCGTCTTCTCTGCGATCTGATATGTGGGAGCCCCCCTGGGTCGGAACAGCCAGTAATCGACTACGTGGAAAAACTCGGGGGTCGTCTTCATATCGTGCACGAAATGGCCCATCAACACATCCAGGTAGCGAGTGACCGATGAAAATGCGCTACGATCGCCAGGCTAACAGCCGAGATTTCCGCAAGGTGATTTGGATGGCTTACACGGACCAAGGGGTGTGGTCCGAAGTTCCAATAATCATGGCAAGGACCATAATGCGTGGTGAATAAGATCAATGATGTGGTCTACAGCATCCAGAGGCTGCCCCGAGGGAAGATGGTGGTACCCTAGACCGTCTACCGCTATACATTGCTGGTCGGGACGAGCAGTGTGACCCCACGCGCTGCGCTACCTGCAGTCGGCCGCGGATACCTGTGTGGTGGCTACGCCAGGTCGTCCTAACAATAGTGAATGTGGAATAAATAACCATTTGTTTGCCGCCTATCTGTTCTGGAGCGTTCGTTTAGACATGTTCTCGTGGGTTCCGCTTTGTATGCGGGGCCTATATAAGGGGGCCGCTCTGCCAGGATGAGTAGTCAGTGTTGAGTTCTATTAGAAGTGACGATGCAAGTGAACAGTACAGTTAACTGTGAATTGTAACTCAGCAGTCAGTTGTGATTTGATTCAACGGATCAGTTGTGCTATACCTATTCGAGTGTGTGCCAAAGTGACTCAAGTGTAACCTTTGTGTTACGCTGAGTACCTTGTGATGAATAAAGTGTGTTTTCGCAGTAACTGGTGTTCCCATTTGTTACAGTATCTGTAACGAAATGTGTAATATAACTACTTCTGTCTCGAAGAAAATAAAGCGGATAGGAAAGTAAGCTTTCGTTACAATAATGTATATACCCATTAATAAGTATAGATGATAGGAAATGTAATGTAAATGTAAAACATCAGACTTTTACCTTCTGGTGTTTCACTCATCCTAAATAAATATTGAGTACCTCCAATTTCTTTGAACCCTTGGCTCATTTAATTACGTATTAGTTATACTCATCTCATTCACTGGTATGTATGAAAAGGAACTAGCTGTTCATTGGACCTTTATTAAACATTTTTATATAAAATACCTCAAATAGTGCAATCCCAATGAAATCTTCATGTGAAATTTCTGGGTTAAACGAAAAAAAATATTTCCTCTACTATAACGCAAAGAGAAGTCCGAAAACATACTGATTTGTTTACTTCTGGAATACCATTCCTTCCTTTCAGTCATTCGGCTCGACAGTTCGGCTCTCCACGCCTGTAGTCGCGATATGAAGCTGCATGTCAACTGTCTGGCTGTAACATAAATTTATTCTCGTTCCTGATTGGATCCTCGAACGTGTTTGCATTTACTGCCGCTAGGATTGCTTGACGTTAGACAGACCGGACTTCATTACGAATACCGGCGGAGAGAGCCGAATTACGCCGGCCAGCTTCATTACAAATGCCTGCGAATAGAGCCGAGTTGTGTAAACACAGTGCATTCGGTAAAATAATAGTACTCTTTCTGGTGGGACCAATTTTAAGGAAAATGATAGCTATTGTTTCCGAGGCCTGTGACGTCACCGCAGGGACGCGAGTTGTATTGCCAGAATATTCATGCAACTCAGTGCTAGGTCTTTCGCTCTCGCTCTCTCACTTGTTTACACTTATGCAAATCTACACACACCATTTAAGTATCAAATTCAGATTAACCGCAAAAACCTGCGTCGACAGCATATCGTTGCTTTAATTACATTAGAGCATATTGCTGCCGTAAACAGGATCCTAATTACAATTGTATAGTATCAAAATATTGTTTAAAACAATAATGAAAACGAACTGATTATCAAATTCCCCAGTTAAGTAATTAAAAATATATCACACCTTACTATGCGTAACTCAAAGAAATGTTTTCGTTTTACAATGTCTGGATGACTGTAATATTTTAAACAGGCTATTCGATATTATTTTTATAAAGCCAAATGAAATTTTAAAACCTTGCATTAGAAATTAGAAGGTCCTTTCACCTGATAACTGCAGACTATATATATTTTGCAGAAGGTTAAGGTACCTTATCCAATTCCCGTTGAGAGGTACTGACATGTTTTGCTTCCCCTGGAAACAATGTATTACAACCAGTCCATTCGGTGTTTTTAGTAAGCCAAAAGAAGTTAAAGAAGCTTACTTTTAGAAACATTACAAGTTCTTTTCTTTCAAAAGCCACAATTATAACAGTTTTGTTGTAGGTGAAGCTACCCATAATCTATTTCTTTGGGGTTCGTATTTTCGCACTGTTTGTATTTTAAGCCTCATATTTAGGTATCTAATGCGAATAAATGTTCTGGTTCTCACATAAAGTGTTAAAACTTCCTCCGTGACTTCCGCTTGAAAATAATGCATGACACAAGAATTTTAATAACTTCTTTACACTTCGAAATACGTTAAGCTCCATGAAAACTGTAGACGATTACTTCGAATTCTCTTATCTTGTTCAACCAATACTGGGCATGAGAAACTAAACCACCTCTAGATATGATAGATATCCGGTCCTTCTTGGTGAAGCCTACTGTGCTCTCGAAAATCAAGCGTTTGGCCAGTTCCTTTGCACGTGAAACCAATATACCCTGCAATATATTTAAGTGCATCAGGGGTAACGTCTTGAATTGCAGTGGCTCAGATTCCTCCATTAGCAATTCTCGATAAAGTTCATTACATACCGACCAAGATTTTTCACAAGATATAATTGACTGCTCAACAATTCATATCAGTGTCTGTCCCCTTCATGGTCATATTCAGAGAGGAACAGGATTGAACAGAAGTTTTATCTTACGCAACTGGGACGTTTGCTGACAAGAAAACATCACTGGAATTTCAGGTAAGAATCAGAAGCGTCATTCTATTTCTAACTTCATATAGTATGGGGTTGTAAAATATTCAAAATATGCGTATTTTAAATAATATTTTTTCAGGCAGTCCTGATTAAGCCGACATGTGAGTATATAACTAATATCGTTCCTTTGATACCCCAGATTGGTCCCTGAAGTGAGCTTATAAAAACAAGAAAGTCTTTTTGAAAAGGCAGAAGACTGCTTCTTTTCAAAGATCGCATCGCTGAGATAACCTCTGTAAATCCCTTTAGTGTGTTTTCGTGAGACTGAATACTCCGACTCTCCTAGTGAAATCAGATGGATTTGTGAAATACGTCTTTGTTTCGTTCACGGTGAAGTAAGGAAGTGTTCTCGTTCTTCGGGATTCCGGATTTAGGACATCAAAAGTATCGTTCACAAACTCCACAAAACTACCTTCTTTTTCCTTTATAAGAGCGTATTGTATGTTCTCGCCATGCGAAAAGAAAACATTTTGACGGGCTCTTTCCGTCACGTTTAAAGAGTTAATTTTATGTGATGGGTTATGGATACCTCTCCTTCATGAGTTTCCATTAATTCAGTAGTTGTATCTCCTGTGAACACTGTTTCATCTGTGAGCGTCACACCTTCATCTATAAAATGGTTTCTTAACAATTTCAAGCCGTCCTCCGTGGTCTAATGGTTAACATGCTAGCCTCTAGTTCCCGAGGTCGCGGTTCAAACCCGGTGGAAGACGATGGATGTTTTCGGGCGTAAAATCCTTAGCATGGCTTCCTTCGGAAGGGAAGGAAAGCCGGTGGTCCCGTGTCGTAGATTTACGACAAGTAGAAGAACCTCAAGTCTGATAAAGAGGCCCCTGAGCAAAATTAACGGTCTTTCACGCCCAATATAGAATGGGACGCTAAGAACCATAGTAGTTAAAGAGCGTCCATAAAATAAAACTCAATTCAATGTAACAATTTCAACAAATGTGGCACATTACTGAATACTCAGTCTTTCCTAGTATAATCAGATGGATTTGTGAAATACGTCTTTGTTTCGTTCACGTTAAGCTTTTTCCACAAATTAGCATTTTTTTGTCCCCATGTCACAGCTACAACTTTCAAGCCTGCAGCTTCAATTGTACATATTATGATATTCAGCAACTCACCAACCACCCATACATCAAAATTAAAATACACTGGTTGCTTCAGTTGTACGACCTGGATGTTGCTATGCGGTTCAAAGACGACATCATCGGTTGAATCATAACAT
Organism: Deroplatys truncata; assembly: GCA_030765065.1. Taxonomy (NCBI): domain Eukaryota; kingdom Metazoa; phylum Arthropoda; class Insecta; order Mantodea; family Mantidae; genus Deroplatys; species Deroplatys truncata. The sequence goes on along the minus strand of CM060981.1, from coordinate 302,796,571 downwards.
ATTCGTCCATCGACGTTTATTTCATCATGTTAAAACTACAACTTTTTCTAGCAGTGTGAAATTAGGTACCTTCTCCTTTAAGAGACACAGTACCTCTTCTAACAAACCAGGACTGCACTTAAATTCTTTTATCCATTTTTGTAAGACTTAACGGCCAGACAAAGGAATTTTGCACTTTCGCAATTATGTGTAGGTTTTGCTCGATAGAGTCCTTAAGGTCAATGCCCTTGCTGTATCTTCCGTTTCCCATTTTGCAGGGCTCTTTCTGTACAATAAACTGCGTACTTGCCCTGGGGTAAAACAAGTTGACAGTATTTCCTGTATCTCTGCATTTATGTTAGTTATTTTCCTTCCCCTTTGCTTAGGTTGTCTTCGACCAAAGAAACTTTCCAAAACTCTTCTAGTTTTCGTCTATTTTTGGTGAAGTCTCTCTATATAATTTTTTTGGTGGTACGCAATACTCTGTTTTGAGTTACGCTGCTCACATAACACTCCCGGGCCTTTTTCTAAAAATGCTTTCTTTGAATTCAGGGGGCCCTAAAATATGTATTTCCGTTGAAATCTCTGTATCACATTTTTGGGTGGAATGCAATACCTTCTCTAGCTGCTGTATACGTGTTAGAGAAAGCAAATAGTCGAGAATTTGTGGTAACATTCGTTGCACGCCATGTTATTCCTCGCTTCTTAAGTAACTTCCCGCAAACCTTATACAATATGCCCTTTGACTCTTCGCCTCACTTTAACTACTTTTTAAAACACTAGTTTACATGATTGCGCAGGTATCTGTTGTAGCGCGATAGGCGTATCCGAATTTAATATCGAATATTGCTGAAGCTGCGAGTTATCAAATAGAGGTGACAAATGAAGAGAATAACAGACAATAAAACACTGTGAATGAAAGCAAAACTGAGAAAAAAAGCTGTTGCCTCAAATCACAACGCATAAAAATCACACGTAATGCGGCCACATGTTACGGCACCAACGCGGGAAGACGAAACGATTTTATCACAGACAGTGATTTCTCTACTGAGTACGGATCTCCGTAAAGACCATGGGGAAATAATTACGTTGACATAAAAAAATGAGCTACTCAGGAAAAAAATGTTAGAAAAGGATGTGAACGAAGCAAATGTAGAATATGAGCGAAACAAGGGAAAACAGCAGGATAAGTGTCATACTCAAATCAGTGTAAAAGAAAGTGAAGCAAAAAATTGAGACACAAGCACAAGATTCAAGATTTGAGAAGTGTAGTGCTAGCGCAGTGCAGCAGGACAAAAAAACAAGCTGAATTGCAGACGGTTAGTGAAAACAAGGATGAACATAACCTCTGGACCGAAAAACGAAGGATATATCGCACCAGTAAGAATAATAAACAAAACATAAACACAAATGCGATTCCTTTGTATAATATATTTCTAAGTCTTGGTCAAGAGATCCGGATTATGACCAAAATGCAAAACATAAACCAATCTGCCGTAAATAAATGCTTAGCGGTAAATAGCGCAACGGCTACCCCTAGGAAATTCCAGCTAATAGTTTAAGCCAGATGTATGAGAGAACAAATGCTGTCATTCTAGGTGACTCAATGATTCAACATGTGAGTGAACATTTACATAGACAATGGTTTATTGATGCATGGAGCAAGGACAGAACTTATTGAAGAAATAAAATTGGCGGAAAATAAAGATGATCCAGATATACTCTGTTCTATGTTGGAACAAATGATTTGCAAACATCCTACACCCCATATGACATAATGGATGAAATGGATAGTTTAGTGATAACAGCAAAATGCCTCTTCCCACGTGCAAATCTATGTAAAGTGGAATTCTGAATCCGGGGATGAAGATAGACGTTATATTGAGTCAATAAATTCCACCCTTGACTTGTTGTGCAAACGCCATGAGTGTAGCTTTGTAGATGGATAGGAGAGGAGGACCTAGGACGAGATGGGATCCACCTAAACAAGAGAAGGATAAAAAAGTTTGGAAGCCTACTGGACAGGATTATATCATGGCTAAACCCAAAATTCAAATCTCAGGAAGAGGAAGGACCTGAAGCAGTACACCAGCAAAACTGTACAATATTGAAGAAAATGATAGGCCAAGGAGCCCATGGACACAGGAAGAAAAGGGAAGCTCACACCAGAACAAAGCTTCTGAAGACCAGTTAGCAAGGGAAGAGGAACAAGACCAGGGACTTCTTTGATTCAGAAAGAAGCCCACGGCATAGTGAGGTTCCAAAAGACCTCCACCTAACAAGGGAAGCAGAAAGAAGAACACCAAAACCAAGAACTTCATTAATACAGAGAGAACAAAGAATCACACAACAAAGGGAGGTTCAGGAAAACCATCAATTATCAAGGGAACCGGAACAGTGAACAATAAGGAACAGTAAACCAACAGCAAGGAGTGAGGATGTTCGGTGGATAGTCCCAAGAACAAAGCAATAGCAGAGGTAAAGGTATGTAGTAGCAGAAAGGATCTATGCACAAATAAATTTCATTTCTGCATCAAAGTGTACAAAGTCTAAACAATAAATTAATCGCACTGCAGATATTGTTAAACACTGATTTTAAATTCATTGATGCCTAAGCTTTACAGAGCAATGGTTAAAGCCTGCACAAATTTCGATAAACTTTATTGGAAATTTTATTTTAGCAGATAAATATTGTAGGAAAAGCTCTGAAAATAGCGGCTCTTGTATATATTTCAGGAAAGAGTAAAAACTAAAGCCATTAACAAAATTTGATGATCTAAAAGTGGACAAAAACTTTGAACTGTCTGTAGTAGAAATTTATAAAAATAATATAATCATTGCTTGTATATATACATCTCCAGATGGGGAATCAATCACATTTTTAAACAAACGAACTCTTAATAAGCAGAATAGCATAGAAGGGAAAGAAAATAATTTTATGCGGGTATTGGAGTATAGATTTTGCACAAGAGCATGCAACACTAAGAAAACTAAAGAATATTATAATCAGACATAACTTCATAAATACGGTTAGTACAGCCACTAGAATTACAAAATCAAGAGAATCCCTGTTGGATGTCATGGTAGTACACAGTTGTCCTCTGTGGTGTAGTGGTTACCATGCTAGCCTCTAGTTCCCGAGGTCGCGGGTTCAAACCCGGCGGAGGGCGATTTTCAGGCGTAAAAATCCTTCTTTCGGAAGGAAGTGAAGCCGGTGGTCCAGTGTCATAGATTTGCGATACGTAAAAGAACCTCAATCCTGATAAGGAGTCCTCTGAGCAAAATGACCAGTCTTTCACGCCTAATATAGAAGTTACGCTAAGGATCGCAGCAGTTAAAGAGCGTCCATAAATAAAACTCAATTTAATTTAATATGGTAGTACATAGAACAAGAGGCGATACACCAGCATTAGTTATATGTACAGGTTATTCAGATCACTTAGCACAATTTTTAGAAATAAAGCTAAACAAAACGTTAGCAATTAAAAGCCATGTTAGGATATGGAAAAGAAGTTTCAACGAGCAAAACATACATATATTTAAGTATCTTCTGGAGACAGAAGTTTGGACAGGGTGTATTCATAAAATGACGCAAATTAAAAATGTGAAGAGTTTCTAAATATCTTTTGCATTGATTCAATATTGCATTTCCATTAAAATTAACACAGTTAAAACAATGACAAAACGAAGTTGGATTACCAAGGGCATAATAGTGTCCGGGAAAAGATTACTGTTTCTTAATAACTTGGAGACACAGGATCTGGTAGACAACGACACAAGTACAAAAGTATTTATAAACAGGTAATACAGGAAGCAAAACAGAGAGAAAATGAAAGAACCATTGCTGAAGCAGGGAAAAAAAATCTGATGTGTTACGCTCACGTGACTTTCTTTACTCTTGTACAAACTATTTTTTACAAACGCTTATTCTCCATATGCTTCATGTTAATCGAGATGTTAATCTTATTGCTAATTTTCTTGTAGATGTAAGGGGAATTGGTAGGCTTTAAGCGATAGTCAAACCTTTTAAGAGTTGGTTGCTATGTGGCGAATTCCATTCTCATTGCATGTCCATCACATAAAAAAATGAATAACGAATTCCCATTTGAGAAAAAGTATTGGAAAATTTAAGAAATTAACTAGCAATATCTCGAAAATGGTTCACTCAATAAAAAAATGTATATGACATAAATTGTGCATTTTAACGCGATCTACATTTTTTGTGTAGTAAAATGTTCTCTATCTCTTATGGTTTACCAGTCATACAAAAGTCGTTCACAATGAAGAATACTTTTGGAGAGATTCCAAGAAAATTCAAGATATATATTTTATTTGTCATGAAAGTATCTTAAATATATGATATTTTAATCAAAATCGTTAGAGCCATTTCTGAGAAAGTTAATCGAAAAATGTTCTATGTAAAGGGTAATCTGGGGTGGGGGATTTTCTTGAAAACCTTCGTGTCGCATCTCTGAAAGATACTGAACCTAAATACCAAGTTTGGTTTTTATCAGACTGTTCGTTTCTGATTTATGCTGTTCACAGACACACGAACATGTTTCCAAAAATACCTTTTTTGGGATTCAGGAGGCTTCAAAACACGTATTTCCGGTGAAATCTCGGTATCGAATTTTTGGGTGGAAAGCAACACTTACCCTACTTACTATACGTAGTAGAGAAAGTAAAACGTATGGCAGATAATCAAATAAGAAACCCCAAGACCCCTTTCACAAAATTATATAAAGCAGCTGATTAATGAAAATAGCATTGTAACTAGATCTGAGAGTACATCACAAATCTGTAACAAATATTTTTCAGAGATTGCAGATAAGTTGGTGGACGAAAAATCACAAAACGCAGTAATCAAAGCAAAGCACCAGAAAAAAATAATATCTTGTAAACAGAGTATATTTATGCCACGTATTACAGCACATGAAATAGAACAAGTAGTTAAAGGTTTAAATAACAAGTACTCAGCTGGAATGGATGAAATACCAGATATTATAATTAAGAAATGTATCAACTAGGTACCTTAAATTTCCACTATCTTGCATATATAATGCTTCATTAGAAGGAGGTATTTCTGAGAGACTAAAGATGTCAAAAGTAAAGCCACTTTTCAAAAAAGGAGACAAAGGGAAGGTAGAGAATTACAGACCTATATCATTAATATCAAACTTTTCGAAAAATTTTGAGAAAACAATGTATCATATGAATGAATTTTATTAAGAAACAATATATTTTCAGATGCACAGTATGGATTTAGAGCAGACAGTCAGCAATAAGTAAACTATTAAATAACATACAAATAGCACTAGACAAAAAGATAAACATAATAGGTATTTTCTTAGACCTAACTAAAGCATATGATGTTCTGGATCATGACATCCTTTTATCTAAGCTTAATAAATATGGTATACGAGGAGTAGCGAATGAATGGTTTAAGTCCTACTTATCAGACACGCAAAAGGTAGTAGAAATTAGTATGGAAAATGAAACAAAAATAACTAAGCATGCATCTACGCCAAAGGAATTAAAATGAGGAGTACCGCAAGGTTTACTACTAGCCCCATTATTTATTTTGCTGTATATAAACGATTTACCCTTGTATATTCAGGAAGCAGAAATAACACTACATGGTGATGACATTAATGTTTTAGTACATGGTTTGGATTGAAGTGGCTTACAAGACAAAACCAATACAGTTGTGCATGGTTTATACATGTGGTTTAAGGCTAACAAGCTGATCATGAATAAAGAAAAAAACTATAGTCATATTATTTCACACATGGCGAAATAGAAATTTAGACAAACCTATGATAGAATATGATGACAAAACTATAATGTATGGTAAAGAAACAGAATCTTTGGGGTGTACATAAATGAAAACGTGAAATGGGATACCCATGTGAAATTATTAGCTTCTAAGCTTAGTTCTACCTATTATGTGTTAAAATGCTGGAAAATAATAAAATTAATTCGCATGTTCTAAAAGGAGTATACTTTTCATACTTTCAAAGCTTGCTAAGCTATGGTGTAAGGTTTTTTGGGGGAGGGGAGATCCAGAAAATAGCTATAAGATTAATGCATGGGGCAAATAGAAGAAAATCATGCAAACATTTATTTAAACAGTTAAAAATCCTTCCATTACCCTGAATATTTATAATGCAAATAGCTTGTTATAACAAACAATCTCATCAATGCTTGGAAGTAAATGCAGATGGGCATCAATATAACACATGCCCAAAAAAAAACCCTAAACATGTCATTTCCAGAACAAATATCTAAAAACAAATGCTGTTCATAGGGATATTAAAATATTCAATAAATTACCACCTGACATAAAAAATGTAAAAAGTTTATCATTGTTTAAGAAAAAGATTAAATCCTGTCTGCTAAGACACTTTTACTCAGTTGCTGAGCACCTAGATCATAAATCATAATGTACTGGAGGTTATTGTAGTTTTTGGTAAAATATTATTGTGTATATATGCTTTAATAATACGTTATATATGTATTATATTTGACGAAACCATAATTTCTGTAAAGAATTATTACGGTCTATAAAGAATTAAATTGGATTTTTCATTGCTTCGCGACATTCAGTTAGCCACAATTTTTATCACGTTGGTACTAACTCCTTACAAGATGTCTGCCATGGCTAAGGATTGCCAAAAAGGCCCAATATTGTGAATAAATTAACTACTGCTGCGTACTTTAAGAAGTCGACACATTACACAATCGAGTCTACATATAAAAAAAACACCTATTCCGTAAGTTTCATAAAATTTCATACCTCCTACAGAACACCTCAAATAGTGTATTTCCAATTAAATCTTCATGCCTGTGGAATACCATTCTTCGCTTTTATTTTGCTCCGTCGGCATTCGTAAGAAGCCCGGTTTGTAACGTCAATAGGATCTTTCGAAGACGGAAAAGCTGCGTGCAATGTGAAAGTGATAAATTAATTACAAACTATGACAGTAGCTAGGTTGTGAAATTTAAATAGAAATCGAGAGTATATTTGTTTTTATCTAGGCTTATTAATCGTGTTAAGACAAATACCTTTGTAAGTTCTCTGTACTGTGATGTATTATGGACACACCATTAAGTGACATGTTTGGAGGTTAAAGTAGATTGTAAACATTGCTAATGATTGTATGCGGAACATGAAATTATGAAGAAATCAGGTTATCTCGTAGTTGCTTTCGGCACTCTGCATTACGTTGGTCTTAAAAACGATGAAAGTGATGTTCCAAATCTCCTACAGATGACACCCTATGCTATCCTCTAGCTCCAACACGATGCTGGCATCAGATGAATAACAAATACCGCCAAAGCCAGTAAGATACCGCCGACTCTCGCAGCGTGCGTTTCTAAATACTTTTTATTTTAGGTTTATTAGTTTTTTACTTTTGTGATTTACGGTAGGTAGGTTAGGTAAAGGTCAGTTTTTTTTTTAAATAATAGCTTAGGTTATTGATTCATGGGAGGTTAGGTTAGGGTTGGCTTTATTACATAAGCTTACTTTAATTAGTTACCAGTGATTACACCTAAGCATGCAAGGGAAGTTTAGCTTTCTGGTTCACGTGAGGTTAGGTTATTTTTTTTGTTTTTTTTTATGTAAGCTTAGGTTTCTGATTCATAGGAGGTTAGGTTAGGGTTAGTTTTTCTTTTATATAATCTTAGGTTACTAACGTAGCTGTAAGTTCTCCTCGCCTAATTGCTCTCTCACTACCATGTACAGAAGACTCTCGTTTAACAGAATTCCAAGGGACCGAAAAATAGCCAATTCTGTTTAACAAAGTTTGAGTTAACGAGGTTTTGTAAAAATAGTCCCATATTATCTGAAATGGTAAAATACGACTGTGGAGTTCACTTTCTCTCTTGTTATGCATACCAACGAATGAGGGTGTTCCACTTTCATGACGTCTAAGAAAAAGTAAAAATAACTGCTGTATACGGTATATATGCATTTGTTTAACTGAGAAAGTATACTGTCAAATGCTTGTAATTTTGTTTAAAACAGTACTATTTGGAACAATATTGTACTCATTGAGTTAGTGCGCCATATAATACAACAAACAATAACCTTAAACACTTTAAATATACCGTTCTTTTTAACACCATGTTTTAATCGGAACGCATGTTTTAGTTACAACTCTTATCCATTACACATTTTAGTTCTGTAATTTGAAATAATCATTAATAGTTGTTGGCGGACCGTTGGTTATAATATTATGGCACACTCTGAAGATACCACATCCAGGGCAGCCTGAAATGTCATGGAGCCATCAGAAGTGGCAGCAAATCTCCAGAACACATATTGCAGCAGCAACTTCAGCGTTCGCGGTGTCATATCTTCATGTTCCTCCTCAGAAGATGTCAGTAAAGAATTATCATTCTCTTCTGCATCATCAGCAGATGACTGGTTCTTCAGCAGCACAGATGATGATGTACACCTATGTCCATTCTTCCATAATGACGGTACAAGAGGGCACCAACCAAGGGTAAGCGTGTAGAAGAGCATTATCAGAATCCCAATTGTATCCACATTATAAGTTCAGATGTAGATCATCGGTTTTCTGTTCAGATTCAGCGGCGTTATCAGTTGCTGTTCAAGCCTTCTTAAAATAGTTAGTTATGGTGTCTGTTGTAACTTCATCCCAAGCAGCAGATATGTTGCGGATAGCTTGTAGTACCTTCCAACGGCGAACTGTTTCTTGTAGCTCTATTGCACTGATGGCAGCCTTAACCAGTCGGCATCTGTAATTATGCTTATTGAGGCGATTATTCCTCGATCAATGGTTGCAGACGGCTCGTGGTGTTAGTTAGCAAGAAGACAACTTCTATGTTCGGAAGTTCCAGGTCATCAAACTGATGTGTTGAGCAGTGGTCCAAAGTTAGCAAAATGTCCCTCGTTCTCGCAGCATTTGCTATTGAATCTTCAAGAGATTTGATCATTGAAGCTTTATTGTTATTCTCATACTGACTTGGCAGATTGAATAGGTTGACCTTTTTAAAACAACATGGTTTTTTGTATTTTCCAATCACTAATGGTTTGAGCTTCTTAAAACCATCTGAATTACAATACAAGACCACCATCAGTACCCTTACTGCATTTTCCTCCACAGCATTTTATGCCCTTGGCACACAGTGTTTTTCAGGCATCAAGTTATGGAAAACACTTTCTTCACCCATATTAAACACATTTCTTGGGTGATGATAAGAGAGTTTAGATTGAAACTCCCACGCCCACTCATTGGCATGTTCCTCATTTACTCTTATGTGCCTCCCCACAGACAGTTTCTGAAAATGCCACAGGTATCCCTCAGAAGATACAAAACCAAAATTGCTTCTTTCTTGGGGATTTCCCGAGCCTTTTTTTTTTGAAGCATGGGGCGGACAGTGAAAAAGAAAATTGAGAAAAGTAGCGGAAAATACCGTAGTGCACAGCACAACATACATATTGGTTTAAATGAAGAATAACATATGGAATATGTAAGGAGGGTAGCAAATTTTAGTTTGTAGTATGAATTATCCAAAATTTGGTTTAAGCGGTAGATTTTTCCATGTAATTCAGCAGGGACCGAGCAGCTACTATAGATTCGGTTTATCCGATTTCGAATTAGCGAGGGTGTACTGTATATTGTATTTCACATCCTTCGCAAGCCATTTTGTTTCCTGTAATGCACTGTTAATAACAATGCATTGCATTTATATCAGCAGCAAAAGAAAATGAACAAGTAAGAACACATCACTTATTCCACGGATTTCACTTCTCATTTAGGTTGGCAGTAGCGACAAGATGGGCATGTTTATTGCCTTCACACTATAAAAGTAAAACACCTAAAATGGGCAGGCAGGTGGACACCAGCTATAGAGCAGACAACTACTACTCCTAAGGTAATTTATTCACTTTCCTTTAGCCTTTATTAACGTTTTCAATGAAGACCAAAGTAATGCAGAGAAGCCGTTGTTTTATCCTGAGATTATAAACTTTGCTTAGAACTCTTAATTTTAGCACCATATACAAGGAGAACCAAAAAAATACTAACCAGCTGTGCAGTGTTTTTCCTGTCCGTGTCCTTGGCACTCGTTGCCATCTGCCACTATCATAGAAAGGCGCAGATGAAACCATACAACATTTTTAAAACTACTTTTAAAGGCTTTACTTACCAACTTGATGAAAGGAGATGCTGAAACTGGTCATGTCCATGCATTTTTGGCACCTCTTTAGGAAACTATCCATCATTCACTGCAGTTCACGTTGAGAAATGTTTGCAATTTCCTGGCAGATATTTTGTTTTAATTATTTCAGGCCATGTGGGTTTGTCTTGTACACTTTGTTTTAAGTTACCCCAGAGATAGAAATCGCAGGGGGCTAGGTCAGGGGACCAAGAGGGCCACAAATCTGTACTAATAATTCTGTCCTCAAATGCACTTTCAATTTTTCTCATCGAAATATTGGCCGTATAAGCTGTTGCAGAGTCTTGTTGAAAAGGGCAAAATCATGCTCCCTGGCTGTTAATTCTCTAAAACAAAAGGGGACAAAAGGCTATTGTGCTTTTAGGCGGTCTTCATTGAAAATGCTGGAAAAAGCAAGAAGGAATGGAGTAAATTACCTTAAGAGTGAATTTATAAGTGGATGTGATCTCGTCAATACCTGGTGCCCACCTGCCCGTCTGTTTTAGGTGTTTTACTTTTATAGGAAAATTGCGATATGAACACAACAAACGTAGCCATCTTCCCGCTAAAACAGATGCTGAATGGCAAGTATCAACCTAAATAAGTGAAATCCGCGAAATAAGGAATTTCTGCAAATGTGAATCATTCGAGTTTTAGACGCGCAGATTCCTCGGCTATGCCCTATGCTCGCTTTGCAGTTACACACTCCTCTCCTCTCTCAGCTACGTTTTGAGGCTGAGGGCTCTCAATCCCTTGGCTACACCTTGAGGCTGAGCACCTTACCGGCTTTGGTGGCATTAGTTATTCATATGTTACCAGCATTGCGTTAGAGCTAGAGAATGACATAGAGTGACATCTTTGGGACATATAAGACATCACTTCCATCGCTGTTGAAGACCACCTAAAAGCACCTTACCTGGGGCAAAATTGTATTCACATATGTACCGGTGTCATCTGTTGACTCGAAAAATATTGAAAGTGTGTTTGAGGACAGAATTATTATTAGAGAGTTTTGGCCCCCCTTGGTCCCCCAACCTAACCCTCTGCAGTTTCTAAAGTGTACAAAACAAACCCACACACCCTGGAAGAACTAAACCACAATATCTGCCAGGAAATTGCTAGTATTTCTCAACGTGAACTGCGTCAAATGATGGATAGTTTCCTAAAGAGGTGCCAAAAATATATGGACAACGACGGTGACCAGTTTTAGCTTCTGGTTTCATAAAGCTGGTAAGTAAAGCCATTAAAAATAGTTTTAAAAATGTTGTATGGTTTCATCCACGCTTTTCTATGATAGAGGCAGACGGCAACGAGCGCTGAGGATGCAGACAGGAAAAACACTGCGCAGCCTGTTCATAGTTTTTATAGCTCTCCCTGTAGTACTTCAATGCGGTTATGGTATATAATAGCGGACTATCTTCTGTTAGGAGAGCGTAGCCTTGGTGGCTGTTACCAACCAGGCGAACAGAAAGCACACTGGAAGCGAGACATGTTGCCATCCCATGCACACCTTGTAGTTCGAACTATTGTGGTTTGTATACATGGAAGCCATGTTTGTTGTTACCGCCACCACCACCACCATCACCACCACTCATTAAGATTATTATGACTAAGATTATTGTTGTTATTATCCAAAATTATTTATTAATTAATAATTATTTATTAGTCAATAGTTTTATTATTATTATTATTATTATTATTATTATTATTATTATTATTATTATTATTATTTTTAAACACCATAGCAGTTTTTGCTGTTTTTATTTTACCTGGTGTGTGTGTGTGAGAGTAGTGAAATAAAAATGCAACTTCAGAGAAATCCTTACGTGATATTCTTAATCTCCTTAATTTTGAAGTACTATTTTGAGGGGAAAGAAAACCTTTACTGGAAAATGCTTTATTTTAATTATTTATGTAGTTGATACAGAGCTTTTGAGATTATCATTTAGTTATAACATGGCATCATTTGTACTAGAAATGAGTTAGTAAATGTAGCAAACAAAACATAAATTTGGGTCTCCGATATATGATGGAACTTCAGAGGGTTTAATTCCTCTAACTTTTACAGAATCCTATTTTTGCAGAGTCTCAAAGTGTAAATATTCAAAGTTTCATCCATATCAATTAATTTGTATTATTGTTTTTTATAAAAGGCGTTGAAAGCAAATTAACTTTTTCTGCTGCCAAGCTGCAAAGAATGGCATTATTGAAGTGTGCTGAGTTGCTAAATGTGTCCTCTTTTGCAAGCCAAGCCTTTTTTTCACTCTGTTCAAAGCAAGAATTACTAAATGAATGAATTTTTGGGTAAAGCAGCTGTAATATAAGATGGTTTTCTGACTTAGAACACGCCTAAGGCTGTTATAAAATTATAGCATTTTATCACCACATGCATAGAAAGAAACAGGAGTGTTTCTGAACTTTTTGTACATATAAGCTTCTGAAAGCTAGAAAGCTATAACATAACTGCAAACTTTCAAGCATTTATAATAACACTTTTAAGTGGAATGCGGCAATCAGATATTCTGGAATATAACCACAAGTGCTAACACAACGAAAATATTTGTCTGCCTCAAATAGTACATTTTCCCTGCATTTTAGAGCATCTCTTACAGTTTCCTGGATACTTAGTGCTATACAAAATTAATTCAAAATGAATGGGAGTGCAGAGGCTGTTCCCAGAAAATTCTAAATACACATTTTTTTTATCATGTAAATCTCTGAAACCAAATCATTAGGGCGGCTTTTAAAAAACAAAATGTGGCAAATTAATCCAAGAAAAGCGCAGCTTGAAATGATCAGAAGTTAATGAAACATGGTCTGGCATTTTTGGAAGAGGCTGGACATAAACAACAAGATTGATATTTATCCAAGTATTCATTTGTTAGCTATGCTGTTGACAACTGTGCATGCACACACACATTGTACCACTCACACTGCAACACACTCTAAAACACACTCACACTACAACACACTCACTCTACAACACACTCTCACTCTATAACACACTCACACTCTATAACACACTCACACTACAACACACTCACACTCTATAACGCACTCTCACTCTATAACACACTCACACTACAACACACTCACACTCTACAACACACTCACACTCTACAACACACTCACACTCTATAACACACTCACACTCTACAACACACTCACACTCTATAACACACTCACACTCTATAACACACTCTCACTCTATAACACACTCACACTCTACAACACACTCACACACTACAACACACTCACTCTATAACACACTCTCACTCTATAACACACTCACACAATACAACACACTCTACAACACACTCTATAACACACTCACACTACAACACACTCACACTCTATAACACACTCACACTCTATAACACACTCTCACTCTAAAACACACTCACAGTCTATAACACACTCTCACTCTATAACACACACTCTAAAACACACTCACACTCTAAAACACACTCACACTCTATAACACACTCTCACTCTATAACACACTCTCACTCTACAACACACTCTCACTCTATAACACACTCACACTCTACAACACACCCCCCACCAGGGGCTCACTTCGTGTGAGTACGGGTTAGGCGCGCCCGGGGTCCCGAGCCACTCATAGCCATATTCACCCTTTCATCCCCGCCCCCAGGGACTCACTTCATGTGAGTACGGGTTTGGTGAACCCGGGGTCCCGAGCCACTCGCCTCCATTTCACCCCCTCCGCCCGCATCAACTGTGCCACGTTACTTTATTTCTGCTCACTCTTCCTCTTCTAGGTTTATTCTGATTCTTAGTTTGTACAGTCTTAGGCTTATTAACTCCTGTCTCACCAGCAGGGATCTTTTCTATCTCCGTGGTCCTTTCCCACGGTTTCAGCGCGGCTTCCGACGTGTGTGCCCTACGGGGGTCTCAGGCGCGAAGGTTGAGTGGACCCTTCGCACTGCCCCCATGTGTAGCCTTAGGTGCGGAGCCCCTCCACACCGTCATGTACACCCACGTAGCTCTCTAAGGGCCCGGCCTGTGTTAATGTCCCGACGGCCGTGAACCGTTGGATTAGTATCACGGGCCGGACGTGTTACCGCTGACGGAACCCCGGTGTAATCAACCACAAGTCCCCTGAATCCGTGTCTATGTTTGACGGCAGCGCGGCCTAAAGTGGGGAGCCACAGGCGGTTATACCTGTGGTAGGGGCTTAAAGCCGGGGTGTGCGTGCTGAACGGTTTACACATGTGGACAAACAGTGGAGATTGGAGGGTAACCCTTCTGAGGTACGCTTTGCGATCAGTCATAGGAGGGGTCTCCATGACGGCACAGACCGTGAAGATATGGTGTCTTTTCTTCTTTAACCCCTGGATGGCAGGCTGACGCCGACGGTTCCGGAAGGGGGTCCTTATCAATATGCATCCGCGCAAAACCCCTACTTTGTTTGACACATTTTTAATTTTGCAACTGGCGAGTGAAGGAAAAACCATGCAGGACGTTAGCCCATTTTATATCAAACGTGAGGTTGACCGTATCTGTGGCCCAGTTAAAAACGCAACACGACTGAGGGACGGTACGCTTTTGATAGATACCAATACGGCCGACCAATCCGAGAAGTTGTTGAAGGCAAATTTGTTGGGATCCTACCTCATTCGTGTAGCCCCACACAAATCGTTGAATTCCTGTCGGGGAGTTGTTACTACCTCCATTCTGGACGGTATAACAAACGAGGACATCGTCACCTGCCTTTCTGATCAACGCGTTTCTCAAGCGTACCGCCTAACCCGGAAACAGGATGGCGTAGAACAACCATTACGTACGGTATTTCTAACCTTTAAGGGCAATGTTTTACCTGACTATATTTTCTGTGGCTATGAGCGTGCCGGCGTACGTCCGTATGTTCCGAACCCCATGCGCTGTTTTCAGTGCCAGCGTTTCGGACATACTAAAGGATCGTGTAACAACCGTGCTGTTTGTGAGCGTTGTGGTCTTCCAGCCCATGAGGACTCGGCCTGTACTCGAGCACTTTGCTGTGTGAACTGTGGCGGGAGAAATGTATACAGGAGTTGCGTGTCAAGGAACGTTTGACTTTTACCGAGGCGCGTCGCCGTTTTGAGCAGCTGAACCCTTGTGTCCTTACGGGTTATTCGGTTGCGGCCCGCCGCACTCCTGTTACCTCTGTTGGCCTACAAACTGCGCCCGTTGTAGATGCTTCCACACAGACCGACTTACCCGTAAGTAGTTCTTTGTCTCGTGCCATACCTGCACCACGGTCTCCATCTTCCGCCGTGCCACCATCATCTTCCAAAGCGTCTACCGGCGCTAACAAGTCTAAGTCTTCTAATGCCCGCAGTCGTTCCAGGTCTTCCCGTCGCACCAATAGCCGTGCTTCCTCTGTGCAGTCCCGGTCTCGATCTACGAGCCGCAGGGGATCTTTGGACTCCCGAACCTCGGAGGAGTCGCCAGAGAGTCTTTTCAAATCGTTGGTCCGAAGTCAGCCAAGGTGAGAAAGAAGATTAAGACGGTCCATTAATCCGTTTCTTCCTATGGAAATAATCCAGTGGAATGTTAATGGGTTCCGGGCTCGTGCTCCGGACATACAATATTTAGCGTCACAATGCTCCCCTTCACTGGTCTGTTTACAAGAAACCCATCTGCAGCCTCATCACACTTTACACCTTCGTGACTTTACGGCGTTTAGGCGTGACTCTGCTGCTGAACAGCGTGCGAGCGGTGGCGTTTCTATCTTGGTGGCGCCTAACATCTCTGCCGCCCGCATACCGCTTACTGCGCCGTTACAAGCTGTGGCGGTGCGTGTCCGACTCAGTTTCATTTGTTTCTCCGTCTGTAATGTCTATCTGCCTCCGGTCTGTGTCGTACAAGAGATGGATCTTCGGGCGCTTTTGGCGCAGATTCCCACACCGCTCCTCTTGGTGATCTGAATGCCAAAAATGCTGTGTGGGGCTCCGACACTGATGATGCTCGTGGGTGCCTTGTAGCAGACGTTTGTGATCTGTCCGGCTTGCTTTTGTTGAACACTGGTGTCCCTACCTTTTTGTCATCTACCTATGGGGCACCGTCAGCCTTAGACGTTGCTTACTGCAGCCCGACATTAGTTCCTCTCTTTGATTGGTCGGTGCTTTCGGATCTGTATGGGAGTGATCATTTTCCCATTAACATTCACCTCACAGGACACCATCCTTTGCGTTCTCGACATCCCCACTGGATTCTTTCCAAGGCTGACTGGAGGAAGTTCCGCTCCCTCATTGCTCTCCCGGACGATGGTTTCGCAACCATCGATGAAATGGTGGACTATTTTACGTGTACTATCTTGCTTGCAGCAGATTCCAGCATTCCTCGAGGTTCATCTACACCGCGTCACGTTCCTGTACCTTGGTGGAGCGAGGAATGCCGCTTGGCCATCAGAACCCGCAAACGCGCCCTGCGTGTTTTTCAGCTACATCCTACGGAGGAGAACTTTGTGGCATTTAAACGTTCTCGGGCTAAGGCGCGCTATGTACTTCGGAGTGCAAAGCGGAAATCTTGGAAATCTTACGTGTCTTCCCTTTCCCGTCATACTTCAGCGCAGCAGGTGTGGTCTGCTGTTCGGCGTATTTATGGCCAGTGTCACCGGACGATCATTCCTGGTCTTGGTGTTAGTGGCTCCATTTTCACCAGCGAGCGGGATATAGCCGAAGCCCTTGCCAAATCCTTTGCTGCTGCTAGCCAAACGGATAGTTATGATAGATCTTTTCTGCCTATCAAAGACGCTGCGGAGCGGATAGTCCTCGATTTTAATAGTGACCGTCGTGAACCGTACAACGAAGCTTTTACCGTCGCCGAGCTAGACCATTCTTTATCCTTAGCAAAGGATACCTCTCCTGGCCCCGATGACATCCACCGCCAAATGCTGCTACATCTTCCGCCTAAGGCGCTTTCCTTCCTGCTGGACATTTACAACCATATCTGGCGTGAGCAGGTTTTCCCGTCTTCCTGGCGAGAGGGTATTGTCATCCCCATCCCTCGACCTGGAAAAGACCGGCACCTTCCCTCTAGCTACCGCCCTATCTGTTTGACGAGTGTCGTTTGTAAGATCTTTGAACGTATGATTACCGCTCGGTTGGTGTGGTGGCTAGAGTCGAATGCTTTGCTCTGTAATGTTCAGTTTGGTTTTCGTCGCCATCGCTCCAGTGTTGACCATCTCGCCCGTCTTGAGGCCTATGTCCAGAGTGCCTTTCTCCTGAAGCAGCATGTGGTGGGTGTTTTCTTTGATTTACAGAAGGCCTGATACCACTTGGCGCTATGGTATCCTCCGAAATTTGCATGCTTACGGTTTACGCGGTCATTTAGCTGTTTTTATTTGTAACTTTTTAAAACTTCGCCGTTTTCGTGTCCGTGTTGGAGACACGTTATCTCAGGCGAGGATCCAGGAGAACGGTGTACCCCAGGGGTCGATCCTCAGTGTACCACTTTTTGCCGTCGCCATCAACGGCATCGCTACTGTAGTTCACAGCGGAATACCAATGTCACTATATGTCGATGACTTTGCGCTATACTATCGCTCTTATAGCCTTGAGCACATCGAACGCCAACTGCAGATGGCCATTACCTCACTCGCCAACTGGGCACTTCACAACGGCTTTCGGTTCTCTCCTGCTAAGACTCAGTGTGTTCATTTTCATCGCCTTCGTAGTGTACACCCTTCTCCTGATCTTCATTTTCATGGCACACCCCTCCCGTTTGTTGCGCACGCCCAGTTTTTGGGCCTTTACCTCGACCATAGACTCACCTGGGAGCACCATATTCGCTACCTTCGTGCATCATGCGATCGTTCCCTTCGAGTATTAAGGGTTTTATCTGGCGCCTCTTGGGGCGGCGATCGCACCGTTATGCTCCGGTTGTACCGCTCGTTGGTTAGGTCGAAACTTGACTACGGGAGTTTTATCTATGGCGCGGCGTCCGCCTCTAAACTTCGCCTTTTAGACACTGTTCATCATACTGGTATCCGTCTTGCTACTGGGGCCTTCCGCACTAGTCGTGTCGAGTGTTTGTATGCAGATTCTGGCGAACCACCTCTGTCTCTTCGACGCAAGTTTTTACTCTTTTCTTATGTTGCAAAGCTGGCGGCTCATCCTAGTCACCCTTCGTTCCACTGTGTATTCCATCCGGAACTCGCCCACCGTTATGTGCGCAATGCCACCATCTCCCGCCCATGTGGTGTTCGGTTTCGGGAACTCCTTTGCGCACATGACCTCCGACTGCCTTCTGTGGAGCGATCCTGTCTTAGTCGTATTCCCCCGTGGCAGCTCCAACGTGCCCGGTTTGATCTTGAACTTTCGGGTAATGCCAAAGTCGCTACCCCGCAGCCAGTGTTTCGTCAGCTCTTCTCCGCGATTCTAGACTGTTACCGGGACTATTCTTAGGTTTTTACTGATGGTTCCCGTGTGAATGGTAGCACAGGTGCGGTTTTATCTATGACGGTGGGGCTCACAAATTTCGCCTTCCAGACGCCAGTTCTGTTTTTACGGCCGAGCTGTTTGCCATCTTCTCTTTCTGGCTTTTTATCTCCACGTTTGTCCCTGGCCGTTTTATTATTTGCTCCGACTCTCTGAGCGCCATCCAGAGCCTGCAACAGTTTATCGGCTCCTCCACCTTGATTTTAAAAATCCAAACACTTTTATCTCAGTTGATCTGTCGCGGATACCAGTTTGTTTTTACATGGGCTCCAGGCCATGTGGGAATTCCTGGCAATGAGGAGGCGGATGCAGCTGCTAAGACCGCATGCCGTTTACCGGAGTTTTCCACCTTAACTGTGCCTTCTACGGATGTTCGGCGGTACTTCCATCGTCCTCTGTTTTTAGCTTGGCAGCTATCATGGGAGTCTCTGGCTGGTACTCAACTCCGGACAATCAAAGACACCGTACAACCCTGGTCCACTTCCTGTTGGGGCTCACGGCGGTCAGAAGTAGTTCTGACCCGCCTAAGAATCGGGCATACGCGCGCCACACACGGTCATCTCCTGCGTGGTGCCCCGGCCCCTGTCTGTTCGACGTGTGCTGTGCCGCTTACCGTGTCCCATGTACTGTTTGATTGTCCGAAATACGCCCCTGATCGTCAGTTTTATGGCCTGGGTTTTACGCTGCCCTCAGTTTTAGGCGATGACCCAATGGCAGTAAGGCAGACCCTGCGGTTCGTCACCAAAATCGGGTTTTTTCCACAGGTAAACTTGCCTTTTAGTTTTGTGTTTTTAGCCTAGATTTTATTCCATTTTACCGATACTTTTAGTCCTGGATTTTATTCTCTTTTAACCCAATTTATGATCTTACGGCTATCTCGTTTTTAGTCTCTTCTAATGCGTTTTTAGATCGACCATTTTCAGTTCTAACTGTCTTTATGTTTTTCTTTGGGCCCAAATGACCTAGCTGTCGACGGGCCCTTAAACTCCACATCACCACCACCACATCTACAACACACTCTCACTCTACAACACACTCACTCTATTACACACTCACACTCTACAACACACTCACACTATAACACACTCACTCTATAACACACTCTAAAACACACCCAGACACTCTAAAACACACTCACACTCTAAAACACACTCTCACTCTATAACACACTCACACTCTAAAACACACTCTCACTCTATAACACACCCTCACTCTAAAACACACTCCCACTCTATAACACACTCACACTCTAAAACACACTCTCACTCTATAACACACTCTCACTCTATAACACACTCACACTCTAAAACACACTCTCACTCTATAACACACTCTCACTCTATAACACACTCACACTCTACAACACACTCTCACTCTATAACACACTCTAAAACACACTCACACTACAACACACTCTATAACACACTCGCACTCTAAAACACACTCACAGTCTATAACACACTCATTCTATAACACACACTCTAAAACACACTCACACTCTAAAACACACTCACACCCTAAAACACACTCACACTCTATAACACACTCTCACTCTATAACACACTCTCACTCTACAACACACCCTCACTCTATAACCCACTCACACTCTACAACACACTCTCACTCTAACCACACACTCTCACTCTATAACACACTCTAAAACACATAGACACTCTAAAACACACTCACACTCTAAAACACACTCTCACTCTATAACACACTCACACTCTACAACACACTCACACTCTATAACACACTCTCACTCTATAACACACTAAAACACACTCACACTCTAAAACACACTCTCACTCTATAACACTCTCAGTCTATAACACACTCTCACTCTATAACACACTCTCACTCAATAACACACTCACACTCAATAACACACTCACACTCTAAAACACAATCTCACTCTACAACACACCCTCACTCTAAAACACACTCTCGCTCTATAACACACTCACACTCTAAAACACACTCTCACTCTATAACACACTCACACTCTAACACACTGTCACTCTATAACACACCCTCACTCTAAAACACACTCTTACTCTATAACACTCACACTCTAAAACACACTCTCAATCTATAACACACTCTCACTCTAAAACGCACTCTCACTCCATAACACACTCACACTCTAAAACACACTCTCACTCTATAACACACTCACACTCTAAAACACACTCTCACTCTATAACACACTCTCACTCTATAACACACTCACACTTAAAACACACTCTCACTCTATAACACACTCACACTCCATAACACACTCACACTCTACAACACACTCTCACTCTATAACACACTCTAAAACACACTCACACTCTAAAACACACTCACACTCTAAAACACACTCACACTCTAAACCACACTCTCACTCTATAACACACACTCTAAAACACACTCACACTATAACACACTCTCACTCTATAACACACTTTCACTCTACAACACACTCTCATTCTATAACACACTGTCACTCAACAACACACTCTCACTCTATAACACACTCTCACTCTACAACACACTCTCACTATAACACACTCACTCTACAACACACTCCCACTCTATAACACTCTATCTCTACAACACACTCTCACTCTACAACACACTCTCACTCTACAAAACACTTACTCTACAACACACTCTTACTCTATAACACACTCTCACTCTACAACACACTCTCAGTCTACAACACGCTCTCACTCTATAACACACGCTCACTCTATAACACACTCTCACTCTACAACACACTCTCACTCTATAACACTCTCACTCTATAACACACTCACACTATAACACACTCTCACTCTATAACACACTCACAGTCTATAACACTCACTCTATAACACACTCACATTCTACAACACACTCTCACTCTACAACACACTCACACTCTATAACCACTCACTCTACAACACACTCACTCTATAACACACTCACACTATAACACACTCTCACTCTATAACACCTCTCATTCTATAACCACTCACACTCTACAACACACTGTCACTCTATAACACACCCTCACTCTAAAACACACTCTCACTCTATAACACACTCACACACTAAAACACACTCTCACATTATAACACACTCACACTCTATAACACCTCTCACTCTATAACCACTCACACTCTACAACACACTCTCACACTATAACACACTCTCACTCTATAACGCACGCTCACTCTACAACACACTCACACACCACAACACACTCACACTCTATAAGACACTCTCACTCTATAACACACTCACTCTATAACACACCAACACTATAACACACTCTCACTCTATAACACACTTTCACTCTACAACACACTCACTCTACAACACACTCTCAATCTATAACACACTGTCACTCCACAGCACACTCTCACTCTATAACACACTCTCACTCTACAACACACTCTCACTATAACACACTCTCACTATAACACACTCACTCTACAACACACTCACTCTACAACACACTCTCAATCTATAATACACTCTCACTCCACAGCACACTCTCACTCTATAACACACTCTCACTCTATAACACTCTCTCTACAACGCACTCTCACTCTACAACACACTCTCACTCTACAACACACTCTCACTCTATAACACCCTCTCACTCTACAACACACTCTCACTCTATAACACACTCACACTACAACACACTCTCACTCTATAACACACTCACACTCTATAACACTCACTCACTCTATAACACACATTCTACAACACACTCTCACTCTACAACACACTCTCACTCTACAACACACTCACACTCTATAACCACTCACTCTACAACACACTCTCACTCTATAACACACTCTCACACTATAACACACTCTCACACTATATGACACTCTCACACTATAAGATACTCTCACTCTATAACGCACTCTCACTCTATAACACACTCACTCTATAACACACTCACACTATAACACACTCTCACTCTAGAACACACCTTCACTCTATAACACACTCACACTCTATAACACACTCGCACTCTAAAACACACTCACACTCTATAACACACTCTTAGTCTATAACACCTCTCACTCTATAACCACTCACACTCTGCAACACACTGTCACTCTATAACACACCCTCCTCTAAAACACACTCTCACTCTATAACACACCTTCACTCTAAAACACACTCTTACTCTATAACACTCACACTCTAAAACACACTCTCACTCTATAACACACTCACACTCTAAACCGCACTCTCACTCTATAACACACTCACACTCTAACACACACTCTCACTCTATAACACACTCACTCTCTAAAACACACTCTCACTCTATAACACACTTTATAACACACTCTCACTCTACAACACACTCTATAACACACTCTCACTCTATAACACACTAACACTCTATAACACACTAACACTCTAAAACACACTCTCACTCTATAACACACTCACACTCTATAACACACTCACACTCTACAACACACTCTCACTCTATAACACACTCTAAAACACACACACACTGTAAAACACACTCTCACTCTATAACACATTCACTCTATAACACACACTCACTCTAAAACACACTCACACTATAACACACTCTCACTCTATAACACACTTTCACTCTACAACACACTCACTCTACAACACACTGTCACTCCACTACACACTCTCACTATAACACACTCTCACTCTACAACACACTCTCACTATAACACACTCACTCTACAACACACTCACTCTATAACACACTCTCACTCTATAACACTCTCTCTACAATACACTCTCACTCTACAACACACTCTCACTCTACAACACACCTACTCTACAACACACTCTTACTCTATAACACACTCTTACTCTATAACACACTCTCACTCTACAACACACTCTCACTCTACAACACACTCTCACTCAACAACACACTCCCACTCTATAACACACTCACACTACAACACACTCTCATTCTATAACACACTCACACTCTATAACACACTCTCACTCTATAACACACTCACACTCTATAACACACTCACATTCTACAACACACTCACATTCTACAACACACTCTCACTCTACAACACACTCACACTCTATAACCACTCACTCTACAACACACTCTTACTCTATAACACACTCACACTCTATAACACACTCTCACTCTACAACACACTCTCACTCTATAACACACTCTCACACTATAACACACTCTCACACTATAACACACTCTCACTCTATAGCGCACTCTCACTCTACAACACACTCACACTCTATAAGACACTCTCACTCTATAACACACTCACTCTATAACACACTCACACTATAACACACTCTCACTCTAGAACACACCCACACTCTATAACACACTCGCACTCTAAAACACACTCACAGTCTATAACACACTCTCATTCTATAACACACACTGTAAAGCACACTCACACTCTAAAACACACTCTCACTCTATAACACACTCTAAAACACACTCACACTCTATAACACACTCTCACTCTATAACACACTCTCACTCTATAACACACTCACACTCTACAACACACTCGCACTCTATAACACACGCTCACTCTATAACACACTCTAAAACACACTCACACTCTAAAACACACTCTCACTCTATAACACTCTCAGTCTATAACACACTCTCACTCTATAACACACTCTCACTCAATAACACACTCACACTCTAAAACACAATCTCACTCTATAACACACCCTCACTCTAAAACACACTCTCACTCTATAACACACTCACACTGTAAAACACACTCTCACTCAATAACACACTCACACTCTAAAACATACTCTCACTCTATAACACAGCCTCACTCTAAAACACACTCTTACTCTATAACACTCACACTCTAAAACACACTCTCACTCTATAACACACTCTCACTCTAAAACGCACTCTCACTCTATAACACACTCACACTCTAAAACACACTCTCACTCTATAACACACTCATACTCTATAACACACTCTTACTCAATAACACACTCTCACTCTATTAACACACTCACACTCTAAAACACACTCTCACTCTATAACACACTCACACTCTATAACACACTCACACTCTACAACACACTCTCACTCTATAACACACTCTAAAACACACACACTCTAAAACACACTCTCACTCTATAACACACTCACTCTATAACACACACTCTAAAACACACTCACATCTTAACACACTCACTCTATAACACACTTTCACTCTAAAACACACTCACTCTACAACACACTCTCATTCTTTAACACACTGTCACTCTACAACACACTCTCACTCTATAACACACTCTAACTCTACAACACACTCTCACTATAACACACTCACTCTACAACACACTCTCACTCTATAACACCCTCTCTCTACAACACACTCTCACTCTACAAAACACTTACTCTACAACACACTCTTACTCTATAACACACTCTCACTCTACAACACACTCTCACTTTATAACACACTCTCACTCTACAACACACTCTCACTATAACACACTCACTGTACAACACACTCTCACTCTATAACACACTCACACTCTATAACCACTCACTCTACAACACACTGTCACTGTATATCACACTCACACTCTATAACACACTCTCACTCTATAACACCTCTCACTCTATAACCACTCACACTCTACAACACACTGTCACTCTATAACACACCGTCACTCTAAAACACACTCTCACTCTATAACACACCCTCACTCTAAAACACACTCTTACTCTATAACACTCCACTCTAAAACACACTCTCACTCTATAACACACTCACACTCTAAAACGCACTCTCACTCTATAACACACTCACACTCTAAAACACACTCTCACTCTATAACACACTCACACTCTAAAACACACTCTCACTCTATAACACACTCTATAACACACTCTCACTCTATAACACACTTTCACTCTATAACACACTCTCACTCTATAACACACTCTCACTCTATAACACACTCTCACTCTACAACACACTCTCACTCTATAACACACTCTCACTCTACAACACACTCACTCTATAACACACTCACACTACAATACACTCTCACTCTATAACACACTCACACTCTATAACACACTCACATTCTACAACACACTCACACTCTATAACACACTCACACTCTATAACACACTCACACTCTGTAACACACTCTCACTCTATAACACACTCACACTCTATAACACTCTCACTCTATAACACACTCACACTCTATAACACACTCTCACTCTACAACACACTCAACTCTATAACATACTCACATTCTACAACACACTCTCACTCTACAACACACTCACACTCTATAACCACTCACTCTACAACACACTCTGACTCTATAACACACTCTTACTCTATATCACACTCACACTCTATAACACACTCTCACTCTATAACACCTCTCACTCTAATACCACTCACACTCTACAACACACTCTCACTCTATAACACACTCTCACACTATAACACACTCTCACACTATAACACACTCTCACTCTATAATGCACTCTCACTCTACAACACACTCACACACCACAACACAGTCACACTCTATAAGACACTCTCACTCTATAACACACTCACTCTATAACACACTCACACTGTAACACACTCTCACTCTAGAACACACCCACACTCTATAACACACTGTCACTATAACACACTCACACTGTGTAACACACTCACACACTACAACACACTCACACTCTACAACACACTCTCACTCTACAACACACTCTCACGCTACAACAGTCTCACTCTACAACACACTCACACTCTACAACACAGTCTCACTCTTCAACACACTCTCACCTACAGCACACTCTCACTCTACAGCACACTCTCACTCTACAGCACACTCTCACTCTACAACACACTCACACTCTACAACACAGTCTGACTCCACAACACACTCTCACTCTACAACACACTCTCACTCTATAACACACTCTCACTCTACAACACACTCTCACTCTACAACACTCTCACACTCTACAACACAGTCTGACTCCACAACACACTCTCACTCTACAACGCACTCTCACTCTATAACACACTCCTACTCTACAACACACCCACACGCTATAACACACTCAATTACAACCCACCCACACTCTACATACACAGTCACACTGTACAACACACTCACACGCTATAACACACTCAATTACAACCCACCCACACTCTACATACACAGTCACACTGTACAACACACTCGCACTCTACAACTCACACTATAACGTGCATATACTCACACTCACTCAGTCACATGGTATAACACTCACACGCATGCTCACTCACAATCACACACTATAACTTGCATACTCATTCGCTCTCACACTCATGCTATAACTCACACTCCTCATAGCCACATACACATTTTAATTCACCTAATAGTGGTAGAAACTATGAAAGCTGGGACTTAAAGTACTGCAACGTTGTAGGTCGCCATTGTCATCTGAATACAATTTGAGATCTCCTTGTGGTTTACCGGGAAAAATGGTAATCAGTAGGGGAATTTAATGTTGTACCAGTAAGTTGCCATGGTAGCTCAGTGGTTAGAGCAACCCGACGGAGACCATGAGATCCGTGGTTCAAACCCCAGCTATGGCATTGAATTTTTCAGATCTGTGATTCTAACTTTCCAATCAGATTTATTACTTTCTCTACCACATACATAGTAGGTAAGGAAGGTACTGCATTTCACCCAAAAATTCAGGACAGAGATTTCACCAGAAATACATGTTTTGATCCCCCGAACAAACAAACAAAAAAAATAACTTACAGACACACATTTTTACAAAAGGTGCATATGTGTGAACAGATAACTAGCAGATAAATGGCAAACTTGGTATTTAAGAGCAGTACCTTTCAAAGATTCAACATACAGATTTCTAAGAAAAACTCTCCCATCCCCGACTACCTTTTGTATGGAATATTTTATTTTCTAAAAAATGGCAATGATTTTGATTAAAATAACATATATTAAAGATACTTACAGTACAAATAAAATGTACATGTTGAATTTTCTGGGAATAGTCTTTGAAGTCCTCTTCGTTTGGAAGAAATGTTATATATTATTGTATAACTGGTGAACATTAAGCCAAACAAAAATGTACTGCACAAGAAATGTAGATCTGTTTAAAACACGCAGTTTATTTCAAATAAATTTTTTGTGGCACAAGCCATCTCCAACATATCCATTATTAATGGTTCAAATTGTTCAATACTTAAACATTCTTTTAAACTTGAATTTCAGTTGTTTCTTGCAATGTCATGGAAAGAGTATGGAACTTTAAGGCCAGCATACAGTGTCCAGTTCTAAAACATTTCATATCACTATTTCCTTTGTATGTATAACAAAATGTGTAATGCGGCTATTTCCAGAAAGGTTTATGTTGATTAAAATGAAGTAGATAGGAAAATAAGTTCTCCTAAGAATAATTTGTGTACCTACCAATAAACGATAGAGGGTAGAGAGAGTCATGTGAATGTAACAGATGTTTGTTTCTACCGTCTTCAGTTTAATGAAGATAGAGTAAGCGTAAGAGGGTGGATAATAGAGAGTTCTTAAAGCTGGTTCAGAATTCAACAAATACCGGAGTACTCCATGTTGAAAGAATGTATAATATTCCAGGAATCTGTGTTAAGGAATCTTTATTGGGTTCAGGAAGTTGCAATGTGTGGCGGAGAAGAGGGGAATTGGAGAGAGATTTCTGGAAATTGGTCAGAATTAGGTTTGAGGATATAGACAGTATAATAATAGGGAAAAGAAGTTGCTAATGTTTTACCAGGAGATAAGAAAGGATGCTAGAAGAGAAAGGTACGTTAGTATGTGTAATAAGCAAGAGAGGAAGGGATTGGCATGTTTCAGATTTGAAATAGTGAACTTAAGGAATTTGGGAACATGCAATTTGTCCTATTTGTGCATATTTTATTTGAATGTCCAGAACTGGCATCAACAGACAATGTGTGGTAAATGGTTAAAATTAAACAAACAAGTAGCACTCAGAAAAAAGTTTAGTGACCAAAATGCAAACCAAGAAGCTTGGGAAATTTTTGTTTAGGGTCAAGAAAAAATGGTTATGGTGAGCAAGGAGAGGAGGCATGTGAGTTGGATCGGGTTTGCTTTATGAAAGTGGTCAGTGGTGTTACTTTGGTTGAATACACAGTATACCGAATATAAATTAAAATATGTAAACCTAGTGGGGTGTTGAATTTGATGAATACTGCAGTAAAATATTGTTTCTTTGTTGTTTTATTGTAATTCTGTATGGTGGGGCCAGGTAAAGGGGGCTTAGATTTATGGTGTTTTAATTAAAATCATGAGAGGCATTTTTGAGAAAATCAAAATTTGCCATGTAAAGAGTAGTTTGGTGTGCAGGGATTTTCTTGAAAGTTGTGTCGTTATCTTGCCGAAGATGCTGAACTTAAATAATCAAGTGTGGTATGTAACACACTTATTGACCTTTTTCTAAAGGTCTGGTGTGTTACATTTACATGACTTTCTCTACCTTTCTTCTACAAACTATTCTTACAAAACCTTCTTCTTTTGTCTACTTCATCTTAATCGAGATACAGCTTTCTAGAAATGGTTTTGTTACATATTTCCTAATAGGTACAATGGGAATAGGGGAATGCAGTAGGCTTAAGTGATAGTCAGATGATTAAGAGCTGGTCGCTATGTGATGGTTTTGAAATTGAAATTTGTTAATCTTATTGCTAATTTTCTTGTAGATGCAAGAGGAATTGGTAGGCTTTAAGCGATAGTCAAATATTTTAAGAGCTGGTTGCTATGTGGAGTATTCAATTCTCTTTGCATTACCAGGACAAAAAAAAAAAACGAATAACGAATTCCCATCTGAGAAAAAGTATAAGTATTGGAAAATTTAAGGGAATAACAAGCAATATCTCGAAAATGGTTCACTCAACAAAAAAAAATGTATGTGACATAAATTGTGTATTTTAATGCGATCTAGATTTTTTGTGTAGCAAAATTTTATCTATCTCTTATGATTTACCAGTTATGCAAAAGTCGTTCACAATGGAGACATTCCCAGAAAATTCGAGATATACAATTCATTTTCCATAAAAATATCTTAAACTTATGGTATTTTATTTGAAATCGTTAGAGCCATTTTGAGAAAATCAAAATTTTCGAAAAATCTTCCATGTAAAGGGTAATCTGGGATGGGGGATTTTCTTGAAAACCTTTGTGTCGCATCTCTGGAAGATACTGAACCTAAATACCAAGTTTGGTGTTTATCTGACTGTTCGTTTCTGAGTTATGCTTTTCACAGACACACACACACACAGACATGTTTCCAAAAATGCTTTATATGCATTCAGTGCACCTCAAAACATGTATTACTTATGAAATCTTGGTATCAAATTTTTGGGTGGAATGCAATACTTCCCTACTTACTATACGTAGTAGAGAAAGTAAAATAATTGCTGTAATATGCTCTTTAGTTGATTAATTACTGTATAAGCATAGAAAAAGCAAATATCGGACTTTTACTGAAAAATCTGATGTGTTACACTCACATGACTTTCTCTACTCTTGTACAATCTATTTTTACAAACGCCTATTCTCCATATGCTTTATGTTAATCGAGATATCAAGATGTCAATCTTATTGCTAATTTTCTTGTAGATGCAAGGGGAATATGGTAGCTTTTAAGCGATGGTCAAATATTTTAACGCTGGTTGCTATGCGGCGCATTTTATTCTCTTTGCAAGTCCAGAACATAAAAAAATGAATAACGAATTTGAGAAAAAGTATAAGTATTGGAAAATTTAAGGGAATAACAAGCAATATCTCGAAAACGGTTCACTCAACAAAAGAAATGTATATGACATAAGTTGTGTATTTTAACGAGATCTACATTTTTTGTGTAGTAAAATTTTGTCTATCTCTTATGGTTTACCAGTTATGCAAAAGTCGTTCACAATGAAGAATACTTTTGGAGACATTCCCAGAAAATTCGAGATATACATTTCATTTCTCATGACATTATCTTAAACATATGATATTTTAATCAAAATCGTTAGAGCCATTTTTGAGAAAATTAAAATTTTCGAAAAATGTTCCATATAAAGGGTAGTCTGGGGTGGGGGGATTTTCTTGAAAACCTTCGTGTCGCATCTCTGGAAGATACTGAACCTAAATACCAAGTTTGGTGTTTATCCGACTGTTCGTTTTTGAGTTATGCTGTTCACAGACACACACACACACACACATGGACACACACACGGACATGTTTCCAAAAATGTTTTTTTTTTGGATTCAGGAGGTCTCAAAACATGTATTTCCGGTGAAATCTCGGTATCGAATTTTTGGGTGGAATGCAATACTTCCCCTACTTACTATATGTAGTAGAGAAAGTAAAAATAGGTTTTCTTTATAGATTTGAACCAACAGAAACCTATAAAGCCTCTAACAATTATATAATTTGACAGAGAAAAATATTCTGCATAGGATAATGTGTTCAAAGCTGAAAATTATAACAATGAATATTTACAGCATGTTATTAGCAACTTGGCAACAGCTTGAGAGTACAAAAGCATGAAGCTGATGGCAACATGTATGCGTTAAATAGAGACAGAGATATCCCATTTACCTCCATACTGTTTTTTAAGGTTGTATATACAGTAGACTTGTCTCAGGACCATACTATACTTGCCATTGTTCTACTATTCATGATTATTTCTCCACAGACTTAGCACCATCAGGTGAAGCAACAATTGTGAAATGGATACCATAATAGAGATCAAAGAAGAGGATCCTCTCTCAGATGATGTAGCCTCACAGAATGAGAGAGCATTGTTTACCAATAATGTTGCAGTGAAGACCAACAGTGATGCTGTGCTTCTGGATGATGAGTATGCTGTGGCAATTAAAACAGAATTTAAATCAGAGACCCCTTTTCCAGACTTTTGTTCGCAGAAAGATAGAGAATTTCTTCCAGATGGTCCTGTAATAAAGGTTAAGAAATACAACATTGTTGATGAAATGGATAACAAAATAGAAGTTAAGGAAGAACCTTGGTGGCTGGAAACAGAAACTTCATCTGTTTGTGATAACATTAAGGTAAGTTTCATAGAAATCTATAGCAAGTAGAATTTTGGTTTATTATCATTACTTGATTTGAACATATTTGAATTATGTAATGCAAAATTAAGAAGTATAAGAGATGGTTTGTAAATGTCTACAGTGTTTGTGGGATGGTGTTTTAAATAGTTGAAAGTAATGATGGTGTAGGTCTAGAAAATTATAAGATACTTGAAATTATACCAAAAATACTCTGATGATATAGTATTTAATGATCAAAACAAACTACTTATTATAAATATAAACATTTACTCATATAACACCAGGGGAAGTATAAATTATCATAGATTACACATAAACAAGGCCTCAATAAAAAAGGATCTGATTATAATGGGAATGATACTATATAATGCCCTATCAAAAAGTAAAAAAGATCATTCATGAAAAAACTTTTGCTAAACAGCTGAAAAAGTATTTAATTGAAATGTGCCCATAAAGACTAGAAGAGCTATTAAATTAAATTAAAATGAATTGTATGTAGACTAGAAATACTATCTTTTTGATTTTATTTGTATGGTTTTTAACAACTTGTATTTTATATGTATTAGCTTTTGACTATGTTCTAGGCTTGTAACACAAGTTATATGAGCAATAAAGAATTGAATTGAAATAGCTACACTTTCCTGCAACTTAAAAAAGAAGAAAATGCAATGAATGCTAAATGAAATCAAAGAGGATTTGAATCAGTAGACGAGAACAAGCAACTCAATTATAAAGTTTTATGTCTCCTTTTAACCGTTAACACTGCAGGGCCTAAAAATAATGCGATTACATTATTTGCAGTAAAGGATTAAAAAAATCCATTGATATTACTATAGCAGAAAACTAGGATGACTGGATATGCATATGTAAGTACCCCTAATTGCTCATTTTTAAAATCTTTAGAAACGTCTTCTAGTGTGTTTCCTGTAGGAAAAACATGATTTAGTGTTGAAGGAATTATGTAATTCAGTTGTGATGCACACCCAGTTTCTCTCTTTATAATACTCTGCATTATGGTTATTGTTGTTGTGTGAGTATCTGAATACTTTGGAAAAGAATGCACATTTGTCACTTTTACAGTCTGGTTATCCCAACTCTCTTTGCTATACATTGAATAGAATGTTATATAGAATATATTCAGATATGACTGGATTGTGGCGAAAACTATTCTTCTGAAAACCCATTTGAATGCTGATTTTATCGTTATT
Organism: Deroplatys truncata; assembly: GCA_030765065.1. Classification (NCBI taxonomy): domain Eukaryota; kingdom Metazoa; phylum Arthropoda; class Insecta; order Mantodea; family Mantidae; genus Deroplatys; species Deroplatys truncata. The sequence continues at coordinate 302,763,627 of CM060981.1, read as the reverse complement.
AATCTTAATATATAAAAGTCAAGGGAGGTGTGTGTGTGTGTGTGTGTGCGTGCGTGCGTGCGTGTGAGAGCAGTTTTTTTTCTTTCTTTCCTTATAGGTTTCTACATTGTTGCACAGTTTGATCAAACTTGACACAAGGCCAAAATTACTGTCTAGCTTAGAATTCAAACCTCTGTACTATTTTAAACAATTAATTATTTAATTTTATGTAATGCCTACAAAGTCTCATAAGACCATGTATATCTTTCTCAGTAATGATCACAATAGCTCAAACTTTGCCAACATAAAAGTAATAATTACTTAGGTTTTCATGGATTTACAAAACAACAAAGGAACAGGGAGTTCACATATTATTGGTTGACCTCCTCTCTGACATCGATCATGGAGTAATAATGCTGTCAAATAAATAATTACAACAGCTACACCACCTTGGCTATGCTTTGCAGAAATCTAAAGGTGCTACAATCATTGGGTTGAAAATTAATAAAATTTTGTGCTGTATTATATTAAGACTATGATAATAGCAACAGCATCAAAACAGACTAAATACTTTTTCTGCATATGATTATTTATTGTGTATTGATATAAAATAACACAAAAAGATTCAACATAATCACATTGATTGTAAAGGTCTCTATTGTGCTCAAACATTGCTACCACAAGACTAAATAAGCCGAAGTTCATATCCATACATTCTAGATCGTACTCCAATGTTCAGATATTCACTTATTATAATATGTAGTTTCTCACGTTTCTTTCTCTATGGGAAGTTTACAATGTTTTTATTAACAGAAAAACAAAAACTGAGTAACATTTAAAAATGACAGTGGGCATGGATAACAGTAACAGCTTCAAAGCTGTACCACATCTTCCTGTTTTTCTCCTCTTTTGTATGGTAATTTTCGCTTTTATTTTCTTTTGTGTGTTTTGATAGTAATTTTATGCCTGTTTACTGAGAATAAACAAGGTTATGCTGTCATTACTTAAATTGCTATTATTTGTTCCCAACTGAGATTTTCTCTATAAATAGCGACGAGGCAGCTCAAATGTGACAGTATAGAAGTCAGTTAACTGCATTGACGAGAAGTCATTATTACAAACTGGTATTTCTGTAATAATGTTTGTGAGAATGAGAAATCATCATTACAAGGTGGCATTGTGGTTGTTCAACAGTGCTTTTGCGTTGTCCTTTTTTCTTCTTTATGCTGTCCCAAGAGTTACAATTTCTCTTTAAGTGTCTTGTGTAATAATTTTTAAATGCCTCCAAAGAAACGCAAGGCTACTGGCAAGTGCAACCTAAGGCTAAATATTGTCTGGATAAACCATCAAACCACGTGCAACGCTGGGTATTTGAGCTAGTAATGCTATAAAAAGAGAAAGTTGCTATGTGTGGTAATCTCAAGAACCACTCAACTGATTTTGGTAGTTCTTTCATGATTGAAAAGCCCCATTCTTTTTTTAATGAACATGGGATATAAAGCACCTTATAATTTTAATTCATAAATTACTGAAAGACAAAAATGGATTTACAAAGCTATGCACTAGAATACAAACACTGTGGAGTTATAAAGGAAAATATTTGTGAAGAAAGCTTTGAGTTTTCATTAAGATTGCTGTGGAGTAGAAAATAGTTGTTGTTACTCCACAGAAGATGCATGTAAAATAAGACAAATGTTTCACTCCCAGCACTACATATAAGTGGTCATGATTTAAAACTAAAAACAGTGTGACACGAGTGTGTAAATATTGTAATAACCCTCATGTAAGAAAGTGTTGCTTTACTTTGTTTGTATGCTGTAATCAAGTTTGTTAAATAATTGTAAATAGAAAATTGTGTCCAGCTAACATTAGGAATCGTTCAACTACTGAGATTATTTTTCTTCGTGGATGCAGACTATGTGTCATTTCCAAAGTGATTGGTTAACTTGGTGACCTTAGGAGTGCAGAATCTTCATATTCACCAGCTTCACCTCTGTTTTGTTGTATATATTAAGGGTTTCTTGCTATATAAAACCTATGTAGCTTTAATACATAGTAATTAATTGCACACAAGCCATGTGCAGACAACTGAAAAATTCAGTACCATAGCTGGGATTTCAACCATGGATCCTCTTATTTCTATCCGGTTGCTCTAACCAATGAGCTACCATGGCAACATAGCATTACAACAATAAATTCCCCAACTGACTGTAGCTTTTATGTTACTAAATAACTATGGGACCTGATTACAGGCCCAGCACATGTCAATGACCAGGTTATTGGTGTGTAAAACCCAGTTTATTCCTACACATGTTAAGCATTTTTACTTTCTCTATAACAGACATGTAGTTAAGAAGTAAAGTATTCCACCCAAAAATTTAATTTTGAGATTTCACCAGAAATAAATATTTCGAGTTCCATGAAACCCAAAAGTAGTACTTTTAGAAAACAATTAAAAAAGAAGTCTGCATATATATGTGCATGTGTGAATGTATGCATATCTGAGAGAGAGAGAGAGAACGGAATAAATCAAATATAAAATGTTGGATAAACACCAAACACTATTTAAGTTCAGCATCTTCCAAAGTTGCAAAACGAACATTTTCAAGCAAATCCTCCCACCGCAAACTATTGTTTACATTTAAAATTGTTCATTATCTTTTACTTCAAGTATTTTGATGCTATGGCACTGAGCATGATAAATGATATGTATATATGGGGTTTCCAGGCCCTTTATTTGATTAAATGTTGTATAATTATATCTAAGAAACTTTAAAACAAAAACACAATTACAGGAAAAATGCAAAACTCATCCAAATACACAATTTGACAAATTTTTTTCATAATATTAGCTGTTCCCAAAATATTCCATGTGCAAGTTTCTTTCCCAAATTTCTCTAATGGACAATTTTGCAATTTTTATTTTTTCTGCTTTTGTATCCATTTCAAGAGTTTGTTACTGTGAATGAACATTTAAATGCTGTTTCCATGTGTTGTGACTAAAGCACTTTTTGCTTAACTGGAAATTATTCTTGGGAAAACACATCTTGTAACATGAATACAAGAATAAGGCAGCCTTTAGAGAACTCAAACTAGGCAGACATCAGCTCTCTAGTTTAATCTAGCTAAGAAGTCACCCTCTGTGTTCTGTGGGTACCACACTAGTCTCTAGTTCCTGAAGTGGCGGGTTCAAACCCGGCAGAGGGCAATGGAGGTTTTTTGGCCATAAAAATTCTTAACATGGCTTCCTTTGGAAGGGAAGTAAAGCCGCTGGTCCCGTGCTGATTTACAGTACATAAAAGAACCTCAAGCCTCATAAAGACACCTCTGAGCAAAATTACGTCTTTCATGCCCAATATAGAATGGGATACTAAGCACCATAGCAGTTAAAGAGTATCCATAAATAAACTCAGTTTCATTTAAGCTGCATTGAGCCATACGCATAACACAAAATTGGCACAGGTTTCAAGATCCTTAAATTGCATGTGAACACATTGTGAATGTACCTCAAGTTTCAAATTAAATAACGTAACCAATAATATCCAATTTGGAAGTTCATCCATTTTTATAACTAAATAGGACATACAAAGTGTTGTACAAAGCAATCAACATATTGGGTGTGATGTGGCAAAGCCAAATGTAAGAGCAGCAGATTGTACAGTAGATGATGAAAATCTTGCATTATTCATATGCTGACAGTGCGAGGAGAATTCATCAACAGTGGATATAATGCAAACATAAACTTTGGAGTTTACAATCTCTTGCATTACTTAGCACCTTACGTGGCTCTATGTGAATGCTTCCATTAAATGACTTGTATGCAAAGTCTTGCATCTCTGCTTACTTTTTATTTAGAATGGGGCCTAACTCTTTGTGAATTTGTCATTGGTAATGAAAATCATGTGAGTATAGCGCATCAGTTTTTCAAAAATACTTGGCTAACTGAATCATAGTTTCTGATTTACCATTTTTTGTAAAAATTCTGTTTTCCAGTTCTATGTTCTTTAAACCAAACTGTTTATTCATATCTAAATACTTTTTTGATTGCTCAGTTTTCTTTCATCCCGTTACATGATGTAATTTCAAATCTTTGTTTCTGCATAACTCCTAATATAAATGAATAAACTTTATTTGTACATGTTTTTATACACAATCCCGTTTTACAATATTTCATTGTAAACTAACTTAACCTATGTACAAAATTCCTGACCAGCTTATGTTCTACCTATACTGCTCATTTTGCCTGGCACCCTGGCCTTATGGCTCAGCTTAGCAGCCCTTGCTACCCTTAATCACCTATAATCCATCCTCTCCCTCTTCCGTTTGCCCTTCTACCTTTCTTATCTCCCTTACTTTTCTAATCCATTTCTACTTTACTTTATTTAAAAACTCCCCCATATTCTTATTTTTGTTTTCTTGTCAATATTTGAATTACTACAATTTTTCCATATATTTTTCCTCCCATACATTTTGTCTCCATTCCGCTAATTCTTTGCATTCTACCATATAGTGCTCTATGCTTTCACTGTCTCCGCAATAGTTCACAAATTCTGCTTTACCTGCCTCTTAGCACTTACGTACATTGATCCTGTTCTCATCCTTGCAAACACTTCTTTTTCCACCCTATTGCAATAATCCACATACCCTTCTCTTCCCCATTTCCTTTTTACTAACCTATAGAATGCTAGTGATTTTTTATTCTGTAAGCTGCCCCAGATCTCTTGTCTTTCTATGTCCACCACTCTGTTTCTTACTGTTATCCAGAAGCCGTTGCTATTTCTTTCTCCTCTCCCATTTCTTATCTTCTCCATAATTTTTTCTACCCTATCCACCAGCCATTTTTATTTTTCATACTCTTTTGTTGTTCCATACATATCCTTAAAATGTCCGCTTCATCTTTTGAAGCATCTAAACCAAAATTTCAGTATCTTTTCCAGTATCACTCCCTTTCTTCTTGCTCTTCCTAATTCCACCAATGCTACTTCTCCAGTGCTGATCTTGGTATGGTAGCCCCAATAGTTCTTTACAGAACATTCTGTAGTTCTGGATCTGTATTATGTTTCTGCATAATACAGATCCCCCCAAATTTCAACTGCATGTAGCATTCTTGCTTCCACCAATGCCTCATACATTCTTTCTATCCATTTAATCTGCATTTTTATTTGAACATCCTTACGCCTTTCCTTTACATTTAACCATAACCTTCCTGCTATGCACCATCCATTCACTGTTACCGCTTATCCTCAACTCCTTGACAACTTCTAACTTTAAACCTCCCAGCTGCCATTTCTCTTTCTTCTTTTTTTTTTTAATTTATTTCTTTTAAATACCACAACTTTTGATTTGTTTATATTTACTTTAATTCCGCATTCTTTGCAGAATTCCTTTATTCCATTGATTGCTTTCTGTAGCCCAAATACCGTTATAGCCCCAACCATAAGGTTATCCGCGTATAGTAAACCAGGTACCTCTCTATTTGCTATTATGGGACGGTGCAGATTTTTTCTTTCACTCTATGTAATATGTCATCAATGAATATATTCCGAGGTCATGGGTTCAAACCCCGCGGAGGGTGATGGAGTTTTTCGGGTGTAAAAATCCTTGACATGGCTTCCTTCGGAAGGAAAGTAAAGCCGGTGGTCCCATGTCATAGATTTATGGCACGTAAAAGAACCTCAAGCCTGATAAAGAGGCCTCTGAGCAAAATTACCGGTCTTTCACACCCAATATAGAATGGGACATTAAGGACCACAGCAGAGAGCATTTATAAATAAAACCCAATTTAATTTAATTTATGAACATATTAAATAATATAGGGCTCAATTTGTCTTAATCCTATTTTTGGGTCAGTCATTTCTGTAATTTCATTATTTCCACATCTTACACAAAATTTTATATCTTTGACAATCCTCCTAATTTCTTTTATAAAATTTTCGTTTGCCCCATTCCTTCTTAATTGATAAACTAATGCTTCTCCATTTAGTGTATCAAATACTTTTTCCAAATCTGCAAATAACATGTATATCCTTCCTCTTTTCCTGCTCAGATACTTATCTGTTATACTTACTTGAAATTTAAAACTAAGTGAAACCTGGAATTTTAAAGATAACTATCTGATGCAGGGTATTTAATTAATGCTTGTATAGATGATTATGTGAAGCTGTACATTTGCATTATTCTGTTACAGGATGGGGACTTCACTCGGGTAAAATCACCAAGGTAAGACATTACTCTTGGTTAATGTTTCAATAAGAAACCTTCTGATTCTTATGTTACATTTTCCTTTACTGGTGCTTCTTTATCTATTCTAATATTATAAAGAGAGAAAACTTTTGTCTGTGGGGGGGGGGGGGTGCACGCGATCAATTTTGATAATTCTTTCACCATTGAAAGGTTGATTTCTTTGTAACGTACATGAGCTATAAAACACCTAATTTTAATTCATAAACTACTAAAAGAATAAAAAGAATTTACAAAGCCTTTGTTGAGAATTTAATTGAGTAGAAAATAGTTGTTACTATACAGAGTATGTGTGTAGAAACAAAAGCTGGTGAATTGCTGTTACTCTGCAGAGAATGTGTATAAAACCAAAAGGTGGTTATATTTTATTCCAAACAATATACATAGATGGCCATGATGTGACAGACAGAAGACAGCTTAAAAAGCAACAATCGTATAATGGTACAAATTGTGTGTTATATTTATTTAATTGCCAGTTACCGAATACTGCAGCTGTGTCTATAATGAATCAGTGTCAAAACCACTGCATAACCTTTATTGTAATTATATAGATGTAAACACTGAAGTTCTGGATCCAAAATCTAATAATTCTATGTAATTCAATTTTGCTGCATTATATATTAGCAGTGTATATCAAAGCATGTTTCAGAATTCAACTGCACAAATTTAAAGGGATGGTAAACATGATTTGTAATTTATAGTCTGGTGGCTCAAATTTCCTGCAGTAAAGTTAAATCTAAAATGGGGTAGTGTGCCACTGATTTGGCGGCCACTCTGTTTCAAGATCAAAGTGGGCAAGCAGTTAAAATATGCTCGCTATTGCTACATAACTCAGTACCTGGACTACAAGATGAAGGACAAGGGTTCGGGTCTTGATGACCGCATTATTGTTTGTTTTTTTTCATCTTTTCTATTATTGTGAAAGGCACTGTGGTTCTGGTTTAGTAATGTTACAATATAAAGAACAGTACAATAGCTTCAATGATGTGATTGCAAGGTTTTTGTTTACTCAGAAATTGTTATTTTCTTTAATTTGTTTGCCAGCAATGTGAAGGACTTGCAGATAATATTTGAAAGTAGAAATTTACAATTATCAAAAAATAAATTGCCCTCTTCTGAAAAGGTAAACAATGGAAATACAATAGGATTAAAAAAGACAACAATGTTTGCTTTTAGGTTTAGTAAAAATTTTGGAGCTGAATAAATGGTATTTTATGCTTTAAACGTCATAATGAAAAAACTTTTGTTTTTACTTAAGGTGAGTCAGAATTAGTTACACTAACATCACTTTTTAAGTTTTCCACATAACATGTTTTGGGAAATGGTTTGTTTCCATCCTCATAAGGTATTAAATAGATTTATTTATTTCTCCATATATTTAGATACATACATAATTCATTCAATTTTTCTTGCTACGACTAATAACCAACATAAAAGCAACTGGTATCCAGCTGCTTAACTAGCAAAACTTACTACTAGACTAAAACCTATTCCACTGGTATCCAGCGGTTACTTACTAATCTCCAATACTATATTTCCTTCATTTATCTTTTTATTTATTAAAATCATCTACCTTTTATGTTCATGTATATATATATATATATAATTATTTTATAATTTATATTTTCCTTTCCTACTATCTGGATACTAATACATTAATTATGCTATTCTAGGAGTTGCTTGAGATAGGATCATGTACACTTAACACCTGGTTGTTTGTGTATATGTACCCTTCATTTTACTATATACATTTTCCAAAACTAGCAATTTAAATTACTCTCATCTATAATTTACCTATATCATCACTTCTGTTATTATAATGTTCTTTTTCTTTAATAATTTTTCTCCACCATTTCTTTCCTATCTTCCCTATATATTTACCTAATTGTTTCACAAATTCTTTCTTATTGTTTCCAAAGAGTTTTAAAAATAATATCTCTATCTGTAGTTTATCCCACTTCCTATTCCATATTTCCTCTCTCCAAACTTTGGTTTCTGCACATTCTATTATACAGTGTAAATTTTTATCTACCCTTCCACATAGTGGACACAGTTCTTTGTCAACTTTTAAACCCCTTAACAACACGGTTCCTGTTCTTGCCCACGCCAGGCCCTCCCTTTCCATTTTATCACAAACAACAATGTATTTTTCTCTTCCCCAATCTTTTTTCAAGTTCAGATAATATATCAGGGTTCTTTTATCCCTTAAACTACCATATATTTCCTGTTTCTCAATATCATCAACCCTGAATTTCACTTTGTTCCATAGATTTTGTCCCCTCGTCTGAATATTGGCTGGCTCGCCCAATCCTACTTCCCTCAGAGTTTTCTTTAATTGGGATAACCAACTTCTTTTCCATTTTGCTTTTTCTTGTACCCTTAAACAGTTTCCTCATAAGGTGTCTGACTGGCCTGTGTTGTTTCCATTTTGTTGATGTGTGGTGAAATGTACTTCCAGAGGAGACTTGGTGGCAGCAAATCAAAATTCATTAGCTGTGGTTTGTGTTTCAAAATGAAGATCTCCCATGTGTCTAATTCTGTTGCATATTTGGCTGGTTTAATTACTGTGATGTTGTGTTTGGTCATCCAGAAATGGTGTGAAACTGCAGACTTGTCCATTTATTTGTGTTTTACATATTTCATATGCTCCCTTAACGTAGTTTCCAGGTTTCTTTTTGTCTTGCCCGTATATACCTTATTGCAATCAGAACAATTAACTTTGTAGGGTTGAGCTTTTTCATTTTATGGTATGAGGTCTTTTAGTCTATTGCAAAGTAATTTCTCTATGCTAAATTTGTTCTGTGGGGCTAGGATGATGTTATACTTCATGAAAATCTTCTTAAATTTGTAATATGTTCTTGGAATGATATGCAAGTTTCTTGAACTTAAGCTGTTTTTCTTCCTGGATAAGATTTGTTGTGTCTTTGATATCTTTCTGTCATTTGAGTATTGTAATTTTCTTGTTGATTGTATTTGTTGAACCCATTGTTTTCAGCTGTATTTACTATGTGCTGATATTCCAGTTGATATTCATGTTTATTCAGGGGGGTGTTTACCAGTCTATGTGTTAAGCTGTTTAGTATTGCATGTTTATATGTTATTAGTTTGAAACTATTGTTCTTTATGTAATTATCTAAATGTGCAGGTTTCCTGTATATGCCAAAGGTTAGCGTTTTTTGTTACCGGATTATTTTTAGGTCTAAGAAAGGTAGCATGTGGTCTTTTTCCACTTCCATTGTGAATTTTGTTGATCGGTTTGTAAACTGAATAAGGTTATGGAGTCTTGTATAAATCTGTTAGGGACTACAGCAAAGATGTAGTCAATGTATCTGTGCCAAACTTTAAAGATGTATGGGAAGGAAGTTGTTATGTGTGTTTCCAAGTAACTCATGAATAAATCTGCCAAGAATGTGAAAGTGGTTAGACCTGTCATCGTTGGTAGAACTTGTTATTGAAACTCAAAACAGCTTTGTATGATGCATAAGTTGGTGAGTTGTAGGAAGTTGTATGTTTTATCTTGAGGGGTAGTCTGTTGGAGCCATTTCTTTAACTGAAGTAGGAGTTGATCTGTAGGGACACTTGGAAATAATGCAGTGACAACAAAAGAAACCAATCTGTCATGTGGTTCAAGTTCAAAGAACTTTATGTTATTTATTAGTTCTTCTGAGTTATTTACACTTAGGCAGTAGAATCTTGGCAGTGAAGAGAATCTTTGCCTTAACCATTTTGCCTGTTTGTAAGTGGGGAAATCAATATTGTTCACTATTGGTCTTATCTTATTTCCAGGTTTATGCATTTTTGATAAGGTGGGGTGGTCTGTTTGAATCTTGATTTATGTGTGTTTGTTAAGGTTTTGATTTCTTGGATTGTTTCATTGAGGGTTTTAAGTATGGTTTTAGTGAGTCTTCTTGAATTTCTATGTACTGTTCTTGTTGTAGCATAGAAATATAATCGTCTTTCTGAAGTATAACTAGTTTGTTCCTTTTGTGTACACTACCAGTTTTGACTTTAATGATTTAATTGTGGTTGTCTGCTTGTATCTCTTCAAGAATTATTTCACATTCTTCCTTAAACAAGGTTTTGCTGTTTACGTCCAGATTATAAGTGGTAATATCAATATCTGCGACTATTTTCATGTGTTTTTGTATAGCCTACACATGTTTTTAGGCCAATTTCCTGAAGCATGTTGAGTGAGTAAACTTAAAAGTGATGTTAGTGTAACTAATTGCGACTCACCTTAAGTAAATTAAAAAACACATCACTGTTTCTAGCTTCTTTTTCATATATTAACTTTTGTTTTATTTTATTCAAGTTTGTTGAACTTCATAGTCATATCATGACTACATGCATTAGGTTTCTAGATGGATTTGTACATGATGTAGATTTTTCAAAACTGATAACATTTCTATATGGAGCTACATTGTTGAGTATTTCCATACTGTTTGAAATGAAACATTGGTTCCTCAAATGGTAAACAAAGCATGATGAAAGAAACAAAGACATTGTAGTTTGCTTTTAGGTTCAGAAATGAAGAAATAAGAACATAAAAACATTTCTTCATTGCATGGAAAAGAAAGTCGGTGTTAATGAACTAGTATGAATGTATACCAACATCTATACTTGTCTTCAGGATTTCATTTTGGTTATGAAGACAAAGGAATTATTGAAGATGAACCCCACCAACGTTTTTGCAGAGATTACATTAGCAGATAAATGAGTTGTGCACTCGTTCAAAAAGAGTTTCTGCATTAAATGAAAACTGTATCACTTTTATGTTATTAAATAACTATGGGTTCAAGTAGAAGGTACACAGCCAGCATATGGTGATGCATTTTTTAACAATTTCTCTACCACTTCAACTTCTGCATCCCTCTTACACCTAATACAAAATGTGTAATGAAACCATTTCTGCTGACATTTATGTTGCTTAACATAAAGTAGATAGAAAACTGAACTTTTGTAAGAAGAGTGGATGTAGAAACTCGTGTGATACATCAACATTTTTTAAAAAGCATTAACTGTTTTTGAAACATTCCAGGTTTGAATATGTAATCTGTTGATGATCTTCCATTCATACTTGAAAATCTGTGACAAACATTCCATTCATTGTATTCGCTGCTGACTGTCCTGGCTTATTGATAACCACTTCGTTATGAAAATGTTTTCTTGTCAAGCTTAATGAACACAGGAGTTACTTTAAATAGTAGTTAAGCAAGGCTGAAAATTGATGTAGTTCTCACTGCATATAACACATTTTCCATGTATTGTCAGAAACTTCAGACTGTTTTACCATTAAGATTTTATAAATTAATTGTATTACAGTTTAAGAAAGCTATTTTGACTAGTGAAAGATGGAGTTTAAAGTTTATTGACCATTAGACTGTTTTACAACTGCAGTTGCTCTTGTCAAGTACATACATTTGTCTTGCATTACAATAGTTATCACAAAAAATTTATACTATGATATTACAAATTGGGAATTAACATTGTTCAAAGCCATTTAGCATATTTATCAGTGTTGATTTCTTTATGAAGGTCTCCTGTTTTGTTCTGAACACTTGGATTACAGTATTAGGAACTAAACATATTTACAATATAAAAATTATTACAGTAAGTTTATAGGAACTTAATATATATAAATTAATGACAATTTAGTTATGGAATTAAATTTCTATACCATATTTTTATGGACTATAAGCTGCACCTAAATTTTTAAGCAATTTTTCTGAAAGATAAGATTTATAATTAGTTTGCTAAGCCAAAGTAAGAAAATAACTTCTAATTAGTTTATAAAATTGAACTGACCTTTAAAATCCCAGAAAATCATCATCTGAACTTCTCCCTCTTCATTGTCATCGTTATCCTTTTCATATGCGAGGGGCACTATTTATATTTTTAGCCTTGGCAACCCTGAATGTTGTAGGTGCCATCTGATGTTTCCAATAGAAAGTTTGACAATTTTTACCATAATCCATTTCAAAAATTTTTTCAATAGAGCGTCATTTGTTTTTTGTTTACACTAACTTGAAAATTGTGTCAACAAAAATGTGGAATTAACTCGTGAAAATGTTCGTGCAAAGATTTATTACGACTTTTGACGTGGATTATCAAAACAAGAGTGCATCGATTCCACATTTGGCGACAAAGCTCCATCCTTTGCCATTGTGAAACACTGGTATAACAAATTTAATCGTGGCCGCCGTTTGATCAATGATGAAGTTTGTGAAGGTTGTCCAAAATCAATTGCTGTGCCAGAAAGCATTGATGCTGTGCAAAAACTAATAATGAAAGATCGTCATGTGACATATTGTGAGATTGAGGCAACCCTAGGCATTAGTTCCACCAGCATATATAAAATATTGCATGATTATTTAGCCGTGAAAAAGGTTTGCTCTCTTTGGATCCCACATAATTTGATGCAATCTCAAAAAGATGCTCGTGTCCATTGGTGTACAAAAATGCTCAAGAAATACAATGGCGGTGCCTCAAAAGACGTATATAAGATTGTAACAGGTGACAAATCATGGATCTGTGCATATGAGCTGGAACGTAAACAGCAGTCGACTGTATGGGTGTTTCAAGATGAAGCAAATCCAACAAAAGTTGTTCACACTTCGAAGCAAATGGTCGCCTGCAATTTCAGCAAAACTGGCCATTTAGCAACCATGTCTTTAGAGGAACGTAAAATGGTCAATGCCGAATGGTACACAACCATTTGTTTGCTGAAAGTCTTAGGTGAAGTAAGGAAAACCAACAAGAACCGTAGAATTGTTCCTCATCAAGACAATGCGAGCGCACACACATCTCATCTAACAACAGAGTTTTTGAAAGCTCAAAACATCGAAATGATGGATAATCTGCTATACAGTCCTGATTTGGCACCCAGTGACTTCTTTTTCCCAAACATCAAGAATAAATTGCGTGGACAATAATTTTCATCGCCAGAAGAAGCCGTTGATGCCTTCAAAAACCATGTTTTGGAGGTGTCTCAAGAAGCCTGAAATAAATGCTATGACAAATAGTTTAAACGGATGCAAAAGTGTATTGTTCATAAAGGAGAATATTTTGAAAAACAATAAAGCAGTTTTCAATCAGAAATTACTTTGTTTTAATTATTAACCCTCCGTCAGGCGCGCGCTTTGGTAGAACGCTGTTAGTCGCGCGGGGCCTAGTAGACCCGTGTTATATTTTTGTTGTTATTGTTTGTATTTTTGTTTTCTTTCATTTATTTTCTTTTTCCCTGTGTTTACCTTTATTTAGATTAAGCGTACAAGGCTTTCATTAGTAGGTATTATGTTACAACATAAAAATATGAGTACATATACGTTATAAATTGTATTTCAGTAAGTATAAAGAAATACATTGCCATTTCCAGGTATACATACAACTTGTAATTTCAAATGTTTAGTTACTCAGAATCATCTACTATCTCACGCGTGTTTTCCCTGACTAAGCAACTTTCGCAAATAATTTTATTGTGTTTGCTCAAACACAGGGGGGATGTTGCATTTCCCACATGCATATTAAGTTTTGCAGTTCATTTTGTCTTTGTTGCAGGGTGCACATCGTTTCCTTTTCAATGTGCATAGTGGTGTATTTGACAATTCATCTACCCCAGATTCTTCAGGTTTATATTCTGTCAAAAGGCCTTTCAAATCACCGGGTAGATTTGATGCTGTTGCTCTCCTTTGTAGCTGTTGTAACAGCAAAGCTAAAGATAGTGCTTTCAAATACTCTTGCCTTGTGGAATATTTATTTTGGTTTTCAAGGAAGATAACCCTAAATTAATACCTGCAATGTTCAAGATATGATAAAAAATTACCATGGGCCACCTTCTCGTTCTTGCTACATTGTATGTAGCACACAATTTATCTACTACATCAACCCCAGATTTACTGTCGTAACGCAGGATTATTTCAGGCTTTTTCTCAGCACCTTCTGATAACTGTGTGGATAAAACATGTAAACTTGAGAGCAAAACTACTGTTTTACCCTTTTTTGGAACATATGAAACAAGCGTTTCATTTTTTGTGAAGCCAAATATGCTTTCGTACTGACTGTGATCTTTTGGAGAAGTGAAATTAATGGGCAATTCTTTTTTGTTCAGAAAGTTATCTTTTGCGCAATTCATTCACCAGCGATACAGTGGTAAACCAATTATCTGCAGTAACGTTTCTCCAGTGCCAGAGATTGGTTCAGTTAGTCTCAGCACTACAGCCTCTGCTGAGTTAGTTTGCAAATATGGTCCGTCCGGCTGCTGTCCACGATAAATCTCCATGTTAGTTGTATAAAACAGTTTTGCATCACTCAAACAGAATCTATTTATGCCATACTTATTTGGCTTGGATGGTATATATTGTCTAAAACCACATCGACCACGAAATGCCGGCAACTATTCGTCGACAGCGACATTTTGTCCAAGAGAATAATGGTTCTGACAGTTGTTCAGAAACAATGTAAACATTTCTCTAACAGCAGCCAATTTATGCAATCTTCGTCACTCCAGTCTTGAGCTTTTGTCATCAAAGCGAATACAGCGTATTAGAAAACTGAATCATTTTTCGGACATAGTCATTCGGAATAGAGGAATCCCAAGATCATCGGTTCTCCAAAAATCGTAAATATTCTGGCATCCACCACGAAAAATTCCTGCCCGTTACAATAAGCCTAGGAAAGCATTTATTTATATTACATCTGTAGGTCTGCTGCCTCTTTCATGATCAAATTTGTGCTGCACACTGCTAATGTAAGTATTTTAGCTTTCAACAATCAAATCAACTATATCTTCGGTAACAAAAAGGTTCCAACAATCAATTTCCATTTTCGCATTTTTGGCAGCTCCTCCCACACCAGGAATTTTGGTCAATATATTGTGAGCTCTTGTCTGTGTTATTTTCCAAGGTGTTTTTTCCATTTTGTTCCATCTTTTCCTGTAAATAACAACAGAATGTATTGTCAATAATAATAATAATAATAATAATAATAATAATAATAAGAATTACTATGATAAGCATATGATGTTACCAATAAAATACATGTTATCACACAAGCTGCTTTCATCATCTTCCTCTTCGTCTTCATGCTCAGTTTCTGAATCTAAAGATCTCGTTTCGAGTTTATCTTCTGAATCAGAATCATCTGATTCATATACGTTGTCATCCACGGTCAAGGCATCATCATCGGAAAGTAGCGATGTACTTCTTCCAAATCATTCGGATTTTGTAGTTCGTACCTTTTACTCGTGTTCATGGCGAAGCAGCAACAGCTACTTGCAATAGCAAAGAAATATTGCACAAAAGCTAATGAGAAACCAATCTGTCAACAATATGTAACGAGAGCAGGCGCGTGGGGCCTGGTTGACCTGTGCAATACGTAACTGCTGATTAGTCATTCCTCCAGCCAAAAAATAAACAGATAAGGTTATCGCTGCAGCAAATAATCGCGCAAGGTGTATTGTTAGATGTCCTAGCCAGGCAATTGCATAGGTGCGTTCGTTCGAGAATTATAACATTTATATAATGCCAGGGGCCTCTCAGGCCCCTAGAGACTGATGGAGGGTTAAGCTTAAAATATAAATAGTGTCCCTTGTATACAGTTCCATTTAAACAACCTGAGACTTCTGACATTTCGCTCAAAGCGGAGAAGTGGGAGGGCTGCATTGCCATGTTGTGTTACAGCATGTGTTAGCTGTTTACCAGCATACCGAATGCAAACAGCTCACAGGAATTTATTTAATAAGTCTGATACAATTACAGCTAGGATCATAAACTAAATTTCAGCTTGTTCAGTGCATACAGAAACTTACAGTCTGCAATTTTTTAAATTTGTTCCTAACATTTTGCATTTAAAATTCAAAGCATCATGTTTATAGCATATTTGATGGCTATGCCATTCCTAATTTATGCAACATGCATCTAGATGTGCAGCATACAAAAATGTAGAATATAACCAACTTTCATAATCTTATAATAGGAATCGATTTAGCTCAAATTACTTTTTAGTTACAGTGAATTAAAAGCTAGTGGTAGCTGTCAGTCTTTGTAAATCTAAATTGCTACTGCTACTCTTAAATTATTCACGTTCATGGTGATAACTGGGTGACTCCAAGAGAAAAGTTGCGTTCTTTGTCAGCAGAAGACGACGAACAATTGATGGAGATGATTATTTTATCTACACACTACTCTAGAATTCCTTCTTTTTCCCATTGTTCTTTGACAAGTCTCTTGTTATGTGATATCACAGCCACCCAGTTGTCTGACGTCACTTGTTCCATTGTTTCCTTGTCGGCTTCTCCACTTCAGTGATAGTGAACGTTTTATTGTTTTTAGCCATGTAACCTTTAATTTGAACACATATGCTCAATTAGATTAATGTGACAATGGTAGGGAGGGAGTCTTATCACACGATGCTCATGTTTTCTTCCTAATTCATGTATTTCATGTAATGGTTCTGGTTTGTATAGTGTGATGATATACATTAATTCAGTTTTCTTAGCATCCTTGTTAATAATTATGCTTGTGTTTTGTTAGCATGTGCTTCTCTAGCCACTCAAGGATGCCCTTCAAACATTGCATGGGGGTGCCTTGTTTTTTACTACAGAATTATAAGGGGTATTATCCAACACTATGGCGGAATTCGGAGGGATGTTTAGAAGTAAGTTCTGGAACAATCTTTCGAAAGTTGCAGCATTTATTTCATCATGGTAGCCCCCTGTTTTTTTGAATGAAACATAAAGAAAGAGTTCAGGACAAAGCCACAGGAAGTCCCAGCATGAATAACAATGACCCTCCATTTCCTATCAGCATCTTAATTGTTGCTTTCTAAGAATGGTCAGTCTATCCTTTAGGGCCGGTTTCACCAAACGCGAAAGTTTAGAATAGCAACTCCAGGGTATAATTAACCCGGTGGTCGTTACTCCCGAGTAGCATGTATTTGTTTCACCATGCTTGTGTGGAGGTTGTAATACTCTCGAGTCAGTACTCCAATAATTATACCAGAAAAGTGCCGATCGCGTAGTTTCTCATAGTATGTGAGCACTCCTCTCAGCTGTTTTCCGCCATTTTAAGGAATTTAGCGCGAGTAAAAGAAAGTTTTTAGAGGTTAAAGCTTGGAGAAAGAAGTAAACGAAAGCATCGGTAAGTAATCTATTACCATGTAAGTAATCTATTATCTATTACCATGCATCTATGCATGGTAATAGATAATATTTTCCAGAAAAAAATGTAACTTAACCTTTCGTTATAATGAAATTATCCTCTTAACTTATAGTTTTCGTGTGTTAAATTTACAGAATCATGTCAGACGAAGGAAAGCGAAAGAGAAGCCCAAATTGGCATTATTCTGAGAAATTCCTACTGCTTTCTGTGGTAGAAGAATTTATAGGTGTATTGGAGAATAAAAGAACAGATGGTTCAACTATGCGCCAGAAGAAGCAGACATGGGAGAAGGCTGCAGAAAAGTATAATGCTAGCACCACAATGGGACACAGAACTGCAGCTAATCTAAAGGCAGAATGGGAGCTGCTAAAAAAAGCTGCAAAGAAGGATTTAGCTAACAAAAGAATAGCTGCAAATAAGACAGGTAATACATTTGTTTTGTTTTTTTTTAATATGCAACATGAATATGTAGTGTAAGCATTTGTTCTATTCTTTCTTCTAATTTGTAGGTGGTGGGCCTCCAAGGCCAGATCACAGTGACGACCCAGTATTTACCAAAATACTATCTCATTGGGCATGCTGCAGTTGGCTATTATAATTCCTTTGATCATGATGAAGGAATGAGACAACCAATAGCAGGTTTGTATATTTGCATTAAATATTAATGCCACAATAACTCAAAAATATCATAGACACAAAACTTGGAAGTTATCTCATACTCTTGTCCCTAAATAATCACATTTTCATCATCATTTTCAGTTATCTTTAAATTAATTTAAAAAAGCCATTGCCTTTCAACAGAATGAAGTGTGTGAAGTAAATAAAAGAATGTTTAAAGCATATTTTCTAAAATGTCCATTATTCATGGTTTGTACTTCACATAGGCTTTGTGTTTATTAATGATTATGCATTTCCTTATAGCTAGCTTAGTTGCAGCAGAGGTTTTGTCAGAAACTATACATTTGGTTACTGTTAATTCATAGGTAATGCTTTATGTACAGCAAGTAACTTTATCGGATCTACAGTAGCTTTACAATTTAAATCTTACTCCTTTCCCAAAGTGTGTTTAAGAATTGAAATGTTCATGATATGAAAGTAATATAAATAGTGTAGAACGTATAAACATGAGACTGTTTAATGTGTTTGGTTTGAAATATAGGTTAGAAAATTGAAAGCTTAATATAAAAAAGCTAGCTACTCATATCCATTGCATGTAGATGGAGATGGTCGAGTTGTATACACATTTGTTGCCAAAACATTGTTCAGAGCAACAAAACATTATTTTACATTCATAATGTATATTAGCTTAAATCTCTCATCATACAGCATGTACAAATAAATTAACACAGGTTATGGTTATCCCTACATTCTCATTCATGATCCACTAGTTGCCACAGTATGTCATCTGGTAGTTAAAATATGTTACAAAAAGTCTAACTTTTTCCCCTCCATTTTGCACTGCATTTTCCAGTCAACATTAGCATTTAACTTTTGCAACTGTATGTTTTAAGTTGCATGAACTGGTGCAGGGTTTAAGTTAAGACTGATCTGAGCACTAAATAAGGGTCCTTTTGTGAAGTTAATTTCAATGAAATAGAATTTTGTCATATATAAGCAAACCTATTGAAATTAAGTGAAATAATTCTTCTTGTTATCTTTATACTTCTGTTTTAACATGTTTGTGTTCAATGCAATATTTTGTTCTAGTGTTTGACTTGTCTCATGAGGGATCAGAGGGAAAGCAGCAGAATGAGGAGGAATCACATTGTACGATGGCATCTCCCACAGAAGAGAAAGAAATGGAGGCAGGTCTTTCACATCAGCAGGTACCTACTTAAACATGTTATTATTAGAAATAGTGTATCATTTTTATACTAGCATAAGATCTAAGTAAGATTTCTGTGGCCTTAAGCAAATGTATTATAGGTACTAACTTATCATCTGACAAAATTTCATAACTTTTCAGTGTAAAAGGAGACACATGAGCATTCTTAATGTGAAACATGGATAATAGATAACACTTCACATTTCTGGGTAAATAACTGCACAAATTATAATATTTAAATGTGTAGTTCACTATGTAATAAGGAAAATAGGGAGATGAGATGAATTCTATGGTGCACAAAGTTTCTACACAGTAAATAGTTGCTTAGAACCGTATTAACATAAAAAATTACACATCGATTGATTCTATTGATTAGCGATTGATTTACTATTTTCTTAGTATATAGTATGAGATACCTATGTGAGAAATGTCAACTTCTTATGAGTAGATAAAACTGCATTTATTTCCAAATTCTCAGCAAAATTAAAGGTATCACAGATGTTAGCTGTGAAGTCAAGAATTATTATAAATAATGTTAATTACAATATATGGTGATAAGCCAAAACATAGGTTTAAAATTTCTGTATTTCAATGGATGAAATTTAAGCTCGAACATTAACTGATTGGTTCAGAGTTTATCTTCAGGTGAAGCAATGCATAAGCAAGATAATGGAATGTGTACATTTAAGGCTTTCTCATTAGTTTGGTTGTAAAGGCTAACTATTAAACAAAATGGATTGTGGCACAGCAAAAATAGTTTGTTTATTCCACATATCTACATAAATTATCAGTTATTTCCAAAGAAAAAGAATAGATGTTTTATTTTTATTAATATTGAAGAAAGAAAGAAACAAAATAATATGTATACAGAGAAAGAGAGAGGTTATTTCTCTACATACTGTAACTACTTTGACATACAAACCATTTGTTGTTAATAATTGATGCATTATCAGATATATCAAAATCTGGAAGAACATTTGCAACCATATACCTCATTGGTAAGTCTAGTAGAGCTATGGCAGTGATAAGGAGAAGCCACTGAAATGAAACTCTCAGCATTCATAGTATAGTGTAACATGAGCACCTGTTTTAAAATGTAGCCACCAGTAATCAGCTTTAAGTTTCCTTTTAGAAGTAACTACAAAATAAATATATTTTACGCGCATCAGATCCTTTTATGCCTGAGGTTGGTATGTCAGACTTATCCAACTCTAGCAGTTCTAAAAACATTGCCCCAGAAAACATTCTGGAGTGTAGTGTTAATATTTTCCATCACAGTTTACTGATATTTGGAGAGGACATGTCATGTCTTGTATGATGATGTAAGAGTGCCATAGTGGCATAGCTTGATACTGTGTTCTGGATATACTAGACTTTAAAAACTGAATTTACAATTTTTTAAATGATGCACAAATTCCCATACGTTAGTGTTTCCTAAAATAATGTGAAATCTCTATTACGATTTGATTATTATTATTATCTGTTGTTGTTTTAGTAGTCATTAGCATCACTACTAATTGCCGAAGTTGACTGAACATGCATTTTAAACTAAACTAGAAATATTATCAGCATATACAAATAAACTAAAAATGAACCAATATAAAGATATATTTTTAAGTAAAAATGTCTAACTTGTAAGTGAAATATTTTTGGGTTTTCAGGCTTTAAGTTTCAGGAACTCTTATATTTTTGAGTATTTTAATCATGCACTATCTCCTTCAATTGTAAAAAATTAATTACTGTCAAACCATGCACATTCCTTGTTTACTTTATCTGGGAAGCTATCACTTAAATTTTTCACCTATTGATCCCACTAAAAACCAAAAATGTACCACAGCGATCTAAATTTTAAACTTGCATACAGCATATAAATCAAATTAATCAGCATAAAGTAATTGCTGAATATAAAGTTATGAGTTATTTTTTGTTTCAGGACCAAGTTAGTGACTGGTCTACATGCAAACCAGATATGCTTCGTACTCCATTATCTGCTGCATTAGTGGCAGATAATGTTGTTATTGAAGACATAACTGAGAATAATTGTAAACAAGCCACCACAAGAACTTGGACAAGCAGGCGAAGACCTTTGCTGCCTAAAACTTCATTGGAGAAAGTCCACCAAAAGAAAATGCAAGCGTTGGAACTGCAGATGCAGCATGCCAGGGAGGAGAGACAGGAAGCAAGGGAACGTCATCTTCTGAAGTTGCAGATTGAAAGGGAGGCAAGGGATGATGCAAAAGAACAACACCTTCTTAACATCAAAATTAAAAAGGAGCAATTCAAACAAGAAAGAATAAGGTCAAGGATAATGTTACAGGAAAAAATAAATAAATTTTCAAACTGATGCTGTTTTTATTTCTTAACAATATACAACCTTTGATGCTTAAGATGGAGGAGTACTGTAGCAATATTCTTCAGAGCAAACTGAAACAAACAAAACTTTATTAGCAATTATTATTTCCTGCACCCAGGTCTATCATATATTTACATTTATAAAAGTTTTTCCTAAACAGCAAAATGAATGACAGAAAAGTTGAATGTAATTAGTTTCTTTCAAAACCTCTATCACTAATCTGTAGTTACCAGAACGTGTTACATTGAATGATAAGCAGGTGCCATTTTAAAATACCTTTGCTGAATTTTAGCAATGAAAGAAATTCCATCATTCACATTTATTCAATGTCTGGAGTATAGTAGCTTCAAACATTGTTTCACTTGCCTTTCAAAATAATTTGCAATTAATGCCCTTCGAGCAGCATCATTTGCAGCTCGTCGTCCATGTGGTTCTATGTTGTCAATTCTGCCTTCTTCCAAGAGCTGGTCCCATGGAAGAATTGACTTCTGGATCATCTGGTGGAATATCTTCCCCACGTTGGTGTAGCAAATTGTGAACTACTGCAGTAGCCACAACAACAGCAAAAATGTTTCTTAACTTCAGTCTGATACCTAAAGCAAGAACAGGAAACCGCCGTTTCCAAATTCCAAACAGACGCTCAATGAGATTTCTAGAACGAATTTGTGATTCGTTATACAAATGCTCTGCTGGAGTTTGTGGGTGTTCAAGAGGTGCCATCATGTATGTAGTTGATGCATATCCTCTATCAACAAGCAGAACACCATCACCATGAACTCCACTTTCAAATTTTACACGGCGAGAACAATTATTAAAAATTGTACTATCATGGGTAGAGCCTGGCCATCTTGCCACAATGTCTGTAAACTCCATGTTGGAGTTGCATATTGCCTGCACATTTAAGGAAAAATAGTTTTTCCTGTTGCGGAAGAGTTCTGCATTGTCTCCACCTGAAGAAACAAGAAAACATTGGTAAAACAAGTTACGCTTTTCAATGAAGGGTTGCCTTTTATAGGACTAGAGAATTGCTAATATAAATACTCCTATACCTGGTGAGGAAATCCTAATGTGAGTACAGTCCATAGCACCAACAACTTTTGGAAACTTTGCAATTCGGTAGAAATGTAACTGTTCCCTTTTCAAATCAACGTCCTCAGGGAATTGAAGATATTGCGGACAAAGTGAAGCAATGGCAGCACTAACTCTATGCACAATTCTATGCACTGTTGCTTTGCAGGCCTCGATATAGTCCACTATGGCAAGTTGAGAGCATCCTGTCGCATAAAATCGAAGTGCTGTCAGCAGCTGGTTCATGGGGGACACATGCATTCCTACAAACATTTACAATGGATATGTCATATAAATAAGTAGTGCCACTACATACAATATACACCCACTCAAAAAAGTATTCGTCTGCACTTAAAAATTCTAGCAGTCAAATTAATGGAGGGAAAATGTAACTTTTTTGGACATGAAGATCAAACGGTAACAGTTCAGCTTTTACATTTTTGAAAAGTATGCCAACATTGTAACAGTTTTGTATGTGGTATTTTCAAAACTATCTTTCACGCAATGGGTAGATCATCTTTTTGTGCATGCATCCACACACTTTAAATCTGGTGTAACTTAACTGGTGGAGAAATAAATTCACGAAGTCCTAAAAAGTGAACCGAAAATGAGAAATTTAGGCAAAAACGTTGAAAATTCCCAACTTTGACGTTTTATTCCCCCGTAAACTAAAATCATATTTTCACCACAAAATCAAGTAATACACGAAAAGAAGTGGCTCTACTCAATGTATGTAAGATAATTTTGAAAACACCACGAGGAAGTGAGTTGCAATCTTGACATATTTTTAAAAAGTTTAGAAAACTAATAAAATGAACGACCTGAAAAACCGCCAAAACACGTAAACTGTATTACCGTTTGAACTTCATGTCCAAAGAAACCAGTCTTACCTCCATTAATTTGGCTGCTACAACTTTTAAAATGCAGACGAATACTTTTTTGAGCAGCCATCTATAAATAGTTAACATAACCTATTAAGCAATCATTTACATTATAAACAATGTGCATTAAAACTATTCTTAGTAACAATTGTTCTAAATTTTGGAAAATTGTAAAGTTAAGATTATAATATGGTATAATAAAGTCGTATTATTTAAGAAATAGAAGCACGGAAGCATACAGAACCGCGAACGTAACCTCACTAATGTCTACCATGCACATGAAGTTTTATAAGCTGTTTCTAGATGCTCCTTATAATTATAGGAAAGATGTTAATCTATTTCTGTTACTTACCGATCAGATGTGTACTCCAAATTAGCTTCAATTCTTTGAAGCAAGTGAAGTGCCGAGGTTTTTGTCAACCGGAACCTCGTAACAAAATCCCTATCATCATAATTTACAAACCACTCAGTTCTGTCACGAATCCATCTTGGTCGTTGTTCTGGAGGGTAAAAATCCTCATCTTCACCGCTGGAACTGTCCTCAAAAACCATTCTCATCAATCCTGCAGCCATTGCAAAGTGCTAACTAGCAGTTACTCTGTACTTTATTCCACAATATTTCGCCGAGTAACATTACTCTGTGATTTACTCTCGCATACGCAATTTATTCCAGAGTAAGTTGTTGGTGAAATGCTCAAACGGCTTACTCGCGAGTAAACCACGTTTTACTTGAGAGTAAACGTTACTCGCGTTTGGTGAAACCGGCCCTTAGTTAAACAAAATCCGGCATTCACCCAGGTCTCATCCAGCCAATGTTTTCATGTGCTTCCTTCTTCACTGCTCTCAAATAGCGACAATGCCAAGCAACAATATCTTGCCTTTCCATTATCAATGAGCGATTCTGAAACTGAAACCTTAGATCACTCAAACAGGTGTAACTGCCATTGAATAAATTTGTATTTTTAAGGCTGCTAGCAAGCTTCTTTAACGTTGGGTATTCTTTTCTCTCAAAATAGGTGTAGACATGCCGCCAAATAGCATCTTGTTGGAAGCAGTCTAAATCGGTGATTTTTTTTATATATATTTTCGGGTTTTGTGTGGGGTTTCTAATCTTTGGGATGTTTCAGCTGCTACTTCTGCTCCCTCCCAATTGCCAAACACCTGAACTTTCTTTCCTTTTCCTATTCTTACCACAGTAGATCTGGAAATATTAAGGACAGCTGCTGTTCTTTCCACTACTTTGTTGATATCAATTAAAGGTCCACCTTTTCTCTCTACTGCTCGAAGTAATCATGCAGGGAACACACCATTTCAGGAACTGGACCTCATAGTGCCCATCCATGCCAATGTTCACCTTTTTTTGAGGACTATGTCTTGCGGGTCTTTATCATTTGCGTGGTATTTAAGACACTGTAAAACAATATTAGGTGCAATTGCTGCAGCAACTTTTAGACAGCTCTACTCTTAACTTATTGTACGCTAAAAGCTATTTAATAATTGTTCTCTCCAAGCACTTGACCACACATCAACGCTAATGAGCAGTAGAAAACCATGTGTTACAGTGTAGTATAACATGGCAACATGTTACGCCTCCAAGTTCAGCTTGTAGACGAAGGGAAAGGAGGGTGGTGGCACCCTACTAGCTAGGGCAATAGCGAAGGGGAGGTTGCCGTGGAAACGTACCCCTCCAAGTACTGTCAGAATCACAGGTCGTTTAAATGGAACCATAAGATGGTCTTCACTACCATCGAGAGCATTACCTATGCCACACTTTCAGTTTATAGCTTGCATCATATGAATGCCCTTTATTTTTTTCCTTGACAAAACTAGCTACTAGCACAAATATTGCACTGTTACCGATAACACAAATCACCTTCAAGTTCACTGGCATCGCAGACTACAATATCACATTGTAGATTAGACAGTGTACATGGCTTGTGATGGTGGTGTAAAAGGGAGACAGAACATTGATGTAAATCCCTGCAACTCCTGTTCATTGAATCGGTGCACTGCTGCTGCCAGTTGAGTCCAATGTTGCCAGATACAATAGCTTTCCTGTAGCATCAAATATATTATGACCATTTTTAAGGCTGATGAGAATTTTAAATCAAACCCTGGACATTTTAATATCAGTTTCGAGTACAAGACACCTAAATTTTGGAGGCAATTTCTCAAAGCATACAAGTGCGTCTTATAGTCCATAAAACATGGTAATGGTGATAAACTGCTGAGCTAATTAACACTAAACAAAACTGGTTTAATGACAATTGTTGCATTCATAGAATGTTGAATAAAACGCTTTATAAGTTAGCCATTTATCTAGAGATGTTTTGTATTTATGAATGGGTGGTGTGGTAATATGAAACAAGTTTATTGTACATATGTAATAGTAAATATTTGTGACTGTTATGTATTCTTGGTAATCTAGAAAAAGGTAAATCTAAGATAAGGTTGCTCTGCATGAAGAGTTTGCAATTACATTTCATGATTGTTAGCAAACAGAGATTCTCCTTTCAGATTTAATTTCCTTTCACTCTGAATATTATACTTAATGCTAAATCCTCCAACATTTCAGATTATGCTTGGAAGCAGTTTCTGGTGATAGCAGCAGTGCTTCAGAGAAAAACATAAGCTTTAGTAATGGAAGGGATTGTCCTGAACGTGAAACCCAAGAAAGTGATGTCACAAACATGCCACCTATAGAAAAACATGTTCACTTGGAACAGGCTGGTAAATGTAGTGATGTAGGGGAAATTTACAAGGCTTTTTTGACTCATAAGGGTGAAAATTCACACAAGTGTAACATTTGTGATAAGAGCTTTACGCAATTGTCTGCTTTGAAAGTACATAATTTGATGCATGAGGATAAAAAGCCTCACAAGTGTGAAATTTGTGAGAAGAGGTTTACTCGGTTGTCAAATTTGAAATTACATAATATGATACATGAGGGTAGAACACCTCACAAATGTGAAATTTGTGACAAGAGGTTTAATAGTCTATCACGTTTGAAATCACATAATATGACACATGAGGGTAGAAAGCCTCACAAGTGTGAAATTTGTGAGAAGAGCTATACTCAGTTGTCAACTTTGAAAGTACATCATTTGATACATGAGGGCAAAAAGCCTCACAAGTGTGAAATTTGTGAGAAGACGTTTACTCAGTTGTCAACTTTGAAAACGCATAACTTGATACATGAAGGTAAAAAGCCTCACAAGTGTGAAATTTGTGAGAAGAGATTTATTCGGTTGTCAAATTTGAAATCTCATAATTTCACACATGAGGGTAAAAAGCCTTACAAGTGTGAAATTTGTGACAAGAGATTTACTCAATTAGCAACTTTGAAATCGCATATTTTGATACATGAGGGTAAAAAGCTTCACAAATGCAAAATTTGTGAGAAGAGTTTTACTAGGTTGTCAAATTTGAAATCACATAATTTGATACATGAACGTAAAAAGCCTCACAAATGTGAATATTGTGATAAGAAATTTAAACATTTGTCTAAGTTGGAATCACATTATTTGATACATGAGGGTACAAAGCCTCACAAGTGCAAAATTTGTGAGAAGAGGTTTACTCGGTTGTCAAATTTGAAATCGCATAATTTTATACATGAGGGTAAAAAGTCTCACAAGTGTGAAATTTGTGATAAGAGGTTTAATCGTTTGTCACATTTAAAAGTGCATAATTTAATACATGAGGGTAAAAAGCCTCATGAGTGTGAAATCTGTGAGAAAAGATTTACTCAGTTGTCAACTTTGAAATCGCATAGTTTGGTACATGTGGGTAAAAAGTCTCACAAGTGTGAAATTTGTGATAAGAGGTTTAATCGTTTGTCATATTTGAAAGTACATAATTTGATACATGAAGGTAAAAAGCCTCACCATTGTGAAATTTGTGAAAAGAGCTTTATTCAGTTATCACATTTGAAACTGCATAATCTGATACATCAGGGCAAAAAGCCTCACAAGTGTAAAATTTGTGATAAGAGCTTTACTCGTTTATCAAATTTGAAAGTACATAGTATGATACATGAGAGCAAAAAGCCTCACAATTGTGAAATGTGTGATAAGAGTTTTAATAGTTTGTCCAATTTGAAATTGCATAACATAAAACATGAGTCTAAAAAGTCTCACAAGTGTTAAGTTTGTAACAAGAACTTCTCTCTGTCGTCAGTTTTGAAATTAGAATGTGATACATGAGGGAAATAGCCATACAAATGTGACACATGCTTCATTGAGATTTGACTACCAAATTTCCTCACGAAGGAAAAAGTTGTAAACTTCTAACCTTTTCATGTATTTCTTTTTAAATGTTCGTTTCTGTGCTTTGAAATTTAATGTTCAGCTGTAAGGAATGTTTTGTGTGAGTATCCCAACAGGTTGCAGTCTGCCAAGCTAGAACACAGGCAAACAAAGATAACTCAGATTTAGTATCAACACTGCTGCTAGGAATTATAAGCTATACATAAGAGTAAATAAATTCCACCATAATTTTGTTCCAAAGTGTTATGTTGCAAGCTCATAATCTATATGAATCAGTGAATATTAAGCTTCATTTATCCTTTTTAGCATAATTAAAATGAGAATATGTTAGTTAAAAATTTCATCTTCAGCTCTTCACTTGTTCACTTTGTGTTGGTGTATGTGCTTATGGTTAATGCTGCTAGCTAGTGGAATGTATGCAGTTTGTTGCATCTGCTGGAAGTAAAAGAATGCTTATAGAAACATTTAGCAAGCATGTCACTAATCACTATACATAGTGGAGGATTACATTTCAGCTGCGAGTCACTGCAGCAATATAAAGAATTATTGTGTCCACCGTGCTCATTTTTAATTCTGTGTAAACATAATTCATTGCCTAATCACAAAATAATGCAATGGCAGAAATTCGTATGGCATGCTGTCAAATGGGTGCATTTCTTGTACCACACCCATTGTTCAGCTTCACAGTTAACTTGATGCACAAGCTTATGCTTTTGAAGCACCTTTCTGTAACAGGTGACATAGGTGATTCTAAAGCTGCCCCATCGTCCTCCGTGGTTGCCATGCTAGCTTTTAATTTCCAAGGTTCAAACCCAGCGGAGGGCGATGGATGTTTTTCGGGCATAAAATCCTTAGCATGGCTTCCTTTGGAAGGGAAGTAAAGCTCGTGGTCCAGTGTCGTAGATTTATGGCACGTAAAAGAACCTCAAGCCTGATAAAGAGGCCTCTGAGTAAAATTGCCAGTCTCTCTCGCAATTAGAATGGGATGCTAAGGACCATAGTAGTTAAAGAGCATCCATAAATAAATAAAGCTACCCCAATTTCATGCAACATTTAGTAAAGCAGTTTTTCTAAATCAGTATAACTAGCACACCAGAAGTTCAGTGCAAACTACATACAGATCTCTCACATGATTCAGTTTTCACATATGTGCATGAAAATCCTATATTTAGTAGGAATTGATTGAGATATGGTTAATTCAGGAGCCTGGCCCAAAAAAATAAAAATTGAGAAAGAAAGTAGCAAAAATGAAAAACAATAATGGAAAGAAAGGTTGAAATTTATATAGCCACATCAAGAGAAGAAGAAAGTCATAAAAGCATGTAACATAATTATAACATTTGAAATAATTCACATATAGAAAGAAAACATGTAAAACAAAATATCAAGAAAAAGAAAAAATGATAGGAACTAATTAAGTGAGTGTATAGATAAAATATCTTGTATAATAAGTAATGGAAATTAGAGAATGATGCTGGAAACGGGAGCATACAACAAAGTAATGCTCATCAAAGATTAAGAAAATCAAGAGAAAAAGGACGCCATTGTAACTTCATGAACAGCAGAGAATAAGCTTTGAAGGAAAATCTTGTAGAACTTTGTGGAAAAGAGAAATCGTGATATTAACATTGTATGAGTTACAGTGGTGAGACCTTTGTGTTGTATTTTTGTGAGATATTTAGATAGCTCCATGATAAGCATAGAGGAATTATCTCCATGTCGGGAAGTATCTGCACTTGATCTTCTGCAGTGCAGGTTAGAAATTTACAGCTCCCCGCCACTAGTGAGAAGTACACTATGTGATCAAAAGTATCCGGACACCCCACAAACATACGTTTTTCATCTTAGGTGCATTGTGCTGCCACTTACTGTCTGGTACTCATTCGCGACCTCAGTAGTCATTAGACATCGTGAAACAGAATCAGATGCTCCGTGGAACTCACGGACTTCAAACGTGGGCAGGTGT
This sequence comes from Deroplatys truncata, assembly GCA_030765065.1. Lineage (NCBI taxonomy): Eukaryota > Metazoa > Arthropoda > Insecta > Mantodea > Mantidae > Deroplatys > Deroplatys truncata. The sequence goes on along the minus strand of CM060981.1, from coordinate 302,733,891 downwards.
TTGGGTGTCATTTGTGTCAGAAGTCTGTACACGAGATTTCCACACTCCTAAACATCCCTAGGTCCACTGTTTCTGATGTGATAGTGAAGTAGAAACATGAAGGGCACAGCACAAAAGCGTACAGGCCGACCTTGTCTGTTGACTAACAGAGACTGCCGACACTTGAAGAGGGTCAAAGAGTAATAGGCAGACATCTATCCAGACCATCACACAGGAATTCCAAACTGCATCAGGATCCACTTTAAGTACTATGACAGATGTGAGGTGAGAAACCTTGGATTCCATGGTCGAGCGACTGCACATAAGCCACACATCACGCAGGAAAATGCCAAACGATGCCTTACTTGGTGTAAGGAGCGTCAACATTACATGATTGAACAGTGGCAAAACGTTGTGTGGAGTGACGAATCATGGTACACAATGTGGCGATCCAATGGCAGGGTGTGGGTATGGCGAATGCCCAGTGAACGGCATCTGCCAGCATGTGCAGTGCCAACAGTTAAATTCGGAGGTGGTGGTGTTATGGTGTGGTCGTGTTTTTCCTGGAGGGGGCTTGCACCCCTTGTTTTGCATGGCACGATAATAGTGCAGACCTACATTGATATTTTAAGCACTTTCTTGCTTCCCACTGTTGAAGAGCAATTCAGGGATGGCGATTGTATCTTTCAACACGATCGAGCACCTGTTCATACTGCACGGGCTGTGGCGGACAATAACATCCCTGTAATGGCCTGGCCTGCACAGAGTCCTGATTTGAATCCTATATAACACCTTTGGGATGTTTTGAAATGCCAACTTCATGCCAGGCCTCACCGACCTACATCAATACCTCTTCTCAGTTCTACACTCTGTGAAGAATGGGCTGCCATTCCCCAAGAAACCTTCCAGCACCGGATTGAAAGTATGCCTGCGAGAGTGAATGTTGTCATCAAGGCTAAGGATGGCCAACACCATATTGACTTCCAACATTACCGATGGAGGGCGCCATGAACTTGTATTTCATTTTCAGCCAGGAGTCCAGATACTTTTGATCACGTAGTGTCCCCGTAAGGGGGGGTTGCGACCCCTTCAGCTGCCGTGGTGCGGGCGCTGCGGACCCTTAGCACTCGTGGTACTTCTGACGTTACCAGAAGTACGCTGGGCCGAACATCTGAGCCCCTCCCGAATGGGAGTTGTTCGGATTGGGTTGGACTCGGCGGGGCAGTGGTTCCCGATACCCATGGGTTATTGGGTACGCTTGGCTATGTTAATTCCACCCAGACGGGGTTGTGAGACGCCTCGAGACTCTCCGGCACCAGCCATGAGGGATAGCTGGTAGACGGTAGCTAGAAACTGTCGGCCCCACCGAGGTTGTTCGGTAGTCTCCCCCAGTTAGGGTTCGCCCTGCTGGCCTGACGCGCGTAAGTGGCGTATCCACTTCCGTCCCTGCTTGGAAGGGTCGGTGCTGGAGCTTTCTGGCCCGATTTCGACCAGGCAGGGGGGGCGGTATATAAAATATGCACCGCTCCTAATGGAAAGCCCCACGAGTTTACTCCTGGGTTTGCGAGGGTGTGGTCTCTGCGTTGGCAGACCCGGTCCCGTATTTAGATCACGTAGTGTATGTGAAAGTAAATTATGTGTTCACAATGTTTGGAAAAAAACTTGTAAAAAGTGTCTCAAAGCTAAAAAAGTGCAAAAGGAAAGTGTATTAAATAAATAGTAATTAATACTAAAATTGGCATTGTCATTTTGGTATAGCAGTTAGAACCCTGAGAATTCCTGGAGCCACAACAATATCAATATTGTACTGCCCACAAGAAAATGTTCCAGTTGTAATGTGAACTTTTCGGCCAGCATTTCAGTGGCATGATAATCCGAAACACAACCTTATTGCGCAGTAGATTATATGTTTGTAGAATTTGCATGTTACTGGCTTTTTTTATCGTATTTATAACTGTTTGAATGCAGTAATAATCTTTATGAACTTCATTTCTAAAAATGAAATAATTAGAAGGGTTTATTAAAAATGCTGTAATATTTCCTTTTTTTAATTTTAGAATGGAATTGTCCAGAATTAGCAATATTAACAGGGAACTTGGACCATTTTTTAATTGTCATATATATATATATATATATAACATTCATTTAAATACCATTTTGCATTCCTTAATCATAGTATCCTAATACCCAAATGCAAATTAGGGTAGTGCTTCCCAAATACCACTGGGCACAATTATGAAGTCCCTTACTGGGATTGTTGTATGCTGGTTAATCTGAATGGGTACATATAATATTGACAAGTCCTGAGATGTAAGAGATGTTAAAATAATATAGTATATCAACTCCTTAGAGTAGCTAGAGCAAATATTTTATTCCACCCAAAAATTGGATGTCAAGATTTTACCAGAAATGCATGTTTTGAGTTCTACTGCCCTAAAAAGGTTTGTTGCATTGAACAAATTTTGCATTAACCCAAAACGGAAAATAAGATGAAACCTAAACCTAGTGTTTAATTTTATACACTGAAACCACCATAGTGCAACAAAATTAAGTTATAGTTGACTAAACACTCATAATGCTTCACTTACCACACATTTACTCCAAGAGCCTATCTTTCATAGGTTGTTGCATAGATCATCAGCAACGTACAAAAGCATCATATAAGGGCTGGTCAACAAAGACTGGAACTGATTTTTTCCTGTAGCTTCCGTGATAGTTTCATATCTGTAACGTAAATATTTGAAAATACCAGGGTTTTATGTATACTGTTGGTAGGCGGCAGCACTCTCGTATTGCTAGGTTGGTAGTAATGCTCTATTTTGTAGACCCTACATGCATTTCGCATACCAGACAATGGAGGTGACGCGAGAGGAGCAGTACAGCGCAATCAAATTCTGTTTTCGTTTAAACCATACAGCCACCGAAACTTATGAAAAACTGAAGCAAGCGTACAGTGAAGATCCACTACCTCGTGCAACAGTGTTTAGGTGGTTCAAGGACTTCAAAGAAGGCCGACTTGTCAGTGTTAAGCAAGGTGATGAGTCATGGCTGGAGCATTATGATCCTGAGGGAAAACAAGCCAGCACAGTGTGGAAATCGCCAGGTTCTCCAACACCAAAAAAGGCAAAAGTTGTTCCATCTGCAGGGAAAGTGGTTGTGATCACATTTTTTGACTGTAATGGAATGATTTACCAGCATAAAGTTCCCCCTCACACTACTGTTACAGCAGCATGCTACACGTCAGTATTGGCTACACTGAGGAAGCACATTGCAAAGAAACGACCAGAGCTTTCTCGGACTGGGGGCGACTTCATCATGACAATGCACGGCCTCACGTTGCAAATCAAGTCATGCAGTTTCTGGCTCGATTCAACATTACCTGTGTACCACATCCACCTTATAGCCCCGATCTTGCACCCTGTGACTTTTTTTATTCCCGTCACTAAAGGCAAAGCTTAGGGGTATTCAATTTGAGAACTCTGAAGCAGTGCTCAAGAAAAGTGAGGCGATTCTCAAGGACCTGACAAAGAATGGTCTGCAGCACGTGTTTAGGACTGGCAGAGACGCTATAAAAAGCGCATTGAAGTAGGAGGGGACTACTTTGAAAAAGATCATGTAAACATTGAATTGGAGTAATAAACATCTGTGAAAAAAAATCAGTCTCAGTCTTTGTTGATCAGCCCTCGTATGTTCAGAATCTTCCAAAATATGACAAAGAGTTTCAAGGATGTTCTCCCAATCCAAAGTACCATTTATGTGGAAAATATGTTATTTTGCAGCTTTTCAAAAATGACATAGCTTTTCTTAAAATGCCAAATGTTTAGTATATTTTTATGCCTAATCAAATTCATATCTTGAGTTTTCTTTGAATAGCCAGTGTCCTTTAAAGTCAGAATATATATTGTTTAACTGGTAAAGCATAAGAGACAGATAAAAACTGGCTAAACAAGAAATGTATGTCTTTTAAAACACACAATTTCTTTTAAATAACCTTTTAGGGACATTAGCCATTTTTGAGATATTCATTGTTATATTGTTAACCTCTAGTTTCTCATGATAGTGACCCACATTTAAACACTTGACTATTGTTTGAATCTCCTGTATGTCTCTTTTATGTGTAATAAAATGGGTGATAAATGATTTTTTGGGGGGTAGCTTGTATTCTTTGTGAAGCAGCAATTACCATGTGATACAGTGGAATACCAACTTACAGATATAAGCCAATGGTCCCTTAGTATGAGTGTAATTATGCTTTACACAGAACATGAGATGCAGATGTCAGTGTTCTCTTTGAAAAGTAGGAAAGGAAAACAAACATGTTTTGTAAAGTGTATTTCAAAAACTTGTATAGAAAGGGGGAACAAGGGACTTCCCATTACTAGGCCAGAGTTCTGTTTGTAACAAGGACACGAAGGATATCTATTCAATACAAGTTAGGCCTGTATATTCTTCAATTATGTGATATATGTCCTCATTTGTCTCGATATGCTAGGGAATAGTGATGCCATGATTTCATTTGGAACAACTCTGTTTTTAATCTGTTTTCACCACAGGTATTCATGTAAAAAGCTATTTCAGAAACTAGATATATTAACTTTACCTTGTGTTTATATATTCTCCATCTTAAAATTGTATGCAAATAATCGACATAACTTTATTACAAACATGGAAGTACATAACTTTAACACTGGGCAAAAGGGAAATATCCATCGTCAAATTTAATACTATCTTGATTCCAAATAGGTGTTTACTATGAAACAATTAAGATATCTCAGTAATCTGAAGAAACAAATTAACAATTTCAAAGTTTTTAAAGCCTCCATAAAAGAGTACCTCTGTGATAAAGCTTTTTACTCTCTAGAAGAATATTTATACCACAATTTAGCCTCCTGACAATTAAGTTCTAGTATACTACATATCCTATAATGTTAGTGTATGAGTCAAATAAGAAATACCTTTAATACATTTAATGTATATATATATATTTCATATTTTTACCTTAATACTGAATTTTGACCATCTTTTCATATAAGTAAAGATGTAATTTTTGAGCAGTGTCACAGGCTGTAAAGGCTAAGTGAACTGCATTTTATACTCAGTACCTAACCATGCTAACTTTCAAAGTAGTAGAAATTTGATATTCACTGTATATATTTAGCACTATAATCTGAAACACCGTGTACTTTATATATATGCAAAATTGTTTTATTGTACATATTTATTATTTTGTAAATGTATATCTTAAAATTCTGACACTCTTTGCATATAAGCAAAGGTTTTAGCATTGAAGGGAAGAAATTTTGTATTCAGTAGACGTGACAATTTTTAATGTAATGGAAATTTAATGCTTGCTGTTTACATTTTAGCATCATAACTTAAAATGCTGTAAACTTTGTGTGTGCAATAAAGAATAACTTTATTGTACATAATTGACAAGTTACACAAGCTAATTTACACTAGAGTGTAAAATTCTGACACTCCTTGCATCCAAGTAAGGATGCAATACCTTGTGCAGTGACACAGGCTGTAAAAGCCAAGTTATATTAAGTTCAATACTGTAGAAATATAAAACCTTTTGACATGTTCTATGTTGAAGGTCTTTTGGCCATCAAAGAACCTACAAAACGCATTTTAATGTAATCTATTTGAAGGAGTTATTTATGCTCAATGTCTTTGAAACCCGTTAACCACCAGATAAGCTGCAGAGTGTTGCTGTTAATTTTTATCGGTCTTATAACTGATTTATGTATTTTAGGTAATTTATAAATAGTAGCTATCTGTGATGACTGCTGTGCTTTAAAAATTACCTTGATGTTTTTAATTGCATTGTTTTTATGGGTCATGTATTTTCTCATTCAGTTTGATTTTACTTTTACAAATTCAGAGCTATATTGTGTTTTTCATTAATATAGTCTTGTCTATTAATTGCTATCAATTTGTTCTCTTTATCTGCTTTTGGTCATGTAATTTTAAAATTGTAAGTTTTTTTGTTCTTCACAAGTTGTCTCCTTTAAAATGTTCTTCCATTTGCTTTTAATGGTTGCTATAATAATAGGTAAATGGAGCAGGTGACTTGTTGAACTGAGCTTTAAATTCAAGAACATTAACAGCTTTCGAAAGGCAGATATACTTTATTTACACCTACTTGTGCTACACGCATTTCCTCAATATTTTCTGTTAAGAAACTTAAGGATGAGGAGTAATTTTGAGCAGGAACTGCTATTTACAGCACAGGAAAAAGTAAAGCAGAGATAAGGTTTGAACATTTGCTCGATAAAATTGCTGATCCTGTGAAGTCGTGCATTAGAAGTCACAATGGCATGCTCCTGTTTGAAGCAATTTCAGCATCCCAGGCTGCGACTTTCTTGACAGCGAATTTGTTAGCAAGCTATCCAATTCGAGTCGAGATGAACTCGCGCAGTGTTGTAAACACCTGTGCATTGGACGGAATGTCCAATGAGGAGATTCAAGAGAATCTGGAAGAACAAGGTGTGACAACTGTATATCGGGTTCAGCGGAGACAAGGAGGTGAATTTGTGTCTTCTTGTACCCTGTTTCTTACCTTTGATTGGGCAGACCTCCCTCTAAGGATTAAGGCAGGGTATGAAGTTCGGCCATGTATCCCCAACCCGCTGAGATGTTAAAAGTGCCAGCGCTTTGATCTCACAAGTTATTTCTGTAACGGTGAAGCCACCTGCATTTACTATGGAGAATTCTTACACGAGGGTGCATGTACATAAGTTCCAACAGCGTGAACTGCAGTGGTGAACATCCATCGAGCTCCCTAGGATGTCCACGTTTTTCAGAGGAAAGGGCAATCCAAGAGATCCGGGTTATAGAGGTTTCCTTCTCGGAAACTCCTGCGCATCCGCCAAACCTCTGTCCCGAAGTCCAGTACCTATAGCTCCGTTGTAGCTAAACCGGTATCCAGCTGGGAAATCAGACCAGCGATATTAACGGGGTCACAATTTCAGAAAAGATTCTCGTAGCCAGAACACTTCCAAAGCCCACGAAATCTACATTTGCAACAACACCTGCCAAGTCTGCTACTGACAAGATCCTTTCAGTAAAGTCAACATAAAGACCATCAACCTCAAGCAATAAGACTGGCAAGCCCGTAACTTATAATGCACCACAGATAAAGTTCAAGGCCGTCTATAACCGAACTCGCTTCCTGAAAAAAATGAAAACTCTGTACTCGAAACATCCAAGGAAAGGAAAGTCCACGAACATCTCGGAGATCCTCTTCTGAGGAATCTTCTGGCAAGGACTAGGATCGGCGATCTACATCTACGCAGATCTCCACTTCTCGAACCGAAGTTTTCTATTGGAAAGCTGTCCACTCATGAAGCATGAGGTTTCTGGCCGCACTGCCAGAACGACAGTGAAAAGGGGGCAGGAACCTTCCTCCGCTAATGGTGCTAGACCGTCACCGGAAAAGAAATTGATTCTACTACCGTCGTCCTCAAAGCAGTGGACTCTTTGGAATTGAGTACTTATCTCATTATGAACATCATGGCTATCCTTCAGTGGAACGTACCTGGGATTAGAACACATCGACCAGAGCTTGAACTTTCACTCAACAAGAATAATTTTTGGTTATATGTTTGCAAAAGATAGCTTTCAAATCAGGCAGTATACCCCAGTACGGTGTGATCTTACACCCGAAGAGGGTAATCCTGCACACGGTGGCATTGTGATGCTAATCAGAGATGATATCTTTGTGGAATCGGTATCCATACAGTCTGACATCCAGTCGGTGTCGTGACCATCCCTCCGATTTACCATTTGTAACATTTATTTGCATCCATGCCATGACCTCTCGCTCACGGATTTGGAAGATCCAGTTTCCCTGTTACCATCGCCTTTTCTGTTGGTGGGAGACGTTACTGCCCATCACCCTCTTTGGGGCTTGTGTGAGAGATAAATTAATTTCCGATTTTGTGGACAACTGTAACAGCTCTTCTGAACACAGGAAAGCATACATTTCCCTCAGACTCCTTCAAAACTTTTTCACACCTTGATATTGCCGGTTGTTTACAACACTTTCCACGCAATGGCATGTCATCTCTGGATTACACTGTAATGACCGCCTTCCATATCTTATTAGTCTCTTAACACAAGATACATGTTCCATGGCGCTTGGATCAAGCCCACGGGCACCTTTACACCCAGTTGGCTGTGTTGAATCACAATGAGCACGACTGTGGATGTTTTGGACGATCATCTCACAGAGACAAGTTGCTGTTGATCAATTTATTCCTCGGACTGCCCAGCCCCGTCGATTTCCGGCCCTTGGTGAACCGATGAATGTCGAAAGGTCATTCGTGCTTGTAGGCGTGCTCTTGGGGTTTTCCAGCGTCGCCTAACACTGGATAACACCCAGTGCAGTTTTCGAAGACACCGCTCAACAATGGATCACCGATAATGAACGGATTGATGAATTGGCAAACCGTTGCGATATTTTTTGACCTTGAGAAGGCTTATGATACGTGTTGGCGAGCAGGGATACTATGTTTTCCCTACACGCCTGGAAAATACGTGGACGCTTACCACTGTTCATTCAGAAGTTGATAAGCTGGTAAATCATTCATTACAGAAATAAGGACCCTATTACGGAGCCTTGAGGAACTGCACAAGCTATATGTTTTGTTTCTGAATCAGATTGTTCAAATGTATGAGTATAATTATTTTTTTTGAAGGTCCGCGTTTTCCGAGTAAGGGTCGGCTTGGTTTTTTCGAACCTTTTTTTTCAGGAGAACGGAGTACCTCAGGGATCGGTACAAGAGTTACACGGTTTGCTATAGCAATTCTATCTCGAAATGTGTCCTCCAGGGGTATGGTTATGATTATTCGTAAACGACCTTGCCGTGTATTGTGTTTTTGTCATGCGGCTTTTTTGGAACGCCGTATGCAGCAATGCTTAGATAATCTCAAAGAATGGAGTTCTAAAACTGCTTCTGTTTCTCAACTGAGAAGTCAATGTGCGTGAACTTCTGGCGCCGTAGGAGACGATTACCACTTTCGGTCCAGTTTATTACCATTCGCAGATTTCGCAAGATTCCTGGGGGTTGACGTTTGATAGGAAACTTAGCTGGTCATCGCATATAGCACAGCTGAAAGCACGATGTGACCGTTCCCTGAATATCTTGCGGGTATTAAATGGCAAATCTTGGGGAGCGGGTCGGACTGTTTTGCAGGGATTGTATCGCGCACTGATCCGGTCAAAAACAGACTATGTGCTTATCATTTATTCAGCACGACCATCTATGCTGAAGAGATTATACGCAGTCTATAGCTGGGGCATTCGAATGCCTATTGTGTCTTTAACCATTAGTCCATTTATGAGTCTTTACACCGAATCTGCAGAACTCGTCTAAGTTATCGGCGCGATGTCCTAAAGGGGAATTATACCTATACACTTAAATGTATAGCACAACATACAACGCTCGCTTCTCTTTTTGGAGGGGGACGGGACACTGCGCTGGACGAAAATTGTAGCAATAGCTCCATTAGCACCAGTTTTTTAGAACTTCTAATCGACAGTGACCGAATTTTGATCTATGCGGATGGATCTAAATGCACCAATGGTGTTGGATGTGCGTATGTTCATGGAGCTAAACACTATACATTCGGTTTAGATAATAGCACATCCATTTATAGTGCAAAGCTGTATGCCATATTTCCAGTCATTTTTGTATGTGCGGCGTCAAAAATTGGCAGACTCGCTCATTTTGAGTGATTCTCTTAGTGCATTTCAGAGCTTTCGTGAGGTGTACAACTACCACCCCATTGTTCAGCGAATCCAGGATGGCCTTCACGTTTATACGCTTCTGGCGTTAATACGGAGTGTGCTTGGATACCTGGTCACATTGGCTTGCCGAGGAATGAACTTGCGGATTTGGCAGCTAAGGTGGCAACCACTGAACCGATACCTCGATAACGTCGGAAGAATTTAAGCTTGTGCGGAGAGCGGTGTGTCGTGAGGAGTGTTTAGCTCTCCGCGGAAATAAGCTTAGAGTAGTGACGTACATTCCGATAAATTGGGTAATTTTCTCTCTTGTATCTCGTCGTGAGATGATTTTGGCTCGGTTGCGTATTGGTCACTGCAATTTTTCGCACAGTTATCTTTTAAAGGGTGAGCCTGCTCCTACTTGTCCGCTTTATAGCAAAGGTCTGTCGATCCGTCACGTGTTGCTAGAGTGTATTGCTTTAGCACATCTCCGGAGACACTGCAACTGCCAGCCATTCTTGCGGAGGTCTCAGCGGTTGATAGGAGTTTTAATTTTGTGTCAAAGGTAAATTTTCAATTTTAGCCATCTTAATAGCAGGGGTTTCATACTTCTCGGTATAGTTTTATATATTTATGTTTATTTAGGTCTTGTGCTCTGATTTTTATCTCTGGCTTTTACTATGATTTTTATATTCATGTTTATATCTGGTCTTTATCTCTTGCCTTTCCACGATCCGTTTTACAAGGGCGCTAATGACCTAGCAGTTGAGCGCCCTTAAACACAAATAGAAAATCTTTATTAAAGAAAACACAAAATTATGCACTTAGACAAAACATAGCTATAAAACACAAAATAATTTCGGCATAGACCTACCATATCCAAGGTTATCCAAAATAAACAGTAACCATGAATATCTTGAGTTAAGGATGCTTAATTAGCTTCCGGATCATATTATCGTACTCCCAACTAATAAATTCAAAGCATTTTATGATAAATGACTAAAAAATAAAGCATTTTATTCAATTGAAGAGTTCTGTGAATGTAACAGTTTTCATACAGATGAGCAGGCACCTAATACAGGTTAGTAGAATGTAAATTAGTTTACTATTGTATAGTTATTGTAACAAGTATATTGTCAATATGTTAAGATCTTGACATTGTAGTGAAAAACGTTTGTACCAATTGATGAGATGAGCCGTTGTTAAAAACTATCTTAGTCATAAAACTATTTCATTCAAAATAGTAAAATGAATAATAATAAATACCTAGTTATTTGCTGCTGATCACATACTGTTTACTGACTCCCAAAATGGTAAGAAAATTTAACAAAAATAAATAAAGTTCTAGATACCTTCAATATGAAAATCTCGACTAGTAAACCTAAAGTAATGGTCATGGAAGGTAAACACAACAGAAGAGCTAAAATTGTGGTAAAAGACCAGATAATACAATAGGTTAATAATTTTAAATGTTTGGGAGTTAGCATAAATTTATAATTTTAATGAAGACCTGGATAAGTAATAAACTATAATTCAATAAATGGATGTATTAATAGATACTTGGGAAAACAATTAGGAAGGACGTTGAACTCAGACTGCATAATATTGTGTCCAAACCAACATTATTTGGTAGTGAATCTTGGGTTATGAGGAAGAAACGCAAAAATGAGGTTGATGAAGTTACTAGGGATATCTGTAAGAGATAGAATGAAAAGTGAAGATTCAGAAAGGAGCTAACATACAGCATAGTATAGTGTAAGAGATATTTCAATATCAAAAGAACTGGAAAGAGCATGCTAATCGAATGCCCTCTGACAAACTATCGAAGTAAACTTTTATTTATAACCAAAAGGAAATGAGATATAGAACAGCTGAGGACCAGATGGAAAGATCAAATTACATTGGTGCGGAACGGGATTAAATTCCCAATTGAAACATAACAATAATAATCAATGGTATATTCCTCGTATACTTGACATTACGCATTGTCACATAAAATTTACATTATATCATTACACACAAAAAGATAAACAGATAAAGTTACTGTCCGTAACAAAATTAATACATTTAGCCTATTTTATTATACGTATGTACAACAAAGCAAAGATCTCCTTAAGCACAAAGTTATCTTCATAAGAAGCCTACGTGATCATGTAGCTTTAAATTTCTTAAGTTTTCTACTATTATATATTGAAGTACATAAATCATTATTTCCTTTTACAAGGTTATTTATTACAATTCTACAAGCACGAAAACAAATATTGATCATTTTACCCGAAATACTGGATGAACACAAGTATGTTTCTTCCACATCTACAGCCATTAAAAGATGGCAGTCATTTAAATAACGCTGCAGCATACTCGAAAACAGCTCATTTAGAATTCCTAGTTGATTCTTGCAAGCTAAAAATATTATACAAAATCTTCAGAAATAACTTGTAACGCAAACCAAGCAAAACATACACGCGAAAAGGAAATGTCTGTCGGAAACTTCAGTTTGCTTCTGTCAAGTGCTTAAGCAGCTGGCAACTCTGCATCCAATGTTTTATCATGCTGCATCCACGAAACACGATTTTCAAATTTCTGCTGGCTTAATTCACACCTTACTGTGTAACCTGCTACGTAACTCAAAACTGGAAATAGTTCCTCTGGTACATAGGCAACAAAAAATCATGTCTCAAAACGGGAGTAAAAAGGGTTATATCCATACGAACTTTTACATCATCACAAGGCAACAAAGTGTTAAGAGAAATATTTCCAGATTTGGTAGCTAACGAACAACACGTCGTCCTCCGTGGACTAGTGCTGCCGTGTTAGCCTCTAGTTCCCAAGGTCGCGGGTTCAAACCCGGTGGAGGGCGATGGATTTTTTCGGGCGTAAAAATCCTTGGCATGGCTTCCTTCGGAAGGGAAGTAAAGACAGTGGTTCCGTGTCGTAGATTTACGGCACGTAAAAGAACCTCAAGCCTGATAGGTTTCTGGGCAAAATTCCCGGTCTTTCACGCCCAATATAGAATGGGACGCTAAGGACCACAGTAGTTAAACAGCGTCCATAAATAAAAAAATACAGAACAACACATTTAAATCTCAGTTTTCTCTAACTCTCAGTCAGTTACAAATAGCTCATGTGGTAGTTTCCTCCACACAACTGTCTATAATATCCAAATTTGCCATCAAGCACATCACTTAGGAATTTACTGAGTAGTAAATAATCTACCTTTTACAACGAAAATATATAAGGTATCATTGGAATGAATGCATCCACACGTGCCTGAAACGTTTCAGAAGAAACAGACTCCAAACTGCCTACTCTACTCCTCCATGCTTTTAGTCAGACAGTCTGTGTATAAAACTGAATATGTGGACCCTGCTGTCTCGGACTGGTTCCCTGTACTCATCATTGAATCGCTGACCTTTAAATGCATTTTTCACATTCACTATCTTCCACCATGTACAGATTGTTTTTTAAAAAAATGTGTAAGTGCCTTCAGATCCAGAAAATTATTCATTACCTTTTGACACAGACTGTAATGCAGCATATTGTTTTCATTGAAAATACTAGGCACAAGGCTTGCATTTTGTTGTTCTACTGAATAAGGGTACAGAGCTTTTTAAGACAGATTCTGACCATATTTCACAAGTCTTTTTCTTTCTCAATTCTGTATAAAGTTTCAAAGTGCTTGAACTTAGCTTGGCAATAAGACTAATTTTCTTCGACATCTGGGTATTTTCAGCATAGACTAACTTCTGCTACAAATACACAAGACAGTTTCCCACTACTACTGCTGAAGGAGGAACTGATACATACTTACCTATTATAGAACTCGAAAATAAAAACCATTTCCTATGTAAACAGTGTTACATTTCTAGAAGTATGGATAAATGAAAATTTAGAATGAAATACACATGTTGAGAAGCTATGCGCGAAGTTGAGCCAGTTACGATTTGCCTTCAAAGTAATAAGGGAAATGGTAAGTCAAAAGACACTGATAAATCTGTACTATGCATATTATCACAGTTGCCTTGGGTATGGAATCGTGTTTTGGGGGAAAAAGACAGGAACCATACTTAATTGCAGAAAAGAGCACTAAGAATTATTACATTTAAAAAGAAAACCAATCCTGTAAAATATTATTTAAATTTTTAAAAGATATTACCTTTCTCTGGCATCTACTCATTAGAGGCCTTAATGTACACCAGAAAAAAGTTCTCAATGTTTTAGATAAAGTAAACATCATCATAATACAAAAAGCAATCATCAGTTGAGCAGTTTAAGTCACAATGCCTCACTATATGAATATAGCGCTTTGTACAACTTTACTAAATTATACAATAAATTATCACAATCAACAATAGGAATTAGTTTTAAAAGTTTTAAAATTGGTACAGAATCACTACTGATGAGAAGCTGTTTCCATAGTGTCGATACATATATAGAAGCATCCACATCATGCTCATGACATATAATTAAACATTAGTGTGTTACACACTCAATATCATGATCTGGACAGTCAGTATTTTAAATGTTTCATGATACTAAAAATTGTAAATTTAGTATCTGTAATTTTAATTTAATAATTGTGACGATTCAGCATCATGTATATGATTTTAGGGATGAATAAATGATTTGACTTGAACTTGGTGTAAAGTATTCAAAGGCCTTCTTATTTTCAGAGTTATCAGATATTACAGCAACTGTTTTGAAACCTAGTTTTTCTGTTTCTTGAATGACTTTCACAAGCAGATTATAGAGCTCTTCTGCTAGCATACTCACCGGAACATAGTGACTACATCTTTGTGTTTTGAAGTGATTCCAGTCAATATGCATACTTGTGCTCTTTTTACTACATTCAAAGGATTGTTATGGCTAAGCCAAAAACTGTACCGCCTTTAAAATTAAGCTGACGAGTTATATAAATCTTATCTGCATGCACACTAACAAAATATTCGTGATATTTCAAAAAGTTTAACTTACTTTTCACGTAACTAATCTTGCCTTCAATGTTTCATTATGTGAGAGAAATCTAGCCATCAATTTTCTGATGTTTCTAAGGTGAGGTAGACACAATATATTACCATTATGCAAAAGATATGTATGCCAATAGGGAATGTAAAAAACAAAACAAAAAAGGAAGAAGAAGAAGGAAGGAAGAAAGCAAGTATAAATGTATGACTATAACAACGTTTACTATTGGCAGCGGTTTTCCACAAATAAAATTGTTCTTTAATGACCTCAAGAGTTTCTGTGTTGCTGTTACTGACATTAATTACACCTGAAAATGTCTTCATTAAGTCATTGCTCATTGTAGAATTAATCAGTTCACTACTTTTACACTTGTCAAGGTTCATCAGATCTTCCAGTGCATCCGTTGACTGTAGCAAATGTAACTTCACGTTTAACGCATTGTTCATAACATTCAGTCTATACACAAGGTCAGATTGAATAATTATTGAGGCTGTAATTCAAGGCCTGGATAACCATTTATAGCAATAGGAATCTAATACATCACTTCTGCGATAAATTGTAAGGTCCACCCACTTTCAGCCAAATGCTTGTGGTAATAGGATATCACATAATCGAGTCAAACAATTTGTTTTACCTTGAGTTCTGATGAAAAATTACACTTTCTCCAATGCCTTGTTAAACTGCACCCTCATCATGTGCAAGCCTTCTACATCCCCTTTTTTCATTGGTTAGATATTTGGAGAAATGCATGGCACAGCTCCATCCTTCAGTTTGGGGAAACTCTTTCAGCTCACCCTTTAAAATGTATTGTCACTCCTTATAATCAGGGTTATTCTTTAACGTTTTGTTAAGGTTTAACAAAATGTTAAAGCAGCTAATCAATTGATCGGAATTCTGTAACTTCGTAACAAAAAAATTCTGTTAGGAATAAAGACTTGTTTGTTAAACTAACAAACCTGAAACACTCAAGCTAACGCGTTTATTACACAACCGTTTCGCATAGACGACGTTTCAATGCTGCTGTAAGAGAAAAAAACACAATAGAAGCTTGTCATTTTATTTACTAAATGTTTTTTTGTATTAGTTTTAGCTTAAAATATAAATTTTATGCATTGTGCTTGAATAAGCAATGTTTCGTGTGATAGCATTGGTAAATAATCTCCCAACTTAAGTTTTAAGAGACGAATTTTAATAGGAAAATAAATGTTGTGTGATCTGCATTGTAATAAAAGCAATTATTGATTTAAAAATGTTTGGTTCAAATAATGACAAATCTTGTGTTTGTTTGCATGGTTCACGAATTCATTTGCCTCATTTTTATGTTAAAGTTAGGAACTGAGCACTTTAGAGAACTGTGGTATAATACAGCGACATGTTTTCATTCCCAGAATTATTTTATGATAATTTACAATCTGCCAAAAGAATTAACTAGCAGAAAGAGATTTACCAATTTCTGGTAACCATACAAATTGAATTTATACTGAGGCTGCTGGAAGAGCAAGAACATAACAGTCAATTCCGTTATAAAATGATAATTTATACATAGTAAACTTGTGTATGAAAAATAATCAAAAATAAAATACTTATAGCATATCTATTTATGCCTAGTGGTACACATTAAAATTTCAGGAAAATCTGCATACCACTGGTATTTTTATAGCGTACAATTAAAAGTCAAGAGATCATAAAGAAAGTTAAGCAATTATTGCGGATTTATATAAATTAGTGAAATTTGCATCAAAAGAGTATGAAACTGGGTTGCTAATACCTTTGTCTGTCATTCCTAACTTAAAATTAAATTCACAGGGCCACTGCCACAGCTGTTCAACAGCTTGGTACGTTTTCCCCATAAAAATCTAATTATTTGGGGTCACAAGAAAATGCAAGTCATGCTATTCCAAGCAGTGGGTGCGAGTTTTAAAAATCTATATAGATTTTATATTTTTCGTTTCACGTTTTCATAGCGCGCTTTGTGCTATTTTCTTGTTAATGTAAGTAAAAAAAAGTACTTGCAGTCGCTATTACGGCGCTGATGGCAGTGTGGAAACAAAACGCTGTCGCAAAGCGCACGAATTTTCGTTTAGTTACACCAATGAGCTAACAAATCGCGAGAAAACAAATACCGTGATAACAAGCAAGTCACAGAAGGCTAAATAGCGGTACATTAGTTAAGAGCGGTTCTTTAGGCTTAACAGATAATTGTAGTGCTCTTCTTAATAACGAAGTTTCAGAATATCCTTGAATGTCAGACTTTGCAAAATGTTTAATACACACAATATGATTCTTTAATCCTGTGAAGTAAGTAGGTATCTTCCTTGACCATATTGCTCTTAAAGTATCATCCTTAGGAAATGAAAGAGTTGGGATAACCTCGGTTTATGTTTTGTAATTCGATCTGCAGCCCTTCACACTACAGCAGCGAGACATGCTGCTTAAAGATTATGGCACACTGAAACTCGAAACAGTGGTCTATAAAGAGCAACACCTTGTATTTCTGACATAAATAACTAGAAAATATATATAAAGAACAAATAGGTGAAAACGTACCTCACTACCTGTTCTCCAAGCATTGAAACCAATTTGCTCTTATGAAATTGGCACGTCTACTCCAAACTATTTCATTATAGAACTGCATTGCAGCAATACAGACACTTACATGTTTCACACTCATTACATACACCAATAATTAGTATTGCAGTATGTCAAAAAATACATAGCTTGCAAGCAATATCGGCAATGAGTTTACTCTGCACAATGGCAGGCGCTTTGCTTCTCTAGCATTAAGTTGAACTCGTGACTTTCTCGCAGCAGACATTTCTCGTCGTCTCGGTCTTGGGTTAGGCGATTCTCCAACTTGCGCTGGTAGTGGGCCTAGCAGAGAGTGTAAAAATATGGAACTTGCAAGCGGTATTGATAATGAATTTACTCTGCACGCCTGCAAGCGCCTGGCTTCGCTAGCACTAAGTTGAAGACGTGACTTTGTCGTATGATGTCTTATACTTCTCGTCGTCACGGGTTTGTGTGAGGGTTTCTCCAATTTGCGCTGTTGTGGCCTAAGCAGAGAGTATAATTACCTTAACCTCACATCGTAGTAATGAACCGTGGCGGCAAGTTGAGACTATCCGGCGTCAAGTGTCTGCACTTGAAGTTCAGCGCTCAAAATGAAAGTTCAGTTGAGGAGTACGGGAACTACAATCCAGCAGTTGAAGTTCCATTTCAGTTGATCTCCCCTGTTGCAACTTGCAGTTCAAAATCGAGAGTAAACACAACAGATAGGGACGGAGATACACGTGAAAAGTGTATGGCGGGGATTTCGGGAAGAGTGGTTGTGGGTTTAAGAGGTCATGATAGTAAAGAAGCACCAAAAATTGCGAATTTTTTTACGTGTTTGGTACATCATTTCGCAGGAAACGAATTGTCAACTACAATTAGCTGTGTATTGCAGAATGACATGCTAGTTTTGTACCCATCAACTGGACACATCAATAACCGCAAGATACAAATTCCAAGTAATTGTGAAAATACAGTCCTTGAATGCGTGCAGCTTCAGGTATTTATGTACAATTTGTCTGTTCATGTAATACGCTGTAACCCAACATTTGCAGGTTTGGTTAAAGAAGAATAAATTACAGTTTAAAGCGATGCATTAGTGACGATTTTGGCTTTTGGTTATCTAAGATCGATTATCAGCCGTGTTTTAAAAAACAAGGAAATGCTACAGATTGTACACTTAAACCTTTAACATGTCCTATATCCCAGGGGGAAAAAAATTGCGACATAAGTTAATTTGCATAAAGTATGACACAAGTCACATATAAGTTTGCAAATATTGCATAATACGTGCGGCTAATATTATCTTATAGTGTGCCCGTAGAAAATGCTTATAAAATCAAAAGGAAAGCGAATAAATTACCTTAAGAGTGAGCTTAGAACACGATGTGGTCTCGTCTATAGCTGGTGCCCACCTACCCGCCCGTTTAAGGTGTATTTATGATTACCTAAGGCCCATGTTGAAGCTCCAGTTTCAGGTTCAATGATTTTAGCTGGGGTTTAACAATGTTTATATCAGGGTTAGGAGCAAATTTTGAATATGATTTAAAAAAGATTGTTGCTTTATCAACTTTGAGTCAATTAGGATTAATAATAAGAATTTTATCATTAGGTTTTTCAGATTTGGCTTTTTCAGGAAGTAAACAAACATAGCCATTTTGCAAAAAATTACATGCAAATTGGGTACTGCCAACGTAAATAAAAATGTGAAATCGGCTAAAAATGCGATGCGCCGTTGTTACCGCTATTTGTTGTTGTTCTGCGATTTTGTTGAAACGCAACGCGTGCAAATTAACAGTGCGTATTTAATATAAAGTAAAATGGTTTGCACGGGATGTGAGAATACTGTCTTTAGCATTCTAACCCAACACGTGCTATGCTTATATAAAAAAAAACTAACCTAAACCTAACTTTTCGTGAATTGAGAAACGTAAGCTTATATAAAAAAACTAACCTAAATCTAACCTTTCGTGAATTCAGAAACGTAAGCTTATATAAAAAAAAAAACTAACCTAAACATAACCTTCCGTGAATCCATAAATGTAAGCTTATATAAAAAAAACTAACCTAAACCTAACCTTTCATGAATTCAGAAACGTAAGCTTATATAAAAAAAAACCAACCTTTAGTGAATTCAAACGTAAGCTTATATAAAAAAAAACCTAACCTAAACCTAATCTTCCGTGAATCCATAAACCTAACCTCCCGTGAATTAGAAACGTAAGCTTAGGAAGGCACACTCGCTTCGCTCGCGTGCTTTGATGTAACCAATGGTAACAAATTAAAACAAGGATATATATATAAAGGTAATTCAGAAACCTATGCTTATATAAAAAAAAAACTAACCTAAACCTAACCTTAACCTTTCGTGAATTCAGAAACATAAGCTTATATAAAAAAACTAACCTAAACCTAACCTTCCGTGAATCCATAAATGTAAGCTTATATAAAAAAAACTAACCTAAACCTAACTTTTCATGAATTCAGAAACGTAAGCTTATATAAAAAAACCAACCTTTAGTGAATTCAAACGTAAGCTTATATAAAAAAAACCTAACCTAAACCTAACCTTCCGTGAATCCATAAACGTAAGCTTATAATAAAAAAACTAAACCTAACCTCCCGTGAATTAGAAACGTAAGCTTAGGAACGCACGCTCGCTTCGCTCGCGTGCTTTGATGTAACCAATGGTAACAAATTAAAACAAGGATATATATATAAAGGTAATTCAGAAACCTATGCTTATATAAAAAAAACTAACCTAAACCTAACCTTAACCTTTCGTGAATTCAGAAACATAAGCTTATACAAAAAACTAACCTAACCTTTCGTGAATTCAGAAACGTAAGCTTATATAAAAAAACTAACCTAAACCTAACCTTTCGTGAATTCAGAAACATAAGCTTATATAAAAAAACTAACCTAAACCTAACCTTCCGTGAATCCATTAACATAAGCTGATATAAAAAAAACTAAACCTAACCTTACCTAATCTCCCGTGAATCAGAAACGTAAGTTTAGGAACGCACGCTCGCTTCGCTCGCGTGCTTTGATGTGAACAGTGGTAAAAAATTAAAACAAGGATATATATAAAGGTAATTCAGAAGCCTATGGTTATATAAAAAAACTAACCTAAACCTAACCTTTCGTCAATTCAGAAACGTAAGCTTATATAAAAAAAACTAACCTAAACCTAACCTTTCCTGAATTCAGAAACGTAAGTTTATATAAAAAAAACTAAACCTAACCTAACCTCCCGTGAATCAGAAACGTAAGTTTAGGAACGCACGCTCGCTACGCTCGCGTGCTTTGATGTAAACAGTGGTAACAAATTAAAACAAGGATATATATAAAAGTAATTCAGTAACCTATGGTTATATAAAAAAACTAACCTAAACCTAACCTTTCGTGAATTCAGAAACGTAAGCTTATATAAAAAAACTAACCTAAACCTAACCTTTCGTGAATTCAGAAACGTAAGCTTATATAAAAAAATAACCTAAACCTAACCTTTCCTGAATTCAGAAACGTAAGCTTATATAAAAAAACTAACCTAAACCTAACCTTTCGTGAATTCAGAAACGTAAGCTTATATAAAAAAAACTAACCTAAACCTAACCTTTCGTGAATTCCGAAACGTAAGCTTATATAAAAAAGCTAACCTAAACCTAACCTTTCGTGAATTCAGAAACGTAAGCTTATATAAAAAAACTAACCTAAACCTAACCTTTCGAAAGCTTACATAAATAAAATATCTAACGTAAGCGTAACCTTCCGTTAATTCATAAAGCACAGGTTGTCTAAGATCCCTAGACTACACTCTGTGGTCGTTTCCGCATTCGCGGCATTAATTTTCGTTTTGGCGGCATTAATTTGTTATATGTTGGCAGCATAAACATATGACATACGTGACATGTGTTGAGCTAGTGCATGGCATAGTGTGACATCTGTTGGACAATATAACACATCGTATTCATCGCCGTGGGGCACACTGTAAGATGATATTGTCCATACGTGCAATCTTAATGCTTTGTAGTGGACACTTTATCTGTCATTTACAATCTAGGTGTGTAAGAAAGTGTTTTCCCAATCATATAGCCTATGACAATCTTTTTTTCTTATTTTGTTCATAAGTTAAGTCATTGGGTCAAGTGAATAGAAACTAACAATTGCTTATTTTTACCTGTTTTCAAGCAAGTACTACATGTTGGTATGAATAAAAGCAGTCAAGTACTAAATGGGCCTAGCACTCACTAGACTTTTTGGGATTCCTAGCACATTCTTAATGCCAAAGTTAACAAAACATGCAATAAATCCTAGTAAAGGCTTGAGATGTTTTTAAACAGATAGGAACCATATAAAGATATAATTAGCTTCAGCTATAATATGTTTATGAATGTTTGTAAGCAGAAATCGTAGAGGGGAAGGAAACTGGGTAATTTTGTGCCACGCGCAGCACTTAGCGCGTATAAGTGCTAGTATCACAACTGTGTTTTTGCTGGATACCAGCTGCTACCAACGTAATATGTAACAACATCGCTAGTCGTTAAACAAGCAAGGAATACACAGGTGATGTTGAAATGTGCATATGATGTATTTGATGTTTTGTACATGCGTAAAATAAGTAATGCATGTTTTCTATAAGGGTAAATAAAATGTAAAGTATGCATAAACATGGGTGTAATGCACAAAAATATGTATGGATTGTGTGTGAAAACACGCAATAACATGTAAAACAAAATTCATGTAGAGGCGGACAGAAGTATTCAAATCTATGGATATGCAGCTGTAAATGTTGAATTAATCGACATGTAGGTGGAATTATTTATTATTTTGTGATTCCACTGATGCATTATTGTGTGTTTCATATACAATACACAAATAATAACAATATGTGTGATTTCCCTTAAAAACGTTACGTTACCTTATGACGCAAGTATTCAAGCATGCTCTATGTTACAGCAACAAAACACAGTAAACGAGGGAATGTTGACGTTTATACCTTTAGAACTCCTTATTGGCGTCTGCTGTCATACAGTACATAGGCAACTTCAGCTACAAGTGGCCACAGTCCAAATGGGGAGGAAAGGAAAGGAGATGAGAGAAAAATCATCTTGCATATGCAAGAAACAAATAAGACATGTAAAGAAATTGGAGAAGCTGTAGACAGAAATGTGGTGTGTCATCCTATGACAATATCATTGTCAATATGCCTAGGAAAGGTGCTCTGCCAAAATTACTTCTAGAGATCAAAGACAGGTGGTGAAAATGGCAAAGCAAAATCTCAATAGAAATTAGAGCACATCTAGAAGAACATCTTGGGAAGGTGGTTCATGAAAGAACAGTTCTGAATAGTACTGGGTGCAATTCCGGAACACCAAGAAGAAAACTTTATGTAAGTAAAGTAAACAAGAAAAAGCGCTTAGTATTTGCAAATGAGTATGTAACGAAGAACAATGAGTTCTGGGATTGTGTGTTGCAGATGAAAGCAAATTCAATGTATACCAAAGTGATGGCCGATCAAAGGTGTGGAGACAAGCTACGGTCAAACATGGGGGGGGGGGCAGCAATAGTGGTATGGGGATGTATGGCGTCAAGCGGTGTGGGTGAACTAGCTTTTATTGATGGCAACATGAACAGGTGTGATTATAAGAACATACTGCAAGAACATCTGAAGAGAAGCGCTCAAAAACTAAATCTTGGAAATAATTTTTATTTCCAGCAAGAAAATGATTCTTAGCACACTTCAGAAGTTGCTAGGTTATGGATCATCTACACAGTGAGCCAAAAGACTCTGAACCGCCTGCGCATTGTTTTTCCTGTCCGCATCCTCGGCACTCGTTGCCGTCAGCTGCTATCACAGAAAGGTGCAGATGAAACCATATAACATTTTTAAAACTACTTTTAAAGGCTTTACTTCCCAACTTTACGAAAGGAGATGCTGAAACTGGCCACCATTGTTGTTCATACATTTTTGGAACCTCTTTAGGAAACTATCCATCACTTGCCGTAGTTCACGCTGAGAAATTTCCTGGCAGATATTTTGTTGTTTGTCTTGTACACTTTGTTCTAAGTTACCCCGGAATGGTATTTTGTGAACAATATTACGGCTGCACGGTGTTTTTCCACTGAGCGTGTGGAAATATGATAAAAACATGATAACACACTGCTACCATAAACAAAGTGACGCTGTTGTGGTTTTACTGTGCAGTGTGAAGTGCAGTTTTGAGTTGACGGTGATGTGATGTAGTTCAGTTATTACGAGTTATTTATTTTTTTTTGTACTGTACTTAGTCACAAAGATGACTCAGTATATGCTTTCTACTGCACAGGTGTATTTATTTATGATTCGTATGTATTAACTTGGTCAGCTCGCCAAGTGAAAGTACGATTTGCAGAAGATTTCCAGGTGTAAAAGTTCCAAGCCGTACAACAATCCATGAACTCTACAGTAAATTTCAGGCCACAGGAAGTGTTCAGGCTAAGAAATCTAAAAGTCGACATCGGTCATCGTTTAAAAAATTCCCCCCAAAAATTCCATGATGGATAGTTTCCTAAAGAGGTTCCAAAAAGGTATGGAAGACAGTGGCCAGTTTCAGCATTTCATTTCATAAAGTTGGTAAGAAAATGTTGTATGGTTTCATCTGCACCTTTCTATGATAGCGGGAGACGGCAATGAGCGCCGAGGATGCGGACGGGAAAAACACCACACAGGCGGTTCGGAGTCTTTTGGCTCACCCTGTACAACACACCCATACACTTAAAACAGCACCTCAATCACCCGACTTGAGAACATGTAGCAAGAATTGGAAGATAGGAACCGGAAACACCATATCACAAGCAAAACAACACTGAAAGACATTATTTTGCAGGAATGAGTAAAATTGATTTAGACTTAACTTAACAAGCACATACTTTCAATGCCAATGTGTTTGGCAGCAGTTATTGATAGGAAAGGCATGATAACTAAGTACTAGAGTGCTGTGTTTTATTTATTTGAATACTTATGTCCAACTGTTGGGAGAACATTTTTCAGTTTTCATTATGAAAATGTATTTATGTTTAGTTTAAGTAATAGTAATGATAGTAATTTTATTATTAACCCAATTAATTGTACAAATTTACAATAATAATTTTACAAATTTATTCTTAACCCAGTTTCTAAAATAAAATATAAAGAAAACTAACCTGTAAACTACTGGTAACCAGCATTCCTCCTAATCTAAAAGTATAATTATCAATTAATTTAATCTCCAATACTAACTTTAACTCTACCTTGAGTTGCTTTCCTTGGACCCCAACAAACTCAAACCTTGAGGTTGTCGAGTTGTTGGGTCCTGCTTGCAACATATCAAATAGAAACTACTGTAATTTAATACTTATTTGCCTCTTCCTTGCTAATTTTCCTCATCCATTTTGCTCTTACTCTGCCCGAAAAATTTCCTACTTGTATTATATTTTTCTTAGATTTTACATATACTAACTTTTTAGCTTGAATTTCTATTGGTAAATTTAGCCATTCTCTCTTCCCTAGCCTCTTCGTTTCTTCACACTCTAAAGCTATATGCCACTCTTTAACTTTCCGGTGGCATAGTGGGTATTTCTTCAAATCAATCTCTTTTCTCAAACCTTTCAAATTCACCACCCCTGTCCTATCCCATGCAAATCCGGCTCTTGCTGTTTTATCACATACTGTTCCCTGCTCCATACTACCTTCATTTCTCTGTATAATCTCAGTGAGCTCTTAAAAGCTCTCCAAATCTCCCCAAAACCTATCTTCATCGAGGTTTCCTTTATCTTACCTAGCCAAGACTCTATGATTAAGTTCTTCCTGCACTATCAAACATTGATGTAAAAGAGTTCTCATCATCGAAATTTGTAATTCCAATCCAATATTGTAGCACTCTTTCCACAATTTTTCCTTTAATTCCCAGTCTCCCTAATTTGGCTGGAGCTACTCCGTTGGGTGATAATCTTGGTAAGCCCAATATTTGTTTACAAAAGCTCCTATGGATCATGTCTATATTTACCCACCCTTCTTCCAGGCCCCAAAGCTCTGCTCCATATAACATTTTTGCTTCTACTACAGTAGTATAAATTCTCTCTAACCATTTTAATTGCATTTCTGGTAATTTATCTATACTAGTTTTGATGGCTTTCATTACTATTTTTCCTTTAGGAATACTATTCTGTTTTGTTTTCTCCATCCACCATTGCTGCTTAATTGTATCCTTAAATAATCAAATTTTTGGACTACCTTAATTTCTCTTCCATGCCCATACCATTTCTCATCTTTCCGTAATTTATTACCCTTTTTAAATACCATAATGTTTGGTTTGCTTTATTTACATTAATTCTTACACTCCATTTTTTGCAAAATATATCTATCATTTCAATTGTTCTCATCAATCCCACATTACTTATAGATCCCGCAATTAAATCATCTGCAAATATCAAACCAGGTATTTCCTTATTATTGGCACATGTCTGTTCTCTACTTCAATTGATTCCAAAATATCGTCTCTGAACAGATTAAATAATACAGGACTCAATTTACAGCCTTGTCTTAGACCAATATTATTCTGTATGCTTCCAGTTATTTTATTATTAGCAATTTTAATACAAAACTGATTATCCATACGTATTCTTTGAAGTACTCTTATAAAGCCAGTACTCATGACTTTTTTGCTCAGTTTAAACCACAGTGCTTCTATTTATCGTGTCAAAGGCTTTTCAAAATCCACAAATAATATGTATAATCTCCCTCTCTTGTTTGTTAAATATTTCTTTACCATTGTATTTATAACAAAAATGTTATCTAGTGTACTCTTATTACATCTAAAACCTGCTTGAAGGATCGATAATTTTTTCTCATCTTCCGCCCACTTTTGAACCCTTTCTGCCAATCCCCCCCATATATCTTGCCTAAAACAGATAGTAGACTAATTCCCCTATAATTTGCTGGGTTATTTATCTCCCCCTTATTTTTAAATATTGGTACTACGATTGATAATCTCCAACTATTCGGTACCTTTCCTCCTTCAAGTACATTGTTTAAAAGTATAACTAACAATCCTAATCTAGTTTCGTTCACACTCCAAGCCTTCCAAAATGCCTCAGGAATTCTATCTATGCCACTCGCTTTATTTTAGTTTAAGTAAATACACGTGACATTTCAAATGAAATAGTTATGTTAAAAACATTGAAGAGATTTGTTTATTATATGTCCTCTTTCAGTAGCATAATGTTGATATTTGAATACTTCTGTCCGCCTTTGTAGATGAAGCCAAACATATATAATGTTTAAAGCACAGCATACGTAAACTCTGGTAAGAAAAATTGAAAATTTTAAATTTTTTTTTTCATTAACTTTTACGTATTCCACCACGTATGCCTTAGGTAGAAGTATTGTATTTCACTGGAAATACATGTTTTGAGGCCCCTAAATAAAAAGGCACTTCTACTTATTCTACCACGTACCTAAAAAGGAAGAGGAGGTAGTGCATTCCACGCAAAAATTTGATACAGAAATTTCACTGAAAATACAAGTTTTTTAGGTGCCCTGAATGAAAAGAAAAGTAGCTTTTACTTGTTCTACTATGGCCTAGTAGATGGAGGAGATGTTGTATTCCACACAAAAATGTAATATCAAGATTTCACGGAAATACATGTTTTGATGCCCATGAATAAAAAAGCACTTTTACTTATTCTACAGCACATCTAAAAAAGTAGAGGAGGTATTGTATACCACACAAGAATTCAGATACCGAGATTTCATCGGAAATACATGTTTTGAGGCACCCTGAACCAAAAGAATGCATTTTTACCTTTTCTACCACGTACCTGTATGTAGAGAAGGTATTTTTGCTTTTAAAAATGCATTTCTTGGATTGATAGGGCCTCAAAACATGTATTTTTGGTGAAATCTCGGTATCAAATTTTTTGTGTGGAATGAAATACCTCCTCTACCCACTAGTGTACGTGGTAGAATAAGGAAAAGTTCCTTTTCTTTTCATTCAGGGGCCTCAAAACATGTATTTCTGGTGAAATCTGTGTATAGAATTTTTGTGTGGAATGCAATACCTCCTCTACCCACTAGTGTACGTGGTAGAATAAGGAAAAGTTCCTTTTCTTTTCATTCAGGAGCCTCAAAACATGTATTTCTGGTGAAATCTCAGAATCAAATTTTTTCGTGTTTAATGAAATTCCTCTTCTGCCTACTAGGTACGTGGTAGAATAAGTAAAAGTTCATTTTCTTTTCATTCAGGGGCCTCAAAACATGTATTTCTGTTGAAATCTCAGTATAGAATCTTTGTATCAAATGTAATACCTTCTCTATCTACTAGGTATATGGTAGAATAAGGAAAAGTTCCTTTTATTTTCAGTCAGGGGTCTCAAAACATGTATTTCTGGTGAAATCTGTGTATAGAATTTTTGTGTGGAATGCAATACCTCCTCTACCCACTAGTGTACGTGGTAGAATAAGGAAAAGTTCCTTTTCTTTTCATTCAGGAGCCTCAAAACATGTATTTCTGGTGAAATCTCAGAATCAAATTTTTTCGTGTTTAATGAAATTCCTCTTCTGCCTACTAGGTACGTGGTAGAATAAGTAAAAGTTCATTTTCTTTTCATTCAGGGGCCTCAAAACATGTATTTCTGGTGAAATCTCAGTATAGAATCTTTGTATCAAATGTAATACCTTCTCTATCTACTAGGTATATGGTAGAATAAGGAAAAGTTCCTTTTATTTTCAGTCAGGGGTCTCAAAACATGTATTTCTGGTGAAATCTCAGTATAGAATCTTTGTATCAAATGTAATACCTTCTCTATCTACTAGGTATATGGTAGAATAAGGAAAAGTTCCTTTTATTTTCATTCAGGGGTCTCAAAACATGTATTTCTTGTGAAATCTCAGTATAGAATATTTGTATCAAATGTAATTACCTTCTCTATCTACTAGGTATATGGTAGAATAAGGAAAAGTTCCTTTTATTTTCATTCAGGGGTCTCAAAACATGTATTTCTGGTGAAATCTCAGTATAGAATCTTTGTATCAAATGTAATACCTTCTCTATCTACTAGGTATATGGTAGAATAAGGAAAAGTTCCTTTTATTTTCAGTCAGGGGTCTCAAAACATGTATTTCTGGTGAAATCTCAGTATAGAATCTTTGTATCAAATGTAATTACCTTCTCTATCTACTAGGTATATGGTAGAATAAGGAAAAGTTCCTTTTATTTTCATTCAGGGGTCTCAAAACATGTATTTCTGGTGAAATCTCAGTATAGAATATTTGTATCAAATGTAATTACCTTCTCTATCTACTAGGTATGTGTTAGAATAAGGAAAAGTTCCTTTTATTTTCATTCAGGGGTTCTCAAAACATGCATATCCAGTGAAATCTCGGTATCTAATTCTTGGGTGGAATGCAATACCTCCTCTCCGACTATGTATGTGGTAGAATAATGAATGAGAAAAAGAATAAGTAAAAATGAATTTTAAACAATCGACAATTCAAACTTTATATATTGCAGACTTTCCCAAAATTTCATGCATATTTATGGTGTAGTTTACGTACGCTTTATTTTAAACATTATTTATGTTTGGTTTCATCTACGTGTTTTGTTTTACGGCATCATTGCTTTTCATTTGTGTTTTCACACACAATCTGCGCATATTTATGTGCATTATACCCATGTTCATGCACATTTCAGTTTTTATTTCCCCTTGCAGAAAACATTAATTAGTTATATTATGCATGTCTTCATTGCATGCGATATCCATTGGTTATCCAAGTACTTCTCTTTTCAAAATGCACATTTCAACATAGTGTGTGTGTGTGTGCGTGCGTGCGTGTGCATGTGTGTGTGCGCGCGCTGGTGCTTTTTTTTTTTTATTTTTTTTTATAGGTTTGTTCAACGTCTAGTGATGTTAAATATTACATTGGTAGTGGTGGCATGCCGCAAATATACAGTTCTGATGTTGACACTTCAATAAGGCTCTGCGTGTGGTCGCACCACAGAATTATGAACTTTGAGGATTTGGGAGTGAAAATTTAGAGTTTTTTGGGGAAAAGCTTGAATATATTTTCACCTTTGTATAATAAAAGTTTAATCACCGTTTCTGAAACAATGAAAACTATTCGTTGCTTAATGTCTGTTTGAGGCACTATAATAATAGTTTTCATCAAATTTTGTAATCTGTAACCTTTGGTACGATTCAAGTTGCAAATTGAGAACAAAGAGGACAATCTTTGGCAAGTCTTAAACAAATCTTGTGTATCCTTCTGGTTCAATGCCTTCTTTCAGTTAATATATCTTAATTTTAGCCATTAGTATGGTATGTGAGTAAAAGCATAATTCAGCATAAATACTTAGGAAAGCAAGATGTTTTAGGAACTGGTTTTTGTTTTCTTTTTATACAGAAGTCTTTGCAGGAACAAAGTTTAGGGGCATTCTTATATAGTGGCGACTGGCAACATTTTCTGATGAAGAGTGGCCAACCGAGAAGACAATGTGGCTAAAGGACTGTTGTCATTAAAACGCTATCATGGAGTTTATCCTCACAGATCCTATGGCTACGCCCTGTCATTGTTCCGCAGTTGTGGCTCCATTCTTCTACTTATAAAACAATCCCTTGTGGCTTATGGCCCTCAATGTAGTCAGCAGGACAACACAAGCAACACTCCCAGAATGCCCAAGGTGGGATGCATGTAATGAGAGTTGTATAACATGTTAATGTAGAAAAAAGTGACAAAATATAATTAAGTATGCTAACCACAATGTCTCTGGAATGGAGGAAGGAAAGGGAAGAAAGAAGTTGGGGAGCATGGCGGGAGCGACAAAGAGAGTTCCAGAGTTTGTGAAAGGTGTCAATGGGGCAAAATCAGGTCAAATTATATGGATGAAAAATTTACAAGTGAGGGATTTAAAGGAAGCACAAAATTGGTCAAAAAAAGAAGACTTAAAAATAGTTTGTTTGGAAGGGGGCAGTGAGCTACAAATATGGGGAGAAAGCGAGGGAGAAGGGGTGGCGAACCTAAGAGAAACAAGATATACAAAAAAGATGGAGAAATATAAGTTGTGGAAAGATTAAATTTAAGGTAGGGGTTGGAGCTGAAAGTGTTTGTTCGTATAATGTGGAAAGATAAAAAAGTAAGGTAAGCACTGGAGAAATACAAAGTGTGATAAGCTCAGTGGTTGTTATAGGATTGGCAGGGGCATAGATGGGAGGGAAGGAGACAGTAGAGCTAAAAGTGTTTAGGGTATAAGAAAAATGCAAATAAGATACACGATAAAGGTAGAACCATGAGAAGGATAGGTATATTTGTTAAAAGGGGCTAACTGAAAGCCGTAAGGCCAGGGAGCCAGGCATAAAGTAACCCTTCAAATAGAAGGAACACTGGACCAAATTTATACTACAATGTAAGTAGATTTAAGATCGAAGTAAATGTAATTAAAACTCTTTGTTTAATGTTCAGTACAAATAAATATTCTATTCTAAAAATAAGCACAACATCCAGTAGTGTTCTGTATGTTTAATAATGTTATGAAAAGACAATCCTGTAGATGCCATGTGTATACCATACATTATCAGGTCCCATAACTGCAGCTCTAGCAGAAAATACTCTGAGCATCTCAGTTGATGACATTTTACCAGCACTAATTCCAACATATTGCATTCACATGGCTTTCTTTACCCACTCTTAAACTATTCTTACAAAAGTGTATTCTTCCATTTAGTTTTTGTTAATCAAGATAAACTTCTGTTACAGATTTACACGTTTTGTTCTAAGTATAAGTAGGCTAAACAGATAGTCAGATTTTTAAGAAGTGGATTGCTTTTTGATGGCTTTGAAATTGCAAGGTCTTTCCATGACCACAAGAAAAAATATTGCAGTACATTACCATGACTTTCTGTACTACATACAAGTGTGTAGAGGAGGTATTGGATTCCATCCAAAGATTCCATACCAAGATTTCAGCAGAAATTAATACATGCTTATAGGCACCTTCAATCCCAAAAAAAAAATCTGATGTGATATATACACATAACTTTCTCTATCCTCTCTTGGTTATTAGTGGCTATAGAAACTATTCTTACTAAAGCTTATTTTTCTGTCTACTACATTTTAGTTCAAATAAGCCTTTGCAGAAATAGCTACATTACACATCTCATTCTAGATAAGGAACAGCGATAGTCAAATGTTTAACAACTGACCTTAAAAATTCCATACTGTTTCCATAACATCGCGAGAAACAACTGAATGTTGACAGGACTTAAGAGAATGGCGAAGAAATGAACAATTCAAACCGTTAATAATAGATATCCCAGAAATGACATATGCTAAAAAAAATTTTTTTTGAAATAAATTGTGTTTTAAAGAGATCTACATTTTTTGTGTAGTACGTTTTTGTGTATCGCTTAAGGTTTACCAGTTATACAAGATTATACAAAACTTTTTCCAGGTGAAGCAGACTTCATGTGCTATTTGCAGAAAATTCAAGAAATACATTTTAGTTGTAATGTAAACATCTTTAATATACGGTATATTAATCAAAATTGTTAGAGCCATTTTTTTTTAGAGAATCACAAATTTTGAAAAATCTTCCATGTAAAAGGTAGTCTGGGGAAGGAAGATTTTCTTGAAAATCTTTGTGTCGCATCTTTGGAAGGTATTGAACCTAAATACCAAGTGTTTTGTTTTTGAGTTATGCTGTTCATAAACAAACTCATACCTGGAGCTTTTTCTAAAAAATGCTCTGTTTTTTAATATATACTTTTATTGTTTTATTCAGGGTGTTGCAATACTTGTATTTCCGGTAAAATCTCGATATAGAATTTTTGGGTGGAATGCAATACTATCTCTACCTACTATGTATGTGATAGAGAAAGTATATAAAAAAATTGAATTACGAAATAGTTGTTTCGTACAAGTGCTAAAAGTGCAGTTTTATTTTGTGGGTAGGAATATTTTTGGAACAGGGTGAAAACCGAGTGTAGCAGTCCTAAGAGCAAAATAAAATAACTTTGAATGTATGTTGTCATATACTAGGGCAGCCCTTAATACTAAATTATGCCGAAACTTGTGTGGAAATAGCAGTAGAGATTCGGACATGTGCAATGGTGAGCTCTAGTCTGTTGTTGTTTGACCTTCATAGCACTGACAACATGCAATGTCGTACAGTTTCCTCAACTTCTTTGGTAACCATTCCAATGTTATCCTCTCCACTGCTTTCTTCTCGTTCTGTGGAATCCATTTCCAAGTTATTTAATTAATCTGCTGTTGTATTAATTGATACAAAGCCTCCACTTTAATATACAGTGTGACCATAAACTGCCTATACATTTTCATGTTTGTGGTCTGCTACAACACAGTGAACATTATACTAGGATAGAGTAGGACCTTATAAAGTCTAATGTATGTCCACCTTCATTATGAACACAAGACAATCTACCTGGACATGCTAAGTTGTTGTTGCTGGTCTGGTACAACACAATAAACATTATATTAGGATAGAGTAGGACCTTATAAAGTCTAATGTATGTCCACCTTCATTATCAACACAAGACAATCTACCTGGACATGCTAAGTTGTTGCTGGTCTGCTACAACACAATAAACATTATATTAGGATAGAGTAGGACCTTATAAAGTCTAATGTATGTCCACCTTCATTATCAACACAAGACAATCTACCTGGACATGCAGTTGTTGCTGGTCTGGTACAACACAATAAACATTATATTAGGATAGAGTAGGACCTTATAAAGTCTAATGTATGTCCACCTTCATTATCAACACAAGACAGTCTACCTGGACATGCAGTTGTTGCTGGTCTGTTACAACACAATAAACATTATATTAGGATAGAGTAGGACCTTATAAAGTCTAATGTATGTCCACCTTCATTATCAACACAAGACAATCTACCTGGACATGCTAAGTTGTTGCTGGTCTGCTACAACACAGTGAACATTATATTCGGATAGAGTAGGACCTTATAAAGTCTAATGTATGTCCACCTTCATTATCAACACAAGACAATCTACCTGGACATGCAGTTGTTGCTGGTCTGCTACAACACAGTGAACATTATATTCGGATAGAGTAGGACCTTATAAAGTCTAATGTATGTCCACCTTCATTATCAACACAAGACAATCTACCTGGACATGCAGTTGTTGCTGGTCTGCTACAACACAGTGAACATTATATTCGGATAGAGTAGGACCTTATAAAGTCTAATGTATGTCCACCTTCATTATCAACACAAGACAATCTACCTGGACATGCAGTTGTTGCTGGTCTGCTACAACACAGTGAACATTATATTCGGATAGAGTAGGACCTTATAAAGTCTAATGTATGTCCACCTTCATTATCAACACAAGACAATCTACCTGGACATGCAGTTGTTGCTGGTCTGCTACAACACAGTGAACATTATATTCGGATAGAGTAGGACCTTATAAAGTCTAATGTATGTCCACCTTCATTATCAACACAAGACAATCTACCTGGACATGCAGTTGTTGCTGGTCTGCTACAACACAGTGAACATTATATTCGGATAGAGTAGGACCTTATAAAGTCTAATGTATGTCCACCTTCATTATCAACACAAGACAATCTACCTGGACATGCGGTTGTTGCTGGTCTGGTACAACACAATAAACATTATATTAGGATAGAGTAGGACCTTATAAAGTGTAATGTATGTCCACCTTCATTATCAACACAAGACAATCTACCTGGACATGCTAAGTTGTTGTTGCTGGTCTGGTACAACACAATAAACATTATATTAGGATAGAGTAGGACCTTATAAAGTGTAATGTATGTCCACCTTCATTATCAACACAAGACAATCTACCTGGACATGCGGTTGTTGCTGGTCTGGTACAACACAATAAACATTATATTAGGATAGAGTAGGACCTTATAAAGTGTAATGTATGTCCACCTTCATTATCAACACAAGACAATCTACCTGGACATGCTAAGTTGTTGTTGCTGGTCTGGTACAACACAATAAACATTATATTAGGATAGAGTAGGACCTTATAAAGTGTAATGTATGTCCACCTTCATTATCAACACAAGACAATCTACCTGGACATGAGGTTGTTGCTGGTCTGGTACAACACAATAAACATTATATTAGGATAGAGTAGGACCTTATAAAGTGTAATGTATGTCCACCTTCATTATCAAC
Organism: Deroplatys truncata; assembly: GCA_030765065.1. Taxonomy (NCBI): domain Eukaryota; kingdom Metazoa; phylum Arthropoda; class Insecta; order Mantodea; family Mantidae; genus Deroplatys; species Deroplatys truncata. The sequence continues at coordinate 302,699,446 of CM060981.1, read as the reverse complement.
ACAAGACAATCTACCTGGACATGCGGTTGTTGCTGGTCTGGTACAACACAATAAACATTATATTAGGATAGAGTAGGACCTTATAAAGTGTAATGTATGTCCACCTTCATTATCAACACAAGACAATCTACCTGGACATCCTAAGTTGTTGTTGCTGGTCTGGTACAACACAATAAACATTATATTAGGATAGAGTAGGACCTTATAAAGTCTAATGTATGTCCACCTTCATTATGAACACAAGACAATCTACCTGGACATGCAGTTGTTGCTGGTCTGGTACAACACAATAAACATTATATTAGGATAGAGTAGGACCTTATAAAGTCTAATGTATGTTCACCTTCATTATCAACACAAGACAATCTACCTGGACATGCTAAGTTGTTGTTGCTGGTCTGGTACAACACAATAAACATTATATTAGGATAGAGTAGGACCTTATAAAGTCTAATGTATGCCCACCTTCATTATCAACACAAGACAATCTACCTGGACATGCAGTTGTTGCTGGTCTGGTACAACACAATAAACATTATATTAGGATAGAGTAGGACCTTATAAAGTCTGATGTATGTCCACCTTCATTATCAACACAAGACAATCTACCTGGACATGCAGTTGTTGCTGGTCTGTTACAACACAATAAACATTATATTAGGATAGAGTAGGACCTTATAAAGTCTAATGTATGCCCACCTTCATTATCAACACAAGACAATCTACCTGGACATGCAGTTGTTGCTGGTCTGTTACAACACAATAAACGTTATATTAGGATAGAGCAGGACCTTATAAAGTGTAATGTATGCCCACCTTCATTATCAACACAAGACAATCTACCTGGACATGCAGTTGTTGCTGGTCTGTTACAACACAATAAACGTTATATTAGGATAGAGCAGCACCTTATAAAGTGTAATGTATGCCCACCTTCATTATCAACACAAGACAATCTACCTGGACATGCAGTTGTTGCTGGTCTGGTACAACACAATAAACGTTATATTAGGATAGAGCAGGACCTTATAAAGTGTAATGTATGCCCACCTTCATTATCAACACAAGACAATCTACCTGGACATGCTAAGTTGTTGTTGCTGGTCTGGTACAACTCAATAAACATTATATTAGGATAGAGTAGGACCTTATAAAGTCTAATGTATGCCCACCTTCATTATCAACACAAGACAATCTACCTGGACATGCAGTTGTTGCTGGTCTGGTACTTAACAATAAACATTATATTAGGATAGAGTAGAACCTTATAAAGTGTAATGTATGTCCACCTTCATTATGAACACAAGACAATCTACCTGGACATGCTAAGTTGTTGTTGCTGGTCTGGTACAACACAATAAACATTATATTAGGATAGAGTAGGACCTTATAAAGTCTAATGTATGCCCAACTTCATTATCAACACAAGACAATCTACCTGGACATGCAGTTGTTGCTGGTCTGGTACAACACAATAAACATTATATTAGGATAGAGTAGGACCTTATAAAGTCTAATGTATGTCCACCTTCATTATCAACACAAGCCAATCTACCTGGACATGCAGTTGTTGCTGGTCTGGTACAACACAATAAACATTATATTAGGATAGAGTAGGCCCTTATAAAGTCTAATGTATGTCCACCTTCATTAGCAACACAAGACAATCTACCTGGACATGCAGTTGATGCTGGTCTGTTACAACACAATAAACATTATATTAGGATACAGTAGGACCTTATAAAGTCTAATGTATGTTCACCTTCATTAGCAACACAAGACAATCTACCTGGACATGCAGTTGATGCTGGTCTGTTACAACACAATAAACATTATATTAGGATACAGTAGGACCTTATAAAGTCTAATCTATGTCCACCTTCATTATCAACACAAGACAATCTACCTGGACATGCAGTTGATGCTGGTCTGTTACAACACAATAAACATTATATTAGGATAGGACAGGACCTTATAAAGTGTAATGTATGTTCACCTTCATTAGCAACACAAGACAATCTACCTGTACATGCAGTTGTTGCTGGTCTGTTACAACACAATAAACATTATATTAATATACAGTAGGACCTTATAAAGTCTAATGTATGTCCACCTTCATTATCAACACAAGACAATCTACCTGGACATGCAGTTGATGCTGGTCTGTTACAACACAATAAACATTATATTAGGATACAGTAGGACCTTATAAAGTCTAATGTATGTCCACCTTCATTATCAACACAAGACAATCTACCTGGACATGCAGTTGATGCTGGTCTGTTACAACACAATAAACATTATATTAGGATAGGGCAGGACCTTATAAAGTCTAATGTATGTTCACCTTCATTATCAACACAAGACAATCTACCTGGACATGCTGCAGTTGTTTCTGGAGCCACAGTTATGGCAGCATGTTATGCTAATCTCTGTCATTTATCAACAAGATGGGGTACCACTACACTATGCAAACATTGTGCAGGACTATCAGCAGAGTGGCAGATCGCATGTGGGTTCCCCATTCTCCAACTTCACTCTCCTTGACTTCTTGAATGGGGTTTCATCAAGAGCCAAGTTCCTGCTACCAGAATGCCAGATGTGCATGAACTGAGACAACGAATAAGAGTGACATGTTTGCTAATAACCCCGCAAACTTTATGGTGCATGTTCTGTAGAACCATTAGGCGATGAGAGCAGTGTGCTGATAATGAAGCTGAACATATTGAACTACATTAGCTTTATTAGGTCCTGCTCTTCCTAATGTAATGTTTATTGTGTTATACCAGATCGGGGACATGAAAATGCATTGCAACTTTAGAGGCACCCTGTACATATAAATTCCATTTGCAAGAAGCAAGGTTGGTAATATTGGAATGTTATAAAAGTGTTATTCCACTGAGTTTATAATCTTAAATTTCTTGTATGAGTGCCTCGTGTTCTACTTTAAGTGCCAGATGTATATATACACACACATTTTTGTGATTATAGCATTCTCCAGAGTGTCCATTTTGGAAACTGCAAGAAGAGAGGACATCATTAATGCCACATGTAGATAAGAAGATATATGTTGGAGTGGCCATATTGGTGGAGTCATCAGATGCACATATTTTTATGACGCAGCGTTCAGATCAAATGCGCTCTTTTCCAAAGGCTTGGGTGCCTCCAGGAGGAACCCTTGGTTAGTAACATTTCTGCTGTAAATTAAATCAAGGTATAACACTATGATTCTCCTGTAGCCAGCACTAATCTTAGACAAATGCTTAGGTTTCTACATAGATGGTGTTGTGTGTACAAAATTTATTAACTGAACTGGATGTGTTCTTTCAAAAACTTGCAGGTGAAGTAGTGTGTCATTAAAATTCTGCATGAATTAAGGTAAACGATTATTTTCTAGAAATACTTTCTGCCTTTTGATTTTTGTGTTAATTGCAGATGAAATGAATGAAATAAAGGTTAAATGAGTATAGGATTCATTGAGCTTAGATTTACCCAAGACTTTTCTTGAAAGGATACGGGAATACGCTGTAAGAAAGCATATCCTTTCAACTGAGATTCAAACTCAGGCCCTCTAGCATGAAACATGGTTCATGACAACCCCTCACCATGAAGGTGGCCAGGACATTTCTCATAATATCAACAGTGTAACACAATAATGATCAAAGTCACTTAGTTTCCAACTTTTATGGATTTTTCGTAAAATGTGTGAGATTAGTGTTACAGATTTTCACCACTTACATGACAAAGCATTAAATTCTATTGTATTGTGTTGTATCTTAAGATTACAGGCAGAATGTACTGTGTTAATTTGTATACAGTGCTATGATAGACCAGAGCTTATCTGGGTGTCTGTCCATCACAATCATGGTCCTCCTTCACTGAGCTGCAACAAAATGTATAGCACCACTAGTGACCTCTAGTAAATGGTATACAGTGCTATGATAGACCAGAGGTTATCTGTGTGTCTATCCTTCATCATGATCATGGTCCCCCTTCACTGGGCTGAAACAAAATGTATAGCACCACTAGTGACCTCTAGTAAATGGTATACAGTGCTATGATAGACCAGAATTTATCTGGGTGTCTGTCCATCACAGGCAAGGTCCTCCTTCACTGAGCTGCAACAAAATGTAGAGCACCACTAGTGACCTCTAGTAAATGGTATACAGTGCTACGATAGACCAGAGCTTATCTGTGTGTCTATCCTTCATCATGATCATGGTCCTCCTTTACTGGGCTGCAACAAAATGTATAGCACCACTAGTGACCTCTAGTAAATGGTATACAGTGTTGTGATAGACCAGAGGTTATCTGTGTGTCTATCCTTCATCATGATCATGGTCCCCTTCACTGAGCTGCAACAAAATGTATAGCACCACTAGTGACCTCTAGTAAATGGTATACAGTGTTGTGATAGACCAGAGGTTATCTGTGTGTCTATCCTTCATCATGATCATGGTCTCCTTCACTGAGCTGCAACAAAATGTATAGCACCACTAGTGATCTCTAGTAAATGGTATACAGTGTTGTGATAGACCAGAGGTTATCTGTGTGTCTATCCATCATGATCATGGTCCCCTTCACTGGGCTGCAACAAAATGTAGAGCACCACCAGTGACCTCTAGTAAATGGTATACAGTGTTGTGATAGACCAGAGGTTATCTGTGTGTCTATCCTTCATCATGATCATGGTCCCCTTCACTGGGCTGCAACAAAATGTAGAGCACCACTAGTGACCTCTAGTGAATGGTATACAGTGTTGTGATAGACCAGAGGTTATCTGTGTGTCTATCCTTCATCATGATCATGGTCCCCCTTCACTGGGCTGCAACAAAATGTATAGCACCACTAGTGATCTCTAGTAAATGGTATACAGTGTTGTGATAGACCAGAGGTTATCTGTGTGTCTATCCTTCATCATGATCATGGTCCCCTTCACTGAGCTGCAACAAAATGTAGAGCACCACTAGTGACCTCTAGTAAATGGTATACAGTGTTGTGATAGACCAGAGCTTATCTGTGTGTCTATCCTTCATCATGATCATGGTCCCCTTCACTGAGCTGCAACAAAATGTATAGCACCACTAGTGATCTCTAGTAAATGGTATACAGTGTTGTGATAGACCAGAGGTTATCTGTGTGTCTATCCTTCATCATGATCATGGTCCCCCTTCACTAGACTGTAACAAAATGTATAGCACCACTAGTGTTGCAAGTAGTTTTAAGAGGGGTTACTAGTGCGCAACATTATGCTGAAGGTTAAACCAAGCAGAAAAGTTGTTGACAACTGGAATACTGTCAAAACCCTAAGCACCTATCTACTTCAGTTGGAATACCCAAGTAAGCTAGCCACATGTGCAACAAAATATGTCCCCAGCTGCATTCCATAAACCAGAATCTGAGTAGTTTCTCCACCATTTACCTATAATGGCTGCACGCTAAGAATGGGTACTCGTGTAAACAATGAGTAAAATGTATTCCTTCACAGTCACTGCTCTGATGTGTTGGTTGCAGGTACCAAAAGTAAATATTTGGTAACCAACCACGTGCGAACTGCCATTATCCTAACTCACTGCGTTACCTCGCCTGCAAAAGAGCCGGTACACAATGAAATCATTATTAATGTAGTAAGAACAATAATTGACAGCATTAATATAACAGTAATCACTACAAGTAGATATATCACTCATTATTAAAGCACCAAAATGTCCAAGTGTTATGTCAAATGATGCAACATAATAATGTTGGCCAGCTTGAACAATAGCTTGTGGCTGACATAAGCAACATAATTTGATAATTTTATTTTTCATTTTGTTATATAACCCTGCCTAATCAGTTGGAGAGGCTGAATTCCTTTCTGATCTGTTTCTCCTTCTTCTTCCTCCATAGTGCTGCTGCAGGGTTAATCACCAGACAACAATGAAGTCACTCACCCCATCCATTTCCCAAAATTTTCGCTGCTCTTCTTCTAGATGATGTACGGAGACCGCCTATTTCCAGTGCAAGCAACCTTATTCCTTCACCTATTAGGTTAAAAGTTGTGTTATTTCTAGCAATATTGATCTTAACTTGGCTCCATACTGATTCAATAGGATTTAAAATACTAAAAAGGAGGAAGTATAAATACAGCTTTCTCCGCCATAGTATCAGTAAACAAGTTTGGTATTCCTGGTTATATCGATCAGGTCATCATTCGTCATGTTATTTTCAAAGACCTTTGCTCTATCCACTGGATAAGCCACAACCTATTGGAAACAGAGTGATACAAGGTATTGTCAATAATGGTTACACTATTTGGTGCAAGGTATTCTTGAACCCAGCATTAAAAACATCACTGGTCATCTCCTTGTGATAATCATTAGTTTTATTTGGCTTTGTTAACAGCTCCTCACCCTCTAAAAACCCATCATCACTTCTGAAGTGGAGTAAAATAACACGTTTGTCTTTCTCCTGTTGGATTTTTTAGTGCAGTACTTAGTCCTGAAAGGAATGCTTGCTTTTTGCTTTTGACAATGAAGTCACCCACACCTTGGAGATATGTCCATCGTTCACCCAGGTCTCATCCAGGAAGTATAACTTATGCCCCTGCTTCCTGTATGCAGCATTTTCCTCAAATCTCTCTGCCACAACAAAATATCCCAGCATCAACAATTAGGTTTTTCCTATTTCTTTTTACAAAATTGAAGCCTATTTGGTGCAAGATTTTATTGATGCTGAAATCGTGCTGATCAGGATTATTATTGATGAAAGTGAACATATTCCGTACATTTGGTGGTTCATTTCTTTAAAAAAAACTGATGCACTTTTTGACATATTGCACTTCATACGAACTTGTCACACTGCCCTTCTAACACAGTTTTGTATGTTTCCTAGTTTTCTCTGTCGATAATTGTCCTTTTTGTACTGTTCACTTCTTGCAGAATTAATAGTTGTCACTGATATACCGGTAAACTCAGTTGTCAAATTCACAATATCCTTAATTGCCAAAGTCAGATATTTTTCAAGAATTTCACAAAAACATTCAAAACAAACCTTTTTTTGCCACTTCTCAATGGTATTCCTTTACAGCATTTCACATACTCAGTGTTATCACACATTTTGCAAACAACCAAGATAAATCCTCTTGCAGTTCTCGCGCAATTTATATTCTGATACTAGTACTGCCAACATCCTCTATATGCTTATATGAAGCTAATGTAATTAGCCGAGGTGGAGATGACCCTCCTATTATGTGTTGAATTAAAACTAAATATGACCGCGTTATAAGTTAAATGTAATTTAGTTTTGCTTATTCTTCATATAAATTTTCAGAAAATGCAATAATGCATTACATTGCCTATTTATAAATTAGTGAACTATTTTTCTCTTATATTGCAGAGAAAGGTTTGTGCTAAGGCTTCATTAGTCAATAGAATCACACTCGTCTCCTGGTAATGTTTACCCAGTCTTAGAGTGTGGCCATTATAGTAGTTAGAGAAGGTATTGCATTCCACCCAAAACTTCAGTACTCAGATTTCATCTGAAATACATATCTTGACGCCTCCTGAATAAAAAAAAACATTTTTAGAAAATGGTCCGTGTGTGCATAAGTTAAAAACTATAAGTTGAATGAATACCAAACTTGGTATTTAAGTTCACTACCTCCAAGGATGCGACACAAAGATTTTCAAGAAAATCCCCCGCCTATCTCCCCTTTACATAGAATATTTTTCGAACATCTTGATTTTCTAAAAAATGGCTCTTAACGATTTTGATTAAAATGCTGTATATGAAACATATTTACATGATTATCTTGAATTTTCTAGGAATAGCTAAGGAAGTCCTCTTCATTCAGAAGCAATTTTGTATAACTTGTAAACGTTAAGTGATAGATGAAAACGTACCACACAAAACGTGTAGATCTCTTTAAAGCACAGAATTTACTTAAAAATAAGCTTTTTGTACCATAAGCTGTTTCTGAGATACCCGTTATTAAAGATTCCAATTGTACAATAGTTGTCATTCTTTTCAAGTCCCATTGATTTTCAGTTGTTTCTCGCAATGTCATGGAAACAGTATGGAATTTTAAGGCCAGCATATAGCGTCCAGTTGTTAAACATTTGACTATAGACGGTAGAGAAAGTCATATGAATTTAGCACATCAGAATTTTTTTTTGTAAAGGTTGAAGGATAGTTTTGTTTGAATGGCCATGAAGAATTAATGAGTGTTAAATGTGTAAGAGATGTGTGGCAACACAAGATCTTCTATGATGAAGGTATATGGTTATTGTAGTTATAATTAGCATGAGAAGTTATGTGCTTGAATTTAAGCGACTATGAATATCCGTCTCTGCCAGCAAACAGCGTACAGCCGACCACGTCTATAGTTCGTAAGATAAATAATGACTCATGAATTTAACAGATATCAAGAAAATAAGCAACCCAGATGTGATTAGTAAACTAGGATATAACTTATTATCACAAACTATACGTTATGTTACAGAAAGGGGTGAGACGCTGTTGCACTGTGCATTAAGAGAACTACAAGAAGAGTCTGGTCTGGCATTGAACCCGGACTCGACAAGAGCTGAGTTACTTTGTCTGTGGGAGTCTGTATATCCTGGCTTCTTGGGTATAGGAGAGCCAAGAGCACATCATCTTGTGTTTTATTTTCTTGCCAAAACGAATGAAACTTGGAAGGAGTTACAAGAGAAAGTTAAGGTACAGTGCTTTTGTCTGAGTTTAATGAAATGTTCATTCACAAATAATTGAAACTGCTTCATAAGAAATTTGTTGAAATTTTTTGCAATTAATTTTTTTTTTTTCTTTCTTCACTTATCAGATGCCCAACTTTACAAGGATTATTGGAGACATTTTTCTCCGTTTGTCACTCCTGCTTTCTCTCTTTTCCCGTTTTTCCTACATGTCTGTCCTTTCCACTTATCTTTATGCAAATGTCATGCAATGTTTAGAAAAGGCAGTAATAAAAGTATTTTTTCTTGTAAATGAAAGTTTTAACATGCATACACTTGGACTTCTTGCTTATGCTTGCAAACTCTTTGGAACTGTATTGTTTCTCCTGATAATTTATTTATGTGCACAAGTAATAGTAACAAAAATCTGATGTGTTACGTTTACATCACTTTTCTCTACTCACTATCATTTATTTTTATATCTATCTACTTCAAGTAAATTAAAATAAATGTTTGCAGAAAAGTTTTCATTTTGTGACAGGTACAAGGGAAATAGGGAAATCCTAATTGAATCAGATGTTTAAAAGTGGGTTGCTACTCGTATATGCTGGCCTTAAAGTACTATACTCCTTCCATGTACATCTCGTTAAAGCACTCAATTTATGTGAACATTTTTTATGGCATTAACCATTTTCGGGATATTCTTGTTACTGGTTTGAATTTTCAAATAGTTGTACTCCATCAAGTGGTAAGTCGCTATTTATTTTCTTCTTGTCATCATGCAAAGAGTATGGAATTTCTAAGCCATCACATAGTGATACACATTTCAAAATCTAGACTATTGCTTTAACTGAATGTATTCCTTTTATACCTACAACGAAATGTGTAATTAAATTTTTATTTTCAGTAACAAAAAGTAGACAGAAGAAGAATATTTTGTAAGAAAAGTGTACAGATCTCTAGAAGTGCTGATGGTTTTCTTCCTTCTAGATGGATCCTGAAGAAGTTAAAGCATGTGCCTGGCTCTCTGAAGATAGTGTGAGGCATTTGTGTCGAGCTAAGAGGAAGATTGTACAACAGTTTATATTTGGAGATGATGGAGAAATGAAACCTGCTCAACTAGACCTCTCCCACATGTTCCACAGTGCAATGTTTAGGGATGGGAAAATATACTCAGGGTCTCAAATGGCACTTAACCTATGGCTAGATCACCAGGCTGCTGTGAATAGCAAAATGTGATTTCCTGGGAAGCTAAATGTCACAAATAAGGTTGGTTCACAATAAACCGAGGATGGGAATGCATATTGTGATTTAGTTCAGTTCTCACTGGAACTTCACTACTGCGGATATTTACTAAGAATGCTGTCTAGAAAGAACAGGATACAGATAAAGAAGCTTTATGGCACATTTGAGATGTAAACATATAGTTAATATTAATTTGAACTTCTAAAACCTGGGTTTCGTTGTCAGAGGAAATCATTGAATGCAACAAAGCGTATGTCGCTTGAGGCTGGCTACCATACCACAGGTTGCTCCTTGTTAACAACCGTTCAGTGAAGTGAGTAGCGTGTACTTTGGTTAATAATTGTTGTGAGAATTAAAGGAAACGTTACATTAGCTTAAGTATGGCTCCTTATTGACTGCTATGACCATGTTCCTTTCGTTATTATTCTATATACATAAAGGATCCATGGATCTTTTTAGTGAAGGTTCCGTGGATGATTTGCACAATCTTTTGATCTGTTATTTATAGTGAGGTTTTAAATATTTTAAACACTTTTCATACACGTGCATTGCATCCAAGGCACTACGGGAGGTTAGGTTTATATATAAATAAAAAGCTTAGTTTCTGAATTCATGGAAGGTTAGGTTAGCCTTTTTTTTTTTTTTTAACATGAACTTAGGTTTCTGTATTCATGGAAGGCTAGCTTTTTTTTTTTTATATACAAACTTAGGTTTCTGAATTCACGGAACGTTAGTGTTAGGCTAGGTTTTTTTTATCCAAAAAGTGTTCAAAAATGTTTAAAGTGTGTTAAAATGTTCACTATAAATAACAGTTTGAAGGATCATTCAAAAGATCTGATTCATTGAAAAGTTTTGACAGTTTTGTTAAGTTTTTGGAGCTTGTTGGCAAAACTTTACGCTGTGTTAGTGTGTTTGTAAGAACTTTGAGAAATTGCTGTTTTCACGGATTTCACTAGTATTGATGGGTTGGTACTTTTTTCCGTGCATGCATAGTTATAACAAATATTGACATTTAGTGATTTATTTCTTATATAAGAATGTGTCGTAAAAGTGGAGGGTGGGTGGTTTACAGGTTTCTATTTATCATGTCTACTTTTAAACTGTGTAATATAAGCTTCAGCCTTCTGGCAAAACCTTACCTTTTACAAATGGTATGGAGGATACAGCCACTTTGAAGAATGTATGGAGGCAGCGGCAATGGTCTGGGTAGGCTCGCTTGAACATAAATTCAGCGAGATACCCACTGTAGTGTGCCTTTCAGTGTTTTGAGTGTGTGCTCAGGATCCACAAAATTAACACTGTGGTTAACCGTCGTCTGCAAGGCAGTTGTAAACTCTCCAGCAATCGCTCACTATTGTGCTGCCTGGTAGAATGTAGCTAAAAGAGAGGCATTGTCGCATTTTTGTAAGGGCACCACAAAGATGTTCAGTGGATTTCTGCATTCTATCCTTCCAAAAATCCATTGACCCTCAATTACATGCCCACAATTGTACTTCCTTTTGCCCCCCTTTGCTTCGTTGAATTCACAGCAATACCAACTCTCCCAATTTGATTTTTGTTTCTGAAGCACCAGTTTAGGCAAACTTCCCTAGAGAATGAACACCAGTCCACCACGGTGTGTGCAGATACACCTAATTCATGCTCCAAATAAGTTTGTCATGGTGGATCTCACGATAACCAATACACTACACACAAACACACTGTTTCTAGTGTTAAATGTACATGAGAGAAGAAGGTGTCGTAAACAGAGGCCTTGAAGCTGCACTCTTTCCTCTTCTTTTTGCCGGCACTAACTTTCTTCCTGCATGTGAAACTTTTTATGTTCCAAATTGCAGTTAAGGGAGCACCACAGCTTTTACAATTACAAGTATTTGATAATACACTCCGTCGTTAATAAAAAACAATTGCAGTTTTTCTGTATTTGGCACAGTTTAATGTAGTTGCTGTATTATACATCCGTTACAGGAATTGAAGGCTTGTCCTTCCGAAGTGCCATGTGTCACCTGTCAGGCAGTATCACGTTTGGTCAATCACATGTTGCTCTTTGGCCTTGTGACGTATGAAGTTGTCATGAATATGGAGAGTTACGAACAGAAGCAAAATAAATCGACAATTTCAGTAACTCTGCATTGAAGCTGAAAGGAGATCAAATTACGATTCTATAACCAAAATTTCGTGAATAAAGGAAAGGATGTGAAAATTTAAGCTGGAAGTAAAATACAATTTTATTATTTTGTAATTCTTGTGATGTATATTATTGAATGAACAACTTGACATGAACCTTTCACAGCGCAGTGGATAATGTGTAGAATTGTAAAATCATGTATGTACATGTGTAATTGTGTAGGATAGTGCGTAAAAGAGTAAGAAAGGTGGAGACAATAAGGGGGGGGTTATAACACTTCCTCGCCCAAAACCCTTCATTCCCATGGTTGTGTCATTAGTTTGCAAAACAGCTTAAGTCGAGTAGAAAATCCTAGCGGCCCAAATTCCACATAATTACCTGATTTAGTTCAATTCTCACTGTTACTTCACTAATGTGATTTAGTTCAGTTCTCACTGTCACTTCACTAATGTGATTTAGTTCAGTTCTCAGTGTAACTTCACTTATGAGATTTAGTTCAGTTCTCACTGTCACTTCACCAATGTGATTTAGTTCAGATCTCACTGTCACTTCACCAATGTGATTTAGTTCAGTTCTCACTGTCACTTCAATAATGTGATTTAGTTCAGCTCTCACTGTCACTTCAATAATGTGATTTAGTGTAGTTCTCACTGTCACTTCACTAATGTGATTTAGATCAGTTCTCACTGTCACTTCACTAATGTGATTTACTTCACTTCTCACTGTCACTTCACTAATGTGATTTAGTTCAGTTCTCACTGTCACTTCACCAATGTGATTTAGTTCAGTTCTCACTGTCACTTTACTAATGTGATTTAGTTCAGTTCTCACTGTCACCTACTAATGTGATTTAGTTCAGTTCTCACCGTCACTTCAATAATGTGATTTAGTTCAGTTCTCACCGTCACTTCACTAATGTGATTTAGTTCAGTTCTCACTGTCACTTCACTAATGTGATTTAGTTCAGTTCTCACTGTCACTTCACTAATGTGATTTAGTTCACTTCTCACTGTCACTTCACGATGTGATTTCGTTCAGTTCACACTGTTACTTCACTGATGTGATTTCGTTCAGTTCACACTGTTACTTCACTGATGTGATTTCGTTCAGTTCACACTGTCACTTCACTGATGTGATTTAGTTCAGTTCTCACTGTCACTTCACTTATGTGATTTAGTTCAGTTCTCACTTTCACTTCACTAATGTGATTTAGTTCAGTTCTCACTGTCACTTCACTAATGTGATTTAGTTCAGTTCTCACTGTCACTTCACTAATGTGATTTAGTTCAGTTCTCACTGTCACTTCACTAATGTGATTTAGTTCAGTTCTCACTGTCACTTCACTAATGTGATTTAGTTCAGTTCTCACTGTCACTTCACTAATGTGATTTAGTTCAGTTCTCAGTGTAACTTCACTTATGAGATTTAGTTCAGTTCTCACTGTCACTTCACCAATGTGATTTAGTTCAGATCTCACTGTCACTTCACCAATGTGATTTAGTTCAGTTCTCACTGTCACTTCAATAATGTGATTTAGTTCAGTTCTCACTGTCACTTCAATAATGTGATTTAGTGTAGTTCTCACTGTCACTTCACCAATGTGATTTAGTTCACTTCTCACTGTCACTTCACTAATGTGATTTAGTTCAGTTGTCACTGTCACTTCACCAATGTGATTTAGTTCAGTTCTCACTGTCACTTTACTAATGTGATTTAGTTCAGTTCTCACTGTCACCTACTAATGTCATTTAGTTCAGTTCTCACCGTCACTTCAATAATGTGATTTAGTTCAGTTCTCACCGTCACTTCACTAATGTGATTTAGTTCAGTTCTCACTGTCACTTCACTAATGTGATTTAGTTCAGTTCTCACCGTCACTTCACTAATGTGATTTAGTTCAGTTCTCACCGTCACTTCACTAATGTGATTTAGTTCAGTTCTCACCGTCACTTCACTAATGTGATTTAGTTCAGTTCTCACTGTCACTTCACTAATGTGATTTAGTTCAGTTCACACTGTCACTTCACTAATGTGATTTAGTTCAGTTCTCACCGTCACTTCACTAATGTGATTTAGTTCAGCTCTCACTGTCACTTCAATAATGTGATTTAGTGTAGTTCTCACTGTCACTTCACTAATGTGATTTAGTTCAGTTCTCACCGTCACTTCACTAATGTGATTTAGTTCAGTTCTCACTGTCACTTCACTAATGTGATTTAGTTCAGTTCACACTGTCACTTCACTAATGTGATTTAGTTCAGTTCTCAGTGTAACTTCACTTATGAGATTTAGTTCAGATCTCACTGTCACTTCACCAATGTGATTTAGTTCAGATCTCACTGTCACTTCACCAATGTGATTTAGTTCAGTTCTCACTGTCACTTCACTGATGTGATTTAGTTCAGTTCTCACTGTCACTTCACTAATGTGATTTAGTTCAGTTCTCACTGTCACTTCACTAATGTGATTTAGTTCAGTTCTCACTGTCACTTCACTAATGTGATTTAGTTCAGTTCACACTGTCACTTCACTAATGTGATTTAGTTCAGTTCTCAGTGTAACTTCACTTATGAGATTTAGTTCAGATCTCACTGTCACTTCACCAATGTGATTTAGTTCAGATCTCACTGTCACTTCACCAATGTGATTTAGTTCAGTTCTCACTGTCACTTCACTAATGTGATTTTGTTCAGTTCTCACTGTCACTTCACTAATGTGATTTAGTTTAGTTCTCACTGTGACTTCATTAATGTGATTTAGTTCAGTTATCACTGTCACTTCACTAATGTGATTTAGTTCAGTTCTCACTGTCACTTCACTAATGTGATTTAGTTCACTTCTCACTGTCACTTCACTAATGTGATTTAGTTCAGTTCTCACTGTCACTTCACTAATGTGATTTAGTTCAGTTCTCACTGTCACTTCACTTATGAGATCTAGTTTAGTTCTCACTGTCACTTCACTAATGTGATTTAGTTCAGTTCTCACTGTCACTTCACCAATGTGATTTAGTTCAGTTCTCAACTGTCACTTCACCAATGTGATTTTGTTCAGTCTCACTGTCACTTCACCAATGTGATTTAGTTCAGTTCTCATCTGTCACTTCACTAATGTGATTTAGTTCAGTTCAGTTCTCACTGTCACTTCACTAATGTGATTTAGTTCAGTTCTCACTGTCACTTCACTAATGTGATTTAGTTCAGTTCTCACTGTCACTTCACTAATGTGATTTAGTTCAGTTCTCACTGTCACTTCACAGATGTGATTTAGTTCAGTTCTCACTGTCACTTCACTTATGTGATTTAGTTCAGTTCTCACTTTCACTTCACTAATGTGATTTAGTTCAGTTCTCACTGTCACTTCACTAATGTGATTTAGTTCAGTTCTCACTGTCACTTCACTAATGTGATTTAGTTCAGTTCTCACTGTCACTTCACTAATGTGATTTAGTTCAGTTCTCACTGTCACTTCACTAATGTGATTTAGTTCAGTTCTCACTGTCACTTCACTAATGTGATTTAGTTCACTTCTCAGTGTAACTTCACTTATGAGATTTAGTTCAGTTCTCACTGTCACTTCACCAATGTGATTTAGTTCAGATCTCACTGTCACTTCACCAATGTGATTTAGTTCAGTTCTCACTGTCACTTCAATAATGTGATTTAGTTCAGTTCTCACTGTCACTTCAATAATGTGATTTAGTGTAGTTCTCACTGTCACTTCACCAATGTGATTTAGTTCACTTCTCACTGTCACTTCACTAATGTGATTTAGTTCAGTTGTCACTGTCACTTCACCAATGTGATTTAGTTCAGTTCTCACTGTCACTTTACTAATGTGATTTAGTTCAGTTCTCACTGTCACCTACTAATGTCATTTAGTTCAGTTCTCACCGTCACTTCACTAATGTGATTTAGTTCAGTTCTCACTGTCACTTCACTAATGTGATTTAGTTCAGTTCACACTGTCACTTCACTAATGTGATTTAGTTCAGTTCTCACCGTCACTTCACTAATGTGATTTAGTTCAGCTCTCACTGTCACTTCAATAATGTGATTTAGTGTAGTTCTCACTGTCACTTCACTAATGTGATTTAGTTCAGTTCTCACCGTCACTTCACTAATGTGATTTAGTTCAGTTCTCACCGTCACTTCACTAATGTGATTTAGTTCAGTTCTCACCGTCACTTCACTAATGTGATTTAGTTCAGTTCTCACTGTCACTTCACTAATGTGATTTAGTTCACTTCTCACTGTCACTTCACGATGTGATTTCGTTCAGTTCACACTGTTACTTCACTGATGTGATTTCGTTCAGTTCACACTGTCACTTCACTGATGTGATTTAGTTCAGTTCTCACTGTCACTTCACTAATTTGATTTAGTTCAGTTCTCACTGTCACTTCACTAATGTGATTTAGTTCAGTTCTCACTGTCACTTCACTAATGTGATTTAGTTCAGTTCTCACTGTCACTTCACTAATGTGATTTAGTTCAGTTCACACTGTCACTTCACTAATGTGATTTAGTTCAGTTCTCAGTGTAACTTCACTTATGAGATTTAGTTCAGATCTCACTGTCACTTCACCAATGTGATTTAGTTCAGATCTCACTGTCACTTCACCAATGTGATTTAGTTCAGTTCTCACTGTCACTTCACTAATGTGATTTTGTTCAGTTCTCACTGTCACTTCACTAATGTGATTTAGTTTAGTTCTCACTGTGACTTCACTAATGTGATTTAGTTCAGTTATCACTGTCACTTCACTAATGTGATTTAGTTCAGTTCTCACTGTCACTTCACTAATGTGATTTAGTTCACTTCTCACTGTCACTTCACTAATGTGATTTAGTTCAGTTCTCACTGTCACTTCACTAATGTGATTTAGTTCAGTTCTCACTGTCACTTCACTTATGAGATCTAGTTTAGTTCTCACTGTCACTTCACTAATGTGATTTAGTTCAGTTCTCACTGTCACTTCACCAATGTGATTTAGTTCAGTTCTCACTGTCACTTCACCAATGTGATTTTGTTCAGTCTCACTGTCACTTCACCAATGTGATTTAGTTCAGTTCTCATCTGTCACTTCACTAATGTGATTTAGTTCAGTTCAGTTCTCACTGTCACTTCACTAATGTGATTTAGTTCATTTTTCACTGTCACTTCACTAATGTGATTTAGTTCAGTTCTCACTGTCACTTCACTAATGTGATTTAGTTCAGTTCTCACTGTCACTTCACAGATGTGATTTAGTTCAGTTCTCACTGTCACTTCACCAATGTGATTTAGTTCAGTTCTCACTGTCACTTCACCAATGTGATTTAGTTCAGTTCTCACTGTCACTTCACCAATGTGATTTAGTTCAGTTCTCACTGTCACTTCACCAATGTGATTTAGTTCAGTTCTCACTGTCACTTCACCAATGTGATTTTGTTCAGTTCTCACTGTCACTTCACTAATGTGATTTAGTTCAGTTCTCACTGTCACTTCACTAATTTGATTTAGTTCAGTTATCACTGTCACCTACTAATGTGATTTAGTTCAGTTCTCACTGTCACTTTAATAATGTGATTTTGTTCAGTTCTCACTGTCACTTCACTAATGTGATTTAGTTCAGTTCTCACTGTCACTACACTAATGTGATTTAGTTCAGTTCTCACTGTAACTTCACTTATGAGATCTAGTTCAGTTCTCACTGTCACTTCACTAATGTGATTTAGTTCAGTTCTCACTGTCACTAGTCGTCTTCCGTGGACTAGTGGTACCGTGCTAGCCTCTAGTTCCCAAGGTCGCGGGTTCAAACCCGGCGGAGGGCGATGGATTCTTTCGGGCGTAAAAATCGTTAGCACGGCTTCCTTCGGAAGGGAAGTAAAGCGGGTGGTCCCATGTCGTAGATTTACGGCACGTAAAAGAACCTCAAGCCTGATAAAGAGGCCTCTGAGCAAAATTACAGGTGTTTCACGCCCAATATAGAATGGGACGCTAAGAACCATAGTAGTTAAAGAGCGTCCATAAATAAAACTCAATTTTTCAATCACTGTCACTTCACCAATGTGATTTAGTTCAGTTCTCACTGTCACTTCACCAATGTGATTTTGTTCAGTTCTCACTGTCACTTCACCAATGTGATTTAGTTCAGTTCTCACTGTCACTTCACTAATGTGATGTAGTTCAGTTCTCACTGTCACTTCACTAATGTGATTTAGTTAAGTTCTCACTGTCACTTCAATAATGTGATTTAGTTCAGTTCTCACTGTCACTTCACTAATGTGATTTAGTTCAGTTCTCACTGTCACTTCAATAATGTGATTTAGTTCAATTCTCACTGTCACTTCAATAATGTGATTTAGTTCAGTTCTCACTGTCACTTCACTAATATGATTTAGTTCAGTTCTCACGGACACTTCACTAATGTGATTTACTTCAGTTCTCACTGTGACTTCACTAATGTGATTTAGTTCAGTTCTCACTGTCACTTCAATAATTGATTTAGTTCAGTTCTCACTGTCAGTTCACTAATGTAATTTAGTTCAGTTCTCACTGTCACTTCACTAATGTGATTTAGTTCAGTTCTCACTGTCCCTTCAATAATGTGATTTAGTTCAGTTCTCACTGTCACTTCACTAATGTGATTTAGTTCAGTTCTCACTGTCACTTCACTAATATGATTTAGTTCAGTTCTCACTGCCAGTTCATGCATAGTCGTGAAATAAATCATGTGGAAAGCAGGCTCTTCTTCCTTCTGCTGCAGTGGCTGGACGTCAAACATAAGACGCTCTCTAATCTGTCGCAGTGGACAACCTTGCTCGGGGAAAGCAGTGAATAGCTAGCACTTAAGTCACATCAAGACGTGTAACTCGGTATCTGACTGAGAGATACAGTTGCGTATATACAACTGCAGAAGTTTCTGGAAGCGAAGGTAAGATACTTCCACAAGTGTCTGGTTATCTCTTGATGGCACTTCAGGTGTTTACGTTGGGTGAGAGTGATAAGCCGTCTATTCGGCTGGTCGTTTCCCATGCGATAAGGCTAGGCCATAGGGTGTCATATTATTGTTAGCAAAGTGTAGGGTTGATTTTTTTACCTGGTTCCAATTCAAGCAGGTTAGCCAGTGTTGAAATTTCATGGTGTAAACATTTTTTAAGTACATTATTTCCAAATCCTCTGGTCATTCCTTTATTAATAGTGTACACTCAGGCGATGTATCTGGGAAATTTTGTAATGTGGGAATTCTCAATTTTTTGTTTTTTCACATTTTTATTATGTTTGTACTTTGATGCTACATAATTGCTTTTTAACATCAAAGGTTTTAAAGTCACAAATGGCTATTTAATTGGTTCTGTGTGATTTAGGAAACACAGTACCTTGAACTTTAAACTCAATTTTTCACTATTCAAAATGCTCCTTGAATCACTGTTTATAACTGCAGTCACCTATTTTTGGCCAAAATGTTTACCATATATCCTCATTTATTTGAAGTCAGTTTCCATACATTGTTATGCGTTGTTGTTGTTCACCAATGGCACTGGGGATTAATTGATCTGCATCATTTTCCCTCTGGCTTCCCAATATAAAGTCTGTAAGTTGTCACTTTTAAGGCCTTTGCATTTGGCGAGATGTTGTTTGTTCAGGATGACATCTTCTTCACAGAGAGTGCACTTGGGTGTAGTTATTGTTATGCTATTTTTATTCTATTTTGTCAATTATTTCACTATTTTTTAATTTTAACTCTCAGGAGTAAAAAGCGTATGACACCATATTGCAATAAAATATCAAGTTTAATTTTTACAAAATACATACAATAGCATCAAAATTAAAATTATTTACTATGTAAGAGTTGAATCTCACAAATCGTTTCATTCATTCATTCATTTATTAGCTCCAATTATAAATACATTTTACAAGGATTGTTAAATTGTTAAAATATGAGTGTTATATAAAAAGAATAAGTATATATATTCTTAATTGAACAAAGAAACATCTTAACAATAGGTAATCAGCAAATAGCAGACACCATTAGCTCTATATTAGCAGGAGTCAGAGCTATTCTCTTGTCAGACGTGACATTTGAGTAAGCTGAAAATGATTATTCATTATCTACATTATTGACAGGGCCCCATGAAACTTTCACTGCAGCTTCAATACTGAATTTTAAGCCAAGAAGAAGAGAAATGACATCAATATCTTGACCAGCTCTGCAAAAGTTACTTGAATGAATTAATTTACTTGGTTTACAATTTTTATACAATATATATCTATCGTGTCCAGATATCTTATGTACAATTTGTCTGGTGCTTGGCTTTCAGGCCGTATAGTTCACTGAGTGACCGTTATTTCTCTCTCACTTTTCTAGACCGTTTTCCTTTACCCTCCTTAAAAATTCCCCCATGCCCTTGATTTTCTTTTCTTCTTTCCCTGTCAACATCTTTATAGCTACTATTTTTCTATCCATATTTTCCCATTGCTTTTCCCACACTTTTTCCCTCCAGCTCCTTATATTCCATCATATAATGTTCTGTACTTTCCCTTCCTCCACACAGAGCTCACATATTGCTCTTCTGCTGCCCCTCAGCTCTCTTAAATACATTGATCCATGCTAAACCTTCCCTTTCTTGTCTGTTACAGCTATCAACATACCCCGCTCTTCCCCATCCTTTCTTTATCAGTGTATAAAAACTTAATGTTTTTTTATCTTCAAGGCTTCCCCATATCTGTTGTTGTTCTATATCTTCCCTCTGTTTCCTGCTACTTTCCAAAAACCGTTTGTATTTCTTTCCTCTAGCCCCCATATATTCCCCATTCCAATTAACTCCATTATTTTTTGCTGTTTCTTTTGTCGCGATCACTTCGTGTTATCTTATTGCTGAGCGCCTGTTATTGTTTTACTACTTTGAGTTTTGGGTTCTTTGTCCTCCGGCTAGCTATTATTATTATTCAGTCGAGCAAATCTCTTAAACAGGGTGTGTAAACGGAAAGGAGTTGTTACTAAAGATAACACTGATAAAAGAATTTGTTTTTACACTTTTACTGACGTCACATTTTATTGATTTCACATATTTACTTTTAATACACGCCCAACTGAAACTGTTATATTTTCGAATGTAACTATTATCACTTATTTGCCGCACATTATTAATTCGCGTATTTCACATCTTTTAACTAACTTTACGACGCGAGAGATTCTGTTGGACTGAACATTACCCGTCTCTTGGCTTCATAATTTATACTCCCTCACCCGATATGCCTAAAGATTATAACCGAGCTGCTATTGGTTAATAAAACGCGCCAACATTAGCGTCTATTTTTTTATCCAATCAAAATTACGAACACATATACTCTAGGGAAGAAATTCCCTCCATTTCTAAAGAAATGCGCGCTACTCTGACGTCATTTGCTTGCCTCTTCTAATTAATAAACAACTCACCCCCTCGTTTCATTGTTATCCGCTCCTATTGTCAGTTTCAGTGAGGCCGTGTAGACTTATTTCCTAACAATGCTTATAATTAACAAACATCTCAAATCATTGTCATACAATAATGTTAATTTACACTACAATCACTCTGGCATTCAAAGTGTTGTGATATAAAATACTGCCTCACTTTCCACCAGCTGTTTTTGCTTATTAGAGTCATGCATATCTTTAAGATTTCACCTTCCTCCATTGTCATACATCAAAACCAAAATTTTAAAATTCTTTCTACTGTTATACCTTTCCTAGTTCCACTAATGCAACTTCGCCTGGTGCTGCTCTTGGTAGTCCAATTAATTCTTTACAAAACATTCTATACAGTTGGTCAATTTTCTTACTTAATTCTCCTCCCCCATATTTTTACTGCATTTTTTATTTTACCAATACCTCGCACATTCTCTCCAACCGTTTTGTCGACATCTCTAATTTATATTTGCATATTCTTATTCCTGTCATAGCTGCCTTCCCTTTAGCTAACATCTTCCTGCCATGTGTCCCATTCCCCGTTATTACTGAACCTTACTCCTAAATAGTGAAATTCTTTGAATACCTCCAGTTCTTGACCACCTAAAAACAGTTTTTCTTCCTTCCTCAGTTTATTACTTTTTTTTAAAAAACTAAAACTTTGGATTTATTTACATTTACCTTAATTATTTATTTTTCACAAAATTCTTGAATTTCATTTATTGCTTTGTGTAGCTCTATTATAGATATAGCACATACTATAGTCATTGCATATAAAAAAACTAGAATCTCCCTATCTCTTATTGCTGGGCAATGCTGATTTCTTAGTTTTACTCTTTCTCATATATCATCTATGAATAGTTTAAATAATATTGGACTCAGCTTACATCCCTGTTTTAATCCTATTGTTTGTTGAATCGTCTCTGTGATGCTGCTTTTTTTACCGTGTATACCAAACTTTACACCTTTATATATTTTGTTAAATTCTCTTATAGACTTGTCACTTACTCCCTTTTCCCTTAGTTTCTATTCCAGAGCTTCTCTATTTTATCAATAGCTTTTTCAAAGCCAGCTAAAAACATATACACTTTTCCTCTTTACTAAAACCTGCCTAAAATTCTGATATCTTTTTTTCAGGTTCTACCCAATCCCTTAGTCTATCTGCCAAAATTCCTGTATACACACTTTCCCTAGTATAGATAGTAGACTTATTCCTCTATAGTTGCCAGGCCTATTTACTCCTCCCTTCCCTTTATAAATTGGTACCATCATACTTATTTTTTCAGCTTTCTGGTATGTCATTTTTACTTTCTCTACTACGTATAGTAAGTAGGGGAAGTATTGTATTCGACCCAAAAATTCAATACCGAGATTTCACCGGAAATACATGTTTTGAGACCCCCTGAATCCAAAAAAAGCATTTTTGGAAACATGTCCGTGACTGTGTGTCTGTCTGTGAACAGCATAACTCAGAAACGAACAGTCGGATAAACACCAAACTTGGTATTTAGGTTCAGTATCTTCCAGAGATGCGACATGAAGGTTTTCAAGAAAATCCCCCCACCCCAGATTACCCTTTACATGAAAAATTTTTCAAAAATTTTAATTTTCTCAAAAATGGCTCTTAACGATTTTTATTAAAATATCATATGTGTAAGATATTTTCAGACAAATGAAATGTATATCTCGAATTTTCTGGGAATGTCTCCAAAAGTATTCATTGTGAACAACTTTTGCATAACTGGTAAACCATAAGAGATAGACAAAATTTTACTACACAAAAAATGTAGATCGCATTAAAATACACAATTTATGTCATATACATTTTTGTTGTTGAGTGAACCATTTTAGAGATATTGCTTGTTATTCCCTTAAATTTACCAATACTTATACTTTTTCTCAAATTTGTTATTGATTTTTTTTTTTTTTTTTTTGCCCTGATAATGCAAAGATAATGGAATACTCCACATAGCAACCAGCTCTTAAAATATTTGACTATCGCTTAAAGCCTACCAATTCCCCTTGCATCTACAAGAAAATTAGCAATAAGATTAACATTTCGATGTCTCGATTAACATCTCGATATCTCGATTAACATGAAGCATATGGAGACTAAGCGTTTGTAAAAATAGTTTGTACAAGATTAGTGAAAGTCATGTGAGTGCAACACATCAGATCTTTTAATTTGTTTCCTTACTCCTCATCACAAAATAAACAGCTTTTATAAACCATTTTCTAATTTGAAATCAACATACAAAATGTAGGTTCCCATTTAAAAAAATTAAATTGATCCTAAAATGACCATCATAATGTCCCCCAAACAAAACACGACTAATGGCATTTACTTTCCCCCATAATTTCAAGTAACTTTTATTCAAGACATTTCTTTCTACAACAACTGTTGGAGATATTGTAGTCTCAACATAGATGGTCCACCTTGTATATGGCTCAAAACCCACTCAACCGATTTTGATAATTCTTTCACGAAATTCTTACTGGCGGACATGAGATACAAAACACCTCTCATTCAATTTATAAATTATTAAAAGACTAAAAAGGATTTACAAAACCTTCGTAAACAGTGCAATGGAGTAGGAAACAATTGCTGTTCTCCAATGATTATAAAAACAAAAGCAGGTTATATTTTATTCCAAGCAATATGCACATATGGCCATGATGTTAACACTTAAGTAAATAGAAGACAACTTAAAACGCTACAATCGTTTCTGTTTATAACGGTAGGAATCGTATGTTATATTAATCTTTTTTAATGAATTTTATCAAATACTGCAGATACGTATGTAATGAAGTATCAAAACCCCTGAATAACCTTTATTCTAATTATGTAGATGTATGCACTGAAATTTCTGGTTGCCAAAACCTATAACCCTCATGTAAGAAAGTTTTGCTTTATTTAATTTTATTTTGTTCAATAATTCCATTATTAATAATCCTCTTTGAGTTTCCCCATATGGTTTCCAAAATTCACGTGGTATTCTTGTCCAAACATTGTCTTCTATTCTTATCTCAATCCCTTCCCCAATCAGGTTTTTAAAATACTTTACCAATTCAGCTGCTGTGATTTTGTTTTTTTTCTCTCCCTTTCCTGTTCATCCTTCTTGCTATTTTCCATATATTTTCACTTTCTTTCTTTTCAATTGTCCCCCTTTAGATTATTTTCCGTATTTTCATGCCATTCTTTTTTCTTTATCTCTAATATTTAATAAGTTCTTTGAAAATCTCCTTTTTTGCATTTATACACTCATCATATCATCCCTTGTTTGTCTGTACCTTTCCCTGTTTATTTCCATATCTGTCCCTGCTCTTTTTAATATTAGTTCCATTAACTCTAGCGCTTTCTCTGCTTTTCCGTAATATAGGTTTATCTTTATTCCATAATTTGGCTTACCTTTGAATTCAAATCTTTGTGAATTTTCCTTCTAGTTCCTCCTTCCATTTATAGGTTTTCAATCTTCTAATCTGTGTTACCCCTTTATCTACTACTTCCAGTTCCCCTACCTTTAATTGGGAAATGGCTGCTATTTACTATCTCGTTTCTGATTTTAAATTTCCTAATTTTCTCCTCTGATCCTTACTACATAACATATTCTCCTTGTTCGTCTTCTGCTATTGACCCATTACATATTAACAGATTGTTTATTTCACATATCATGGCATTTCCTAGTAATTTACAGTTTTCCCTCCATACTCTTGCATTAAAGTCTCTCATTATAATAAACTCTATGTCTGGCCACTTATTTGTGATTTCTTCTGTGTCCTCACCTATAATATTATACAGGTTATTCTGATAAAAGTCTGATGTTTCTGTGGCGTTATATACTACACTGATTCCAGTATTTACATTTACCTTATTTACTTGTTTTATTAACATCCATAAAGCTTTGTTAACCTTGTTTTCTATCACTTCTGTTTCAATACTTAGCCCCTGTCATTTCTAACAAATATACCAATTCCTCCTGAAGCTCTTCTTTTCTCGTGTGTTTTACTGGTGCTTTTATTATAAATTTATAATCCTTTAGCTCTATTTCTTCCCTTTCTCTAACCATGTCTCTACCACCCCTACAATGTCCATATATCTCATTACATTTTGGATTTCCCCATTGTATATCTTACTCTTCATGCCTTTAACATTCCAGAACATCAAATTTATCCCCTTTCCCTATTTGATCTTTGGTTTATCCTGATATTTGTATTTCTCCATTGCCTTTCATAATCTAATACACCCTACCTTCCCTCAACTCTATTATTTGTAATCCCCTCCTTCTTGCAATTTCCTCCACTTGGCTAACACTTTCCACTCTTAATGCTTCCCCACTTATCACTTGCATCACTCCCTCCTCCACATATGCATTCTTATGGCACTGGTCGTCTTTTGTCCTCTTGGCTCCTCCTTGCATCGCTGCCACCAATGTTAGCTCCTCCTCCCCCCTCCTGCACTCCTTCCCTGATTGTTTCCTGTGGCTGCCATTTCAAGTGTTGGATCTGATGTTTTCCCCAGGCTATCAACTCAGCTGTTGGACTTGAATGTGCTTCTGTTGGCGTTTACTTATTGTTTCTTGTTCATTCCTCTGTATGCTTCCACAAATAATTTTAATCCATTCAAAAATGCCTTCTTCCCATCTGCTCTTGCTTCTTGCATCCTGGATATTAGTTCCTTTTTCAGAATTTGTTCCTCTCTTGTGCTCCCATCTGCTCTTGCTCTGGTGTTTCTTAGAATTTCCCCCCCCCTTTTTTTTTCATAATTGTCATTATTTTTATTACAATGAGTCTAGGTTTTCGTCCTCTATCTCCCAACCAAACATTTTTATACTTAGCCCTTCTTCCATAAACTCAAATACTATTTCTTCTAAGTTTCTGTTTTCTTCTGTCGCTCCAAAACTTACGTAGTTATTTCTCCTCTGCCCTGCTTCGAATCTTTTCTCTGTATCTTCATATTCCTCCGGAAATCCATTATCTACTGTTCCAACCCTTCTCTTTGCATCTTCATCACATTGAGTTGCCTTGTATTGTTATCCTTTTTTTTGCCTAATTCTTTTCCAAGTGCCTTTAGTGGTTCCATTAGCTGGTCCATTTCACCAATTACTAGCAGCATCAAGATTACTGCTGCCACCCATACTTGGAAAACTATCATCTTTCTAGCTTTTGTAACTTTTCTTTTTCCGAAGCTGCCTATCCGCACTCCATATGTTTCTATATCTATACCCATTGTTGCGTCATCTTTCGCTCCGCACAACCTTCTCCTACCGCTGTCAGCACCAGACTCGCAAGAGTTACTTACCAGATCTCTAAATACAGTGTACAGTTGTATACAAGGTATGGAAGTAGTTCTTGCAGAATTGGTATTTGTTCCATATTTGACAAATCATTATTTCCTACAACACCTTTTGTTATTTTGCTGGGTTAAAAAGCTCACCAAATTATTATTACAATTAATAATAAAAAAATTAAAAAAATAAACTTATAAAATGTTATAATTATTACAATTTTCCCTGAAATAGATTCCATTAGTTCTCAGTTTTTTTTCACACATTATTTGCTCACAGTGGTTAGTTGTACCTGAATTTGCCTGATAGTGCTTGAAGTATACCTGAAGTTCTCTGAAAATATAATGCATCTTCTAATAACTGAAAACTTTTACAACGTCCCTGAGTTTTGAGTTCAATACATGATTTAATGGGACTTGGGAGCATTGTAAAATTAAAACTAAAATTAAAAGTAAGTTACAACATTTTGAACAGCGTTCAACAACAAAGACAGTTTGGCAGTGAATTGCTTGAATTTCATTTTCTTTCAAGGCTTTGAAGTACTTTACAGCTACATTTTATTCTACAGCGCTCTAAGCAAATTCTACGAGGGCAATTCAAAAAGTAACTGCAAACAAATTTTTGTGAAGTATATATTTCAATTTCAGATACAAACAAGATGTCATTTTTCAACTAATTACCCTTCTTTTTGATACATCATTGCACCAACCTTTGTATTCCATCAGAATAAAAGGTTTTCGGTTGTGCACACAACCAAGAATGCACTGTTTCTCTAACCCCATCATCACTTTCAGGTCATCGTCCACTGAGAGCTTTCTTCAGGGAAACACAGGGTAATCCAAAGGAGCAAGATCAGGGCTGTATGCAGGATGCTGTAAGACCTAAATCTCAAGTGTTGCAGCGTCAGTGAAGGATAAGAGCGCCTCTTGACAGAAATTCTCTGTGATGGCTCATATTGCTGGCTTTAGCTCATTCTCCAACATGTCACTGTACTGGCCACTATTTACTGTTTCACCCCTTTGCTCATAGTGGTCCAAAATCGGCCCATTCATATCCCAGACAAGGCATCAGTGCATCCCACATTCTCATCATTAATGGAAGAGCTGGGAGATTAGAGCATTGCTCATCTGTGATCGATGTACGTCCACTTTTAAAGAAATCTACCCGCTTGTACACTCTTTTCTCACTAATGCAGCATCTTCAAATCTTTGCAACATCCTTTTATGTATTTGTTGAGTTTTTATGCCCTCTGACCACAAAAATCTTATTACTACTGCTGTTCTACGGTGCACACAACCAGGGACACAGCCATTTTGTTTCAACTGTCCTTTCTATTATCATTCCAACTGTCGGCATATGTCAGCACTTTCTCAAAGCATGTGTTCATTGCATTTAAATACTGTTAGTTTGCAATCACCTCGTACTATATGAAAGAGATATGCTTCAATATATTCAACTCTCCTAAAGCATTTACTTCATCTTGTGATAATGGAAATAGGAAAATGCTTCACTTTGGTAGGTTCAACGTTGTACTGATGTGTCAAAAACTTAAGGTAAGCATGTTTCCCTCTTCATGTATTCAAAAACATGTGCTTTACTTGTGTTACACAGTGGTTCAAGCTCTGTGACCCATATATTCCCTAATGAGTCCAACATTGGGTATGTACTACCCTTTCTGATAACAAAACTCTGACAGCATTTATATAATGTGCTGAATCAGAAGTTGACACACCGTTATGATACAGAATGCCAAGTTTCTGAAAATAGCTTGTGAACATTCAATAGCATTTACAAAACAATTTCTGAACAGTACTATCTCCACAAACAAGGACTTTAATTAGGACAACAAACACACCTGTCGGTCATCTCACCACAAAGAATTGCAACTTCGCAGCTTCTTTCACTCTTTACTCCTCCTTCATGTTTTGAGGTGCATAGCCTTCCCTCAGTCTGCCAGTTGTATGAGGGCGACACTGAAAATTTTTAGAAACTCAAACAAGGAATAGATTTAAAAAATTTAAATGATTTTATTATTTTTCAAAATATTCTCCTTTAAGATCAATACATTTTGCATTTGATGAAGCCAGTCCTTAAAGCAATGATGCCACTCATCCTGAGGCACTTCAGAAACCAGGTTTTTATAACGTTCCACATCTTCGTCTGATGACAAAAAAGTGATTCCAGTATTTTATCTTTAATTTTTGGAAACAGAAATAAATGACAAGGTACCAGAACAGCGCTGTATGGTGGAGGATCCATGGTACTAACCTTCAGGACATCCGCATACTCAGTTGTATGCGACGATGTGCTGTCATTATGTAAAATTATTTCTTCTTTTGGGCACTTTTCATGAACTTTTAATGCAGTAAACAGACATTTGTGTACCAATCGGCAGTAACAATATGCGCATCTTATCAGCACTATGAATTCCTCACACTTTTGTAGGCTTAGGTTTTGTTCAGAAGACCCAATGAGCCGATTGACTTCTCTTTTCAGGATCATAACAATAAATCCAAAACTTATCACCAGCAATGATATTCCAAACCAAATTTGAAGTGCTGTCTTGGAATTTTTCCAGAGTTTTTCTGCATCAATCATTACGTTGTTGGTTTTGATCGGGAGTCAGTTTATGTGGAACCCATGGACAAAGTTTTCTCATGTCTAACTGTTGGTGTAAGATGTTTGGGATTTTACTCATACCAGTGCCTAGTATCGCCCTAATAAATTCATAAGACATCCGTCAATCTTCAAGTGTGCTCATACAGCGGCAATATATTCGTCAGTAACAGCAGTTCTTGGGCATCCTTCACGAAATTCATCACTAAGAAAAAAACCATTCTGCTTTGAATTCGCTGTATCAATTATAAATTATTGTTACCTTAAATGGAAATTCTTCATCAAATGCATTTCTAAGCCGATCTTCACATGTTTAGGCGTTAATGACAATTTAAAATCGTAAAAACATCATAGTTCAGAAATGTTCTCTAGTCAAGTTCATTTTGGGTGAACACAAAATGTTTAAATGATAATAATTAACAAACTACACGACAATCCACTCACAAAACATTAGAAAGTAGCTGTCAAGTATAAATAAATTTCATTTGTTGTAGAAACATGGCATTCTAAAAGTTTTAGTATTGCCCTTGTAGGTAAATTTCCAGCAGCTTAGAAACAAGGGATATGGTATTTTCTGGCTGCTTTATATAATATATATGACTAAAAGCTGAAAAAGTGAAATGATGCTCAAATGAGCCCAGAGTTGATAGAGATTACCCTTCTAAGGGAAAGCATCTACCCCAAAAAACACAAGAATATTAGGTGTTAGGTAATAATAATATTTATTGCCAGTTTATTCTATACACAAACTTTTAGCAGAGTCAGATGTAGATAATTACAAAGTTTTATATAGGGATGAACGTCAATACTTAGTGGTATCAAAGTATAGGGTCTTTCAACAAGAGTGTCCTATCTTTCAACTTAAATAAAACACGTTCTAATAATGATAGAGGTTTATTTCTTTTTTTATTTTGGAACATAATTAATGTCATTACGTGTGGAAGAGAACATCAGTTAAGTGACCGCCGCGACTTTGTTGGGTTGCGCATATATGGTTGACCCAATTTTCAATGACAGAAGAACGTAAATTAGGTCCAACTTCACGAATAACACGTGTGATGTTATTCATAAGATCATTTACTGTTTCTGACATGTTGACATAAACTCGAGATTTAACATAACCCCACAAGAAGTAATCCAACGGCGTTAAATCACATGACCTTGGGTGCCATTAACATTACCACCACAGGAAATGAAACCTCTGAACTTCTCCTTCAAAAGATCAATTGTTTCAAGAGCAGTATGACATGTGGCACCATCTTGCTGGAATCAGATGTTTCTGTGATCCATACCATTCAATTGAGGCCAAAAATAGTCCCTTATAAGAGCGAACCCGGTATCTTTCTCCATTGACAGTTACAGCTTCTGCATCTTCATCTTGGTTGAAATAAGGACCAATGATTCCATCATACCAAAATCCACACCACACAGTAACCTTTTGGGGATGAAGTGGTCATTCTTGAATCTGCATTGGATTGTGATTGCTCCAATAGCGGCAATTTTGTTTGTTAACACAATCATCCATCCAAAAGTGGGCTTCGTCGCTGAAGATGATTTTTTGACAAAAATCCGGGTCAGCTTCCAATTGCTCCATAGCCCAGTCAGCGAATACACGACGCAACCTATGGTCATTGGGCTTTAGTTCTTGAGTTAACACCATTTTGTAAGCGTGAAACTTCAAGTCCAGATGCAGAATTTGCAAGTTGTGGTCAGCGAAAGCCCCAATTTTTGCGCTCGACGAGCAATTGATTGGTTTCTGTTCTCGCGTACACTCTCACGAATGGCGCCTGTGTTTTCGTTGGAGCGCTTATGTCAATTATGTACAGGCGTTCTTTGATTGCTGACAAATTTATCGATCAAACGCCGAATCGTTCTCTCGCAGGGACGATTATGCACACCGTAAACTTCACGCAATACACGGAAGGTTTGGCGAACAGATGATCCATTTTGATAATAAATTTTCACAATTTCTACGCGTTGCTGAATGCTGTAACGTTCCATGGCTATTTACCAATAGCAACTCTAACCACATGTAAAAAATGACTGCTGTAACTCAATAACAACGGCAGCTATCACATGTTAAAGATAGGACACTCTTGTTAAAAGACTTTATGTCTAATACTGTGAGGAAAACATTCAATACTCTTTCGATACTTTAAAATTTTTAAGTTGTTACGTTTAACTTTATCCTAGATAAGGAGTCGAGACTTCACGTTATTGCCTCGCATGTGTTGCCAAAGAGTTGCTGGACAATAGTTCTTGATAGACCTTGATGGCACTTCCTGTGTCTAAATGAAAACATGTAAAACAATGGAACAAGGAGTAGAGGTGTTCATGTAACATGCAATGTTAACTGAGTTGTGAATGAAGCTGATGTTTCTGCAACAGCCTGGCTTGGTGACTCTCATCCATATCATAGACCTACTCTGGTGAATCCAGCAGAAACAAATCAGAACTTAAGACAACAGATAATACAGCACATGGAAATATTTGTTATTTTCAGTTGTTTGAATTTCGTGAAAAATACATATTACTTTATATTTTCAAGAATAAAGAACTGCTAGTATTTGTTTTTCCATGGGTAGAAAATCCTTTAAAAGAAAGTTTTCAGCATAAAATACAGTTATATAGAAAGGGAAGCAAAGAAATTTTATTATTAGCCTTGACTAACACTAGGGGATATATAACCCGTGGAATTATAAAGATAAGAAAATGACTGCCATTTGGAGAAGGTGAAACAGGAACAATTTAAAGTTAGCGTGCAATACAAAATGTGTTTATACACAAAAAACTACTAATAAGAACATAATTCAGTGAGTAAGCTGTCACCTTTATGGTTTTTTATAAACTGAGTATAAGAGCTCAAAAATCAGTATCAAGAAATAACGTGAAGTCTCGACTCCTTATCTAGGATAAAGTTAAACGTAACAACTTAAAAATTTTAAAGTATCGAAAGAGTATTGAATGTTTTCCTCACAGTATTAGACATAAAGTCTTTTAACAAGAGTGTCCTATCTTTAACATGTGATAGCTGCCGTTGTTATTGAGTTACAGCAGTCATTTTTTACATGTGGTTAGAGTTGCTATTGGTAAATAGCCATGGAACTATCGTCACATCCCTAGTTTTATGTTTACAAAATGATAACTTAATACTACACTTATAATTTATTTATTGCACTAGGTAATTTAGTAAATAGATCCTAATTCTTCTAATTTGTACAGTGTCTTTTCAATTAAAAATTGCTTAATATTTATTTTAAAGAAATTTTCCTTTGTTGTTTTTGCATCCTCAGGTAACAAACTAAATACCCTGGAACCATTTACTGTTGAGTCCTTTTGCAGAAACTGTTTTGGTATAGCCTTGCCAGTACACTTTGCATTATGCTTGTGATTATCATATCTGAATTGATTGTAAATGACATTGCCCTATACAGGGTGTATGATAATCAATAGCGCAAGCCAAAACAGTGGAAGTATATGATAAAAAGCAAAAAAGTTACAGTAATCATGGGTCAGCAAACAAAGCGTGTGCGAGATTTATTATAGCAAATGTGTAGTTATGAGCCGCCACCAACTTCATTAAGAAACATTGGCCTAATAAGTACAGAGGAATTTGAAAAGTAGACTTTTTGTTTAATATTGCCATTCTAAGTTGCCTCACAGCTGAGCTTAACAATGGAATACAGTTCTACTTCAGTATGTAATATGTTGTTGATACTGTACACTCTTCCTGTTCAAAGTGTCATCCTTGCCAATAATGCACGCGTGTCTGCAGCGAGTTTCAAACACTCCCAGATCATCTCAGAATTCTTTACTCCAATACTTGAATGGTATCAACGAGAGTGCTATACACTACACTTCTGAGATGACCCCATACAGCAAAACCCAAACGATTGAGATCAGGTGATCAAGGAAGCACATCAGTTGCAGCTCATAACCACACATTTGCAATAATAAATCATGCACACAGTTTGTTTGCAGACCCATGTTTACTGCAACTTTTTTGCTTCTGTTATCGTATACTTTCAACCGTTTCAGTTTGTGCTATTAATTATGATACACCTGGTATACATAAAGTCATACAACTGTTAACATGGAATTTGATTTAAAATAATTTCTACATGAATGGCTGGAGTTTATGTTATACATTATTCTGCAGAAGCAATATTCTTTCCATGTGTACTTTGGCTGCTGACCCTCACAGCTCAATCCCATATATAAGATCACCCCAAAATAGATTAAGCCTATATTATGAAATATATATAGGCCTAATAGTCAATATGGCTCTCCCAGTTTAGAAGTTCATCAATACCTAATCCTAGAAACTTATTATCACTACTTTCATTTACAATTTCATTGCCTATCTGAGCAACTAGTTTACAAGTTTGTAAGCTACATTGAAAGTAATTTTTGTTTTACGTCTGTTACAGTTTAGATTAAGCCTTTCAAAATATTTCATTTAACAATTTGCACTTTCTTTAATTTGTTGTTTAAGTCCATTGATGCTAACTTTCCCAACATATAATAAGCATTTAGAATTTTGCATGTTTGGCACATAATATATAGTGAAAGCAATAATGGTCCTAGTACAGAACCCTGTGGTATCCCATATCTCACTTTTCCTATGTCTAATTGATAGTTTTCCCTAGATTAATTAGTTTCAAAATAAATTTCTGTTTTTTGGATCCTGTCTTTCAGAAAAGTGGTATGCTCCTAATTCCATAGTACTACAAGTTTCAGGGTAATTTATCACGGTCTGTGCAGTCAAACGCCTTTGAAAGGTCTAGGAACATATTTATAACTAGGGCTAGGATTTTTATGATAGGGCATATATTTTTTGGTAGGACTGATATTCTCCTTAAATACATATAAATGCTTCTTATGAAACAGCGAAATGAATTAACCTAGTTTGTTAAGTCATATTTTTGCATATATGGCCATTTCTCTCTGATAGAGCACATTTTAGTAAGTAAATGGTCACATTCATCATATTTTCACTCTTTCAAGAAGAAAAGAACTTTCTCATGCAATTTATTTATTCCGTGTTACATTTCCCAGAATTGCGCACCTCATTTTGTTTCCTGGAAAATGGCAAGTATCTACATTCCTTCCCTGTTTCCTTTGAATTCACAATATGGACTTCACCCTTACGCATCAGTGAGTTTGTGTAAGCCATTGCTACTCTATGAACAGGTATCTGATTAAGTCATTCTGGACTCTGGACTGCAGACAAGTGTCTAATTCACTCATTGTGTTATTCAGTCTTATTGAAGTCGTAAGCGTGTGCAGTACAGTTCAGAAAAAATGCCTAAAGTGAAGCAAAATGTTCAAGTAAAACTAAAAAAGTTTGTGTCTCAATATGGTGAGAAATTATTTTCAAGTGATGGTAAAATACTCTATTGTAAACTGTGCGATGTAAGATTAACTGCAGAGAAGTCATTTAACGTTCAGCAGCATATGGCAACAGATAAACACAAACGTGGAGTACAACGCATTGAAAATGAAAAAACACTACAGCAAATGCTCCTAGGGGAATCCCGCCAGTCTTATTCACCATTCTGCGAAGAACTTTGTACAGCTTTCCTTTGTGCTGATATTCCCTTAAGTAAACTAAACCATCCAAAATTTTGTGAATTCTTAGAAAAATGCACAGGCAAATCTCTTCCTGATTCTTCCACATTAAGAAAGAACTTTGTCAGCCGAAGCTACGAAAAAACAGTACAACAAATCAGACAACAGCTCGTAAATAAAAAACTTTGGGTATCAATTGATGAAACTACAGACTCTATGGGAAGATATATTGCAAATGTCATTGTGGGAACTTTGAAAGAAGATGGTCCAGGCGAAAAGTTTCTAATAAACTGTGAACATTTAGAAAAAGTAAATTTTTCCACCATTTCTAAGTTGTTTGACAGATCTATGGGTGCCATATGGCCCAAAGGTGTTAAGCATGACAATGTACTTCTCTTCGTAACGGATGCTGCACCTTATACGGTGAAAGCTGACGATTCTCTAAAAGCATTGTACAGTAAAATGGTGCATGTGACTTGTTTAGCTCACGCCTTGCACCGAGTTGCAGAGGAGATTCGTAGTAAATTCAGTGACGTTGACAAGTTTATTGGATGTGTCAAAAAGATATTTTTGAAAGCCCTTCACGTGTTGTAGCATTTAAGTTGTTAGCTCCAGACATTCCCTTGCCACCATTTCCCATTTTGACAAGATGGGGTCCTGGGTTGATGCCTGCAACTATTACTGCCAGAACTTCAACGTTATGAAAAGCATCATTGTTTCATTCGATAGCAGTGAAGCTACTTCAATTGGACTAGCTCAAGAATTAATGTCTAATGGTGAAATTTCAGGCAAACTTTCATACATAAAATCAAATTTTGGATTTATTCCAGCTGTAATAAATGCTTTGGAGGGATCAGAAGTGCCACTGGTGAAGCAGATAGAACAAGTGAAAAAAGTTGTGAATAAATTAGAGGGTGTTTGTGGTAAAGTGGGAAAAGAAGTGTCAAAGAAAATGGAAAAGGTGTTAGAAAAAAATGAAGGGTATCATACACTATGTTCCATTTCAATGATTTTGTTGGGTGAAAAGTTCTGTCTTAATCATTCAGATTTAGATTCAAATGATATTGTTTATTTTAAATATGCTCCTCTTGTGTCAGCTGAAGTAGAAAGGAGATTTCGTAGTACAAGGCTTTGTTGGCTGACAATAGAAATCTTTTTCATTTCAAAATTTGAACAAGGTCTTCATTGTGTATTGCAACTCAGAGCTTATATGAAGTAGAATGAGGATGTAAAAAGCACATAGGTTCCTATAATGTTAATAAAAATCATACTGGAATGTCAAATTGCATAGTTTAGCTTGCTTCTCATGTGCATTTTATTCTCTAATAAATAGTCCATTATCAAAATTGACTTACTAATTTATTTTACAGTAGAAATTTTACCTCATTTTAATATTGTTAGGTCATATTTATTATGTTATTGTGCATATTTTGGTAAATGTTTGGTCATAACAGCATATTCTTTTGGGCATATTATGGTGATTTTTAGGTCATAAATATCCTAGCCCTATTTATAACGTTACTCTTACTATCCAATTTATTAACTACATCTGCTATGAATTCTGATATTGCAATAATAGTTGAGTAACCTTTCCTAAACCCATTTTCAGTTCTCCTTAGAAAATTATTTTTCCTATGAATTTTCCTAATCTAATAAATATGATTTTTTCAAAGAGTTCAGCTACAGTTGACATTAGAGTAACAGGTCTATATTTATTGCATGTTTTTTTTTCACCCTTTTTTAAAATTGGTCGTACAGCGCTGGTTTTTAAACAGTGTGGCAATGTTCCATTTACCAGAGAATAGTTTACTAGTGTTCTAAAGGTGTAAGGACTTCCTTAGACTCTTTCAGTAATTTTGAAGTTATTCCATCCCGCCTTTTTGATTGCTTGTTACTGTAGATGATATTAAATGACATCTGAGATAATTTCTAATATAGATATTAGATGATACAGATAATTTATTTTATTCATGTAAGATATAAGTAAATGGAATGTATGTTATGGGAGTTATTATTATTAATCTATTTATTTTATGTCGCTTTAACTACATGGTCATATCGCGACGGACCTGTTAGTTGATAACTCGTGGATCAATGTGTGGTGGACAGTTAGCCTTCTAGGTCTCATCCTTGTAACCATACCATCTTGCGTCGTCACAGAGACCTTAGTGCAAAGCAACTGTATCTTCTGCTTCTATGTCATCCTCCGTGGTGTAGTGGTTACCATGCTAGCCTCTAGTTCTCAAGGTCACTGGTTCAAACCCGGCGATGGATTTTTTTCGGGCTTCCTTCAGAAGGGAAGTAAAGCTAGTGGTCCTGTGTCGTAGATTTATGGCACGTAAAAGAACCTCAAGCCTGATAAAGAGGCCTCTGAGCAAAATTACCGGTCTTTCACACCAATATAGAATGGGACGCTAAGGACCACAGCAGTTACAGAGCGTCCATAAATTAAAAACAAATTCTGCTTTTGTGATTGGCAGATGGCATTACGGTGCCATCCAATCTACCTGCCTTCATTGTCTGTCGGCACAGCATTCACTATTACCATCTATGTTTCATTTTCACTATTGTTTGGGACTTACGGTGGAACTTTGGATCGTGGTATTAAATATCCAATCTAGTATTTACTTTGGCGACTGAGGAAATCCATGAAAAAACCTCAGTCAGATAGATCGGCCCACAGATTAGAAGTTGGGACCTCCGGGCCACAGACATTACTGCCTGGAACCATCCCGCATGGTACGAGAGATACTGCATTGATTGAGGAACATTTATAAAGTATTTACTAAATACATTCCTTATTGTCTTTGGATTGGTTTCTATATTACTTCCTATGCTTATTTTAATATTTTCAAATATATCTCTTGTAATTCTAATGCTATTATGTTCCACACATTTTTAATTACATAATACATTTCTTCTTCTTCAGCTAAGTAAATCTGAAAATCCTTTTTGAGTTGTTTATATTGAATCAAATCCATTTTTCATCTTATTTCCAAGATTAATTCCTACATTTAATTTTATATTGTTTATCTTACTTTAGATGTTTTCTTACAGTTATGTATATGACATGCAGCATTGAAATGGAGGTTAAAGACTCTTCCCATTTTCCCTCAGTAGCATAAACTGCTGCCGTGTTAACCTCACCAGAGAATTTTTTAAGTCTCTTTATGCTTCTACATCTCATTACGACCTGATTGTTTTTATTCATTATTTTAGTTTGAGAGAATTGCATAACTTGCACATAATGATTGGATAAGTACCCATGTCATTAATATTGGTGGCTATGATTGTAGCCCAATGTTCTGTTACCCTGTACGAACAGAAACCTTGTCCTTGAGTATATCAAGAAGCGTTTTGTAATTTGTGTTTGCTGTATTAAGTTGATATTTATATCACCAAGTAGTGCAATATCTAGCCCATTTAATTGACACAAAACATTATCATTAACAGACTCTGAGGGGGAGCGATAAACTCCTAATGTCACTATACTACTGCCATAGGTATTAAGTTTTACAGTGCAGTTTTCAAATACTTTTCCAACATTATGCTCTCTTACCTGTGTCCTCAGTAACGTATATAGCAATTGCTCTACAGCTGCTGCTAACTAGGATATAGCTGTTGATTTTATAGTTTCTGTTAAACCAATGTTCAGTTAATACGAAGGCATGTAGTTTAATATTAATAAAACTATCAAGGGATTCTCACTTATTTGATAAATATTGTACATTCTGATTAACCATTGTGACTAATGGTAACTTTACTTTTGAAATGTTCTTATTGTACCGTGTTAGGTCTACAAATTGCCAGCGATGGTGCATCCACCATGTCAGTCACTTACTAGTCTCCCTTAAACATTGAGAAAATAGCACTGTTCATAAGCTCCCTTAACCTGTGTAATCCCATCTCTTCCAAAGTCGGTATCATACACCCAATAATTGCTGTCTACTTACACAGTTTTCAGTGCTGCATAGCCCCAGCCCAGTGTTTGGTTAGTTCACAATATTCTTCTGTAATTAACATCCTGCCTGTATAGAACCCCCTCATGTGTTTGAGATCTGATAGCTTCAGCTCATACACGTCATGCACCAGTACATCAGACTTCACCCCATTTTATTCTGCAACTCCGTTACTGTGATACCCAGGAAGCAATGTACTCCATAGCCTTTTTGTTTACGTTTCATCCACAAACTACCCAACTGAGTCTCCGAGCACTAACACTGATTTGGTGTACTGAATATTCTGCACGATGTGTTCATCATTAACATCATTTACTTCCTTTAATGTTTCAAACCTGTTTCCACAGGCAGAACTCTCTGGTACGCATTCCATCGACTTTTGCTTCGAAAGCCATTTTTTCTTTTTATAACTGTTGAGTATGTCTGCTGTTCACTCTCGTTTAGCTTCATTTTTAGATCCTTTCCATTTTTAATACCTTTATTTCATCCTATGTGCTCCGAAGATCTCTTCCAAGTAGATTCAGGATTATGGGACTCATGCTATTTCAGATTCCCTCATCTCTGGTTGCAGCCCATTCAAGAATTTTACATGTCTCTTCTTTCTTCATTGGTATTATTCGAATATGTCAAGTTCTTTTGACCACTTTCACTATTGTTTAGTAACAAAACTTCTTTATTAGATCTAGTGACTACCCCATCATCACCATCTTGGTTTTGGTAATTACATTAACCTACTGTGTATTTATTCATCCATTCTCTCAGCTTGCGATAATAAATTTTCTTAAATGTGATGTTCACCTTCACGAATGCCTTGATACTACAAAATTATTCTTCGTCATTTTGGGTTGCACTGCATTTTGCTGTTGGCATATTCATCAGTGTAGCTTGATACTTGACCCCTGACGTAGTTGCCATCATTTTATTCTTACTATGTGCAGCACTTCCACCAATGTGTTTTAGACACATGTCTTTTCTTATTCAATGCACATATTACCGCATTTGCACATTACAATTTGTTTTACTTTTTCAGAAACGTAAAATCCTTCTGATACTAGTTGTTTTTCTCAGTCAAACACCACGACTCCACTTCACTAAACTTTATCACAAAAAGAAGTCACTATATGCAACATGAACACAGATTAAGCAAACTACACCATTCAAAGCTGTACTACTGAAGCAAACAAAAGCAGAAGCAGACTGCAGCCACAATTGCAACTATTGATGCAATGTAACACAGTTTTTCATCAAGATCGACTACCCTTTTCTATCACCACAGCTTGAGACCAATGTGCCTCAAATTCAAATGTTGTGGACATTTGTCACTTTGTTCATTATTTTACGATTTCCATTTAATTTCACATTTTTAGCCAATTTAACTAAATTTCTCAAAAAAAAAAAAAAAGTTGCGATTTCGCATTATGGAAAACAGGTGCCTCTGTTTATAACTTATTAGCTTTGAAATTTTCAGGGGAGCTTCAAGAATTACACATTTAAAACTTGACTGTTCACTAGTTAAAAAATATTAAATGGTTTGGTTGAAATTATTTTCCATAACTCACATTGAAAAATTGAACGTGTATTTGGAAAAAATCTTTTGCTCTTAAACTAATTAAAATTAAGAAATTCCTGCCAAGCAGTTTTTTTTATGCTTATATACTAAGCTCAAATTAAAAATTTGGAATACAATAAACTGTAGGATTCAAGGAGCATTTTATATTACATCAAAAAGTGATTAATTATGAATAAGACAATATCTTTACAGCGGTTTGACAGCTTGTTAAAATGTTGTGTACATTATATTATGCTTTATTTTCCGAATGTGCGATGAAAAAAAGTCAAAGCAACTAGAAGAAAAACACATGTATTGCCTAAAGTTGTTTGTTAATTTCATCTTGGTTTTATTGTTTGTAGTTTTTGCTATTGTTTTTGAAGGAAATAGGTAGTTTTAAGTTGCATATAGCAAATTACAGATGATACTTTTGTTAAAAGAACCAATCTGAATGAATCTGTGGTTAAGATGAGCATTTGCTGGGATTTCTTGTGGTTTCAATTTCCCAGCTTGTGACTAGAGAGAGCTGTTTTATGTCACGGCTGCCTTGAATAATTTCTACAGTGAAGAGTCTGATATGTACAGTATGGTTCTAATATGCCGTGTCAAAACTTGTCCAAGTTGTCTTTCCCATTCCTGGGACCAGGAAAGCTTCCTGTTAATTGTGCTCACATTATAATATGTTCTCATTCCTCATTATGTGAACCAGACTTTATACATTTTATGTGGTAATTGCAACTTACTTGTTGTGCATTTGTAAAGTGAAATGAAAGAACTTAATTTTGTGTATGGAATGCAGTACTTTATATTGTGCATAGCATATAGAAAGAAAAGTGTGTGCTCTCCCAAAGTTGCCATGTCTCCACCTAGATGTACTGCTGCTTGCGTCGTCCTCCGTGGTGTATTGGTTACCATGCTAGCCTCTAGTTCCCGAGATCGCGGGTTCAAATTCGGCAGAATGGGACGCTAAGGACCACAGCAGTTAAAGAGCGTCCATAAATAAAACTCAATTTAATATTTGTTGCTGCTTGCAATGGAATGAACCATGCATGAGCTTCTATGTATTATAAAACATCAGAAACTTACGTTTTTGAAGACTTTAGCTGCTGGAAATCTTTAAGTGTTTCCCTAAATATTATACTGCCTTCGATGAAGTTATCTTTATTTTTTTTAGCGTGGAAGAAAAAAATGTGCATTTGAAATAATAAAGAAAAGAAAACACACAAGTACTTCACAGCAAGCTGTGGACACTTCACTAGAATCACATTCAGGCATTCCAAAATAATATGACCCAAAAGTTGTTTGCACAGGATAGCTTTCCAAAGACAACATTTTCCACCATAATGAAATATGGTAAACACTTCTTGATGCATACATGACCCTTGCCAGAATTGGATTATTTAATTAGTATTAAAGATGCAGGCATATTGTCTGTTGATTTGCGACGGAGAAGAATGAAAGACAACTTGCATGTTATGTTTAACTCAGGTTACACAATGTATCCCACTAAATAATAAATCAAACATTCTTTTCCATCATCATTTCAATTATGTTCAACACATTGGTTTCCCAGTCTGCAATATGAATTTTGCTACCAACAATGTCAATTTTGTTTTCAATTTGTGTCCTGATTGCACAATTTATTTTTTTTTTTTTTTTTTTTTTTTTTTTTTAAGAGAATGCATTTTGTTTACAAAAGAGATGAGAGGAAGTTTTTAGAATTCACAGTTTCCACCGTTAGATAAAGCAAGTTTTGCGGATATACGAAAATTAGCAGTCCAGCACAATCGTACTGTTCCTTTTCTATAAAAAGAAAACCTTTCATTGCATTTGTAGTATGGTAGTTCATGCCATAAGGACATTTAAAAAGCCTTATTAATTTTCTTAAGTGAGCTTCCAAGACTAGTGTAAGCAAACCGTGGCTTAAACAATGCCTGTAACCCTTAGATCATATTTTTAAAAGTAGTTAACCCAGGAGAAGTTCATCATACCTCATCCCTTTTTTAATTTTTTAATAGTGCTAAGAAATGCAAACCGTAAACCATTTTGAATGTGTTAAAGTGGTGTTTGATTTTGCATCTGCAATGTTATCTTTAGTAGATTTATTTTAGCTTTGGCAATTTTAAATGTAGATACGAGGGTTGGAACTTAAATAGTGGCAACACTGCTGTAGAGATGCTATGCAATGGAATTTAATATTGTCGCTGATAGCACACATTAGTTACCTACCTTACCTTAGAGCAAATGCAGAAATGGTTGCGTTACGATACTGCTAGGATGCACTTGGAGCATGAAGGAGAATTTTTTACGCCATATCATAATGGTGGATGAGACATAGGCCAAATCATATGAGCCAAAATTGAAGCACCAATCGAATGAATGGCGTCATTATGGGTTGCCACGAAAATTGAAAGTTCATCAGAGCCCCAGCAATGTGAAAGTTGAGATTCTCGTGTACGACTGTGATGGTGTTATCCTAACGCATTACATTCCTCCATGGCAGACCGTCAATGCACAGTATTACCATTTGTTTTTGGAGCACCACCTGTGAGAAAGGAGCGACAACACTTTCTACAGAATCCATCCATCATTTTGCACGATAATGCTTGGGCGCATACAGTGCAAGCTGTGGCTGATTTGTTTGGTCGATGGGACTGGGAAGTGCTGTACCATCCACCATACTCCTTGTGACTTTGATTTGATTCCGAAGATGAAGGAACCACTTCGTGGCATTCGCTTCAGAACAGCTCCAGAGATTCGTCAGGCAGTAGACCACTCCATTCGCACCATCAACAGAAAAGGCTCTGCTTAAGGTTTACTTCGACTTCCACATCGCTGGCAACGGGTTATACACAACGCTGGTGACTACATTGAAGGGCAGTAAAGGTTGCTAACATGTAACTCTTTTGTATCAGCTATAAATAAATAGTTGCCACTATTTAAGTTTCAACCCTCGTATATTGTCTCCTGATCAAATTTCTTTTCTGGTTCTGTAATTTATTCAACCTAGTGCTAGTTTCCATGGCATCTTTTTCAGTTCT
Organism: Deroplatys truncata; assembly: GCA_030765065.1. NCBI lineage: Eukaryota > Metazoa > Arthropoda > Insecta > Mantodea > Mantidae > Deroplatys > Deroplatys truncata. The sequence goes on along the minus strand of CM060981.1, from coordinate 302,655,950 downwards.
TAACTTCAATGAACTGCTACAAGCAGGCCGCTTTTGGATCGACTGCATTTACAGAGGGAATATTGTTAAATGCAATTTTGTCTTTTCCGAGAGACCTGTATTTCTTAATTGCTTTGAAAAGTATTGGGCAAATTAGGAAACTTGTACAGAACTGCATCTGGCTTTAGCTGCTATATTTGTCTTGGTATTTCTACTGTTTCTTTAATACAAGGGCATCAACTTTTATTAAACAGTTATGTGTAAGTTTTCTATCTTTCTTAGGGATGGCCTTTTCTCATTTTAAGAAAATACTGTCTTTGGGTGATCTAAAGAAATGTCTCATGAAACCTGCAGCTGGGTGTGAAACATATGGTCACCTTGTAATTCTTTATGTAGATGTTTAGCATGTAACACAGCCTGCACGAAGTAACAGAGATACAATCAGCTGACTGATATTTGTCAGAAACATGCTTATTAATAATGCATAAACCAGCATACCCACCACGCTACCCCTGCTTCGCTTATGGTAGAGATGACACTTCTCCTTCTTTACACTGTGGTGTCAGAGAAATGCTATACCATGGTAAATTTGCGGAATGCTATCTTCTAAAACTGACAATCCCAAATCCTGATATTAATTATGTTAATTTATTTTATAACATCAGCAAAGTACAATATGGTTATTAGCAAATATTAAACAATATAAATAATTCACACATTTACATAGTGTGTGTTTAACAAAAACAGTGCAATGTACAAAGACATGCATTAACCTTAAACTAAAGGAGAGACAGAATTTGATAGCAACCGAAGCTGGTCAGTATAAAACCCAATAAGAGGCGTGCTCCATTTTGTGGCATCGCTGCTCGTGAAATTTACTGGCGGTCCAGAAAATAATCTGTTCATGAAGAGCATTTTATTGTGAAGTTTGCAATCCAAAAACCATTGTTATGTTAATGGTTTGTTGAGATATAATGTGCATTTGAACAACAAGGGGGCTGCTGTGGGCCAAAGATTTCAAATCACGTCACCATGTGGTACAAAACAAACACCAGGTAATGTTAAGAGGTTGCAGCTTTCACACTAGCACTCGTAGAACTGTTGCAGCTCTGTTTTATTGGTTTTCAGCCAAAATGTCACTTGATGAACAATGTAAGAGCAGTGAGATACACAAATGGAGGTTTTGCATCATCAGAGCAGTAATATATTTTATAATTGGTGTGTCATAGGAGTTTTCTGCCTGACCTGTGCAAGTTTTGTTATTGTTATCAATGTGAGACTTTCCTTGTTGATTTAGGAATGCATACCAAGTTTTGTTTGCTCTTTTGGCTTGTCTCTGCCCTTTAACATGTGGCCAGAGCTCGGGCACCATCAAATTCTGTGCCTGTCGTATGTGGCAGTCATTAGAGTATAAATTTGGAAAACTACCTTTTTATAGCATGCAAAAGAGGTATAGCTTTCATTCTCTTTTAAAACCTGCTGTAAATGGGTTTGCTAATATAGCGTTTTGATGAAATAATTTCACTGGTTTAGATTATCTTAGATTAGACTACAATTAGCAAAATTAGGCTTTCATTCCTTATGTATGTTACTGGTATTTATAGAGGCATGTCATGTTATTTGTAAATAAAGAATACACACTTCTTAATAAATAAATTTTAGAGGTTATGTGTTTCAGCATTTAGTGTACATGAAAGCATATTTATTATTTATAGCTTAATCCAAATGTTCAGTCATGGTTATATCTGTATTGTTCCACAAGTCATCCACTAATAAAATAAAATTAACCTTTAACAATAATTACAGAGCAGATAATGTGGGAGTACTAGTTGGAAATTTGTTGCAACTTTGAATCTCTTTCAGTGAAGTTTTTGTTTAGCATTGAAAATCACCTCCCACTAGTGCCACATGCCTCAAACCTCAGAATGTGTTTTTGGCAACCATGTCCTCCATTTAAATAAAGGGTCAGTTGCCTTTACAAACTGTTACTTAATGACTCTTGATGCAGCACTTTCAAAAAAATCTGGTGTGTTACACTCACATGACTTTCTCTACTCTTGTACAATCTATTTTTACAAACGCCTATTCTCCATATGCTTCATGTTAATCGAGATGTCAATCTTAATGGTAATTTTCTTGTAGATGCAAGGGGAATATGGTTGCTTTTAAGCGATAGTCAAATATTTTAACGCTGGTTGCTATGGGGTGCATTCCATTCTCTTTGCATGTCCAGGACATAAAAAAAATGAATAACGAATTTGAGAAAAAGTATAAGTATTGGAAAATTTAAGGAAATAACAAGCAATATCTCGAAAACGGTTCACTCAACAAAAGAAATGTATATGACATAAGTTGTGTATTTTAATGCGATCTAAATTTTTTGTGTAGTAAAATTTTGTCTATCTCTTATGGTTTACCAGTTATGCAAAAGTCGTTCACAATGAAGAATACTTTTGGAGACATTTCCAGAAAATTCGAGATATACATTTCATTTCTCATGACATTATCTTAAACATATGATATTTTCATCAAAATCGTTAGAGCCATTTTTGAGAAAATTAAAATTTTCGAAAAATGTTCCATGTAAAGGGTAGTCTGGGGTGGGGGGAAGATACTGAACCTAAATACCAATTTTGGTGTTTATCCGACTGTTCGTTTTTGAGTTATGCTGTTCACACACACACACACACACACACACAGGTTTCCAAAAATGCTTTTTTTGGATTCAGGAGGTCTCAAAACATGTATTTCCGGTGAAATCTCGGTATCGAATTTTTGGGTGGAATGCAATACTTCCCCTACTTACTATACGTAGTAGAGAAAGTAAAAATATGGAGCATTATATTAGTGCTAAATGACAGTTATGGGAAATTCCTAATAGAACACCCCTTATCAATAATGTTAGTGTCAACAGAGCAACGCCTAAGGGAATCTGGTAACTTTTAACACACTGCAAGTTCTCAATAGAATTGTAAAAGCACCTGGAAGTAATGTGTCCACTAGGACTTGAACATAGGCCACCTGCTGAGTGGCCCATTCTCCTGGATCGCAATACTGTTTATCCCTTAGTAAGGTTTCTATCTTCAGGTAACCACCCCCAGTTGTGTTCTATGTGATTGGCCAGCAAAACAGTGTTATAATCGATGTGAAATGAAGGGTTGCTTCCGATATTGCTTAATGAGAGTTACCTACACAGAAAAGGCTAACTAATACAACATAATTTGGCCTTCTAGAGGAAGGGATGAACAATTTTTTGCAAGTGTCGTCAAATTGAAAGACAGCTATAATATTTGTACGATTGCTTTCATCAGCAACATGGAGACCAAGGTTAAGGTTATTGCTGCAGTAAGCAAATTAGAATCCAGACATTAGGAAAATGGTAGTATAGCCTGAAGATACAAGTTTTACAAAGTTTAAGTGTATAAAAAGATAAGTTTCTTAACTTACAGCTGCTTTTCATTATGGGGCAGTTTTTATGTACCTTAGTATACTTGAACTGCATCCCTACAGTTAAATTAAATTGAGTTTTTTTATTTATGGATGCGCTCTAACTGCTGTGATCCTTATCTACCCACTGTATATTATGGCAGTCTGTACTGCTCAAGAGCACAATTAGATTCTTGGCAACCCTTCTGCATTACATTCGATATAGAGGGGCAAGGCATGCAGCTTTATTCTTGGGTGATTTTTTAAATTGTAATTTGGTACTGAAAATTATATGAGCAACAATGTCCACATCTTCATTTGGTGTTATTTTGAAAACCTGTATATAATGCAAGGGTTTGAAACCATTCGTGCTTTAGTAATCCCAAATAATGCATGTCTCTTAGGCAGCCCTTTTAGGAAAGAGAGGCAAATTTAAATGTTAAGATTTAGGGGCCACCATTTCCAATGCAATAATCCATATTGCTTTTAAATGATAGATTACATTGTGAAAAAAGGTTACTGCTAATTATTTTTATTTTCCCTTAATTTCACACTTGCTTTACTCCATTCAAATTATGTCAGCCATTTGGTAAATATCCATAATTCTGTTTATATTTTGCATCTCTAAGTTGCAAGTCACCAATCTATTCAAAATGTTCAGTGTGTTATTACCAAGACCCAGGTTTTGATGACGTAAAAATGACTCAAACTGTTAAAAAAATTACAATAATTATCTAAAAACTGATATTTAATTTATTATACATGGGGTAAAACTGCCATACAAGCAGAAAAAGTATTACAATGATGAGATAATTTAGAGATTAATTAAAATTATGTATTTTTCCCATATTCTTGTTTGAAATATCTGAAGAGAAAATTGTTTTAGAAGCAGGTCTTGCAAAACTGTAGCATTAACTAACTTTTTGAGTTCTCAGATTATACAAAATTCATTGCAAATGAAAAGGACTTAAAGCCTGATGACACATAAGGAGATAAAGACAATAGCAATTTGACTGTGTGCACTCATTAATTCAAAAAAGAGAAAACTGTCCCATGCAATCCCTATTTTGAGACATGGATTCATAACTAATGATACCTACTCCCCCGACAAGTCACCCCTCCACCTGTAAGCAACCCTTTTCACATTAACCATTAAATAGGTATGTGATTTTTTTCAAGAATGTAAATAAAGTATGCACAAAGTCGCCTTATTTCTCAGCTGAATAGTGACATTTATGTTGTAAAATGTGAATAATATAAACATATTTTATACTTTATGTAAATACAAGAAAACATTAAAGACACAACGAGCAAGAAAATGTGTTCTAGAACAAGGCGTAAAATGACTTACTAAATATACATTTTCATAACCTGGGACTCATATTTAGAATTTGTGTATATGTTAGCAATGCCTATAATGCAATACCCTTAAAAGATGAGGCTTCATCAGAATCAGGGCCCAGATTACCACTGATAGAGGATCAAGTGGACCCCCAAACAATACTAATTCCTTCTTGTAGCAATTGCCTCAAAAACCCACAAATGGTAGCTTTGAGAGTATCACCTATGATTAAGCAAAAAGTGCCATAAGATAAAATCTCACTAGTGATTAACAACTGTAGCATAGAAGAGGCACATTTCTGTTGGAGTATTCTAACTTCTCTGTTATATTTCCTGCACAACCCTGCTCATGACCGCTTTGGACAGTTTGTATTGCTTACTTTTGCAGGTTTTCAAAATCATTACCATGCACGACTTTTCTTCAGCTAGGAACGGCATAAAAAAAACTCCAAATACAGCAACACTGATCAAGAGCTTGGTTTGTGGCAGCCATTTTCCAAATTCTAACATTTGTAACAACAGTACAGTAAGGTTTCTATCTTCAGGTAACCACCCCCAGTTGTGTTCTATGTGATTGGCCAGCAAAACAGTGTTATAATCGATGTGAAATGAAGGGTTGCTTCCGATATTGCTTAATGAGAGTTACCTACACAGAAAAGGCTAACTAATACAACATAATTTGGCCTTCTAGAGGAAGGGATGAACAATTTTTTGCAAGTGTCGTCAAATTGAAAGACAGCTATAATATTTGTACGATTGCTTTCATCAGCAACATGGAGACCAAGGTTAAGGTTATTGCTGCAGTAAGCAAATTAGAATCCAGACATTAGGAAAATGGTAGTATAGCCTGAAGATACAAGTTTTACAAAGTTTAAGTGTATAAAAAGATAAGTTTCTTAACTTACAGCTGCTTTTCATTATGGGGCAGTTTTTATGTACCTTAGTATACTTGAACTGCATCCCTACAGTTAAATTAAATTGAGTTTTTTTATTTATGGATGCGCTCTAACTGCTGTGATCCTTATCTACCCACTGTATATTATGGCAGTCTGTACTGCTCAAGAGCACAATTAGATTCTTGGCAACCCTTCTGCATTACATTCGATATAGAGGGGCAAGGCATGCAGCTTTATTCTTGGGTGATTTTTTAAATTGTAATTTGGTACTGAAAATTATATGAGCAACAATGTCCACATCTTCATTTGGTGTTATTTTGAAAACCTGTATATAATGCAAGGGTTTGAAACCATTCGTGCTTTAGTAATCCCAAATAATGCATGTCTCTTAGGCAGCCCTTTTAGGAAAGAGAGGCAAATTTAAATGTTAAGATTTAGGGGCCACCATTTCCAATGCAATAATCCATATTGCTTTTAAATGATAGATTACATTGTGAAAAAAGGTTACTGCTAATTATTTTTATTTTCCCTTAATTTCACACTTGCTTTACTCCATTCAAATTATGTCAGCCATTTGGTAAATATCCATAATTCTGTTTATATTTTGCATCTCTAAGTTGCAAGTCACCAATCTATTCAAAATGTTCAGTGTGTTATTACCAAGACCCAGGTTTTGATGACGTAAAAATGACTCAAACTGTTAAAAAAATTACAATAATTATCTAAAAACTGATATTTAATTTATTATACATGGGGTAAAACTGCCATACAAGCAGAAAAAGTATTACAATGATGAGATAATTTAGAGATTAATTAAAATTATGTATTTTTCCCATATTCTTGTTTGAAATATCTGAAGAGAAAATTGTTTTAGAAGCAGGTCTTGCAAAACTGTAGCATTAACTAACTTTTTGAGTTCTCAGATTATACAAAATTCATTGCAAATGAAAAGGACTTAAAGCCTGATGACACATAAGGAGATAAAGACAATAGCAATTTGACTGTGTGCACTCATTAATTCAAAAAAGAGAAAACTGTCCCATGCAATCCCTATTTTGAGACATGGATTCATAACTAATGATACCTACTCCCCCGACAAGTCACCCCTCCACCTGTAAGCAACCCTTTTCACATTAACCATTAAATAGGTATGTGATTTTTTTCAAGAATGTAAATAAAGTATGCACAAAGTCGCCTTATTTCTCAGCTGAATAGTGACATTTATGTTGTAAAATGTGAATAATATAAACATATTTTATACTTTATGTAAATACAAGAAAACATTAAAGACACAACGAGCAAGAAAATGTGTTCTAGAACAAGGCGTAAAATGACTTACTAAATATACATTTTCATAACCTGGGACTCATATTTAGAATTTGTGTATATGTTAGCAATGCCTATAATGCAATACCCTTAAAAGATGAGGCTTCATCAGAATCAGGGCCCAGATTACCACTGATAGAGGATCAAGTGGACCCCCAAACAATACTAATTCCTTCTTGTAGCAATTGCCTCAAAAACCCACAAATGGTAGCTTTGAGAGTATCACCTATGATTAAGCAAAAAGTGCCATAAGATAAAATCTCACTAGTGATTAACAACTGTAGCATAGAAGAGGCACATTTCTGTTGGAGTATTCTAACTTCTCTGTTATATTTCCTGCACAACCCTGCTCATGACCGCTTTGGACAGTTTGTATTGCTTACTTTTGCAGGTTTTCAAAATCATTACCATGCACGACTTTTCTTCAGCTAGGAACGGCATAAAAAAAACTCCAAATACAGCAACACTGATCAAGAGCTTGGTTTGTGGCAGCCATTTTCCAAATTCTAACATTTGTAACAACAGTACAGTCATAAGCTACCATTATTTGAAGAAACACAATTTGCATTAACTTCAATATTACATCACTTCAAAACTTGACATTGGTCAATGAAACCAGCCTCTAGTATGCTATTGAAGGATGTAACCTAGTGATTCGTTGGCCTAAAAGGCAGTACCCACAGCAAATTTCCTTTCCAGTCTTATCACTCTAACGGACAATTAAATGAAGTCATGTGCTGCTTGCATTGCAAAAGTTTAGTTATGACTTGTTAGTAATATCCAGCACAGTGATGCCTGCTCCTTTCCTACCAAGCATTTCACTGTCCATTAAATAAAACCTTTTATGATGTTTTGCCATGTACGAGGTCTGTTCAAAACATTCCAGAGCATTTGTAATTTCGCGCCAATGGAGTGAAGTGCTTTTGGAGTGAAATGCGGTTGGCATCCCTGCACATGCCTGTATTTAATGTGTAACTGCCAGAAGTTTCACTGTTCAGTGCTGTACTGAGTAGAACGTTGTGTCGCACAGTTGGCAGAGTTAGAGGAGCAACACGTCTGCACGGTGATGAGTGCTTAAGCCATACTCAGTGTTATGAATGGTTCACGCAGTTTAAAAATGCCCGGATGGAAGTTAAAGATAACCCTTGTTCAGGATGCCCTTTGACATCTATTGACGACACTCATGTCAGGAACGTCAACAAAATTGTGCGTGCCAATTCCAGACTGACGTGTTGTGATGCCTGTGAGAAGGAAACTGCTCTTGCATCACGACAACGTACCCACACATTCATCCCTGTTGGTGTGCGACTATTGCCCAAAAAACGATATCACTGTGCTGCCTCATCCTCTGTACTCTCCAGACCTGGCCCTGCAGATCTTTTTTTATTTCCAAAGTTGAAAATCCCATTGAAAGGACGAAGATTTGCAATGATAAATGGGATAAAAGAAAATTTGCAGGCGCCACTTCGCGCGATCCAGAAAGAGATGTACCAAGACTGCTTTTGGAATTGGAAACGGCTCTGGGAGCGGCGTATCAATTGTGGAGGAGAGCATTTCGAAGGAGATCATGCACAATAAGTAAGAGCTAAGCATAGAAAAATGTTGTGGACAAAGTTCCGGAATTTTCTGAACAGACCTCGTACAGTATGCAGCAAAACAAAGAACACTGAAATTATCAATCATTTCCTGTCCAAGTTCCCATAGCAATAACGTATTTATTGCACATAATAGTTTGATACATTGTGAATTCAGTTTCGTGTTGATTTCTGCAATTATGATTCTCACAACAGAAGAGAAGTGGTTTATCAAGAACTTTGCTTCTATAGAAGTACACTAAACCCTCGATTTAACACACCGAATTTAACTAATGTGGTTGGGAGAAAGAAACCATTGAGGCAAAATGTAATTGGGCAGACGGCAGTGGCTCTTGCAGTTTATACCTTGGTTTACACACAGCACAACTTGTTTAGAATTTCGGATGCATTTGTGAAACAGTGGGCACTCACAGCATCAAGCATCAGTTCTGATCAGTGCACCACATATTCAGCACTGTTTTCTCTAGTACAGAGCTGTTTTTCAGAGCATGTAGTTGCATTTATTACAGATCTATGACTGTTCCAAATATAAATAAGTTATTGTAGCTTGTTAGTGAAGACCGTATTGAGCAGTGGTTAAACATGGAAGAGGGTGATCCAGGCTACCACGAGGAGATAGCAGAAGCTGTTCTGAAGGACGAGGAGGAAGAAGAATCGATTGGGCCTGGTCCTAAATTAGGCCATATGGAGGATACGCTACGTAGAGATACTCAGATCCTGAAGTATTGGCTTATTATGAACATTTCAGGCAGTTTCAATCTTTAGTTATTAAGAAACAACATTCAGCGAGAACACAACTAAAGCTTGATACTTTCTTTCAGCCTTCTTTCTTTACATGAAATAGATTTTTGTTATTAATATGATATGCATATTAAATATTTTACGTTCACATCATATGTCAAGCAAATACTTTAAATATTGATTATATGATTTATGATTTAACGGACACCCTTTTGCCTCCATTAGTCCCTTAAACTGAGGGTTTACTGTAATAGGATTGATGATCCATATAAGAGGAACAGTGACTAAATGGCTCCTTACTTTTTGGAAGAATTCCGTCTTGGCAGAGCTCTGCTAAACACTATAGCTTTGACAATCATTAAATACTCCATTTATATTTTAGAATCCATTTACATGTCTAACTTAAATTGGCAGTATTCTGATAATTATATTGCATTTATTAGTTTATTTTTACACATTCAATATTTGTATGTTATATTATTTCATATTGTTCAACCATATTTGTATTTAGTGCACTTTGTCCTTATGGGCAACCCTTTCATTGGGGAAGTAAAATAAATCAGAATGGACCAAGTTTGATTCACATTAAAGAATAGTATGAAGAAAGATTTAATGAAATACCAAATAACAAAATAATGTTAGCTGTCATTGACAAGTTCCGTCGTATGGACTCAGTCCTATGTCAACAGTCAGCAGCTACTTTTTCTGTGGATGTTGAAGTCTACAACAAACGCTAACACTTGGTTTGAGTGATAGGTCTGTTCAGTGGATGTTAAGATGAATTTGCTCAGGGATGAGCAAGCGTGATTGCAGTATTGTAATGGAGTGTTGTCTATGATAGGTCTGTTTGGTGGATTGTTATAGATCTGGTCAGATATTCTGAGCATCTAACACGAAGGGATGACGAAAATTGATTACAGTACTGTAGCTGTGTGTTGTCTATGATAGCTCTGTTTCGTGGATGTTTAAAGAACTGGATGGATTTGCTCAGCATCTAACAGGAAGGGATGAGCAAGTGTGATTGCAGCATTGTAGCCGTGTTGTCCATAATAAGTCTGTCTGGTGGATGTTTAATGGATTTGCTCAGTGTCTAACAGGAAGGGATGAGCAAGTGTGATTGCAGCATTGTAGCCGTGTTGTCCATGATAGGTCTGTCTGGTGGATGTGTAAAGAACTGGATGGATTTGCTCAGCATCTAACAGGAAGGGATGAGCAAGTGTGATTGCAGCATTGTAGCCGTGTTGTCCATAATAAGTCTGTCTGGTGGATGTTTAATGGATTTGCTCAGTGTCTAACAGGAAGAGATGAATAAGCCTGTTTGCAGTATTGTAGCTGTGTGTTGTCTATTATAGGTTTGTTTGGTGGATGTTTAGAGAACAGGTAGGGATGGGCAAGCATGATTGCAATATTGTAGCCCAGTGATGTCCATGATAGGTCTGTTTGGTGGATATTTGGAGAACTGGATGGATTTGCTCAGCGTCTAACAGGAAGGGATGAGCAAGCATGATTGCAGTATCGTAGTCTTTATTTCAAGCCAAAAACTTACCCCTCCAAAAATGTATGCATCCCACATCATGGGAGTTATTTGACCTTCTGTAATGACACTTTGGAGATTGATTTCTGTGGAACTCCATTCCTGTATCCTGCTGCTCATGGCTTATATAGAGCATGTTGAAAGAACCAGTTTTCAAGACAAATGACCCACCTACAAATATTTCTGAACTATGCGAGAAGATGTCACTTTTTGTGTCTCTACAAGACCTTTGTTTAATAATCCCCAGAGACATGTTCCTCATGAACAATGTATGGCATGTCATTAATTAACATTTCAGTACCATTTGCTTTGCTGCATATTGTCTATGGAGTGTAATGCATAATTTTTATACCAATTTAGACAAGAAATGAACATCTGTGAATCCTTAAAAGTTTTGATTTTAAATATGATGTACCAACATCAATGCATATTATGACTTCAAACTTGATTCTGTACTGCAATGGTTATTTAATATGTGAATGATCCAATGTTTTGTGCATTACAAAAACACTTATTTCAATACAAACAATTTTTTTTACAATGACAGAGAAAACAAATGAATGAAATTTTCTTTATACAAATATAGGCACAAAATGTGTTATAAAGAAAAATAACAGCTCTGCGAAGAAAAACGCAATTTCCTATCATACACTTTTCAATATAAAAGTAATTATTAACTCTTTGCTCGTTAGAGGTTATGATTTTGCAGCCTGTTGTTGACGTTGTTGTTGTTGCTGAGCACTTAACTGGGCTTGAAGTCTCACTTCCATCACATCCATAACAGCTGAAAACAGAAACCTTGTAATTATATTGTGCCATGAAGCTGGAATACTTCTTGTATTTAAACCACGGATGATTCAGTGTAGTGTGTTGCTATTCACAATGAAACTTAAGACATAGGATAATGTAACCACAGAAACTTATTCAATTAACTTGACCCATTATTGTCTTAGTTTACCCGTGCACCATTGTCCATTTAAACATGACACCACTGTACATTAACTAATGTTGGTTTAAATCCAATCAGCAATTTATCTCTACTAAAGCTGGTTAAAATTAAATTATTTGATTATTTTTTTAAAGAAGTTTCAATGAAACAAAAAGCACATTTATCGAAAATATAACCGATAAGGATAAACCTACTAAAGATAAGCATCAATTATGGCTGTATTCGATATTGGCATTAGAAATTTTATTTAGTTTTTCTGTAAAACTTAGGTAGCTAAATTGGGCTTAATATCCAAGAAGCTTGTTAGATACTTTACTTAATCTTGACTGTACTTTGTGCCAGCTAACTGCAGAGAGAAAGTCAGCAGGTAGAACATACTCATAGGACAAAGCCATTTACATGCATGCTTCCTTATTTTCAATAATTATTCTTGTTGTGATATACTTCTAAACACAATGGGTGCACATTATTCAAACTTTAATTTATCTAATATATTTAGAATAAGACGACTACGATACAATCAGCAGGAATAAAAAATGTTCATATGCACATAAGTAGTAAAATTACATGAAACATTAGGCTAACAGAAGCAAATATAGCAGGTCCAGTTGTTACACTAGGAGTATAACAAATGTTACTGTCCACAAATTAACATAGCCCAACTCCACGAGAGGAAGCATCCCATCCATAAGGGTACTGCATGTGGCATAACAGTGACGTGCGCCATTTGTAGTAGTATTTCGTAAGCCACAGACAATGGCATTTGAACTGGAATTGCAAAGCCAATGTGATATTAAAAGTGTGCTCTGGCATAACTGTTGAGTTATGAGCCGTATCCCAGGTCATAAGGGTGAAAAATCCCGTCATTTTCATCAAAACTTGCATTTTTAATTTTCTGCATAAAATAAATCTGTAATATTTAGTGTACATTCTGACCAAATCTCAAAGCGCTATGTCAAGTGAAAGTGACAATGATGCCATGTTTAAATGCCTGCACTCTTCAGATCCAACTTGAATAGGCGTGGCACACGCTGAGCTTGAAACTTCTCACATTTCAGAGCTCTGTAGGTTAGCATTATGTATATGTATATAATCACCATTTTTTACGATTAATTAATTAATTACATTAAAAAATACAGTGAACCAGCATACCTAAACAAACAAAACTGCAAAAATATTGCAACAAAGCAATGGAGGGGAATAAAGCAAGTGAAAAAGACAGTGTTGTATTTTAACCCCTTCACCAATACGGACATGATATGAAGTCTTGTACAGCACTTTTAAATAATCAATTTAGCCAAATGCTAAATAGCTAAAAGCTACTTGGCTTTGACATCGGGATGTGTAAGGCATGATAGGAGTAGCTAACCTATCAAAACCAAGGATCGCAGGATCAAATCTCAGTAAAATGTATGTTCTGCATTTAATAGAAACTGTGGTAAAGGATGAGGAGGGCCCAAGCAAAGCAAGCAGTATGACAGCGTAGTTGGATGCTGGCGCGTTTCAATTGAATGCAGATATATGCATTTTACCCTTCTATTATTTTAAAATTTTAACATCTCATCTCACTGGAAGATGCTGAATGCAGATACCAAGTTTGGTGTTTAACTGACTTTTCATTTCGGAGTCGGTTGTGCTGTTCCCTCTCTCTCTCAAATGTGCACATATACACATGGACCCTTTTCTAAATTTTGGTGGACCTCAAAATGTGAATTTGCAGTAAAATGTCCATATTAAACTTTTGGCAGGAATGGAATACTTCCTGCACGGTAAGTAGTACACAAGTAATATGAAAAGCAAATTAAAAAGTCATACCTTCACGTATTTTATTCTTCTCCAAACCAATCTGCTGTATTTTTTCCATTTGTTCTGTCACAAAGGCAACCTTGCGCTTGAAGTAATCCTTTGCACCATCTACATCCTGAAAACCACACATTTTAATGTTAACTAGTAATCTGCCAGTTTCTTTTAGTAAAAGAGCAAAACTATGCAACAGTCCCCAGATTCCTGAGAAGTCAAAGTGTCCCTTTTCTAAACTCAATGGGGCAATCGCCCAAAGAGAGCCAAGACCTACTGTATGACCGTCTTCAACCACAACCCCCTGAAGAACAACACTGGGAAGCTTACAGTAGCATGTCTATGAGAAATGCAGCAAGAGAAACGGTTTAAGAGCAATTATCAATGTCATGTTCACTACTTTTATCTGGTTACAGTGGTAGAGAATGTTTCACCTATGTTTTTTGTTTACTATAATTTTATTTACACCACATCCACTATCTTCCTTTAGAGATGCTCTATTTCTGATTAAGTTAAAATATCCTGTAAGAGCATGCTCGGCAATGGCTGATAAGTCTGACATGCCAGCACATACTTTGTGTGAATTCTGGTTGTACATAATGGGTATCTTGGATCTTCAGCTCTCCCAACCATTTGGTGTATTTTGGCTGCAGGCACAAATACAGTTTTATGCAATTCTTTTTTAATAATTCAGTAATGCATACTGTCACATCCATATATAATAAAATGCTTGTGTGTTTACATTCACATGACTTTCTCTAGCCACTATTGCTTATTCTTGTAAATTTCCACACACTGTTCGAAAGCTTATTTTTCTACCTACTACATGTTATCGAGATAAACCTTTGCAGAAGTACATAAAAGAGAGAGTGGAAATCAAATCCACAGTCAGGCCTGTCACTGGTCTTAAAATGCCATATCCTTTCAATGACATTGGATGAAACAACTGAATAGTGACGGAACTTTAAAATATAACAAAGTATTAAAAATTCAAACCAATAACAGATATCTTGGAAATGGCTTATGTCTCCCCAAAAATCATTTGAAATAAATTGTATGTTTTAAGATCTACTTTTTGTGTAGTAATTGGTATTCTCTCTTATGGTTTACTAGTTAAAATTATAATAAATTTCTATATGTAGAAAATCTAAGATATAAATTTTATTTGCCATGTAAATATCTTGAACATAAGGTATTTTAATTAAAACTGATAGAGGGTTATACTATTTCTGGTTCCAAGTGAAACTGTAAGAGCTCCATGGTTTATTTTAGTAGAACTCTCGTAAGTAATGATTTAATATCAAAGCTCGCCATCTTATCATTCACTGGTGATAATGTTGACCATTTTCACAAATTCCTTAAGAGTTTTTAAGTGGTATGATGCTAATTTATATGTCGGTATGCCAATTATGATGCCAATGGTTCTTAGAGGGATGCAGTGGCTATGAGCAGTCAGAGTAAATAAGATAAGGGCCACTTGCCAGCATTAACACCAGGTGCGCTGTCGGCAGATAACTAGAAAACATTCTTGTCTTCCCCCTCCTCCGGAAAGTGTGTTGAAACAGTTCTAGAACTTGTGGAAAGATTCCACTGGCTATATAAGTGAGTACTCCTGTGGGAGTCAAGTCAGTCACGAGCAAGCAAGATGGTGGGTGTGTTTCCCGTGCGACATCTCAGCAATAATTCTCTGATGGAGTTGGTGATGTGCAGCAAGTGCTACTGTGGAAACAGGTGTTGAGATTTTGTGTTCGACTCTCAAGTGAAGTGAAGTGAAAGGGAACCAAACTCCCAGTGAAGTTGAACTAGATAAGAACTTAGTGACAGTTGAAAATCTGGACATAACCTGGGCAATAAGCTATCTGTTGGTTGTAGCCTTTTGTTCAAACTCAGCTCCCATTTAATTCAAGTAGATTAATAGCTTTTCTCTCAATGTTGTTAAAAGAATCGTTATTTATCGTGGTATGTTTCTGGCATCCGTATGCTGGCAAAATGGTGGTGTTTTCACTTACTATCTTCAATTCTTGCCTTTCATTATGGGGAAGGTTGTTCCATGGTGGTTTTGCTTTTCCAATATCCTACCTCTACAGGCATAAAAGAGAAGCAGGAGTCACTAAAAGGTAAGGTCATAAATTTAACCTCTGACCACAGCATCACAGACTGGAAAAGTATAATTTTAGTAACGGAATAACACAATATTTTGTGTGCAAAATGCTACATAAATCTACCATTTTGGTGCAACAATGGTATAAGTGTATTTAAAAAGTGACAATTAAAATAATCTCTGATGTATAAAACAGAAATAATACAAGGAGCACCCTGTAAGTACTTGGCCTGACCAAGAAAACAGAAGGTTTAGGGGAGAAATTTTTCTTTATTTTGTAAATCAATACACGTAGTCTAAAGACTTTCCAACTTTTTAATGCGCTCATAATTAAGATTTGTCCATTTATGCAAAATAAGTGCCTGTCTCAGCTTCAATATCATCTGATGTGAATCTTCGTCCGTCAGCCATTTCTTCACATTTGGGAACAAAAAGTAATCGCTGGGAGCCAAATCTGATGAATGTAGCAAATGTGGAAGCGCAAGGTCATGCAGTTTTGCAACAATTCCAAATGTGTATGTGGATGGGTATTATTGTTATGAAACAGAGCTTTCTTTTTTCGTAAAGCATATGTCTAGCTCAAAAAGACCCTTCAATTGGTCTAGTAGTAAAGCGTTATACTCCTTGATGATGGTTCTGCCCTTCCGATGTACTCTACGAGCCACGAGAATCCCAGAAAATCACAGATGGAACTGGTTTTGCTTTTTGTGGTGCACTTTCACCTGTTGCCACCCACTGTTTGGGCTGTTCCTTTGTCTCTGGCATGTAGTGATCAATCCATGTTAAGTATCTGTTGGGAGATGTCAGATAAACTCACTGGAATTGGTTCAAAAAGTGCAAACATTTTGAGAAAATACAATTTTGTCCCTTGATGACATTGAGTGAAAAACTTTCTTACCCAAAACTTCATGTAAGTAGACACAGCCTATTGGTGTCTTTGCATTGTTGGCCAACTTGGTACCTTCAATCGCTGATCGTTGAGTAGGGTGTTGTAAAATTGTGTGACAATCTTGTTAGTTATAGTGGTTTTGGGACCCCTGAGCATTCATCATCTTGAATAATCTGTTGAATTCAGCAGCCCAGTTTTTAACCATTGAAAATGGAGAAGAATCCTTTAATGTCAAAAATCTAATACATTTGTATTTCTGTTGGGGTTAAAACCTTCATAACAAATACTTTATCACGTATATTTCAGTCTTATCCACTTTGTAGAACATGTCAACAATCACAAGTGATTAAATTATGCCTCTTAAATTTTACAGCATGCCATCTAAAGCAGGGGTTGCCAAGCTTTTCATAATGGAGTCACATTAACCATCAGAGAATGAATTGCAGGTGAAGCCACATAAGTTTAAGACAGGAAGAATAAACATCACTCTAGTTTTCAAACATAGTATTTTATTTAATTAAATTCTACACTCACATTAGTAATTAAATATGTACTTAACAAATGACCGTCTTACGTTCACAGTCTCATGACAATGTAACTCATATGCATACACTTGTTACATGAAGTATTTTCATGTTAATAGTGGTTCATATTCAAGTAGAGGAATGAAACTGAGTTTTGTGTGTTATAATTGCTGACATTTGTGGTTCTAATTTTTTTGTTTTATGGACACTCTCTTTAACTTCTGTGGTCCTTAGCATCCCTTCTATATTGAGCGTGAAAGACTGGTAATATTGCTCTTTATCAGGCTTGAGGTTCCTTTACATGTCATAAATCTACGACATGGGAACATTGGCTTTACTTCCCTTTCGAAGAAAGCCATGCTGAAGGATTTTTATGACCAAAAAAATGTGCTATCATCAAAATGGACTCTACACATTCATCTCATATTTTGATTTGACATATTTCAATTTTGAAAATACCTTTTCACAGATATACATTGATGTGAGTCCTCATGCAGCAGTCAGTTGTAAAAATCAACCCAATTAACTTCTTTGTATCTGACCTTAAGTAGGTCATTATACTGTACATTGATTAAAAATCTGAACACTTATTTTATTTAGCTGTTCAACATTTGTGAATAAATTAATCCAATGCAGACAAGCATTTTCATTTTATTTGTATTCTTCTTTAAGTTTGTAGGCAGACCAAACAATACTAGCTCTCCGGCCAGGTTTGGCCCCATGGACCATAATTTGGCAAACCCTGATCTAAAGGATACTTAACTATCACAATAATTTAGCCAACTTCAAGATATCTCTGAGTCAGGCTGAAAACTTTTAGAACACACCCTTAAAATGCATTCGAATCCTTATTTGCACCAATCATTTGATGCCAAGATTAAAAAAAAAACACTTACAGAATATCTTACTTACCTTTTGAATGTAGTAGCCAGTGCCAATATCAATAATAACCATTTTTCCATCAGCTATTTTGCCAGGTACATACATCTATGTAACTTTAGTAAATGAAAAATATCAGTTTTGAGTACAGATAGCATATTTCTTTAAATTAATGTTAATGAGTTGCCTTATGCATCACAACAAACATTCTTTACAGAGTTTTCATGCTCTGAAGAAGGGGAGAGGGAGGAAAGATGAAACAGATTATCTCAATTCAATATACACTCAAGTGTTGTTAAACTAATTGTAGCTCTTCACCTGGTTCTTGCAAGTATTTCTATGAAAGTGGAGACTGCCAATTTTTGCTGTATTATGCATCAATACAGGGTGTCCCATTTATCTTGTGCATTTACAATAACTTTTATGTTTACACTGGTATTAAAATTTTTCATTTTGGAAATAATTTTAGAACCAGGCACTAACATAAGTATGGAAATTTGGTTCATGTAGCTCCATTTTTGCTCAAGATACAAGTGACGTCATAACCTTTTCAAATAGTACTGCATAATTTGCTCATTGCACTTTTAATTATATTCTATAAGATGAGTTCAAAACTGTATCATAATGTCTGCCTGTATTAACAAATAATGTACTACCATCCAAAACAGTAATAATGCAATGGAAGATGAATCATGCCAGCATGTTTTGTTTCTGATATTGCCTGCAGTCAACCTACTTCGCCCTGCATGCACTGTACATCATACCACGCATTGGCGCAATTATTCCACTCCTCTACTTAAAACAAAGCAAGCAAACAAAAAAAAAAAATCCCTTGGCTATGCCTTGCGGCTTAGAGCCAATGTTGGCAGCAGAACAGAAGTAACACTCTCATAATGCCTCAGGTGGGATGCGGAATTATTATCAGAGAAGCAACAGAACTAATTGACATTTGTTGTTTCAGTATGCTTATGCATGCACTTTGATGAACCTTCGTAATTTTTAGCAATATTTCATTCAATATTTAGATGTTTTGGATAATATCAGTATGTGGGTCAAGACCACTTTGCTATTAACGTGGAACACATGTACTTACAAGTCATCTTTATTACTTTTATAGCACGATATATAGGGTAGTTAGATTATATTTGAACCCTCCTGCGGCCTCTCTCTACTGCGTAAGACAGCCAGCAGTCGCCGGTGAAATTACACTGGCAGATGCAGACTAAAATCCTTACCTTATAATAGATGCTGGAAATGTTGACCTTCTGCTCTCAAACAGGCAGCATATCTCGTGTAAATATTCTCGCTCACTCTCTGAAGCTCAGTAGCAGGAATTCTTGTGATTTCTTGCACGATGTTTTCTCTAAGTTCCTGTAGTATGCGAGGATTGTAACGATACACTTTGCCTTTTAAAGGAACCCTTAAATAAAAATCACAACTCGTTAGGTTCAGAAGAACGAGGGGGCCACAAATCAACACTAATTATTCTGTCATCAAACACCTCTCTTATTGCATGTAATAATTCGGCAGCCATATGTGCTGTTGCACAATCTACAATTTCTCTTCATCTGTCAAGCAAATGGCCTCAGAATTAATCCCTAATATCGCTCTGCATTTATTGTTTCATCAAAGGATGTAGGCCTCATTATTTACTAGCAGTTATCGCACACCACATTCCAAATTTCTAATCATCATGAGGCACTTCATCACAAGAATTCCTGCTGCTGAGCTTCGGAGAGTGAGCGAGAATATTTACACGAGATATGCTGCCTGTTTGAGAGCAGAAGGTCAACATTTCCAGCATCTATTATAAGGTAAGGATTTTAGTCCGCCTCTGCCAGCTGTCTTGCACAGTAGAGAGGGGCCACAAGTGGATTTGAATATAATTTAACTACCCTATATAAAATGAAGACTAATGCACTTTGTTGTTGACATATTTAATCACTTTTCTGAAATATATTGTCACTTTTATTCCATTTTCACTAGTTACACAAATCAGACATTGCACACACCTCAACCAAGGCATCAAGGGTAGTGTTGGGCAATCCAAATGAAAACTGTTGAATTATTTGGTAGTTTCTGTCAGCATTCAGTGTTTCATTCTGTTTACCCAACCAGTAAGATTAGAGGAACATAAAGCACTGACACCTGCATTACATCTAAAACAATGAATGATGACACATTCCCATGTGAATAATTTTATTTTTATACCATTTATAAATATAGAGATAATGCTGCCATCTGCCGAGAGATTTTCAAAACATTACCTCCCTCTCTGAATCACAAAGTCACAACCTGTTATGTCTATGGTGCAATATGTGCACAGATAATCAAGCAACTTAAATTGTAAGGGTGGCTGGGAATTAAGAATAGGAAATTGCTTAACTAATCTTAAAACTACCTTAATGACAGACTTTGGTGCAAATTATGGGGATAGTTTGAAAAGTTCTCAGAATCACCAACAGAGGTCACCCAGATCTGATGTAATAATTAGTCATCCCTGAGTAAACATGTGGTGTACACCTCTCTATTGTTGTTCCCGTGCAGTCATTTTTGAAGATGGAAAAAACCAAGATTCAAGCAGTAATAAAGCACTTTGTAAAGAAAGGCATAAAAGCAAATGAAATTCATGCCAATTTTCAGAACACTCTGCTCCTTCATTTCCAACTGTAGCCAAGTGAGTTAAAAGAGATGATGATCCACGTAGTAGTCAGCCAACATGTATCAACACCCCAGAAATGATTACAAAAGTGCACAATATGGTTTTGGAGGATCGCTGACTCAAAGTGCAAGAAATTGCTGATGCTCTAGGACTATCATCTGAAAGGGCATATTGCATTTTGACTGGGGAATTGGGTATGAAAAAATATCTTCTAGGTGGGTGCCACAACAACACAGTATCAAAAACGCATCAGAATGCAAATGTCTGAACAATGTTTGGCCCGTTTTCAGAAAAACCCCAAGATAGGTCCTTACTCTACCCCAGAGACAGAGCAACAGTCAAAGCAGTGGAAACATGCTGATTCTCCATCACCAAAGAAAGCAAAGACAATACCGTCCACCGGAAAGGTCATGGCATCAGTGTTCTGGGATGCAAAGGAATTCTGTTGATAGATTATCTTCCCAATGGTCAACAATTATTGGAGAATACTACGCTAACCTCCTGGACCAACTACATTAAAGTTACACACAAAAAAAAAAAAAGGCTAGGTTTAGCAAGGACGAAAATCATCTTCCACCAAGACAATGCACACTTGTCCTTGCCATGGCAAAAATACACAACAGAGGTATGAATTGTTGCCACATCCACCTTATTCACCTGATGACTTCCCTAAGCTCAAAAATGTCCTTCTTCGATGGAGATTCTCTTCAAATGGACTCATAGTCGGAGTTGATGAATATTTTGCAGGCTTGGCAGAATTTCATTTTCGACATGAAATAAAGGCATTGGGACATGGATAGACCAAGTGCATTAGTGTACAGGAAGACTACAGTGAAAAATAAAAATATTTTGGATGAAGTCAGTTGTTATTTAGTATGTCATTCCGAGAACTTTTCAAACAACCCTTGTACAATAGTCTAATTTGTTCATAAGAGTTTGCTTCCCCCCCTGTCAATTACATTTTAAAATAAATATCAATAAAATGAATATCCCTACATAGAAAATAAATAAATTAAGCAAAATAAAAATGGTTTATTTAGGTTATAACAACACACGGCGAATTTTGGAGGTTAAATGCAGAGCTAGATTTGTGCCAGCAACAATAAACTGAATTACTTAAAGTTACACAATTGTTTAGAATAAATGCCAGAAATAATGTGGCAGTGCTGCAATGCTGTTTTGATAATTTAGTTTGTATTGACACTGTTCAAGTTGAATGATACTTGAGCTTTATTTATATCATTCAATTCTAAGGATCCGTTAAAAAGAAAAATAAATAAAAACATTCCTCCAGCACGGCACCACTTAGAATTAAATTTTTCTTATTGCCACTGCACTGCAAATATTGCAAATAATTTGTATTAAATTTGTAAGCCATTTACTGTAATTTTAGTTAAAGAGAAAAATGCTGCAACAAATCAGAGTAAAACAGGTTACAAAAACTGAGTAAGGGCAATTCCACTGAAATGTCAACCAAAGCAATGAATTTTAAAATTATGTAAAAGCTGCAATGTTATACTCACTGATAATTGCATGTTTTACAAGACTTCCCAAGTGACACAGCTTTTGTTCTTTTGGTTTTTAGAGGTGTGAATGGGTTAATTTCACATTCAGGGTGTGTACTTTTAAGACTTTATTTTTAAATTTCTAAAAATATTATTACAAGTGTAATAAAGAAATAGTTTGAGACTTCTCCAAAATAATGTCAGTCAGTTACAATTACAAAAATGTTTGTTTCACATACGTAACACTCATATGAATAAAATGCACAGTTATTCTTCTTTCTATGCTACAAGTCTTTCATGCCCATGAAATGATCATTGTTTAAAAGATCATAGTTATTTACACTAATTAATTTGGTCAGTCCATTATCTTTCGAGCAAAGAATTATGCCAAGAGCTATTTGCTTGCCTGGGATAGCTACCTATGAAAGTAAATCTCCATTATACTCGTACCTAGTTCTCTCATCAGGACCACCAACAGCATTGCTCTTCTACTATGTGCCATGAATTGCATAAGTTAAGCAGAAAAATGAGAGAGAAAACTGCCATGACTAAAATTTCTGAAAGTTCAGAACAGACACATAGCTGCTCAAAAACAGCTTCACCTTTCAGATGTTGCCCATGGAAAAGCATGAGAGAAAGTTAAAACTGCACTCCAACAAAGAGCATTTGCCAAACCAAAGGGGTTACTTCCTCCTAACACAAATCCTTGATATGGAGGCAACAACTGACTTCTGTGTCAGTGATTCCATATCTTGGCAGTACGAAAGATGGAATTATTGTGTAAATTTTGTCTGGAAAAGAGAAACTACAGACCTGTTACTTACTATTAACCCTTAAAGAGGCACATGATCTTGCAATCTGAATATGGCATTAATATAAGCTTTTCAAAATTTGTTTCCTTGTGACCTGTACATGTCCACCTGCAGAGATATTCTTCACAATGTCTGCACCTGCAAGATGCATGAAAATGTGCTCTTTTTACTTAATACTCTCAAAATTGCAGACCTGTCTGTTGAAACTAAATTCAAACAATTTATCAGCCAGGTGGTTTGTAACATAGAATGATGCAAAAGTGTTTCAATTGTAATGATCTGAGTAAAATTGTCCCTTCATCGTACAAGGATTTTGGGATGAGTTTTGCTCGTGGAATCAATGGAAATCTGACCCTTAAGTCAGCAGGGTGCAACCATCTGAAGAAATTGACTAATTTTGAAGATTTAGAAGCTAGTAACAGTGATGTGTCATAATTTAAAATAAAGAGAGTTGAGGGTTGTTACACTACATTACTATAATATTCTTACTTGAACGCATTTCAGGAGATGGTTTGTTCCCATCATCAGCATGTCCTCAACTCAATGTCAGTTGAGGAAATGCTGACAATGGGAACAAACCGTCTCCCGAAACGCGTTCAAGTAAGAATATTATAGTGATGTAGTGTAACAACTCTCAACTCTCTTTATTTTAAATTAAAACATCTGAAGAAAACCTGAAAGGGCAACTGCAACAGGGAATTCAGCATAAACCAGCAATTAAAAAACAACAATATTATGCTATCTGCTATAATATTCCCTTCTATATTGAGTGTGAAAGTGCATCACAAACAATAACCTAAAATTTCTTGAGACATGTACTGGTGGCCAAGTAAGAAACAAAGAGAAGAAATCATTCAGAAGTTAATATTTTTTAGGACATTACAGCTAGTAGGAACTGGACCCCTTTCAATTCCAGAGTTACCTGCTGTGAGGAAGCACACAACTCATGAAGTGAAGTCCTCTTATAGGTAACCAACGGATCTCAAGACTGAGTGGATTATAATCAGCTGTTATCAAGCAAATGAAGGTGGTAACCACTGTTCTCATTCCCTATATTACAGAGCATCAACTGACTGAACTTATATTCCAGAATCTGTGCTTTACAACAAGTCAGTCCATTACCTCAATTTCAAAGGCGAGGAAATAATTTTTCTTGGGAGATATTTCAAAATGATATATATTTCTCAAAATGAAGCTTAAAGTCCACAATTTAAAAATAGCATAAACGTATCTTGAAAAAGTAAATCAGAAGTAGTAGAATTTGATGTTTTATTGAAAACAAATGTTGTGCCTTGTCAGTCTGCCAGCCATGGAATTGCCCATAACATGTTTACATTTTATATACATTTGTTTATTCATACTCAACAAAAAGCAATTAAAGTCAAACTGCTATTATGCTTGAGCACGTCAGTCCAGGTTGAAAAATTATAATTAAATTTCAGCAAATATAACCCACATTATGAATAAACCGACCAATTAAGAATTGGGTGCTCTTTCAGTGTATGATTATGGGAGAAATTGCAATGTTTTACTTATAAAACAGGACTTATTAATGTGCAAGGTGTTCTGAGTTGTTGCTTGAACGAAGTCATTGGACCACCCACTCACCATTTCTATTGCCCATTTTTATACATGGAAACTGGCAATGTTTTGTGCTGGGCATTACTAACCAAAGAAAATGTGGCTAATGTGCATCATTCCAGTTTAGTCGAGCAGATCCTACAGCTACGCCCTGCCGTCGCTCTACAGGTTCTTCTACTTCTAAAAAATATTCCTCAGCTATGCTTTGTGGCTTAAAGCCCTCAACATTGGGCTACACCTTGTGGCTTAGGGCCACAATCATTGTTGGTAATGCTCCCATGATGCCTCTGGAGAGATGCATACAATATGAGTTGTGCGTGTGGTTAATATGCAACAAAAGTAGCAATATTTTCCATATATGCATTAAAATGTGCAAACCTCAGCGTCCATTAATGTTCATTATGTGCAATCATTTTGTTAAACAATAAAAGTGATCTTCACAGCCAAAATTACGTTTCCAGACCACATTAACAATGTGTTTGAATCTGTGCTGCAAATATCAATTTATCGCAATGTAGAACCGAATACAATGGTACAATCTACTGTATAACTATCGAATAAACACAATTTTCATTGCTACAACTACAGTTCAACAGGTTTATATGAATGCCACAGCTATTCAGTTGTTGCAGGAAAGTATCATTTAGCAATTGATTGTGTAAAACATTTGGTGTGGCCATAGGATCTACACAACTAAACTTCAATTATTCAGTTTAGCTACTTTTTCATTGTTTAGTAACATTCCTTTAACCACTCCTTTTTTTAAAGTTGGCAACAACTCCAGAAAAGATGTCTGGCATGGCAACTATGTATGAACAGTCGCTAAGATGGATTGGCGGGTGGGTCAAATGATTTCAATCAAGCAACAACTCCTGCATTATTTAACAACTCAGCATATCACACCACCAATTCTCCATATATAAAAAACCCTGATTCTGTAAATGTCTTAAAATTTAGCTCCTACCCATGTACTGAATAATATCCCAATCATCTCTTGACTTACGGACTATACTACACTCTTCAGAGCCTGTAAATAAAATTGTTTACCTAGATTCAAACTAACTTGAAGCTGAACTTAAACGAACCACTAATTGAAAGTTGTGCTCCTGTTGTACCTTGCTACTCTCAGTAACACTTTGATTCCAGATTAGTAAAATGTTTTAAACATATGAAACCAGTATGAAAATCGGCTAAATTGTCATACTTTTGCCCACCTAAATTAGGAATAAGGAAGTGAAAAATAATGAAATAAATTACCTTAGGAGTGAGTTTAGAACATGATCTGGTCTCTCCAATATCTGGTGCCCGCCTACCCACCCGTTTTAGGTGTTTCACTTATATAGGCAAATAGCGTGAGGAAGACAAGAAACGTAGCCATGTTTCCATGCAAAGTGGGTGCTGCCAACCTAAATAAGAAGTGAAATGCACTGAATATGCGATGTGCTGTTGTTTCTGCGAACGTGAATCATTCGAGTTTTAGACGCGCAGATCCCTCGGCTATGCTGTCGTCGCTTCGCAGTTGCCTATCGGCCGCAACTTGCTACACTCCTCTCCTTCTAAAAAACCTCCCTCGGCTACGCTTTGAGGCTGAAGGCCCTCAACCTCTCGGCTACGCTTTGAGGCTGAGTATCTTACCGGCTTCGGTGACATTTATATGTTGGCAGCATTACCTTAGAGCAAGCGTAAGACGTAATGCGGGCAAAAGTATGACAATTTACCCTGAAAATCTAATTTTGTCTGTACTGGGATTTATATACCTTCTCATTTAACCCATTCAAAGTTGCTCTCTAAAATATAAGTACTAACACATTCATTTAACAAACTCTGCATTTAGAAAGGATACAGATCCCGTTAAAGGAACCATAATAGTTTTTCCTTCTGTTTCTGGTGATACTTTCTCTAGACTTTCTCCAGAATCCTGAAATTTGCTTTGTGCCATTTTCAAGGATTGTAATGAATCCTGGAAAACATTCAATTCCTGAAAAATGAATAGAAATCACAATACTAGGATTACTATCCTGCATTTTCGTTTTAAAATAACTCCTTAATACTATTATGATACTAACACAGTATGAAATAAATCACAGTAAAATTTGACGCGGCCCGTAACCCTATCGAACCGCAACATCGGACACACGCTCAGCAGCTAAGACACCAACGGTTTTTGAGATTCAAACAAATGTTTAATAAAACTAAATATTATACCTGATCCAGCTGTTGTTTTATTTGAGTAAGCTGCTGCAAATTTAGTTTAGTTAAATCAATTTGCTGCAGCTCACCACCTTCCTTGGAAGCCATGTTTACACTATATTCGCTCTCCTTTTGTTTCGCAGTACCAGGTAACCAACCTCTATCCAAAGACAATACTACCAATATCATACCCTCAAGCACTCCTATTGTGCATAGATTTACACTACTTGGGTGTATTATACACTACTACTACATGCCTTCCAGGAACGGTTTCCAACAGACAAATCTAAAACAAAGCGAGAACATACGCTAATGGTATGTTTCGGAAGAGAAACATATGTTGTTAGCATGCGTCTGCTTCTGTTTAGTTTTTTTGCTCCATTTTATATGCTGGCTTTAACATCCACAGTCATACTATACTCTCTGGTTCATTTTTGCGGCTTTTTACCTTTGGAACAAATTATTGCTCAACGGCAATGATGCTCACTCTTGAGAACCTTGTTGTTGCCTCATGTATGGTAAGCAATGTGAAGTAGGTTGTATTGAAGGAGTAGTTATATTTCGACTGTTGGGGAGCCGAATTTGAAGTAGTTGCAGCCACGTGTGATACTAAGTTTTCCGGTAGCCTTCGCCCCAATGTTTAAGGAAGCAACTTTGTATTTTTATGTTTCTTTAAATATTTATGTTTGCCTCGGCTGCGTCAGTATTATTGTTAGAGACATGAATTTCTTAGCAGGGAGTGGTGCGGCTAAGAATGTAGACTTACACAGATTATAATTTTTACTTCACTCCTTTTATTAAGTCTAGACATGATTTAAATAACACTTCACTGATATAGAGAGCTGTGAGATTATTTATTAATTACTTGCACTTTTTAACACGTAAACTATTTTTGTCACACACTGAATACGTATTAAACTTCTCGAGGACGCGTCTCGCGTCCGGTTAGGAACGCTGTCTGCTAGCAACTGACTTCTGAATTTGTACAATTTGCTCTATTTCAGTTTCTGATTGGCTAATCCTACTCCAATAGAATACTTTTATTTGACTTAGGCTTTTTCTGGTTGTTGATTGGCTATTTATAAACTGTTTTATAAATATTATATTATTGTTTCCAAGAATGACTAGTAGCGTTATTAAACTTTCTAATTCATTATTGAACATGTACATAATAATATAAACATTAATACAATGACTGTTGCATGCATTTTATATATTATACACATATTGCTTTAAGGCGGGCTGTTATTATAATTTATATTATATAATTTGACTGAAATCATTTAAGTGTTAAAAATACTGCCTCACTCTTTACTGTTGTGTTAATACATTGTATTACTTTGGGTTATTAACATATGCATCAAAGATTGGAAGTTGAATATGATAATGGCCGTGAAAGTCTACGTGGCGTAGGTTATTTTGGCATGCATGAAATTCACATTCACACTTTTAGATTTTAGGAAGAAGAGGAAATCATCCTTGCTAAAGAAAAACTTCCCACCTTCAAGCCGGGAATGGAAATCCAGGTCTCTCTGTATAAACCGCCCTTGAATTGAATTTTATTTATGGACGCTCTTTAACTGCTGTGGTCCTTGGCGTCCCATTCTATATTGGGCGTGAAAGACCGGTAATTTTGCTCAAAGGCCTCTTTATCAGGCTTGAGGTTATTTTACATGCCTCAAATCTACAACTCAGGACCATCGGATTTACTTCCCTTCCGAAGGAAGCCATGCTAAGGATTTTTACGCCCGAAAAAATCCATCGCTCTTCGCTGGGTTTGAACCCGCGACCTCAGGAACTAAAAGCTAGCATGGTAACCACTACACCATGGAGTGGTTAATTTTATGTTTTTCATGTTGGGAAATCGGCAATATTCCATCACAAGCAAGTGAAACTATAATGCTCGTGTAGAAAGTATATTAAAGTGTTAAAAATTAACTTCTGAACCCCTAATAACCACAAAAAGTAATTTAAAACTACAATGAAGAATTAAAATGTCGGTATGTCAGTTCGCTACAGCAAAGGCATAATAATTATAAGCTTAGAAAATGTCACGCCATCCTAAAATACAAAAAATGCATCGCAAGGGTTTTCAGTTTTGTTATCTCATGGGCGGTGGCAAAAGGGAGGGTTCAACGAAATCCTTGACCACTTACCATAGTATATTGTCACATTTCCAATCATTATCACCATCATCATCCGTGGTCCAGGGGTACCACGCCCTAGTACTGGAATACGAACACATCGAAGAGCATGCTTGCGAATACGGCTTTGATATTCCGCTGAGAATTCCATGGAATAGAAAGTAATGGTTTTTACTCCACAGAATGTGAATGTAAAATAAGACAAATACCGCATATATTTCATTCCAAGCAATATCTAGGTATGTAGATGGTCACGGTTTAGCAGACAAGACATAGAAAACAGAAGAGAATCTAACCTTCTTATAACGATACGTTTGCTATACCAATACATTTTAATAACCCTCAAGAAAGAAAATTTTGCTTTATTTCCTTTGAATGTTGTTATCAAGTTCTTAGACGGACATGTTAAATAATAATTCATAACATGAAAAAAAATTGTCCAGCTAGCATTAGAAATCAGTGAACCGATATTTTATAATTAACAACCCAGAATATTACTTTTCTCGATAATAGCCAAATCAGGTTATTAAAAAACAAGGATGGCTGATGCCCACGTGTCAGGGCGGTCAACATTCTAACGTGAGTCACTCTCGCATAACCAGAGAAATCCCCAGACAACCTAATTACAAAAGACGCACTATTTCGGCTTTCTGCTGGTGTTATAAGTCATTGTCATATCATACTGTAATATTCTTTTCTTTGATGCAAAGGTTTGGTCATTAGCTTCCTTCTCCACCTTCTGATAAGTGATAAGCCTATAACTTGGATGCACCTTAAGTGTTAAATTAAGCACTGAACCGTGCCATTGACTTAATTTATATAACACGTGTATGTTTAATAACAAATTACTGTACTGTAATAGAAGAACAACGTATAGTTACATTTGATTATGATTTCGGTGAACTTATCTAAATCGAACAGTTACATTTCTTGGCTCTCTTCTACACAGATATTCGTCTACAATTAAAACATGGCTTACACCAAAAATTGCAAAAACAACTCAAATTATAGTTAATTGCAAAGCTAAAACCTAATATAATTAATACAAACCAATAGTATAATAATAATAATAATAATAATAATAATAATAATAATAATAATATGCTCATATAAATAGTACAATTAATATAACTAATCTAATACAAAATATTAATAAATTAATTAATAAATATTATAAGCAATGCATCACTTAGTGAGTAAATGATGGGCATCCATAACAACGTAAGAGATACCTGTAATAACATGGGTATTTGCGAGTGAGTTGCCGGTGTTGATTCTAGTGAACACCATAACGGTGAAAAAATGTCAAGGTTGCACTTCAGCAACCTCTCGTATATTGTAACCTCTTTGCGTGTCTTCCAAAGCCATTATATTGGTGGCCTGGGAGTGAGAAATCTCCGTATTCACCAGCCTCAGCGCTATTTCGGTGTATATGTTAGACTCTATGTATTGTTGAAAACTATGTTGTTTTATGTTATTAAGTAATTGTGAGACCAAAGAGAAGGTACAAAGGTTTAAAATTTCACCGCCGATGTTTCAGTTTCCCTTTGCGTGAATATCAGCGAATTTTTCATCCGTTATTTGATATAGCCGGGATGCAAAACATTGCAACTTCAAAGGGTAAAGCGGAGGATTTACGATTTACCACAAAAATCCTCTAGATCCTTACAATAATTCCAAAATGAACAGGAGAAAGGTAAACGTAATTAATTACATCGACATTCAACTTTAAAAAGCTACCCTTGTAACGCTGGGCAGCGGGAAAGTTGAATCAGATTTCGGAGCTCAGTTCTCCCTGCCCATACACTTCTAGTTTACCATAGCGAGATACGTTAAGCGCTCATTCAAGAATCGCTATAAACCTTCAAGGTCAGTTTTAGTTTCCAAGCTTTAAGTTAACAATGGTTATAAATTATTTTTACCTTCTCTGCCGCAACTATACATAGTAGGTATAGGTGCAGGTTATACAACGGAGGGGGACACCTCGCTCACTGCCACCTAATAGATCTATTGTGACTACCACCACCAGGAGGAAGGGATGAAGTGAGTGAACCAAAGGAGGCTACAATATAGGTTATACAATGGAGGGGGACACCTTGCACACTGCCACCTACATAAATCTATTGTGACTACCACCACCAGGAGGAAGGGGTGAAATGAAGGAGCCACAGGAGGCTACAGTATAGGTTATACAACGGAGGAGGACTCCTCTTGCACTGCCACCTACATAGATCTATTGCGACTATCACTCCAGGGGGAAGGGATGAAGTGAGTGAACCACAGGAGGCTACAGTATAGGTTATACAACGCAGAGGGACACCTCTTGCACTTCCACCTACATAGATCTATTATGACTACCACCCCAGGAGAAAGGGATGAAGTGAAGGAACCACAGGAGGCTAGATTATAGGTTATATAACGGAGAGGGACACCTCTTGCACTGCCACCTACATAGATCTATTGTGACTACCATCCTAGGAGAAAGGGATGAAGTGAAGAAACCACAGGAGCCTACAGTATAGGTTATACAACGGAGAGGGACACCTCTTGCAATGCCAGCTACATAGATCTATTGTGACTACCAACCCAGGAGGAAGGGATGAAGTGAAGGAGCCACAGGAGTTCACAGTATAGTTTATACGACGGAGAGGGACTCCTCCTGCACTGCCAGCTACATAGGTTTAATGTGACTACCACCCCAAGAGGAAGGGATGAAGTGAACGAGCCACAGGAGGCTACAGTGTAGTTTATACAACGGAGAGGGACTCTTCTTGCACTGCCAACTACATAGATCTATTGTGACTACCACCCCAGGTGGAAGGGATGAAGTGAAGTAGCCACAGGAGGCTACAGTGTAGTTTATACAACGGAGAGGGACTCTTCTTGCACTGCCAGCTACATAGATCTATAGTGACTTCCAACCCAGGAGGAAGGGATGAAGTGAAGGAGCCGCAGGAGTTCACAGATTAGTTTATACAACGGAGAGGGACTCCTGCACTGCCAGTACATAGATCTAATGTGACTACCACCCCAAGAGGAATGGATGAACTGAAGGTGCCATAGTAGGCTGCAGTGTATTTTATACAACGGAGAGGGACAACTTTTGCACTTCCACCTACATAGATCTATTGTGATTACCACCCCAGGAGAAAGGGATGAAATGAAGGAGCCACAGGAGGCTACAGTATAGGTTATATAACGGAGAGGAACACCTCTTGCACTGCCAGCTACATAGATCTATTGTGACTACCGCCCCAGGAGAAAGGGATGAAGTGAAGGAGCCACAGGAGGCTACAGTATAGGTTATACAACGGAGAGGGACACCTCTTGCACTGCCAGCTACATAGATCTATTGTGACTACCACCCCAGGGGAAAGGGATGAAGTGAAGAAACCACAGGAGGCTACGGTATAGGTTATACAACGGAGAAGGACTCCTGTTGCACTGCCACCTATATTGATCCAGTTTTTTTAACGGTACGAGTGTCTGTGAGCAGCGTAGCCTGCAAACGAAATGTTAGCTGAACACCAAACTTAATATTCAAGTTCAGCATTTTCCAAAGATTTTGGGAGAATCCCTCCTTCTCAAAATGCTGCTTGCATGGAGCAATTTTCTCTAAAAAAGTCTCCTTCTATTTTGATGAAATATATTGAAATATTAATATTTAATAGGACAAATGAGGCGTATATTTTGCGTTTTCTGGGAGGTCACCTTCATTCCAAATGTCTTTTGTACAATTAGTAAATTAAGATATATATTAAATCTAGCTGCACAAAAATTCAGAGCTCGTTAGATACGCAATCATTGTGAAATGTTTTTTTGTGGCGTTAACCGTTTCCCAGTTATTGTTTGTTATTGGTTTAAATTTTCAAAGATTCATACTTTTCTTTAAGTGGTAAGTCCATATTCGTTTTTCACGTGGGAATACAGAGAGCATGGAGTTTCAAAGCCATGACATAGCAAAACGCTGTTTAAAAATCTGACTATCGCTCTAGCCTACCGTATTCTTCTTATATCTACAAGGAACCATTCTGATAACCGCTCTTTCCCGCTACGTTGGAAGGTTGAATAAGATCTTAACAAATGAGCACAACGGCCGGTATTCCCACAAAGGGTAGATGTTCTCATCCCAAGGACTCATAACGAGGCAAACCTGGCTTCTGTAGATGTGACACCAACTGGCCCGTCGCAGTCAGCATGACATGACAGTATGGCCTGGACACGGAGGGGACACCTCGTACCTGGACCTAACGCCGATCTTTATGGTTACCAGCCCCAGGAGGAACGGATGAGGTTCAGGAACCGCAGGAATCCTTAGGCCGGCCTAACAGAGAGACGCGCAGAGGTGTTAATGAGAATGGCCAGGGCACGGAGGGGACACCTCGTACCTGGACCTAACGCCGATCTTTATGGTTACCAGCCCCAGGAGGAACGGATGAGGTGAAGGAACCGCAGGAATCCTTAGGCCGGCCTAACAGAGAGACGCGCAGAGGTGTCAATGAGTATGGTCAGGGCACGGAGGGGACACCTCGTACCTGGACCTAACGCCGATCTTTGTGGTTACCAGCTCCAGGAGGAACGGATGAGGTGAAGGAACCGCAGAAGGCTGTAGGTCTGTCGACAGAGAGGCGCAGATATCTCTAAAATTCCAAGGTTGATGACCCGATCACACCGGCGGTCTACTCAGAAAAGGCTTCCCCCTGGCGGAACCGGAGAAAACTCGACTCACCTGAGGCAGCTCAGAGAAGGCTGTCATCTGGCAGGATCGAGAAGAACTTTTCCAAGAGCAAGTAAGTATCTACGCCATCTGACCGACACTGCACACGCTAAGCTCACCTGAAACATGAAAGAGGAAGCGAAACATTAGGAAATGAAGAAAGGTAATTTGTGTTCGACTTGGCAAACAGGGAAAAGCACGGAAAACGCATGGTCAGAGTGGCCGTCCTCAGGATTCGAACACGGCACCTCCCGAATGCGAGCATCAGTCTGGTCATATAAAGTGACGTGTTCTGCTAGCGCAGTGAAGGTCCGGGATTCAAATAATGTGGTCCCGCTCACAGAGGAACGAGAAGAGAGTATATGGACCTCGTCTATGCTGGTAGATCGCACGTTTCTGTGGGCTGCGATCAATGCACGTCAAGAACACGAGTTCTCGGCCTGACCAAGGAACCTTGTGTAGATTTAAATCACTTTCTAAATCAATGCATTTATTCTGACCACTTCTCAACTTTCAATGTGAACCTTCGTGCACTATCCATTCCTTTAGGTTTGGGAACAAAAAGTAATCGCTGGAAACCAAATTCAGCTAATATGGCGGATGTGGAAGCACGTGGAAGCGAAGGCGCATTGTCGTGACGAAAGAGAAGCCTGTATAGCATCCTTCAATTAGTCCAATAAGTTAGCATAAGACTCCCCGGTAATGGCTCTGCACTTCTTGAGGTAGTCTATGAACACCACGTCATGAGCATCCCAGAAAATTGTAGACATGATTTTTCCTGCAGATGGACTGCTTTTACTTCCTTTTATGCACTTTCATTTGTTACCACCCACTGTTTGGAATGATCCTTCGTCTCTGGCGTGTAGTCATGAATCCATGTTTCATCTACTGTTCTGAAACGTCTGATAAACTTACCGAAATTGTGTTTAAACAAGTGGAGACGAATTCTTTGAAGAGTCGCTGTAGCAGCCAACTCGGCTAAATGAATGCGACGCAGGGAACAATGTATACGCTATACTTGTAGAGCAGCGTTTTATAACTTCTCAATCCGCTGGATGAGTATACTCACCCTACATTGTATTGTTCGTACAAAAGTGATTTCTATGTAAGCACGGAAGCTAGACTAGAGTTTTCAAACGGCAAGTTTGACTAGAAAATTAGGTACCAAGGACTTGATTACATGCTAGATGCGAAAACAAAATGAATCTGTTTCGTTAGATGATCCACGGCGGTAAAGTTTCACTGGAAAAACGTAGACATATATGAAATAATATTTCACAAACTGTTAATACTGTGAAAAGTCAGGCCTGATGCATTCACATGACTTTCTCTACTCGTTTACACATTTCGTTGTAGGTATAAGAAGAATACTGTAGGCCAAGGCTCATCATAGTCACACATTTTCAAACCCGGTTGCTATGTGCCTGAAAACATGTGTTTCCCGTGTAATCTCGATATAGAATTTTTGGGTGCAATACAATGCTTGCTTATGACTGTACGAATATGCAGAGAACGTAAAAACAATGGCGACTTGCAGATGAGAAAAGCATAAAGTATCTGAAAATCCAAACCAATAACAAAGAATATCTCGGAAATGGTTAAGGGCATACAAATTTTTATTTGGTGTAAATTGTATGCTGCAACGAGATCTACATTTACTGTGAAGTAAGATTTTGTCTGGCTCTAACGGTTTACGAATTATACAAAAGTAATTTAGAATAAAGGGAATCTGTAGGATATTCCAGAAAATTCAAGATATACATTTTATTTGTCATGTAAATATGTTTTATATATGGTATTTTATCAAAATCGATAGAGGGATTTTTAAGAAAATCACATTTTTTTAAAAAAAATTCCACGTAATGGGTAATTTGGGATACGGGGAATTTTCTTGTAAACTTTTGTGTCGCATCCTTGGAAGATACTGCAGTTAAATATCAATTTTGATATAAGCGAGTTTTGGTTTCTGCGTCATGCTGTTTACACACACCTACAGACGGATTCTCTTTCTAAAAATACTTTTTCTTTTGGATTCAGGGAGTCTAAAACGTGCTTTTGCGGTGAAATCTAGGGATAGAATTTTTGAAATGAAATGCTTCCTCTACTTATTAGGTACGTAGTAGAGAAAGTAAAAACAATTCAAAATGCAACCTAATAATTTCATTGTTGCTCATAATAGGTGGGGGATATTCATTTTAATTATCCTGAAAATATCTTATACATATGGCATTTTAATCAAAATGATACACAGATGTATTCTTAGAAATTCTGTTTTTGAATACAGGGAACCTCAAAACGTGTATTTCCGGCGAAATCTCGGTATCTTTGGTTGGAATGCAATACTTTCTCTATTTAGTACAGTTTAGTAGAGAAAGCAATAAGCGATAGTGCAGAGAGAAAGTCATATGAGTGTAAGTATAGTGATAGCATTAACAGTTTTGCCACTGACTAGCGCGAAATAAAGGCAATGACCTGTCCCATATTCCCAAAATATTTTATTAATAATAGGAAGATAGTAAAATAAAGAGTCCTTGACCCAGTCTTTGCTTCATTGGAGAATACGATCAATTCACATGGTCGTCTTACTACGCTGCCGAGCCCAGCTGCAGTGATTTCCAACATGGCCGGTTTGCGTAAACGGAGAGTGTGTTTGCGAGCGAGAGAGAGAGAGAGAGAGAGAGAGAGAGAGGATCTGCAAACCTAGGGGAGGGATGCTGGGAGTGTAACTATAGGCTTGCGCTGTAGCGCCCTCTACATACCCCGCCAGGCCGGTCAGCCCCCGCCATTCTCATCGACGAGCGCTTTCGGGAATATCCAATTTTCGAAGCTGCTCCATTAGTTGTTGCTTTTCTATGTGCATCATGCAGCAAACATACGTATCTTCTATGCTATTCTGTCTATGTGCATCAGCGCTTCCTCACTCAACTTCATCTG
The DNA here is from genome assembly GCA_030765065.1 of Deroplatys truncata. Taxonomy (NCBI): domain Eukaryota; kingdom Metazoa; phylum Arthropoda; class Insecta; order Mantodea; family Mantidae; genus Deroplatys; species Deroplatys truncata. The sequence continues at coordinate 302,619,428 of CM060981.1, read as the reverse complement.
TGAACTTTCCGTGGTGATATGAACGCTTACATTAAGCTTCAGCTCATCTCATTATAGCTAATCTTCGTGAAGAAAAATCTTTGAGCTTCGTAATGCATTATTCAAAGCTAGAGCTGATATAGAAGTATTTGTGGACTTTTGTCATGCATTTTGTGGCCAAGAAAACATTTTTATATATGTCATACAAGAGTCGATTGTGCTAGCCAAGTATCAGAAGAGTTGCTTGATATTCTTACCATTTGAAGGTTTTCAAGTCTGTGTGTGCTGTGACTCTTAATTTAACTGCAATAAATTTCCTGTTGTGATACTGAAGTGAATATTTGAGCACGCTATATTTGGGCTATCTGCAGCATTTTGATTGTTTTCTTAAAAAAAAAAGTTGTAAATATCAAGTTTTGCATAACGTCCGGCATTGTCTAGTATTGGAAGTTTTGTTTTTTTTCCTGTAGATGGTCTGTTTAAACAACGTGCCTCTATTTTGATGTCATGTAGAAATTCGGTTAAGGTTTAGGGAGGGAATTGTGTACTCCTGCAGTAAAATATTATCACAGATTCAAAGCTGTTTAACCTTCACGTTGGGTAGGCGTGTATTGACCCATCGCTTGCGTGCAGTGCCGAAGGGTGGCGCTGAGGACTGATTGGAAACTGCGAGAAGAGCTACCTGTTCGTGCTGTATTCAAAATTCTGGGAACTAAATGCCCGTAAATGTAAACTGCTTTCTTTGGAAAGGCCGGTGAACGAACAAGGAACTTCAGCTCAAGTGATGTTGAATGCATTTGCTGTAGCCACACGATTTCCCTTTACAATCTCCGGACTAATACTTGAAAGGAGATGCTAAAAGCTAGGCTGTTTGACAGACTGTTAAGAGATGTTGTAAAAGATGACTGGTAGCGATGAACATTAAACTCAAATGTGTTCGAGCTCGGTGATATGCGGCCTGGCTGAAGAACCAAGTTGGTGATGAAGAGATGACTTGCCTCAAGTGTCAGCGTTCGTTGCTGCTTGGTGCAACACCTTGCAGTTTTCTCGTGTTGCTCCTGATGATGTGCTGTTACAGTGCTGTGCTGGTCCAGCCGTTCTTGCAGCTGGAGGAGACTGGTGAACGAGCGCCATCGTTACTCAAGGAGCTCAAGAGACGAAGAGATGTGGACAGCGGCACAGAACGTCAGAAGGAAGCTAATGCTGATCCACCCATTTTCGGTTCCGATTTGGAAGAAGAGGACGAAGAAGATCTAGAAGAGGAAACCAACAGCACAGGTTAGCAAAAACTTCTTGTGCTAGTAGAAATTTTTAGGCGTTACCTGGCTTACTCAACGTTACACGGTTACATTTTTAAACTTTAATGTTCAATTAATTTCGTTTACCTGCCCCGTTCTTTATGAAATTATTGAGCAATGACTTAGAACATTTTCATGGCTGTTCCTCCCCATTTTTTCTTTATAATTGTAGTTCCGTACAGCCCCTGCTATTCCTAATAACGGATCAAAAACCCCCATGTTCACAAAAAAGGATGGCAGACATCGGCGGAACGTCTGACTTCCTTAACCTCCCCCAACAGTCTCCCAAGTTCTGGAAATGCTGCATAGTCTATATATACCCTTTGCTGGTGGAAAAGTCATCAGTCGGAATGCTTGAAGAATTTCTTTTACATAATTACGCGTGAGCCCTTTTCAGCCAATGCACGGTCTTAGCCTTTTTCAACAATCATAATCGAAAATTAATCGATAGTTTTAAAACTTGGGCTCAAAAAGTAATAACTGATAGCTTTTTGCTTTCTGTACCACGTACTAGTAGGTAGAAAAGGTTTTGCATTCCATCCAAAAAAATCGATATCCATGTTTCACCGGAAATACATGTTTTGGGGCCCCTGAATCTAAATAAAGTTGGAAAGGTAGAATCAGATTGTGTGAAAGAACAATTAATCCCATAACTCAAAAATGAAAAGTAGATAAATACGAAACTCGTATTGGGTCCAGTAGTATATTCCAAAGATGCGACAGGAGAATTTTCAAGAAAATCCCCCACCCCAAATTATCCCTTACATGGAGCACTTTTTCGAAATTTTTTATTTCCTGAAAAATGGTTCAAACGATTTTGATTAAAATATCATATATGAAGAATATTTACATGACAAATTAAATCTATGTCTTGAATAGCCTATGAAGTCCTCTTCATTCAGAAGGGGAATTTTATATAATCTTGTATAACTGGCAAACATTAAGCAATAGACGAAAATATACTAGACAAAAAATGTAGATCTATTTAAAACGCACAATTTATTTCAAATAAGTTTTTTGTGACATAAGCCACTTCTGAGGTATCCGTTATTAAAGGTTAGAATTGTTCATTTCTTGGCCATTCTCTTAAAGTCCTGTCAACATTCAGTTGTTTCTCATGATGTCATGGAAACAGTATGGAATTTTAAGGCCAGCATATAACGTCCAGTTGTTAAACATTTGACTATTGCTGTTCCCTTTATCTGTAACAAAATGTGTAATATAATTATTTCTGCAAAGATTTATCTCGATTAAAGCATAGTAGATAGAAAAATAAGCTTTAATAAGAGTAGTTTGTATACCCAGTAATAAAGATGAAAGGTAGAGAAGGTCTTGTGAATGTATAACACCAGAGTTTTGTTGTTGTCGTTTGTTGTTTTGATTCCTATAGTCTCTGTTTCGATTGAAGTAGGGATCTAGTGGTCTATTCTCGTGCATTTTCGTGTTCACAATTGCTGGTTGGTACAAACTGTAGAAATGGCGAGATTTGGTGATTTGCAAATTAAAAATATAAAAGTTGTACAAGATCTAACCCGTCATTCAACACAAGTAAGTCTCCCATCCCAAACTACCCTTTACATAGAAAGTTTTTCGTTAGTTTTGTTTTTCCAAAACTGCTGTAACAATTTCGATTAAAATGCCATCTATTTAAGGTATTAAATGAGAAATTAAATGTTTATCTTGAATTTTCTGGGAACAGCCTGTGAAGTCCTCTTCATCCTCAATGAGTTTTGTATAACTTGCAGACCTTAAGACATAGACTAATTCTTACTACAAAAAAATAAAGTTAGAAAAAAAACATAGATCTCATTAAAGGATACTATTTATATCAAATAATGCTTTTGTGTGTCGTTAACCATTTCTGAGACATTCTTTATGGTTGGTTTCAATTATCAAGTAAGCATACTTTTTTCAACCACTAAGTCTCTATTCGTTTATTTTTTGTGGCCATACGATCCACTTCTAAAACATTTGACTGTCATTTAAGGCTATTCTGTTTCCCTTCTACCTACAACTTGATGTATAATAAAAGTGTTTCTGCAAACATTTAATATGAAGTAAATAGAAGAATAAGATTGTGTAAAGCCATAAGTTCAATATTGAAGCTTTTATATACACAGGCATTCCCTTTAAATGCTTCAAGCAGCCATTGAACCATGTATATTCTAAAAACTTTTTTCATTCCTTTTCACAAACTTAACATACACTTGTTGGTTGTGTTAAACTGCACTGCGCCACTCATCTTGTAAGATGGTCAACAGTCTCTTGTTATTTTCTCTGTTATACACCCACAGTAGCTAAGACCAAGTATTGTATTCCATGTCAAAATTTCACCGGGAATATTTATGGCAGCTGAAAAAAAAGCATTTTAAGAAAAAAGTCCATATCTGTATGTCTCTTAACAGCAAAACTCAAAAACGAAATTCCGGATAAATGCCAAACTTCATATTTCAATTGAGTATCTTCCAAAGATGCGACGCGACTAGTTTCAAAGTACTCCTTAATTGGGATATTTCTCGAAATGTCTTATTTTGTCAAAAATGCTCAAAAGATATTAAAATGTCATATCTTTAACATATTTACATGGCAAATAAAATGTGCATATGTAATACCCTGGGGACAGCCTATGAAGTCTCCTTCATTAAGAAGACATTTTATATAGCTACTTTCCCAGAACGGTAAACCATAAGATACAGACAAAGGCTCATTACACAAAAAATTACATCTCTTCAAGGCACACAAATTATTTATTTGAAATAACTTTTGTGTGGCAGTAGCCACCTCCGAGACATCCATTATTATTGGTTTAATTTTTACTTTATCTACCACGTATGTATACAGAGTGGACAATTTAAGTTGAGACTGTACAATATCTCCAAAAGTAAGCGTTGCAGAAAGAAATGTCTTCAATAAACGTTGCTTGATGTTATGGGGGAAAGTAAATGCCATTAGTCGTGTTTTGTTTGGAGGAACGTTGTAATGGTCATTTTAAAGTAAATTTAATTTTTTTAAAATGGGAACCTATTTTTTGTATGTTGTTTTCTCATTACAAAATTGTTTATAAAACTGTTTATTTCGTGATGAGAAATATGGAAACAAAATAAAAAATGCTGGTTCCCAATTAGGAAACGTAACTTGACCCTCAAATCACCATCCATGGATGGTCCAACCATTCATTGCGCTCTTCGTACACAGCCATTCAGAATTTTCCTTGTTATTTACGTTGATGTAAGTACTTATTGCAAATGCTTTATACAAATGTTGTTGAGGTTTTTATGAGGAGTCAGAAAAGAGCATAAATAGGGTAGGTTCTCATTTAAAAAATCTGATGTGTTACACTCACATGACTTTCTCTACTCTTGTACAAACTATTTTTACAAACGCTTAATCTCCATATGCTTCATGTTAATCGAGATATCGAGATGTCAATCTTATTGGTAATATTCATGTAGATGCAAGGGGAATATGGTAGCTTTTAAGCGATAGTAAAATATTTTAACGCTGGTTGCTATGTGGCGCATTCCATTCTCTTTGCATGTCAGGACATAAAAAAATGAATAACGAATTTGAGAAAAATATAAGTATTGGAAAATTTAAGGAAATAACAAGCAATATCTCGAAAACGGTTCACTCAACAAAAGAAATGTATATAATATAAGTTGTGTATTTTAACGCGATCTACATTTTTTGTGTAGTAATATTTTGTCTATCTCTTATGGTTTACCAGTTATGCAAAAGTCGTTCACAATGAAGAATACTTTTGGAGACATTCCCAGAAAATTCGAGATATACATTTCATTTCTCATGACATTATCTTAAACATATGATATTTTAATCAAAATCGTTAGAGCCATTTTTGAGAAAATTAAAATTTTCGAAAAATCTTCCATGTAAAGGGTAGTCTGGGGTGGGGGATTTTCTTGAAAACCTTCGTGTCGCATCTCTGGAAGATACTGAACGTAAATACCAAGTTTGGTGCTTATCCGACTGTTCGTTTTTGAGTTATGCTGTTCACAGACACACACAGACACACACACACACACACACACACACACACACACAGACACACACACGGACATGTTTCCAAAAATGCTTTTTTTGGATTCAGGAGGTCTCAAAACATGTATTTCCGGTGAAATCTCGGTATCGAATTTTTGGGTGGAATGCAATACTTCCCCTACTTACTATACGTAGTAGAGAAAGTAAAAAATGAATAACGAATTTGAGAAACAGTATTAAGTATTGGAAAATTTAAGGGAATAACAAGCAATATCTCGCAAACGGTTCACTCAACAAAAGAAATGTATATGACATAAATTGTGTATTTTAACGCGATCTACATTTTTCATGTAGTAAAATTTTGTCTATCTCTTATGGTTTACCAGTTATGAAAAAGTCGTTCATAATGAATAATACTTTTGGAGACATTCCCAGAAAATTCGAGATATACATTTTATTTGTCATGACAATATCTTAAACATATGATATTTTAATCAAAATCGTTAGAGCCGTTTTTGAGAAAATTAAAATTTTCGAAAAATGTTCCATGTAAAGGGTAGTCTGGGGTGGGGGGATTTTCTTGAAAACCTTCGTGTCGCATCTCTGAAAGATACTGAACCTAAATACCAAGTTTGGTGTTTATCCGACTCTTCGTTGTTGAGTTATGCTGTTCACAGACACACAGACAGACAGACACACACACGGATATGTTTCCAAAAATGCTTTTTTTGGATTCAGTGAGTCTCAAAACATGTATTTCCGGTGAAATCTCGGTATCGAAATTTTGGGTGGAATGCAATACTTCCCCTACTTACTATACGTAGTAGAGAAAGTAAAAAGATTAAATTGCCCCTAAAATGACCATCACAACGTCCTCCAAATAAAACACGACTAATGGCATTTACTTTCCCTCATATCAAGCAACTTTTATTAAAGACATTTCTTTTTACAACGCTTACTTATGGAGATATTGTGCAGTGTCAAGTTAAATAATTCACCCTGTATAGTAGATAGAGAAAGCACTGTATTCTACCCAAGAACTCACACAGAGATTTCAACGAAAATACATATTTTGAGGTACCCTGAATAAATAAAGAAAAAACTTTTTATAAAAATGTCCGTGTGTGTTCATGTTTGTGAACAACATAACTCAAAAACTAAAAGTCGGATAAATACGAAGCTTGGAATTTAAGTTCAGTATCTTCCAAAGATTCAACAGGAATGTTTTTATTTAGATCACTCCCCCAGCTCAACTACTCTTTACACGAAACATTTTTCGAAAGTATTCATTTTCTCAAAAATGACTCTTTTTGACTGAATTACATTAAAGCTTTTTAGGTGAAAAATAAAATTTACATTTTGAATTTTCTGGAATAGCCTGTATAGTCATCTTCATTGGGAAAGACTTTCGTATAATGTTGTATAACTGGTAAATGTTATGCGATAGACGGAAACGTACTACACAATAACGTGCATCTCTTTAAAACACACAATTTACTGCAAATAACTTTATTGTGACATCAGCCATTTCCAAGATATCCCTTATCAGTAGTTCCAATTGTTCAACACTTGTCATTATTTTCACTTGTTTCTCGCGATGTCATTGAAGGAAGAGGAATTTTAAGGCTCGCATATAGCGCCCAGCTCTTAAATATTTGAGTATCACTATTCCATTTGCATCTATAAGAAATCTGCAAACGTTTATCTCGATTAACATGAAATAGATAGAAAAATAAGTTTTCCGAGCAATATTTTGTAGTAGCAAAAACAAGCAAACGATAGTGTTGTGATGCGAATGTGACACATCCGACATTATATTTTTTTGTTATGCCTTTGTTCAATGCAAGAGGTTTCAGGTAAACGTTCATGCAGCAAACTCGTGTGGTATTTTATACTCTCTGCTTCTTTTAGAGCAGCAGATGTAATTCTCAATATTTCTCGTTAATTCTATTCCTAACGACTAAAACAATTAATTTATAACATCTTTAATCTTCTTTATCTTAAACGGATTACCCTCCTCTTTGTTGGACTTATACGCCCAAGGAGTTACAAGCCAATACCTTGCGACAGAGCCTGTCGAGGAGCACGCAAACTTTGGATCATATCATATCCAGGATGTGTGATGAGCCCAATGTCTTGTGTCAGTGCCTGTCGAGGAGCAAGCAAACTCTGGATCATATCATATCCAGGATGTGTGATGAGCCCAATGTCTTGTGTCAGTAGCCTGTCGAGGAGCAAGCAAACTCTGGATCATATCATATCCAGGATGTGTGATGAGCCCAATGTCTTGTGTCAGTAGCCTGTCGAGGAGCAAGCAAACTTTGGATCATATCATATCCAGGATGTGTGATGAGCCCAATGTCTTGTGTCAGTGCCTGTCGAGGAGCAAGCAAACTCTGGATCATATCATACCCAGGATGTGTGATGAGCCCAATGTCTTGTGTCAGTAGCCTGACGAGGAGCAAGCAAACTTTGGATCATATCATATCCAGGATGTGTGATGAGTACAATACCTTGGGTCAGTAGCCTGACGAGGAGCAAGCAAACTTTGGATCATAGCATATCCAGGATGTGTGATGAGCCCAATGTCTTGTGTCAGTAGCCTGTCGAGGAGCAAGCAAACTTTGGATCATATCATATCCAGGATGTGTGATGAGCCCAATGTCTTGTGTCAGTGCCTGTCGAGGAGCAAGCAAACTTTGGATCATAGCATATCCAGGATGTGTGATGAGCCCAATGTCTTGTGTCAGTAGCCTGACGAGGAGCAAGCAAACTTTGGATCATATCATATCCAGGATGTGTGATGAGCCCAATGTCTTGTGTCAGTAGCCTGTCGAGGAGCAAGCAAACTTTGGATCATATCATATCCAGGATGTGTGATGAGCCCAATGTCTTGTGTCAGTGCCTGTCGAGGAGCAAGCAAACTCTGGATCATATCATACCCAGGATGTGTGATGAGCCCAATGTCTTGTGTCAGTAGCCTGACGAGGAGCAAGCAAACTTTGGATCATATCATATCCAGGATGTGTGATGAGTACAATACCTTGGGTCAGTAGCCTGACGAGGAGCAAGCAAACTTTGGATCATAGCATATCCAGGATGTGTGATGAGCCCAATGTCTTGTGTCAGTAGCCTGTCGAGGAGCAAGCAAACTTTGGATCATATCATATCCAGGATGTGTGATGAGCCCAATGTCTTGTGTCAGTGCCTGTCGAGGAGCAAGCAAACTTTGGATCATAGCATATCCAGGATGTGTGATGAGCCCAATGTCTTGTGTCAGTGCCTGTCGAGGAGCAAGCAAACTTTGGATCATAGCATATCCAGGATGTGTGATGAGCCCAATGTCTTGTGTCAGTAGCCTGACGAGGAGCAAGCAAACTTTGGATCATATCATATCCAGGATGTGTGATGAGCCCAATGTCTTGTGTCAGTAGCCTGTCGAGGAGCAAGCAAACTTTGGATCATATCATATCCAGGATGTGTGATGAGCCCAATGTCTTGTGTCAGTGCCTGTCGAGGAGCAAGCAAACTCTGGATCATATCATACCCAGGATGTGTGATGAGCCCAATGTCTTGTGTCAGTAGCCTGACGAGGAGCAAGCAAACTTTGGATCATATCATATCCAGGATGTGTGATGAGCCCAATGTCTTGTGTCAGTAGCCTGTCGAGGAGCAAGCAAACTTTGGATCATATCATATCCAGGATGTGTGATGAGCCCAATGTCTTGTGTCAGTGCCTGTCGAGGAGCAAGCAAACTCTGGATCATATCATACCCAGGATGTGTGATGAGCCCAATGTCTTGTGTCAGTAGCCTGACGAGGAGCAAGCAAACTTTGGATCATATCATATCCAGGATGTGTGATGAGTACAATACCTTGGGTCAGTAGCCTGACGAGGAGCAAGCAAACTTTGGATCATAGCATATCCAGGATGTGTGATGAGCCCAATGTCTTGTGTCAGTAGCCTGTCGAGGAGCAAGCAAACTTTGGATCATAGCATATCCAGGATGTGTGATGAGCCCAATGTCTTGTGTCAGTGCCTGTCGAGGAGCAAGCAAACTTTGGATCATAGCATATCCAGGATGTGTGATGAGCCCAATGTCTTGTGTCAGTAGCCTGTCGAGGAGCAAGCAAACTTTGGATCATAGCATATCCAGGATGTGTGATGAGCCCAATGTCTTGTGTCAGTGCCTGTCGAGGAGCAAGCAAACTTTGGATCATAGCATATCCAGGATGTGTGATGAGCCCAATGTCTTGTGTCAGTAGCCTGACGAGGAGCAAGCAAACTCATGATCATATCATATCCAGGATGTGTGATGAGCCCAATGTCTTGTGTCAGTAGCCTGTCGAGGAGCAAGCAAACTTTGGATCATAGCATATCCAGGATGTGTGATGAGCCCAATGTCTTGTGTCAGTAGCCTGACGAGGAGCAAGCAAACTCATGATCATATCATATCCAGGATGTGTGATGAGCCCAATGTCTTGTGTCAGTAGCCTGACGAGGAGCAAGCAAACTTTGGATCATAGCATATCCAGGATGTGGGATCAGTAGAGCCTTGATGTTAATGACCTAAAACAACGAAATACGCAAATATTTGTGACCTAAAACCTTCTTGTTGATTTTTATATGCCATGTAATACAACATTCACTTCAGAAGAAATTGTGACTACTAAAGTGTTTGAAACTTAACTAGCACTCATTTTTGAAATGTCTGCATGTGTCTGAAAAAAAACCCCATGAAGTACAGTGAAAACAACATCTTTTCAAACAACAAAAGCATGTTTTTACTACTGCACACCACTAGCTTAAAGTATTCCAAATCAGTAAACACGTGCTATCTATCTTCAGTTTCTGCAGAGTTGCACTGATTCACAGGGTGCATTTTCAGGTTTTCCATTTTCAAAGATCTACGGTTGTCGCTGAGGATAGTTTTGTACCTGGAAAAGCTCCCCTCCACATCACAGGCGGCGAGGAAACTGCAGGCCAGCTTTGGCTCATTGTCTTCAAATGTTGTGCATTCCCAGAAAGATTGTCACTAATTTTGCACATTGTAGAATATCCAGGATACCGCTGGAGAGCACTGAAATTTGTTGGTCACCCCGTGCAACAATGTCTTACGTCAGCGAACCGACTAGTATAACATAACATCTCAATCTGTACACCTTATAGTGAACTAGACCAGCTTAAAGAAAGCTAGTCTACTCTAGGATGTAGATTACGTCATAAATACATAATTACATTGTGTACTTGTATGTAAATAAATTGTAGTTCTTATGTAGAGTACGTTAGAGCTAAAAATCTTTAAAACAATATTATTTATACTTAATGTATTTATAAACTTTGGTAACATTTTATAGTCAGTTATTTTTTTTGAATGAAAGAAATCCTCTTCAGTATAGAAGGTGTGAGTGATGAGATATATTTTTAACGCTAACTTGAATTTATTTTACTAGTTTTCAGCTCTTTAATATATGATGGAAATGAATTAAATAATACTATACCATAATAGTAAGCCCCTTTTTGGAATACTTGTAGGTTATTGGTTGGCCTGTGTAAGTCCTGCCCATTTCTGGTTTGTTTGCTGTGTATGTCTGAATTTTTTATGAATACTTCTGGGTGGTCAACCACGGTTAAAAGTAAAGCTAAAATATACTCACAGGCTAATGGTAGAATTCCAAATGTTTTCAATAGTGGTTTACAATGAATTGATTTTCTTTACATCTGCCATTATTCTTATTACCTTTTTTTGCAAAAGAAATATTTTTTTTTGCGTCCTGAATTTCCGCAAAATGTTATTCCATAAGTCATAGTTGAATGAAAATAAACGTAATATACTGTTTTAGGATGCTTTTATTTGTAAAATGAATTAATGACTTAATTGCAAAACATGCAGAGCTTAGTTTCGGTAGGATGTAGTCAATATGGTCTTTCCAATTCATATTATGATCTATAATAAGATCAAGAAATTTTATGCTACAAGTTTCAGTAATTTCATTACCTTCATGTTCAATTCTTATGTCTGCAATACTTTTATTTTTTGTGCGAAAATTGATATACTTAGTTTTTTCAAAGTTTATATGAATTTTGTTACTATCGAACCAATTATTTAGCACACTGAAAATACTGTTGGATAACTCTGAGACGCGACTGATGTTGTGTTCTTTAATTATAACACTTGTATCACCAGCAAAGAGAAATGGGTGAGCATGTTCATTTATTACTCTGGGGAGGTCGTTAACGTATTAGAAACAATAATGGACACAAAATCGAACTTTGAAACACCATGCTTTATTTCTGACCATTTGGAATATGTTATACTGCTTCTATACTACAAGCTTTATTAGTAAACCTTTGTAGTAATTGTTGTGTTTATTTGTGATAATATCACCTGAAACATTGTCATGTGAGCAACATTTTCATGTTGTTATTCTTGTATCAAAGATACGACAAAAATATGCATTTTTAGCCAAAGTTGGCCGAAATATGACTTATGATTAAAGAAGGTGTAAATATTACTTTATATGCACAATAAAATCATTCTTCTGCATTACACTACCTGAATTCGCGCATAAATTGTTGAAAATTCACCTTAAAGTTCAGGAAAAAATATGACTTAAAATCGGGGTCCTAGTGATCAGCCCAATGCCTTGGATTAGTAGACTGTCGAGAAGCAAGCAAACTCTGGATCATAGCATATGCAGGATAGGTGATCAGCCGAATGCCTTGGGTCAGTAGTCTGTCGAAAAGCAAGCAAACTGATCATAGCATATGCAGGATAGGTGATCAGCCCAATGCCTTGGGTCAGTAGTCTGTCGAGAAGCAAGGAAACTGATCATAGCATATGCAGGATAGGTGATCAGCCCAATGCCTTGGGTCAGTAGTCTGTCGAAAAGCAAGCAAACTGATCATAGCATATGCAGGATAGGTGATCAGCCCAATGCCTTGGATCAGTAGTCTGTCGAGATGCAAGCAAACTCTGGATCATAGCATATGCAGGATAGGTGATCAGCCGAATGCCTTGGGTCAGTAGTCTGTCGAAAAGCAAGCAAACTGATCATAGCATATGCAGGATAGGTGATCAGCCCAATGCCTTGGGTCAGTAGTCTGTCGAGAAGCAAGGAAACTGATCATAGCATATGCAGGATAGGTGATCAGCCCAATGCCTTGGGTCAGTAGTCTGTCGAAAAGCAAGCAAACTGATCATAGCATATGCAGGATAGGTGATCAGCCCAATGCCTTGGGTCAGTAGTCTGTCGAAAAGCAAGCAAACTGATCATAGCATATGCAGGATAGGTGATCAGCCCAATGCCTTGGGTCAGTAGTCTGTCGAGAAGCAAGCAAACCGATCATAGCATATGCAGGGAGGGTGATCAGCCCAATGCCTTGGGTCAGTAGTCTGTCGAGAAGCAAGCAAACCGATCATAGCATATGCGGGGTGGGTGATCAGCCCAATGCCTTGGGTCAGTAGTCTGTCGAGAAGCAAGCAAACCGATCATAGCATATGCAGGATGGGTGATCAGCCCAATGCCTTGGGTCAGCAGACTGTCGAGAAGCAAGCAAACCGATCATAGCATATGCAGGGTGGGTGATCAGCCCAATGCCTTGGGTCAGCAGACTGTCGAGAAGCAAGCAAACTGATCATAGCATATGCAGGATGGGTGATCAGCCCAATGCTTTGGGTCAGCAGACTGTCGAGAAGCAAGCAAACTCTGGATCATAGCATATGCAGGGTGGGTGATCAGCCCAATGCTTTGGGTCAGCAGACTGTCGAGAAGCAAGCAAACTCTGGATCATAGCATATGCAGGGTGGGTGATCAGCCCAATGCTTTGGGTCAGCAGACTGTCGAGAAGCAAGCAAACTCTGGATCATAGCATATGCAGGATGGGTGATCAGCCCAATGCCTTGGATCAGTAGTCTGTCGAGAAGCAAGCAAACCGATCATAGCATATGCAGGATGGGTGATCAGCCCAATGCCTTGGATCAGTAGTCTGTCGAGAAGCAAGCAAACCGATCATAGCATATGCAGGATGGGTGATCAGCCCAATGCCTTGGATCAGTAGTCTGTCGAGAAGCAAGCAAACCGATCATAGCATATGCAGGATGGGTGATCAGCCCAATGCCTTGGATCAGTAGTCTGTCGAGAAGCAAGCAAACTGATCATAGCATATGCAGGATGGGTGATCAGCCCAATGCCTTGGATCAGTAGTCTGTCGAGAAGCAAGCAAACTGATCATAGCATATGCAGGATGGGTGATCAGCCCAATACCTGCTATAACGGCGAAGAACAAGGAAATGAAATGTACTGATGAAAGGGATGATAAGAAAACTAGCGGATTAAATGATTCGCCTAGCGACGGAGGAAAACCCTCGGTCAGTTTGGTCAGTTTTGAAAAAAATTGAATTGAATTTTATTTATGGACGCTCTTTAACTACTATGGTCCTTCACGTCCCATTCGATATTGGGCGTGAAAGACCGACAATTTTGCTCAGAGGCCTCTTATCAAGCTTGAGGTACTTTTACGTGCCGGAAATCTACGACACGGGACCACCGGCTTTACTTCCCTTCTGAAGGAAACCGTGCTAAGGATTTTTACGCCCGAAAAAATCCATTGCCGTCCGCCGGGTTTGAACCCGCGATCTCGGGAACTAGAGGCTAGCACGGTATCACTAGTCCACGGAGGACGACATCGTCCTTGCGAGAGAACGATTCGGCGTTTGATCGATAAATTTGATAGAAATGGTTCTGTCAGCGATCAAAGAACGCCTTACGTAATCGAACGTTAGCGCTCCAACGAAAACATAGGCGCCATTTGTGAGAGTGTACGCGAGAACGGAAACAAATCAATTGCTCGTCGAGCGCAAGAATTGGGGCTTTCGCCGACCACAACTTGGCGAATTCTGCATCTGGACTTGAAGTTTCACGCTTACAAAATGGCGTTAACTCAAGAACTAAAGCCCAACGACCATAGGTTGCGCCATGTATTCGCTGAAGCAATTGGAAGCTGACCCGGATTTTTGTCGAAAAATCATCTTCAGCGACGAAGTCCACTTTTGGGTGGATGGTTGTGTTAACAAACAAAATTTCCACTATTGGAGCAGTCACAATCCAACGCAGATTCAGGAACGACCACTTCATCCCCAAAGGTTAGTGTGGTGTGGATTTTGTATGATGGAATCATTGGTCCTTATTTTTTCCAAGATGAAGATGGAGAAGCTCTAACTGTCAACGGAGAAAGATAGCGGGCTCTTATAAGGGACTATTTTGGCCTCTATTGGATGGTAAGGATCTCAAGAAACATCTGGTTCCATAAAGATGATGCCACATGTCATACTGCTCTCGAAACAATGATCTTTTGAAGGAGAAGTTCAGAGGTTTCATCATTTCCCGTGGTGGTGATGTTAACTGGCCCCCGAGGTCATGTGATTTAACGCCGTTGGATTACTTCTTGTGGGTTATGTTAAATCTCGAGTTTATGTCAACAAGCCAGAAACAGTAAATGATCTTAACTGAAGTTGGACCTAATTTACGTTCTTCTGTCATTGAAAATTGGGTCAACCGTATACGCGCAACCCAGCGAAGTCGCGGCGGTCACTTAACTGATGTTCTCTTCCACACGTAATGACATTAATTATGTTCCAAAATAAAAAAAGAAATAAAACTCTATCATTTACAGAACGTGTTTTATTTAAGTTCAAAGATAGGACACTCTTGTTGAAAGATCCTATAGTAGAGAAATGTGATGTTACATTCACATGAGTTTTTCTACCTACTGTCGTCTATTTTTATATAGTTTCTCAGGTTAGCTGTGATAAACGTTTTATTACACATTTTGTTCTATCTAAATGCGACAGTCAAGTGTTAACAGCACGCCACTACACACTGGCTTTGAAATGCCACGCTCTTCACACAACATCGCAAAACCAGGTGAATAGCCACAGCATTTGGAAAAGAATCTCATGTGTTACATCACATGAATTTCTCCACCATCTATCGCTTACTATGGGTATTCAAAATTATTTTTACGAAACTTTATTTTTATATTTAAATACAGATAAACCTTTACAGAAACAGCTACATTACACATTTCGTTATAGAGAACAGCGATAGTCAAATGTTTAACAACTGGACGCTATATGCTGCCTTAAAATTCCATGCTGTTTCCATGACATCGCGAGAAACAGAACCGAACTTAGGGGAAGGCATCAACCGAATGATACTCCCTCCCGTGGGGTCAATGCCTTTTAACTTTAAAAAGACCGCTGGGGCACGGACTGAAGTGGATACGTCACCCCAAAGGGGAAGACTACCGCAAAACCCAGGTAAGGCCGACAGTCAACTAGCACACGTCTACCGGATATCCAGGGCGGCACCGGGGGACCTTGAGGCGTTTCACAACCCTGCCTGGACGACACCGCCCAGAAGTATCCAAAACTTCTGTTTTTTTGTTGGTTTTTTTTTTTTGTAATTTATGGACGCTCTTTAACTGCTGTGGTCCTTTGCGTCCCATTCTATATTGGACGTGAAAAACCGGTAATTTTTCTCAGAGACCTCTTTATCAGGCTTGAGGTTGTTTTACGTGCCGTAAATCTACGACACGGGACCACCAACTTTACTTCCCTTCCGAAGGAAGCCATGCTAAGGATTTTTACGCCCGAAAAAAATACATCGCCCTCCACCGCGTTTCAACCCGCGACCTCGGGAACTAGAAGCTAACATGATAACCACTACACCACGGAGGACGGCCCAAACTCCACTGTCCCGTCGAGACCGAACGGCACCCATACAGGAGAGGCTCAGTCGTTCACCCCGATGTACTTCTAGTTACGTCAGAAGTACCACCAGCGCCCGCATCACTGCAGCTGAAGGGGTCGGAACACCCCGGGGATCCCAAGAAACAGCTGAACGTGAAAATTAAAAGAATGACTAACCATTGAACAATTCGAACCACAAATAATGAATATCTCGTAAATGGCTGATGCCACAAAAAAGTTATTTGAAATAAATCGTGTTTTAAAGAGATTTAGTTTAGATTAGATTGGATTGCACTCTGTGAGTTCACTAGCAGTCATAAAGGTTTGTGAACTTAGAACATGTCAAGGAAATGTACAAAAATTACATATAAACATAAATATTATACAGAATATAGAACATTTGAAATAAAATAGAGATATACTCTATGCGTGTCAAGGAAATGTACAATATAGTTACATATATACATAAATATTACATAGAATATAGAACATTTAAAATAAAATAAAGACATATTATATAGAAAGTGAAACAAATCAGATGTAATTTTGTACAAAATCGAATACCTCCCTACCGTTATAAGGTTAACATTGTATTTATTAACAAGAACAGTTATTTTAACTTTCACTAGGCTTGTACCTTTGTTCGTCTCATCATTTTGTTCTATTTGATTTGTAATGCATAGCATTTACTGTCAGTTCTTAATATACATACTTTTAAATAGCTTCATTAATTCTAGAGCAGGCAATTGGAAAACTGGCAATTGTCATTAATATTTACTAATATTACTTAGAGAGCTATATATGTATTATCATTAGGATAATTTGTATTCAGATAATCTTGAACAGAAACATATGCTTTTGAGCATAGGTACTCTTTAACAGCAGTTTTAAAGACATTGAAATTGTCAACTTTTCTCTTAAGATCATTAGGGAGAGTATTAAATATTTTTATGGTCTCATGATGTACACCTTTCTGGAAGGAAGAAAGCTTTGCACTTGGATGATGGATTTTACCCTTTTGTCTAGTGTTTATCTCATGAATTTCCATGTTTGTAATAAATGTGGTTCGATTGCATACAAAGAATTTTAAGATTGAAAATATGTACATGCAAGGTAGGGTTAATATCTTCAGTCTTCATTTTTATGTAGTGCGTTTTGTCTATCGTTTAAGGTTAGAACTTATATAGGATTATATAAAATTCCTTCCGAATGTAGTCGACTTCACAGCCACTCCCAGAAAATTCAAGATATAGATGTTATTTGTCATTTAAATATCTTAAATATATTGTAATCAAAATCGTTAGAGCCATATTTAAGAAAAGAAAAAAAACAGAAATGTACTTTGGGGTGGGGGATTTTCATGAAAGTGTTCGTGTCGCATCTTTGGAAGTTGTTGAACTTAAATAGACCAAGTTTAGTATTTATCTAAGTTTTCATTCTTTTTACTTATGCCGTTCACGCACACACGCATGCGCGCGCACACACAGGAAGTTTTTGTTTGGATTTAGGGCCTCAAAACGTGTATTTTGGTGAACTTTTGACATAGCATTCTTGGGCGGATTACAACACTTCTCTTATGTAGGAGGTGGCAGAGGAAGTAATATAAAGGGCACTTGAGAATTCCTCCCGCTGGCCCACACTCGCGATTGAGAAACGTTAATACAGGCTATGGTTAAAATTGGGCATCGCTTAAAATTATAACATTTCATACAGATAGGGCATTAAGCCCTTAAACAAAATATGTTTGGAATAAATGTGTCAAGTTGTTGATGCTTTATTTCTGTGGAACACTTTCATTAACATAATCAAAACTTGTGATGCGCCCTCGTGAACTTTCATTCATCACCACTTGCACAAATGCTCCTTTCTTCAATCTCTTCTTTTTATTCCATCTATCAGGTACATAGTAGGCATTCCACCCAAAATTTTCACCGGTAATACCCGTTTTGAGCCCTTCCCCCTGAACACAAAACGAATTAGAAACAGGCCCGAGTCTGTGAACAGTAGGTATAACTCAAAAACAAAAGTTGACAAAATATCGAAGTTTGTATTTAAGTTCATTGTTTTCCAAACACGGGATATGAAAACATTCAAGGAAATTCCTCCACTCTAAATTACCCTTAATACGAAACTTTTTCGATAGTTTTGAATTTCGAAAAAATGGATCAAACGATTTTGATTAAAATATCAAAATATTAACTATATTTACATGACAAATAAACTTTATATATTAAATTTTCTGGGAATAGACTGTTAAGTCCTCTTCATTCGGAAGGAATTTTCTATAATCTTGTGTAACTGCTAAACGTTAAACGATAGATGAACATGTACTGCACAAAACAATGCAGAAGTATTTAAAACGCAATGTATATCAAACAACTTTTTTGTGGCAAAAGGCGTTTATGAGATATTCGTTATTAATGATTCGAATTGTTCAATACTTTAGTCATTCTCTTAAAGTTCTGTGAACATTCAGTTGTTTCTCGCGATGTCATGGAAACAGTATGGAATTTTAAGGCCAGCATAGAGCGTTCAGTTGTTAAACATTTGACTATCGCTGTTCTCTTTGTATCTATAACGAAATGTGTAATGTAGCTGTTTCTGTAAAGGTTTATCTCGATTAAAATGTAGTAAATAGGAAAATAAAGTTCCGTAAGAATAGTTTTCTATGCCCACTAATAAACGATAGAGGGCAGAGAAAGTCACGTGAATGTGTCACATGCTGCAGTGTGTCGTTTTACGAATGTTTTTGTTTGTATTCTCTGAAAGTGTGAAAGTAAACAACGGCTTCACAGGCGGTGTGCCTGCGGTGACCACTTTCTTCGCTTGCAATAATGTATCACAAAACTGATCCTGAGAGATGCTGACTACCGACTGTTAACCTGTAAGCAGGTTGTTACTGGTGAGAGCGGGGCCGCAACTTGGGCCATCACGGACGTTTTGGGGGGAATTCAACATTTGAGGGAATACAAAAATTTGAAGTAAATTAATGTAATATTCACACATTTGTTAAATGAGTACTGCGACTGTTAACACAATTTCTATCTTTAGTCGTCTAAATGTGCTCCATAAACACCAAGTTTGGTCGTGCAGTGCTAGCATGTGTGCCTCGCAATCCAGAGCTCCCGAGTTCGAATCTCGGTTAGACTGAGTTACTCGGATAAGTTCTTTTCCGGGGTTTTCCCTTATCTTGAGAACACGAATGTCGGATAACTTTAAGCTCATTTGGACACCGTTTCATTGATTCATCGTCCGATATCAGCTAGCAGGTTAAACGACCTTAAACCCGAAGTGGGGGGGATAAGTTGAGGTAGAGTTCATGCTGTGTGGTATAATGTGGCGCATCAAAAGATATCTTTTGGAACTTTAAGATTATAGGTGGGTAAGTATGTAGTTATTCAGAACGTATAGCGCTATTGGTCTACTTATACAGATACATAACTTAAAATATCAAAACCCCACATACCAAATATTTATATCTTTTTCTAAAATTACTATAGTAGTTGATTTTAACCTTCCAATTATTTGTTTAAGTTTTGTTGTGTACATGTCTGAATAGCTATTATAGCACCTACAAGACAGAATCTTTGAGAAGCATTCCAGTGAGAACGGAACTAAACAGTTGAAACTCAGCTCTCAGAAAATTGGGAGGATTATTGTTTTCAGGCCTTTGGGGGATGGGCACTCCTGGGTGAGAGTGAAATACGAAAGTGGTTGTTTGTATTGCCATTTCTTAATGAAGATTTTATTGAAAACTGTAACTTGATATGTCTACTTTAATGCCTGGCTGTTTGACAGTGTTATACTTTTAAACAAAAATTACATCACCCTGTATTAAGGTTGCTCCGAATGGTTCATTAAGATACAGACTTGTAACACCTCCCATATCCTCATTCCTGACACATTTCTACATGCTGTCATATTGTGTCTACACACATCCCCGTACCTGACACATTTCTACATGCTATCATTTTGTATGAACATATACATCCCCATACCTGACACATTTCTACATGCTATCATTTTGTATCTACACATACATCCCCATACCTGACACATTTCTACATGCTATCATTTTGTATGAACATATACATCCCTATACCTGACACATTTCTACCTGTTATCATTTTGTATGAACATATACATCCCTATACCTGATACATTTCTACCTGTTATCATTTTGTATGAACATATACATCCCTATACCTGACACATTTCTACCTGTTATCATTTTGTATCTACACATACATCCCCATACCTGACACATTTCTACCTGTTATCATTTTGTATGAACATATACATCCCTATACCTGACACATTTCTACATGTTATCATTTTGTATGAACATATACATCCCTATACCTGACACATTTCTACCTGTTATCATTTTGTATCTACACATACATTCCATACCTGACACATTTCTACCTGTTATCATTTTGTATCTACACATACATTCCCATACCTGACACATTTCTACATGCTATCATTTTGTATCTACACATACATTCCCATACCTGACACATTTCTACATGTTATCATTTTGTATCTACACATACATCCCCATACCTGACACATTTCTACATGCTATCATTTTGTATCTACACATACATCCCCATCCCTGACACATTTCTACCTGTTATCATTTTGTATCTACACATACATATCCATACCTGACACATTTCTACCTGCTGTCATTTTGTATCTACACATACATCCCCATACCTGACACATTTCTACCTGCTGTCATTTTGTATCAACACATACATCCCCATACCTGACACATTTCTACCTGCTGTCATTTTGTATCAACACATACATCCCCATACCTGACACATTTCTACCTGCTGTCATTTTGTATCTACACATACATCCCCATACCTGACACATTTCTACCTGTTATCATTTTGTATCTACACATACATCCCCATACCTGACACATTTCTACCTGCTGTCATTTTCTATCTACACGTACATCCCCATGCCTGACACATATCTACCTGTTATCATTTTTTATCTACACATACATCCCCATGCCTGACACATTTCTACCTGTTACCATTTTGTACCTACACATACATCCCCATACCTGACACATTTCTACCTATTATCATTTTGTATCTACACATACATCCCCATCCCTGACACATTTCTACCTGATATCATTTTGTATCTACACATACATCCCCATCCTGACACATTTCTACCTGTTATCATTTTGTATCTACACATACATCCCCATGCCTGACACATTTCTACCTGTTATCATTTTGTATCTACACATACATAGCCATTCCTGACAAATTTCTACCTGTTATCATTTTGTATCTACACATACATCCCCATACCTGACACATTTCTACCTGTTATCATTTTGTATCTACACATACATCCCCATACCTGACACATTTCTACCTGCTGTCATTTTGTATCTACACATACATCCCCATGCCTGACACATTTCTACCTGTTATCATTTTGTATCTACACATACATCCCCATGCCTGACACATTTCTACCTGTTATCATTTTGTATCTACACATACATCCCCATGCCTGACACATTTCTACCTGTTATCATTTTGTATGAACATATACATCCCTATACCTGACACATTTCTACCTGTTATCATTTTGTATCTACACATACATCCCCATACCTGACACATTTCTACCTGTTATCATTTTGTATGAACATATACATCCCTATACCTGACACATTTCTACCTGTTATCATTTTGTATCTACACATACATCCCCATACCTGACACATTTCTACCTGTTATCATTTTGTATGAACATATACATCCCTATACCTGACACATTTCTACATGTTATCATTTTGTATGGACATATACATCCCTATACCTGACACATTTCTACCTGTTATCATTTTGTATCTACACATAAATTCCCATACCTGACACATTTCTACCTGTTATCATTTTGTATCTACACATACATTCCCATACCTGACACATTTCTACATGCTATCATTTTGTATCTACACATACATCCCCATCCCTGACACATTTCTACCTGTTATCATTTTGTATCTACACATACATCCCCATACCTGACACATTTCTACCTGCTGTCATTTTGTATCTACACATACATCCCCATACCTGACACATTTTTACCTGCTGTCATTTTGTATCAACACATACATCCCCATACCTGACACATTTCTACCTGCTGTCATTTTGTATCAACACATACATCCCCATACCTGACACATTTCTACCTGCTGTCATTTTGTATCTACACATACATCCCCATACCTGACACATTTCTACCTGTTATCATTTTGTATCTACACATACATCCCCATACCTGACACATTTCTACCTGCTGTCATTTTGTATCTACACATACATCCCCATGCCTGACACATATCTACCTGTTATCATTTTGTATCTACACATACATCCCCATGCCTGACACATTTCTACCTGTTATCATTTTGTACCTACACATACATCCCCATACCTGACACATTTCTACCTATTATCATTTTGTATCTACACATACATCCCCATCCCTGACACATTTCTACCTGATATCATTTTGTATCTACACATACATCCCCATCCCTGACACATTTCTACCTGTTATCATTTTGTATCTACACATACATCCCCATGCCTGACACATTTCTACCTGTTATCATTTTGTATCTACACATACATCCCCATACTTGACACATTTCTACCTGTTATCATTTTGTATCTACACATACATCCCCATACCTGACACATTTCTACCTGGTATCATTTTGTATCTACACATACATCCCCATACCTGACACATTTCTACCTGCTGTCATTTTGTATCTACACATACATCCCCATGCCTGACACATTTCTACCTGTTATCATTTTGTATCTACACATACATCCCCATGCCTGACACATTTCTACCTGTTATCATTTTGTATCTACACATACATCCCCATGCCTGACACATTTCTACCTGTTATCATTTTGTATCTACACATACATCCCCATGCCTGACACATTTCTACCTGTTATCATTTTGTATCTACACATACATCCCCATACCTGACACATTTCTACCTGTTATCATTTTGTATCTACACATACATCCCCATACCTGACACATTTCTACCTGTTATCATTTTGTATCTACACATACATCCCCATACCTGACACATTTCTACCTGTTATCATTTTGTATCTACACATACATCCCCATACCTGACACATTTCTACCTGTTATCATTTTGTATCTACACATACATCCCCATACCTGACACATTTCTACCTGTTATCATTTTGTATCTACACATACATCCCCATACCTGACACATTTCTACCTGTTATCATTTTGTATCTACACATACATCCCCATACCTGACACATTTCTACCTGTTATCATTTTGTATCTACACATACATCCCCATACCTGACACATTTCTACCTGTTATCATTTTGTATCTACACATACATCCCCATACCTGACACATTTCTACCTGTTATCATTTTGTATCTACACATACATCCCCATACCTGACACATTTCTACCTGTTATCATTTTGTATCTACACATACATCCCCATACCTGACACATTTCTACCTGTTATCATTTTGTATCTACACATACATCCCCATACCTGACACATTTCTACCTGTTATCATTTTGTATCTACACATACATCCCCATACCTGACACATTTCTACCTGTTATCATTTTGTATCTACACATACATCCCCATACCTGACACATTTCTACCTGTTATCATTTTGTATCTACACATACATCCCCATACCTGACACATTTCTACCTGATATCATTTTTATTCAAAGCAATGACACACCATCGGACCTTCTCCTGAAATGCTTTTATCTATTAAAACACCCTTAAAACATTTATGTCTGTGGTAATCTGGTTATGGAATTTTTGGGTGGAATGCAGTATTTTCTCTGCCTATTAAAAGTAGGTTCCAGAGAAAGCAAATGGTCCTTACCGAGCGAGATGCCTCCGCGGTAATATATCACACCCATCCGGGTTCGATTCCTGGGGCCGGCCTCTCTGACTATGGGCTCTTCGTGGCTTTACCCTGTTGGCAAAGCGAACGCTGGGGGATTTCTCTTCTGCCATGAATTTCCTTTTCCTCATTTCCTATCATTTCGCTTCTCTTTCATGTTTCATGTGGGCTTATGGGAGTGCAGTGTCGGTCAGATGACGCAGATGCTGCCTCGAGTTCTCCCATTTTCCGCCAGAGGGAAGCCTTCTCTGAGCAGCCCGTCGCTGTAAGCGAGTCATCAATCTGCGCGTGTGTGTCGGCCGGCCTATAGCCTCCTGTGGTTCCTTCACCTCAACCGTTCCTCCTGGGGATAATAAGCACAAAAGACCCACATTGAGTCTCCTCTGTTCCCTGGTCATTCATTAAAAACAATAATCCTTATCTAATATAATGGGGAAGGTCGGTCCGGCTCATAAATATCAGTGCTACCAACCATCCTGCTGCTACCAAGCTGCTCAGGTCACTGTGCTGCAGAGAGCTTGTTCTGACAACGTTCATACAAGCACCACAAACGTAATTACTGCCTAGAATACTTTATGAGACGTAACTATTTATTTTAAGTGCTCTCCATTTGCCAGATATCTTTTTTGAGGGTTTCTGACGTATTCTACGTATAAAGAGGTATTGCAAAATACACTTTTTATTCCAAAGTGTTTCGGAAATGACTCATCTGATTTTAATATTTTCTTCCACAGTGATTGATTAACCCTTTGTGTGCAATATAGACAATCGCTTTGTGAAAATATCACTTTAGTTCTAACAAAAATAATATTAACAAAGTTTTAGACACAAATGTCTGGATAACAATTAAGTCACTATTGGTTTTTAGTTTCTCTACCACTTACCTATAGTAAGTAGAGGAAGTATTGTATTCCAACTAAAAATGCTATACCCAGATTTCATCGGAAATGCACGTTTTGAGATCTCCTCAATCCAAAAAATACATTTTTAGAGAAAGGTCCGTGTGTATATCTGTGTCGCATCATCCAAGGATGCTACAGGAAGGCTTCAAGAAAATCATCTATTGAAAACTGTCGTTACATGAAAAAATGTTAGTTATTTTTTATTTCACCAAAAATGGCTCTAACCATTTGGATTAAAATGCCATATGTTTAAGATATTTGTAGACAAATAGAACGTATATCCTGAATTTTTGGGGAATATTCTGTGAACTCCTCTTCATTCTGAATGACTTTTGTATAACTGGTAAACCGCAAGAGAAGCCAAAATGTAGATCTCGTTAAAGCACACAATTTATATCAAATATTTATACAGGGTGTATCATAATTAACACCGCAAACTGAAACGGTTGCAAGTTCACTCATAACTTAACTTGGCAAGGAATACAATTCTACTTTAGTATGTTACTGTACACTCTTCCCTGTTCATCTGGATGCAACACTGCACTCGTCTCTACAGTGAGGTTACAATTCTTTGAAACATCGCGGATCATCTCGGAATTCTTGACAACCACGTACAACACCCTGCTCCAGTACTTCAACGGTATCAACGGGAGTGCTGTACACTACACTTAGGATCGAGATCGCGTGATCATGGAGGCCAAGGTAGAGACCCCCCTCGACCTATCCATGTTGGACCATATCTCCACGTTAGATGTCTTCTTAATAGTAGCAGCAAAATGTGCCGGTGTTCCATCATGCATGTACCACGTTACTCAAGGGGAACATACTAAATCAATTCACATCAGGGGCGGCTCATAACCACACATTTGCAATAATGAAACTCGCACACGGCTTGTTTGCACACCCATGTTTACTGCAACTTTTTTGCTTTTATTATCGTATAGTTTCAACCGTTTCAGTTTGTCGAGAGCTGATCAACAAAGACTGAGACTGATTTTTTTTCACAGATGTTTATTACTCCAATTCAATGTTTACATGATCTTTTTCAAAGTAGTCCCCTCCTACTTCAATGCACTTTTTATAGCGTCTCTGCCAGTCCTTGAACACGTGCTGCAGACCATTCTTTGTCAGGTCCTTGAGAATCGCCTCACTTTTCTTGAGCACTGCTTCAGAGTTCTCAAATCGAATACCCCTAAGCTTTGGCTTTAGTGATGGGAATAAAAAGAAGTCACAGGGTGCGAGATCGGGGCTATAAGGTGGATGTGATACACAGCTAATGTTGAATCGAGCCAGAAACTGCATGACTTGATTTGCGACGTGAGGCCGTGCATTGTCATGATGAAGTGACCACCCAGTCCGAGAAAGCTCTGGTCGTTTCTTTGCAATGTGCTTCCTCAGTGTAGCCAATACTGACGTGTAGCATGCTGCTGTAACAGTAGTGTGAGGGGAAACTGCATGCTGGTAAATCGTTCCATTACAGTAAAAAAATGTGATCACCATCACTTTCCCTGCAGATGGAACAGCTTTTACCTTTTTTGGTGTTGGAGAACCTGGCGATTTCCACACTGTGCTGGCTTGTTTTCCTTCAGGATCATAATGCTCCAGCCATGACTCATCACCTTGCTTAACACTGACAAGTCGGCCTTCTTTGAAGTCCTTGAACCACCTAAACACTGTTGCACGAGGTAGTGCATCTTCACTGTACGCTTGCTTCAGCTTTTCATACGTTTCGGTGGCTGTATGGTTTAAACGAAAACAGAATTTGATTGCGCTGTACTGCTCCTCTCGCGTCACCTCCATTGTCTGGTATGCGAAATGCACGTAGGGTCTACAAAATAGAGCATTACTACCAACCTACAAAATACAAGAGTGCTGCCGCCTACCAACATTATACATAAAACCCCGGTATTTTCAAATATTTATGTTACAGATACGAAACTATCACGGAAGCTACAGGAAAAAATCAGTCCCAGTCTTTGTTGATCAGCCCTCGTAGTTGACCACTTTCGAGATGTTACTTGTTATTTGTTCCATTTTTAAATACTTATATTTTTCTCAAATGGAAAGTCGTTATACATTTTGTTCTCGTGGACATGCAAAGAGCATGGAATTTCAAAGCCTCGGATAGCGACACGCTCTTGAAAAACCTGACGGTCGTATCGAAATGTGCAAATGTGAACTGAAACTTTATCTGGATTAACAACAATAAGCGTTTGTAGAAGAGTGAATAGAAAAAGTCACGTGAATGCACGCATTACATTTTAATTTGTTTCTCGTGGTTATGTGAAGAGAACGGAATTTCAAAGCCGCGACCCGCTCTTAAAAGATTTCGCTTTCACTTAAGCCTGCAATCTCCTTGTATCTAGAGGGACAAATCTGGTGTGACACATTCACATGACTTTCTCTACTCTCTATCGTTCATTAGTGGGTATACAAACTAGTCTTACTAAAGCTTATTTTTATAACTATTTCATTTTAATCCAAATAAACTTTTGCAAACGTAGCTACATTACACATTTCGTTATAGATACAAAGAGAACAGCGATAGTGAAATTAACAGCTGGACGCTATATGCTGCCTTAAAATTTCTTACTGTTTCCATGACATCGTGAGAAACAAGTGAATGTTGACAGGACTTCAAAAGAATGGCTAAGTATTGAACAATTCGAACCACTAATAGCGGATATCTCGAAAATAGTTGATGCCACAAAAAAGTTACTTATAATGAATTGTGTGTTTTAAAGGGTCTACATTTGTTGTGTAGTATATTTTCGTTTATCGCTTAACGTTTACCGGTTATACAAGATTATACAAATTTCCTTCCGAATGAAGAGAACTTCAAAGGCTATTCCCAAAAATTTCAGGGTATACATTTTGTTTGACATGTAAATATCTTTAATATGCGGTGTTTCAATAAAAATCGTTAGAGCCATTGTTTTTAGAAAATCAAAAACTTGAAAAATCTTCCAAGTAAAGGGTAGTTTGGGATGGCGGATTTTCTTGAAGATCCTTGTATCGCATCTTTGGAAGATATTAGACTCAAATACCAAGTTTGCGGTTTATCGGAAATTTCGTTTTTGAGTTATGCTGTTCAGAGACACACATGCAACTTTTCTAAAAGTGTTTTTTTATTAAGGGGGCCTCAAAACATGTGTTTCCGAGAAATCTCGGTATCGAATTTTTGGGTAGAATACAATACTTCCCCTGTTTACTATACGTAGTAGAGAAAGTAAGAAACTGTTTACATGAAGCGGTTAGAACAACAAGCATTTTAAGAATAGTTTGTACAAGAGTGGGTGGAGAAAGTCGAGTTGTTATTACAAAACACCGTTCATTAAGTTATTTATTCAGCAACTTTCTAATTCCACGTTTCTTCCATGAAACATAGCGTTGCACTCTCCTGCATTTGGGTGGGCTATAGTCTTCGCTGTGCGGAGAGCGCGAACAATGAAAAGCCCAAAAGAATACAAAGTTGTTGTGGTGGCGCAGATAGGAGAAGTCCGAATATCAATGTGATGTATTCACTGTGTTACATTTACACCATTTTCGCTACCCATTCTTCAACAAACTTATCGCAAAGGCTTGTTCTTCTATCCACGTGATGTTAACCGAGATAAACATTTGCAAAATTGTCTTATCGGATATTTCCATGTCGGTACAAGGGGATTAGCAGGCTTGAAGCGATAGTCAAATCTTTTAAGATGGGTCGTTATGTGATGGCTTTTAAATTCAGTTCCCTTTACATGACTGAGAGAGAGAGAACAGTGATTTCCCTCTTAAGAAAAGTATAAGTATTTGAACATTCAAACCGATCACAAAGAACATCCCAAAAATAGTTAACACCAATAGAAATGTTATTTGACAGGTATTGCATGGTTTAACGATATCTACATTCTTTATGTCGTAAGATTTTGTCTACATCTTCGCTTTACAAGTCATACAAAGCTCATTCAGAACGAGGACTTCAGAGGCCATTCCAAGAAAATTCAATATACATTTCAGTTGTCATGAAATTATCTTAAACATAGGGTATTTAATAAAAATCGTTGGAACCGTTTTGAGAAAATAAAACGTTTTCTATGTAAAGGTGACTTTGGGGTGAGGGTCTTCTTGAAAATTTTAGTGTCGCATCCTTGGAAAATGCTGAACTTAAATACTAAATTTGGTATTTTGCAGACTTTTCGTTTTTAAATGATCTTCACGAACACACGCGCTTGCGCGAACAAAGCAAAGACACGCACACGCACCTTTTTCTAAAATGCTTTTTTGGCGTTTAAGGGATCCCAAAACGTGTATTTACGGTGAAATTCTCGGTATAGAATTTTTGGGTGGAATACAGTACTTGCAGTAAAGAGTGCAGTAAAAATACAGAAGCAAAGTAGGTACTGAAAAGGAAGTTAGGAATTATAAAAGATGAAAATAACCCGGTGCAGCAGTAGCCCATAGCGCGCCACTATTTTAATCGAACTCTGTATCGTCCTGTATCGGAAACCTCTACCTGAAAATTTCGTGGGTTTCTTTAATCGAACATGTTTTTACGTACACTTTCACAATTTCCACACTCTCTTGTATCCAGTAAGTCTAAGAGCGAACAGACACGTGTAATTCGACTGCTGAAACAAACTGAAATGCTGGCAGAAGAACGACAACAGTCATTGGGAATCGGTATATAGCAAACCATTATTGAATAAAATTGTCCATTGTTGTAGTTGTTGACTTACATGATGCGATAACATAAGATTCAAGAAGCCAGAATATCACATTTGTAATAAGATGGGAGGCCGGCTACTTGTATCTGCGTCCTGTGTATTATATAACACAGAGGAAGGTATTTCTGTCGATTTGGTTATAAATCTCCATCACAGACTGTGTACAGTATAATTCAAATGGGGGGCCGGCTACTTGTATCCGCGTCCTGTGTATTATACAACAGAGAGGAAGGTATTTCTGTCGATTTAGTTATAAATCTCCATTACAGACTGTGTGCAGTATAATTCAAATGGGAGGCCGGCTACTTGTATCTGCGTCCTGTGTATTATACAACAGAGAGGAAGGTACTTCTGTCGATTTAGTTATAAATCTCCATCATAGACTGTGTGCAGTATAATTCAAATGGGAGGCCGACTACTTGTATCTGCGTCCTGTGTATTATACAACGGAGAGGAAGGTATTTCTATCGATTTAGTTATAAATCTCCATCACACACTGTGTGCAGTCTAATTCAAATGGGAAGCCGGCTACTTGTATCTGCGTCCTGTGTATTATGCGACAGAGAGGAAGGTATTTCTGTCGATTTAGTTATAAATCTCCATTACAGACTGTGTGCAGTCTAATTCAAATGGGAGGCCGGCTACTTGTATCTGCGTCCTGTGTATTATACAACAGAAAGGAAGGTATTTCTGTCGATTTAGTTATAAATCTCCATCACAGACTGTGTGTAGTATAATTCAAATGGGAGGCCGGCTACCTGTATCTGTGTCCTGTGTATTATACAACAGAGAGGAAGGTATTTCTGTCGATTTAGTTATAAATCTCCATTACAGACTGTGTGTAGTCTAATTCAAATGGGAGGCCGGCTACTTGTATGTGCGTCCTGTGTATGATACAAGAGAGAGGAAGGTATTTCTGTCGATAAAGTTATAAATCTCCATCACAGACTGTGTGTTAATTCAAATGGGAGGCCGGCTACTTGTATCTGCGTCCTGTGTATTATACAACAGAGAGGAAGGTATTTCTGTCGATTTAGTTATAAATCTCCATTTCAGACTGTGTGCAGTCTAATTCAAATGGGAGGCCGGCTACTTGTATCTGCGTCATGTGTATTATACAACAGAGAGGAAGGTATTTCTGTCGATTTAGTTATAAATCTCCATTTCAGACTGTGTGCAGTCTAATTCAAATGGGAGGCCGGCTACTTGTATCTGCGTCCTGTGTATTATGCGACAGAGAGGAAGGTATTTCTGTCGATTTAGTTATAAATCTCCATCACACACTGTGTGTAGTATAATTCGAATGGGAGGCCGGCTACTTGTATCTGCGTCCTGTGTATTATACAACAGAGAGGAAGGTACTTCTGTCGATTTAGTTATAAATCTCCATCATAGACTGTGTGCAGTATAATTCAAATGGGAGGCCGACTACTTGTATCTGCGTCCTGTGTATTATACAACGGAGAGGAAGGTATTTCTATCGATTTAGTTATAAATCTCCATCACACACTGTGTGCAGTCTAATTCAAATGGGAAGCCGGCTACTTGTATCTGCGTCCTGTGTATTATGCGACAGAGAGGAAGGTATTTCTGTCGATTTAGTTATAAATCTCCATTACAGACTGTGTGCAGTCTAATTCAAATGGGAGGCCGGCTACTTGTATCTGCGTCCTGTGTATTATACAACAGAAAGGAAGGTATTTCTGTCGATTTAGTTATAAATCTCCATCACAGACTGTGTGTAGTATAATTCAAATGGGAGGCCGGCTACCTGTATCTGTGTCCTGTGTATTATACAACAGAGAGGAAGGTATTTCTGTCGATTTAGTTATAAATCTCCATTACAGACTGTGTGTAGTCTAATTCAAATGGGAGGCCGGCTACTTGTATGTGCGTCCTGTGTATGATACAAGAGAGAGGAAGGTATTTCTGTCGATAAAGTTATAAATCTCCATCACAGACTGTGTGTTAATTCAAATGGGAGGCCGGCTACTTGTATCTGCGTCCTGTGTATTATACAACAGAGAGGAAGGTATTTCTGTCGATTTAGTTATAAATCTCCATTTCAGACTGTGTGCAGTCTAATTCAAATGGGAGGCCGGCTACTTGTATCTGCGTCATGTGTATTATACAACAGAGAGGAAGGTATTTCTGTCGATTTAGTTATAAATCTCCATTTCAGACTGTGTGCAGTCTAATTCAAATGGGAGGCCGGCTACTTGTATCTGCGTCCTGTGTATTATGCGACAGAGAGGAAGGTATTTCTGTCGATTTAGTTATAAATCTCCATCACACACTGTGTGTAGTATAATTCGAATGGGAGGCCGGCTACTTGTATCTGCGTCCTGTGTATTATACAACAGAAAGGAAGGTATTTCTGTCGATTTAGTTATAAATCTCCATCACAGACTGTGTGTAGTATAATTCGAATGGGAGGCCGGCTACCTGTATCTGCGTCCTGTGTATTATACAAGAGAGCGGAAGGTATTTCTGTCGATTTAGTTATAAATCTCCATCACAGACTGTGGGTAGTATAATTCAAATCGGAGACCGTCCACTTGTATCTGCGTCCTGTGTATTATACAACAGAGAGGGAGGCATTCCTGTCATTTAGCTATAAATCTCCATCACAGTCCGTGTGCAATATAATTTAAATGGGAGGCCGGCTACTTGTATCTGCGTCCTGTGTATTATACAACAGAGAGGAAGGTACTTCTGTCGATTTAACTATAAATCTCCATCACAGTCCGTGTGCAATATAATTTAAATGGGAGTCCGGCTACTTGTATCTGCGTCCTGTGTATTATACAACAGAGAGGGAGGTATTTCTGTCGATTTAACTATAAATCTCCATCACAGTCCGTGTGCAGTATAATTTAAATGGAAGGCCGGCTACTTGTATCTGCGTCCTGTGTATTATACAACAGAGAGGGAGGTATTTCTGTCGATTTAACTATAAATCTCCATCACAGTCTGTGTGCAGTATAATTTAAATGGGAGGCCGGCTACTTGTATCTGCGTCCTGTGTATTATACAACAGAGAGGGAGGTATTTCTGTCGATTTAGTTATAAATCTCCATCACAGACTGTGTGTAGTATAATTCGAATGGGAGGCCGGCTACCTGTATCTGCGTCCTGTGTATTATACAAGAGAGCGGAAGGTATTTCTGTCGATTTAGTTATAAATCTCGATCACAGACTGTGGGTAGTATAATTCAAATCGGAGACCGTCCACTTGTATCTGCGTCCTGTGTATTATACAACAGAGAGGGAGGCATTCCTGTCATTTAGCTATAAATCTCCATCACAGTCCGTGTGCAGTATAATTTAAATGGGAGGCCGGCTACTTGTATCTGCGTCCTGTGTATTATACAACAGAGAGGAAGGTACTTCTGTCGATTTAACTATAAATCTCCATCACAGTCCGTGTGCAATATAATTTAAATGGGAGTCCGGCTACTTGTATCTGCGTCCTGTGTATTATACAACAGAGAGGGAGGTATTTCTGTCGATTTAACTATAAATCTCCATCACAGTCCGTGTGCAGTATAATTTAAATGGGAGGCCGGCTACTTGTATCTGCGTCCTGTGTATTATACAACAGAGAGGGAGGTATTTCTGTCGATTTAGTTATAAATCTCCATCACAGACTGTGTGTAGTATAATTCGAATGGGAGGCCGGCTACCTGTATCTGCGTCCTGTGTATTATACAAGAGAGCGGAAGGTATTTCTGTCGATTTAGTTATAAATCTCCATCACAGACTGTGGGTAGTATAATTCAAATCGGAGACCGTCCACTTGTATCTGCGTCCTGTGTATTATACAACAGAGAGGGAGGTATTCCTGTCATTTAGCTATAAATCTCCATCACAGTCCGTGTGCAGTATAATTTAAATGGGAGGCCGGCTACTTGTATCTGCGTCCTGTGTATTATTCAACAGAGAGGAAGGTACTTCTGTCGATTTAACTATAAATCTCCATCACAGTCCGTGTGCAATATAATTTAAATGGGAGGCCGGCTACTTGTATCTGCGTCCTGTGTATTATACAACAGAGAGGGAGGTATTTCTGTCGCTTTAACTATAAATCTGCATCACAGTCCGTGTGCAGTATAATTTAAATGGAAGGCCGGCTACTTGTATCTGCGTCCTGTGTATTATACAACAGAGAGGGAGGTATTTCTGTCGATTTAACCATAAATCTCCATCACAGTCCGTGTGCAGTATAATTTAAATGGGAGGCCGGCTACTTGTATCTGCGTCCTGTGTATTATACAACAGAGAGGGAGGTATTTCTGTCGATTTAACTATAAATCTCCATCACAGTCCGCGTGCAGTATAATTTAAATGGGAGGCCGGCTACTTGTATCTGCGTCCCGTGTATTATACAACAGAGAGAAAGGTATTTCTGTCGATTTAGTTATAAATCTCCATCACAGTCTGTGTGCAGTATAATTTAAATGGGAGACCGTTTACTTGTATCTGCGTCCTGTGTATTATACAACAGAGAGGAAGGTATTTCTGTCGATTTAGTTATAAATCTCCATCACAGTCTGTGTGCAGTATAATTTAAATGGGAGACCGTCTACTTGTATCTGCGTCCTGTGTATTATACAACAGAGAGGAAGGTACTTCTGTCGATTTAGTTATAAATTTCCATCACAATCTGTGTGCAGTATAATTGAAATGGAAGGCCGGCTACTTGTATCTGCGTCCTGTGTATTATACAACAGAGAGGGAGGTATTTCTGTCGATTTAACTATAAATCTCCATCACAGTCCGTGTGCAGTATAATTTAAATGGGAGGCCGGCTACTTGTATCTGCGTCCTGTGTATTATACAACAGAGAGGGAGGTATTTCTGTCGATTTAGTTATAAATCTCCATCACAGACTGTGTGTAGTAGAATTCGAATGGGAGGCCGGCTACCTGTATCTGCGTCCTGTGTATTATACAAGAGAGCGGAAGGTATTTCTGTCGATTTAGTTATAAATCTCCATCACAGACTGTGGGTAGTATAATTCAAATCGGAGACCGTCCACTTGTATCTGCGTCCTGTGTATTATACAACAGAGAGGGAGGTATTCCTGTCATTTAGCTATAAATCTCCAACACAGTCCGTGTGCAGTATAATTTAAATGGGAGGCCGGCTACTTGTATCTGCGTCCTGTGTATTATACAACAGAGAGGAAGGTACTTCTGTCGATTTAACTATAAATCTCCATCACAGTCCGTGTGCAATATAATTTAAATGGGAGGCCGGCTACTTGTATCTGCGTCCTGTGTATTATACAACAGAGAGGGAGGTATTTCTGTCGATTTAACTATAAATCTCCATCACAGTCCGTGTGCAGTATAATTTAAATGGAAGGCCGGCTACTTGTATCTGCGTCCTGTGTATTATACAGCAGAGAGGGAGGTATTTCTGTCGATTTAACTATAAATCTCCATCACAGTCCGTGTGCAGTATAATTTAAATGGGAGGCCGGCTACTTGTATCTGCGTCCTGTGTATTATACAACAGAGAGGGAGGTATTTCTGTCGATGTAACTATAAATCTCCATCACAGTCCGTGTGCAGTATAATTTAAATGGGAGGCCGGCTACTTGTATCTGCGTCCTGTGTATTATACAACAGAGAGAAAGGTATTTCTGTCGATTTAGTTATAAATCTCCATCACAGTCTGTGTGCAGTATAATTTAAATGGGAGACCGTCTACTTGTATCTGCGTCCTGTGTATTATACAACAGAGAGGAAGGTATTTCTGTCGATTTAGTTATAAATCTCCATCACAGTCTGTGTGCAGTATAATTTAAATGGGAGACCGTCTACTTGTATCTGCTTCCTGTGTATTATACAACAGAGAGGAAGGTACTTCTGTCGATTTAGTTATAAATCTCCATCACAGTCTGTGTGCAGTATAATTTAAATGGGAGACCGTCTACTTGTATCTGCGTCCTGTGTATTATACAACAGAGAGGGAGGTATTTCTGTCGATTTAGTTATAAATCTCCATCACAGACTATGTGCAGTATAATTTAAATGGGAGGCCGGCTACTTGTATCTGCGTCCTGTGTATTATACAACAGAGAGGGAGGTATTTCTGTCGATTTAGCTATAAATCTCCATCACAGTCCGTGTGCAGTATAATTTAAATGGGAGGCCGGCTACTTGTATCTGCGTACTGTGTATTATACAACAGAGGGGGAGGTATTTCTGTCAATTTAGCTATAAATCTCCATCACAGTCCGTGTGCAGTATAATTTAAATGGGAGGCCGGCTACTTGTATCTGCGTCCTGTGTATTGTACAACAGAGGGGGAGGTATTCCTGTCGATTTAGTTATAAATCTCCATCACAGTCTGTGTGCAGTATAATTTAAATGGGAGGCCGGCTACTTGTATCTGCGTCCTGTGTATTATAACACAGAGAGGAAGGTATTTCTGTCGATTTAGCTATAAATCTCCATCACAGACTGTGTGCAGTATAAGCACCTGTTCACTCAACAGATGTTCTCCAATACGTGATTACAGAAACTACATATTTTACGTCGAGATTTCACCGGAAATACATGCTTTTAGGCCCACTGAACAAATTTTTTAAAACAGTTTGTGTGTCTTTGTGTCTCTGTCTATGTTGTGATCAACTCAAAAAGGAAGATGTTTATTTTCCTTTAGCTTCCTTTAACCGGTATAAAATGAGTGAAATCATGCTCAAATGAGCCTTAGGTTCACATGGGTTAAGGTTACCCAGCAGTAATCTTTTCAGGGTATGAGAAAACTCTGGAAAAAGTCTTATCTGTGTAATTCACGCTAACCGAGATCGAACCCGGTACCTCTTTAATGTGTGGCAACCACGGAGGCGTGAACGAACAGTCGCTTTGTGTGAGTCAGGATCTTCTAAGATGCGACATGAAGTTTTTGAAGAAAATCCCCCATCCCAAACTACACTTTACATGGAACATTTTTTTAAATTTGTTATTTGATAAAAATGGCTTTAGCATTTCTGATTAGAATACTGTGTGTTTAAGCTATTTTCCTGACAAATAAAATGTAGGTGTTGAATATTGTGGTAGCAGCCTGTGAGGTCATCTGCTTCTGAATGACTTTTGTATAGGTAATTGTTAAACCACAAGAAAGAGAAGAAACGTTACTACATAAAGAATGTAGATCTCTTTAAAGCAATAGTTTATGTCAAATAAAGTTGTTGGTGGAGTTGACCATATCGGAGATATTCTTTGTTATTGGTTTGAATTTTCAAATAAGTATACTTTATTCAAGTTTCAAATCGCTTTTTTTTCGTGGTCACGCAAAGAGAACAGAAATAAATTGAGTTTTATTTATGGACGCTCTTTAACTGCTGTGGTCCTTAGCGTCCCATTCTATACTGGACGTGAAAGACCGGAAATTTTGCTCAGAGGCCCCTTTATCAGGCTTGAGGATCTTTTACGTGCCGTATATCTACGACACGGGTCCACCGGCTTTACTTCTCTTCCGAAGGAAGCCATGCCAAGGATTTTTACGCCCGAAAAAATCCATCGCCCTACGCCAGGTTTGAAAACGCGACCTGGGGAACTAGAGTCATTTCATCACATAGCGGCCGCTTTTGAAAAGATCTGACTATCGCTTTAACTTAATGTGTTCTTCTTACATCTACAATGTGATGATTCATCTGTATCAAACAGAAGTAGATACAAAAAACGCTTTTGTATCAAGAGTGAGTAAGGAAAG
Source organism: Deroplatys truncata (assembly GCA_030765065.1). Lineage (NCBI taxonomy): Eukaryota > Metazoa > Arthropoda > Insecta > Mantodea > Mantidae > Deroplatys > Deroplatys truncata. Next base: position 302,582,048 of record CM060981.1, on the reverse strand, counting down.
TTATGTGAATGCAACACGTCTGTTCTTTTATCATTGGTGATGTAATAGGTAATTAATCAATTAATGACAGAACCAGGCTACGACTCACGAGACAGATCGATTAAAACTGTTTCTGGAAACGCTTTCACTCTCCCTACTGTTAACTCTGGCGGGCGCAGGATCCATTCCTCCCACGGCCATAAAATAGCACTCGTTCCACGCGTACATTTAAGCGCTCGTAGTTATGTGGCACTCATTCCTACCGTACCTTTAGGCGCCCGCAGTTATGTGGCACTCATTCCTCCCGTACCTTTAAGGGCTCGCAGTTATGTGGCACTCATTCCTCCCGTACCTTTAAGGGCTCGCAGTTATGTGACACTCATTCCTCGCGTACCTTTAAGCGCTCGTAGTTATGTGGCACTCATTCCTCCCGTACCTTTAAGGGCTCGCAGTTATGTGACACTCATTCCTCGCGTACCTTTAAGCGCTCGCAGTTATGTGGCACTCATTCCTCCCGTACCTTTAAGGGCTCGTAGTTATGTGACACTCATTCCTCCCGTACCTTTAAGCGCTCGCAGATATGTGGCACTCATTCCTCCCGTACATTTAAGGGCTCGTAGTTATGTGACACTCATTCCTCGCGTACCTTTAAGCGCTCGCAGTTATGTGGCACTCATTCCCCCCGTACCTTTAAGCGCTCGTAGTTATGTGGCACTCATTCCTCCCGTACCTTTAAGCGCTCGTAGTTATGTGGCACTCATTCCCCCCGTACCTTTAAGCGCTCGTAGTTATGTGGCACTCATTCCCCCCGTAACTTTAAGCGCTCGCAGATATGTAGCACTCATTCCTCGCGTACCTTTAAGGGCTCGCAGTTATGTGACACTCATTCCTCCCGTACCTTTAAGCGCTCGCAGTTATGTGGCACTCATTCCCCCCGTACCTTTAAGGGCTCGCAGTTATGTGGCACTCATTCCTCGCGTACCTTTAAGGGCTCGCAGTTATGTGGCACTCATTCCCCCCGTACCTTTAAGGGCTCGCAGTTATGTGGCACTCATTCCCCCCGTACCTTTAAGGGCTCGCAGTTATGTGGCACTCATTCCTCGCGTACCTTTAAGGGCTCGCAGTTATGTGGCACTCATTCCCCCCGTACCTTTAAGGGCTCGCAGTTATGTGGCACTCATTCCCCCCGTACCTTTAAGGGCTCGCAGTTATGTGGCACTCATTCCCCCCGTACCTTTAAGGGCTCGCAGTTATGTGACACTCATTCCTCGCGTACCTTTAATGGCTCGCAGTTATGTGACACTCATTCCCCCCGTACCTATAAGGGCTCGCAGTTATGTGACACTCATTCCTCCCGTATCTTTAAGCGCTCGCAGTTATGTGGCACTCATTCCCCCCGTACCTTTAAGGGCTCGCAGTTATGTGGCACTCATTCCTCGCGTACCTTTAAGGGCTCGCAGTTATGTGACACTCATTCCCCCCGTACCTTTAAGGGCTCGCAGTTATGTGGCACTCATTCCTCGCGTACCTTTAAGGGCTCGCAGTTATGTGGCACTCATTCCCCCCGTACCTTTAAGCGCTCGCAGTTATGTGGCACTCATTCCTCGCGTACCTTTAAGGGCTCGCAGTTATGTGGCACTCATTCCCCCCGTACCTTTAAGCGCTCGCAGTTATGTGACACTCATTCCTCCCGTACCTTTAAGGGCTCGCAGTTATGTGACACTCATTCCTCGCGTAGCTTTAAGCGCTCGCAGTTATGTGACACTCATTCCTCGCGAACCTTTAAGCGCTCGCAGTTATGTGACACTCATTCCTCGCGTACCTTTAAGCGCTCGCAGTTATGTGACACTCATTCCTCGCGTACCTTTAAGGGCTCGTAGTTATGTAGCACTCATTCCTCCCGTACCTTTAAGCGCTCGCAGTTATGTGGCACTCATTCCTCCCGTACCTTTAAGCGCTCGCAGTTATGTGGCACTCATTCCTCCCGTACCTTTAAGCGCTCGCAGTTATGTGGCACTCATTCCTCCCGTACCTTTAAGCGCTCGCAGTTATGTGGCACTCATTCCTCCCGTACCTTTAAGCGCTCGCAGTTATGTAGCACTCATTCCTCCCGTACCTTTAAGCGCTCGCAGTTATGTAGCACTCATTCGTCCCGTACCTTTAAGCGCTCGCAGTTATGTGGCACTCATTCCTCCCGTACCTTTAAGGGCTCGTAGTTATGTAGCACTCATTCCTCCCGTACCTTTAAGCGCTCGCAGTTATGTGGCACTCATTCCTCCCGTACCTTTAAGGGCTCGTAGTTATGTAGCACTCATTCCTCCCGTACCTTTAAGGGCTCGTAGTTATGTAGCACTCATTCCTCCCGTACCTTTAAGCGCTCGCAGTTATGTGGCACTCATTCCTCGCGTACCTTTAAGCGCTCGCAGATATGTAGCACTCATTCCTCCCGTACCTTTAAGCGCTCGCAGTTATGTGGCACTCATTCCTCCCGTACCTTTAAGCGCTCGCAGTTATGTGGCACTCATTCCTCCCGTACCTTTAAGCGCTCGCAGTTATGTAGCACTCATTCCTCCCGTACCTTTAAGCGCTCGCAGTTATGTAGCACTCATTCCTCCCGTACCTTTAAGCGCTCGCAGTTATGTCGCACTCATTCCTCCCGTACCTTTAAGCGCTCGCAGTTATGTGGCACTCATTCCTCCCGTACCTTTAAGGGCTCGTAGTTATGTAGCACTCATTCCTCCCGTACCTTAAAGGGCTCGTAGTTATGTAGCACTCATTCCTCCCGTACCTTTAAGCGCTCGCAGTTATGTGGCACTCATTCCTCGCGTACCTTTAAGCGCTCGCAGATATGTAGCACTCATTCCTCCCGTACCTTTAAGCGCTCGCAGTTATGTGGCACACATTCCTCCCGCACCTTTAGGCGCTCTTAGTTATGTGGCACTCATTCCTCCCGTACCTTTAAGCGCTCGCAGATATGTAGCACTCATTCCTCCCGTACCTTTAAGCGCTCTTAGTTATGTAGCACTCATTCCTCCCGTACCTTTAAGCGCTCGCAGATATGTAGCACTCATTCCTCCCGTACCTTTAAGCGCTCGCAGATATGTAGCACTCATTCCCCCCGTACCTTTAAGCGCTCGCAGTTATGTGGCACACATTCCTCCCGTACCTTTAAGCGCTCGCAGATATGTAGCACACATTCCTCGCGTACCTTTAAGCGCTCGCAGATATGTGGCACTCATTCCTCGCGTACCTTTAAGCGCTTTTAGTTATGTAGCACGCATTCCTCGCGTACCTTTAAGCGCTCGCAGATATGTAGCACTCATTCCTCCCGTACCTTTAAGCGCTCTTAGTTATGTAGCACTCATTCCTCCCGTACCTTTAAGCGCTCGCAGATATGTAGCACTCATTCCTCCCGTACCTTTAAGCGCTCGCAGATATGTAGCACTCATTCCCCCCGTACCTTTAAGCGCTCGCAGTTATGTGGCACACATTCCTCCCGTACCTTTAAGCGCTCGCAGTTATGTCGCACTCATTCCTCCCGTACCTTTAAGCGCTCGCAGTTATGTGGCACAGATTCCTCGCGTACCTTTAAGCGCTCGCAGATATGTAGCACTCATTCCTCCCGTAGCTTTAAGCGCTCGCAGTTATGTGGCACACATTCCTCCCGTACCTTTAAGCGCTCGCAGATATGTAGCACACATTCCTCGCGTACCTTTAAGCGCTCGCAGTTATGTGGCACACATTCCTCCCGTACCTTTAAGCGCTCTTAGTTATGTAGCACTCATTCCTCCCGTACCTTTAAGCGCTCGCAGTTATGTGGCACACATTCCTCGCGTACCTTTAAGCGCTCTTAGTTATGTGGCACTCATTCCTCCCGTACCTTTAAGCGCTCGTAGTTATGTGGCACTCATTCCTCCCGTACCTTTAAGCGCTCGTAGTTATGTGGCACTCATTCCTCCCGTACCTTTAAGCGCTCGCAGATATGTAGCACTCATTCCTCCCGTACCTTTAAGCGCTCGCAGTTATGTGGCACACATTCCTCGCGTACCTTTAAGCGCTCTTAGTTATGTGGCACTCATTCCTCCCGTACCTTTAAGCGCTCGTAGTTATGTGGCACTCATTCCTCCCGTACCTTTAAGCGCTCACAGATATGTAGCACTCATTCCTCCCGTACCTTTAAGCGCTCGCAGATATGTGGCACACATTCCTCGCGTACCTTTAAGCGCTCGCAGATATGTAGCACTCAGTCCTCCCGTACCTTTAAGCGCTCTTAGTTATGTGGCACTCATTCCTCCCGTACCTTTAAACGCTCGCAGATATGTAGCACTCATTCCTCGCGTACCTTTAAGCGCTCGCAGTTATGTGGCACTCATTCCTCGCGTACCTTTAAGCGCTCGCAGATATGTAGCACTCATTCCTCCCGTACCTTTAAGCGCTCGTAGTTATGTGGCACTCATTCCTCCCGTACCTTTAAGCGCTCGCAGTTATGTAGCACTCATTCCTCCCGTACCTTTAAGCGCTCGCAGATATGTAGCACTCATTCCTCGCGTACCTTTAAGCGCTCGCAGATATGTAGCACTCATTCCCCCCGTACCTTTAAGCGCTCGCAGATATGTAGCACTCATTCCTCCCGTACCTTTAAGCGCTCGCAGTTATGTGGCACTCATTCCTCCCGTACCTTTAAGCGCTCGCAGTTATGTAGCACTCATTCCTCCCGTACCTTTAAGCGCTCGCAGATATGTAGCACTCATTCCTCCCGTACCTTTAAGCGCTCGCAGATATGTGACACTCATTCCTCGCGTACCTTTAAGCGCTCGCAGATATGTAGCACTCATTCCTCCCGTACCTTTAAGCGCTCGCAGTTATGTAGCACTCATTCCTCCCGTACCTTTAAGCGCTCGCAGATATGTAGCACTCATTCCTCCCGTACATTTAAGGGCTCGTAGTTATGTGACACTCATTCCTCGCGTACCTTTAAGCGCTCGCAGTTATGTGGCACTCATTCCCCCCGTACCTTTAAGCGCTCGTAGTTATGTGGCACTCATTCCTCCCGTACCTTTAAGCGCTCGTAGTTATGTGGCACTCATTCCCCCCGTACCTTTAAGCGCTCGTAGTTATGTGGCACTCATTCCCCCCGTACCTTTAAGCGCTCGCAGATATGTAGCACTCATTCCTCGCGTACCTTTAAGGGCTCGCAGTTATGTGACACTCATTCCTCCCGTACCTTTAAGCGCTCGCAGTTATGTGGCACTCATTCCCCCCGTACCTTTAAGGGCTCGCAGTTATGTGGCACTCATTCCTCGCGTACCTTTAAGGGCTCGCAGTTATGTGGCACTCATTCCCCCCGTACCTTTAAGGGCTCGCAGTTATGTGGCACTCATTCCCCCCGTACCTTTAAGGGCTCGCAGTTATGTGGCACTCATTCCTCGCGTACCTTTAAGGGCTCGCAGTTATGTGGCACTCATTCCCCCCGTACCTTTAAGGGCTCGCAGTTATGTGGCACTCATTCCCCCCGTACCTTTAAGGGCTCGCAGTTATGTGGCACTCATTCCCCCCGTACCTTTAAGGGCTCGCAGTTATGTGACACTCATTCCTCGCGTACCTTTAATGGCTCGCAGTTATGTGACACTCATTCCCCCCCTACCTATAAGGGCTCGCAGTTATGTGACACTCATTCCTCCCGTATCTTTAAGCGCTCGCAGTTATGTGGCACTCATTCCCCCCGTACCTTTAAGGGCTCGCAGTTATGTGGCACTCATTCCTCGCGTACCTTTAAGGGCTCGCAGTTATGTGACACTCATTCCCCCCGTACCTTTAAGGGCTCGCAGTTATGTGGCACTCATTCCTCGCGTACCTTTAAGGGCTCGCAGTTATGTGGCACTCATTCCCCCCGTACCTTTAAGCGCTCGCAGTTATGTGGCACTCATTCCTCGCGTACCTTTAAGGGCTCGCAGTTATGTGGCACTCATTCCCCCCGTACCTTTAAGCGCTCGCAGTTATGTGACACTCATTCCTCCCGTACCTTTAAGGGCTCGCAGTTATGTGACACTCATTCCTCGCGTACCTTTAAGCGCTCGCAGTTATGTGACACTCATTCCTCGCGAACCTTTAAGCGCTCGCAGTTATGTGACACTCATTCCTCGCGTACCTTTAAGCGCTCGCAGTTATGTGACACTCATTCCTCGCGTACCTTTAAGGGCTCGTAGTTATGTAGCACTCATTCCTCCCGTACCTTTAAGCGCTCGCAGTTATGTGGCACTCATTCCTCCCGTACCTTTAAGCGCTCGCAGTTATGTGGCACTCATTCCTCCCGTACCTTTAAGCGCTCGCAGTTATGTGGCACTCATTCCTCCCGTACCTTTAAGCGCTCGCAGTTATGTGGCACTCATTCCTCCCGTACCTTTAAGCGCTCGCAGTTATGTAGCACTCATTCCTCCCGTACCTTTAAGCGCTCGCAGTTATGTAGCACTCATTCGTCCCGTACCTTTAAGCGCTCGCAGTTATGTGGCACTCATTCCTCCCGTACCTTTAAGGGCTCATAGTTATGTAGCACTCATTCCTCCCGTACCTTTAAGCGCTCGCAGTTATGTGGCACTCATTCCTCCCGTACCTTTAAGGGCTCGTAGTTATGTAGCACTCATTCCTCCCGTACCTTTAAGGGCTCGTAGTTATGTAGCACTCATTCCTCCCGTACCTTTAAGCGCTCGCAGTTATGTGGCACTCATTCCTCGCGTACCTTTAAGCGCTCGCAGATATGTAGCACTCATTCCTCCCGTACCTTTAAGCGCTCGCAGTTATGTGGCACTCATTCCTCCCGTACCTTTAAGCGCTCGCAGTTATGTGGCACTCATTCCTACCGTACCTTTAAGCGCTCGCAGTTATGTAGCACTCATTCCTCCCGTACCTTTAAGCGCTCGCAGTTATGTAGCACTCATTCCTCCCGTACCTTTAAGCGCTCGCAGTTATGTCGCACTCATTCCTCCCGTACCTTTAAGCGCTCGCAGTTATGTGGCACTCATTCCTCCCGTACCTTTAAGGGCTCGTAGTTATGTAGAACTCATTCCTCCCGTACCTTAAAGGGCTCGTAGTTATGTAGCACTCGTTCCTCCCGTACCTTTAAGCGCTCGCAGTTATGTGGCACTCATTCCTCGCGTACCTTTAAGCGCTCGCAGATATGTAGCACTCATTCCTCCCGTACCTTTAAGCGCTCGCAGTTATGTGGCACACATTCCTCCCGTACCTTTAGGCGCTCTTAGTTATGTGGCACTCATTCCTCCCGTACCTTTAAGCGCTCGCAGATATGTAGCACTCATTCCTCCCGTACCTTTAAGCGCTCGCAGATATGTAGCACTCATTCCACCCGTACCTTTAAGCGCTCGCAGATATGTAGCACTCGTTCCTCGCGTACCTTTAAGCGCTCGCAGATATGTAGCACTCATTCCTCCCGTACCTTTAAGCGCTCGCAGATATGTAGCACTCATTCCTCCCGTACCTTTAAGCGCTCGCAGATATGTAGCACTCATTCCTCCCGTACCTTTAAGCGCTCGCAGATATGTAGCACTCATTCCTCGCGTACCTTTAAGCGCTCGCAGATATGTAGCACTCATTCCTCCCGTACCTTTAAGCGCTCGCAGATATGTAGCACTCATTCCTCCCGTACCTTTAAGCGCTCGCAGATATGTAGCACTCATTCCTCCCGTACCTTTAAGCGCTCGCAGATATGTAGCACTCATTCCTCGCGTACCTTTAAGCGCTCGCAGATATGTAGCACTCATTCCTCCCGTACCTTTAAGCGCTTTTAGTTATGTAGCACTCATTCCTCGCGTACCTTTAAGCGCTCGCAGATATGTAGCACTCATTCCTCCCGTACCTTTAAGCGCTCTTAGTTATGTAGCACTCATTCCTCCCGTACCTTTAAGCGCTCGCAGATATGTAGCACTCATTCCTCCCGTACCTTTAAGCGCTCGCAGATATGTAGCACTCATTCCCCCCGTACCTTTAAGCGCTCGCAGTTATGTGGCACACATTCCTCCCGTACCTTTAAGCGCTCGCAGATATGTAGCACACATTCCTCGCGTACCTTTAAGCGCTCGCAGATATGTGGCACTCATTCCTCGCGTACCTTTAAGCGCTTTTAGTTATGTAGCACGCATTCCTCGCGTACCTTTAAGCGCTCGCAGATATGTAGCACTCATTCCTCCCGTACCTTTAAGCGCTCTTAGTTATGTAGCACTCATTCCTCCCGTACCTTTAAGCGCTCGCAGATATGTAGCACTCATTCCTCCCGTACCTTTAAGCGCTCGCAGATATGTAGCACTCATTCCCCCCGTACCTTTAAGCGCTCGCAGTTATGTGGCACACATTCCTCCCGTACCTTTAAGCGCTCTTAGTTATGTGGCACTCATTCCTCCCGTACCTTTAAGCGCTCTTAGTTATGTGGCACTCATTCCTCCCGTACCTTTAAGCGCTCGCAGTTATGTAGCACTCATTCCTCCCGTACCTTTAAGCGCTCGCAGATATGTAGCACTCATTCCTCCCGTACCTTTAAGCGCTCGCAGATATGTGACACTCATTCCTCGCGTACCTTTAAGCGCTCGCAGATATGTAGCACTCATTCCTCCCGTACCTTTAAGCGCTCGCAGTTATGTAGCACTCATTCCTCCCGTACCTTTAAGCGCTCGCAGATATGTAGCACTCATTCCTCCCGTACATTTAAGGGCTCGTAGTTATGTGACACTCATTCCTCGCGTACCTTTAAGCGCTCGCAGTTATGTGGCACTCATTCCCCCCGTACCTTTAAGCGCTCGTAGTTATGTGGCACTCATTCCTCCCGTACCTTTAAGCGCTCGTAGTTATGTGGCACTCATTCCCCCCGTACCTTTAAGCGCTCGTAGTTATGTGGCACTCATTCCCCCCGTACCTTTAAGCGCTCGCAGATATGTAGCACTCATTCCTCGCGTACCTTTAAGGGCTCGCAGTTATGTGACACTCATTCCTCCCGTACCTTTAAGCGCTCGCAGTTATGTGGCACTCATTCCCCCCGTACCTTTAAGGGCTCGCAGTTATGTGGCACTCATTCCTCGCGTACCTTTAAGGGCTCGCAGTTATGTGGCACTCATTCCCCCCGTACCTTTAAGGGCTCGCAGTTATGTGGCACTCATTCCCCCCGTACCTTTAAGGGCTCGCAGTTATGTGGCACTCATTCCTCGCGTACCTTTAAGGGCTCGCAGTTATGTGGCACTCATTCCCCCCGTACCTTTAAGGGCTCGCAGTTATGTGGCACTCATTCCCCCCGTACCTTTAAGGGCTCGCAGTTATGTGGCACTCATTCCCCCCGTACCTTTAAGGGCTCGCAGTTATGTGACACTCATTCCTCGCGTACCTTTAATGGCTCGCAGTTATGTGACACTCATTCCCCCCCTACCTATAAGGGCTCGCAGTTATGTGACACTCATTCCTCCCGTATCTTTAAGCGCTCGCAGTTATGTGGCACTCATTCCCCCCGTACCTTTAAGGGCTCGCAGTTATGTGGCACTCATTCCTCGCGTACCTTTAAGGGCTCGCAGTTATGTGACACTCATTCCCCCCGTACCTTTAAGGGCTCGCAGTTATGTGGCACTCATTCCTCGCGTACCTTTAAGGGCTCGCAGTTATGTGGCACTCATTCCCCCCGTACCTTTAAGCGCTCGCAGTTATGTGGCACTCATTCCTCGCGTACCTTTAAGGGCTCGCAGTTATGTGGCACTCATTCCCCCCGTACCTTTAAGCGCTCGCAGTTATGTGACACTCATTCCTCCCGTACCTTTAAGGGCTCGCAGTTATGTGACACTCATTCCTCGCGTACCTTTAAGCGCTCGCAGTTATGTGACACTCATTCCTCGCGAACCTTTAAGCGCTCGCAGTTATGTGACACTCATTCCTCGCGTACCTTTAAGCGCTCGCAGTTATGTGACACTCATTCCTCCCGTACCTTTAAGCGCTCGCAGTTATGTGGCACTCATTCCTCCCGTACCTTTAAGCGCTCGCAGTTATGTGGCACTCATTCCTCCCGTACCTTTAAGCGCTCGCAGTTATGTGGCACTCATTCCTCCCGTACCTTTAAGCGCTCGCAGTTATGTGGCACTCATTCCTCCCGTACCTTTAAGCGCTCGCAGTTATGTAGCACTCATTCCTCCCGTACCTTTAAGCGCTCGCAGTTATGTAGCACTCATTCGTCCCGTACCTTTAAGCGCTCGCAGTTATGTGGCACTCATTCCTCCCGTACCTTTAAGGGCTCGCAGTTATGTAGCACTCATTCCTCCCGTACCTTTAAGCGCTCGCAGTTATGTGGCACTCATTCCTCCCGTACCTTTAAGGGCTCGTAGTTATGTAGCACTCATTCCTCCCGTACCTTTAAGGGCTCGTAGTTATGTAGCACTCATTCCTCCCGTACCTTTAAGCGCTCGCAGTTATGTGGCACTCATTCCTCGCGTACCTTTAAGCGCTCGCAGATATGTAGCACTCATTCCTCCCGTACCTTTAAGCGCTCGCAGTTATGTGGCACTCATTCCTCCCGTACCTTTAAGCGCTCGCAGTTATGTGGCACTCATTCCTCCCGTACCTTTAAGCGCTCGCAGTTATGTAGCACTCATTCCTCCCGTACCTTTAAGCGCTCGCAGTTATGTAGCACTCATTCCTCCCGTACCTTTAAGCGCTCGCAGTTATGTCGCACTCATTCCTCCCGTACCTTTAAGCGCTCGCAGTTATGTGGCACTCATTCCTCCCGTACCTTTAAGGGCTCGCAGTTATGTAGCACTCATTCCTCCCGTACCTTAAAGGGCTCGTAGTTATGTAGCACTCATTCCTCCCGTACCTTTAAGCGCTCGCAGTTATGTGGCACTCATTCCTCGCGTACCTTTAAGCGCTCGCAGATATGTAGCACTCATTCCTCCCGTACCTTTAAGCGCTCGCAGTTATGTGGCACACATTCCTCCCGTACCTTTAGGCGCTCTTAGTTATGTGGCACTCATTCCTCCCGTACCTTTAAGCGCTCGCAGATATGTAGCACTCATTCCTCCCGTACCTTTAAGCGCTCGCAGATATGTAGCACTCATTCCACCCGTACCTTTAAGCGCTCGCAGATATGTAGCACTCGTTCCTCGCGTACCTTTAAGCGCTCGCAGATATGTAGCACTCATTCCTCCCGTACCTTTAAGCGCTCGCAGATATGTAGCACTCATTCCTCCCGTACCTTTAAGCGCTCGCAGATATGTAGCACTCATTCCTCCCGTACCTTTAAGCGCTCGCAGATATGTAGCACTCATTCCTCGCGTACCTTTAAGCGCTCGCAGATATGTAGCACTCATTCCTCCCGTACCTTTAAGCGCTCGCAGATATGTAGCACTCATTCCTCCCGTACCTTTAAGCGCTCGCAGATATGTAGCACTCATTCCTCCCGTACCTTTAAGCGCTCGCAGATATGTAGCACTCATTCCTCGCGTACCTTTAAGCGCTCGCAGATATGTAGCACTCATTCCTCCCGTACCTTTAAGCGCTTTTAGTTATGTAGCACTCATTCCTCGCGTACCTTTAAGCGCTCGCAGATATGTAGCACTCATTCCTCCCGTACCTTTAAGCGCTCTTAGTTATGTAGCACTCATTCCTCCCGTACCTTTAAGCGCTCGCAGATATGTAGCACTCATTCCTCCCGTACCTTTAAGCGCTCGCAGATATGTAGCACTCATTCCCCCCGTACCTTTAAGCGCTCGCAGTTATGTGGCACACATTCCTCCCGTACCTTTAAGCGCTCGCAGATATGTAGCACACATTCCTCGCGTACCTTTAAGCGCTCGCAGATATGTGGCACTCATTCCTCGCGTACCTTTAAGCGCTTTTAGTTATGTAGCACGCATTCCTCGCGTACCTTTAAGCGCTCGCAGATATGTAGCACTCATTCCTCCCGTACCTTTAAGCGCTCTTAGTTATGTAGCACTCATTCCTCCCGTACCTTTAAGCGCTCGCAGATATGTAGCACTCATTCCTCCCGTACCTTTAAGCGCTCGCAGATATGTAGCACTCATTCCCCCCGTACCTTTAAGCGCTCGCAGTTATGTGGCACACATTCCTCCCGTACCTTTAAGCGCTCTTAGTTATGTGGCACTCATTCCTCCCGTACCTTTAAGCGCTCGCAGTTATGTGGCACAGATTCCTCGCGTACCTTTAAGCGCTCGCAGATATGTAGCACTCATTCCTCCCGTAGCTTTAAGCGCTCGCAGTTATGTGGCACACATTCCTCCCGTACCTTTAAGCGCTCGCAGATATGTAGCACACATTCCTCGCGTACCTTTAAGCGCTCGCAGTTATGTGGCACACATTCCTCCCGTACCTTTAAGCGCTCTTAGTTATGTAGCACTCATTCCTCCCGTACCTTTAAGCGCTCGCAGTTATGTGGCACACATTCCTCGCGTACCTTTAAGCGCTCTTAGTTATGTGGCACTCATTCCTCCCGTACCTTTAAGCGCTCGTAGTTATGTGGCACTCATTCCTCCCGTACCTTTAAGCGCTCGTAGTTATGTGGCACTCATTCCTCCCGTACCTTTAAGCGCTCGCAGATATGTAGCACTCATTCCTCCCGTACCTTTAAGCGCTCGCAGTTATGTGGCACACATTCCTCGCGTACCTTTAAGCGCTCTTAGTTATGTGGCACTCATTCCTCCCGTACCTTTAAGCGCTCGTAGTTATGTGGCACTCATTCCTCCCGTACCTTTAAGCGCTCACAGATATGTAGCACTCATTCCTCCCGTACCTTTAAGCGCTCGCAGATATGTGGCACACATTCCTCGCGTACCTTTAAGCGCTCGCAGATATGTAGCACTCAGTCCTCCCGTACCTTTAAGCGCTCTTAGTTATGTGGCACTCATTCCTCCCGTACCTTTAAGCGCTCGCAGATATGTAGCACTCATTCCTCGCGTACCTTTAAGCGCTCGCAGTTATGTGGCACTCATTCCTCGCGTACCTTTAAGCGCTCGCAGATATGTAGCACTCATTCCTCCCGTACCTTTAAGCGCTCGTAGTTATGTGGCACTCATTCCTCCCGTACCTTTAAGCGCTCGCAGTTATGTAGCACTCATTCCTCCCGTACCTTTAAGCGCTCGCAGATATGTGACACTCATTCCTCGCGTACCTTTAAGCGCTCGCAGATATGTAGCACTCATTCCTCCCGTACCTTTAAGCGCTCGCAGTTATGTAGCACTCATTCCTCCCGTACCTTTAAGCGCTCGCAGATATGTAGCACTCATTCCTCCCGTACCTTTAAGCGCTCGCAGATATGTAGCACTCATTCCTCCCGTACCTTTAAGCGCTCGCAGTTATGTAGCACTCATTCCTCCCGTACCTTTAAGCGCTCGCAGATATGTAGCACTCATTCCTCGCGTACCTTTAAGCGCTCGCAGTTATGTAGCACTCATTCCTCCCGTACCTTTAAGCGCTCGCAGTTATGTGGCACACATTCCTCGCGTACCTTTAAGCGCTCGCAGATATGTAGCACTCATTCCTCCCGTACCTTTAAGCGCTCGCAGTTATGTAGCACTCATTCCTCCCGTACCTTTAAGCGCTCGCAGATATGTAGCACTCATTCCTCGCGTACCTTTAAGCGCTCGCAGTTATGTGACACTCATTCCTCCCGTACCTTTAAGCGCTCGCAGTTATGTAGCACTCATTCCTCCCGTACCTTTAAGCGCTCGCAGTTATGTGGCACACATTCCTCGCGTACCTTTAAGCGCTCGCAGATATGTAGCACTCATTCCTCCCGTACCTTTAAGCGCTCGCAGTTATGTAGCACTCATTCCTCCCGTACCTTTAAGCGCTCGCAGTTATGTGGCACTCATTCCTCCCGTACCTTTAAGCGCTCGCAGATATGTGGCACTCATTCCTCCCGTACCTTTAAGCGCTCGCAGTTATGTGGCACTCATTCCTCCCGTACCTTTAAGCGCTCGCAGTTATGTGGCACTCATTCCTCCCGTACCTTTAAGCGCTCGCAGTTATGTGGCACACATTCCTCGCGTACCTTTAAGCGCTCGCAGATATGTAGCACTCATTCCTCGCGTACCTTTAAGCGCTCGCAGATATGTAGCACTCATTCCTCCCGTACCTTTAAGCGCTCGCAGATATGTAGCACTCATTCCTCCCGTACCTTTAAGCGCTCGCAGATATGTAGCACTCATTCCTCCCGTACCTTTAAGCGCTCGCAGATATGTAGCACACATTCCTCCCGTACCTTTAAGCGCTCGCAGATATGTAGCACTCATTCCTCCCGTACCTTTAAGCGCTCGCAGATATGTAGCACACATTCCTCCCGTACCTTTAAGCGCTCGCAGATATGTAGCACTCATTCCTCGCGTACCTTTAAGCGCTCGCAGTTATGTAGCACACATTCCTCGCGTACCTTTAAGCGCTCGCAGTTATGTAGCACACATTCCTCGCGTACCTTTAAGCGCTCGCAGATATGTAGCACTCATTCCTCCCGTACCTTTAAGCGCTCGCAGTTATGTAGCACACATTCCTCGCGTACCTTTAAGCGCTCGCAGTTATGTAGCACACATTCCTCGCGTACCTTTAAGCGCTCGCAGATATGTAGCACTCATTCCTCCCGTACCTTTAAGCGCTCGCAGTTATGTAGCACACATTCCTCGCGTACCTTTAAGCGCTCGCAGTTATGTAGCACACATTCCTCCCGTACCTTTAAGCGCTCGCAGATATGTAGCACACATTCCTCCCGTACCTTTAAGCGCTCGCAGTTATGTAGCACACATTCCTCCCGTACCTTTAAGCGCTCGCAGTTATGTAGCACACATTCCTCGCGTACCTTTAAGCGCTCGCAGTTATGTAGCACACATTCCTCCCGTACCTTTAAGCGCTCGCAGATATGTAGCACACATTCCTCCCGTACCTTTAAGCGCTCGCAGTTATGTAGCACACATTCCTCCCGTACCTTTAAGCGCTCGCAGATATGTAGCACTCATTCCTCCCGTACCTTTAAGCGCTCGCAGATATGTAGCACTCATTCCTCGCGTACCTTTAAGCGCTCGCAGATATGTGGCACTCATTCCTCGCGTACCTTTAAGCGCTCGCAGATATGTAGCACTCATTCCTCCCGTACCTTTAAGCGCTCGCAGATATGTAGCACTCATTCCTCCCGTACCTTTAAGCGCTCGCAGATATGTAGCACTCATTCCTCGCGTACCTTTAAGCGCTCGCAGATATGTGGCACTCATTCCTCGCGTACCTTTAAGCGCTCGCAGATATGTAGCACTCATTCCTCGCGTACCTTTAAGCGCTCGCAGATATGTAGCACTCATTCCTCGCGTACCTTTAAGCGCTCGCAGATATGTGGCACTCATTCCTCCCGTACCTTTAAGCGCTCGCAGATATGTAGCACTCATTCCTCGCGTACCTTTAAGCGCTCGCAGATATGTAGCACTCATTCCTCGCGTACCTTTAAGCGCTCGCAGATATGTGGCACTCATTCCTCGCGTACCTTTAAGCGCTCGCAGATATGTAGCACTCATTCCTCGCGTACCTTTAAGCGCTCGCAGATATGTGGCACTCATTCCTCCCGTACCTTTAAGCGCTCGCAGATATGTGGCACTCATTCCTACCGTACCTTTAAGCGCTCGCAGATATGTAGCACACATTCCTCGCGTACCTTTAAGCGCTCGCAGATATGTGGCACTCATTCCTCGCGTACCTTTAAGCGCTCGCAGATATGTAGCACTCATTCCTCGCGTACCTTTAAGCGCTCGCAGATATGTGGCACTCATTCCTCGCGTACCTTTAAGCGCTCGCAGATATGTAGCACTCATTCCTCGCGTACCTTTAAGCGCTCGCAGATATGTGGCACTCATTCCTACCGTACCTTTAAGCGCTCGCAGATATGTAGCACTCATTCCTCGCGTACCTTTAAGCGCTCGCAGATATGTGGCACTCATTCCTCGCGTACCTTTAAGCGCTCGCAGATATGTAGCACTCATTCCTCGCGTACCTTTAAGCGCTCGCAGATATGTAGCACTCATTCCTACCGTACCTTTAAGCGCTCGCAGATATGTAGCACACATTCCTACCGGTGAAAGCGGGTAGCAGTTCTTTCGAGCGAAGAAGTTCAACTCATTAACACTGCATTATTACAGAGCCGTGTTCTTTTGGAAATACGAGTACTCTATATGAAATTTTGCGTTTCATTTTTAAACTTTCATGTTTGCGTATTTATAATATAACACATTTTCGGTAATTTTGTGCATAAAAAACAAGATACATGCATTTGAATACAATTATCAACACTGAGATCTTCTTGGATCCAAAAAATGAGGTTAGTGCAGCTATATCGCTTTCTCTGCCCTTACTATTTCTAGAAGCTCTTGCATATTATTCATACAAAACATTTTGAATGGAAATTATTTCAAGTTTGGTGGAATTTGCTCCTACGTGCTTATATTTAAGGCAGTCAGCTGTTAGAGCTCTTTTTTCCGTCATGATATCATGGACGTTAAAATAAAAGAAAGAAATAGCAACTTTTAGAGCATTTATGTCATGAACTTAAAGTTTGCAAAATAATGTAAATAGACATTAGCATGAAGAACTTCGAAAATAGTTGACGCTTATTTTGGGCAAGTTGTATGTTTTAATAGTTGCATATTTTACCTGAAATAGAGTTTCCCAGTTACATTTCTAATATTCACCAGAAGTAAAGGGAGTTCGCAAGATACTCCCAGGAAATTCAAGATATAAGTTCTGTTTGTCACATTAACGTTACATACATATGGCATTTCAATAGAAAAATTCACTAGAGCAGTGTTTTGAAAAAAATAAAAAATATGGAATATTTTCCCATGTCAAGTGAGTTAAAGGTGGGACAAATCTCATGAAAGTCTTCCTGCATATCCTTGAAAAATACACAACTTATAAAGTTTAATATTCATTTGACTTTTTATTTTTGAGTTCTGCTTTCACAGACTGACACGAGCCTTTTCTGGAAATGAAATCTGGGTGGTAGAATACAATGCCTAGTCTAATGTATACACCATCTCTAGATTGTAGAGAAAGTTATGCTCTAAAACTCAAAGCAATGACCTCAAATAATATTAACAGGGAAAATTGAATTATTAATAATACCAGTTTATTTTATGGGAAATATAACTGAGAGATTTGTTATTTTTCAAAGCATGCTATATACATTTTGATAGAAATTATTTAATTAAACGTTATTTATTCCTGGAGTTTGTTGCATTCACCAAATTGCATCTTACACGTTTCTGCAGACTGCCTCTGTGGCATGGAAGTTAGCATGCTAGCTTCCAAATCCAGAGGTACGAGGTTCAATTCCCGGCTGGAGGGTGGGAATTTTTCTTTAGCCAGGATTATTCGCCATCCTCCCCAGAGTCTGGAAGTATGAGCGAGAGTGCAATTGTGTGTGTGAATTTAATGCTTGTAAAGAAAACCCAAAGATTAACACAACAGTTACACGAGTGAACATCACTGCCGTTGAGCAATTGTTCCACAAACAAAGGGCCCCCCACGGGAGTTTCAGCTACACGAGAAGACGCAGTCACTTCAACAGTTCGTCCATCTTCTCCCTACAATTGACTTGCGACAACAGGCTGAAGCGGAGTGAATAACTTTTGGCTGACTGCTTCAACAAGGATGTCCAAGTGTTGCGTCCACTATTTTTAAACTAGGCGTTAAATGGACGCGATTTTAATGTTTGTAATTAATTTTTAAAACATGCAAATTCTGGTATTTATCACGAGAAAACGGGAGGAATCATAGCTGGCTATTAAATGGCCCCACAGGAGGAATGATGGTAAGTTATCTATTAAGTTACCTGGGTACAGGAGGACTGGGTCCTGCACATTGTAGCGGTTCCCCTTGGTAGAACCCCACTACGTTGATGATGTAGGCCGTCTTGATGCCCGTACTCTCTTCACGTATCTCGACGTTCTCGTAGACTGGAATCTGATGAGCGTATATCTGTATTCTTGTGTGTGTGTGTGTGTGTGTGTGTGTGTTGTAATTATTATTTTATAATTGTGCCACGGCTGCTGTATTTGTGTCGGAGAGCACTTGTGTCTTAGCAGGGTTGGGTATGGAGAATTTTAAAATATATTTGCACAAACGTATTCTGTTTAATTATTTCACTGTTATTTTAGACAAACCTCATATTATATTCACTATCATGTTTGTCATGTTAAATATGTATAACTGACAGACTTTAAATACGTACTTTTAGCGTATATTCAGAGACGAGTTTATACACGGTCTTTCTGCTCGAACACTGACAAGCTTCTGTTAGTGTTCCCTTCAACCGTTCTTCTTAACGTACGTATTTGAATTATAGGCCTGATTGGTGCTACCGTCCAATAACAGTTTATATATGTTTACACACTTCCATGTCTTAATTATGAATCCAAAGTTCGTTACATGCTTATGTAGATGCTACTGTATTTCTCGTAATTTTATATTACTGGTTATATAGCTAACCTCTTATATCATATTTTATATGTTGCAACGTTATATACTGTTCTCTACTATGTGTACATTATGAATGTATGTGTTTTTAACATCCACTTAATTATTATACGTACAATATTATCAAAGAATGCATAACACGTAAAACTTAGAAGAAATTATTAATGTGTTGATGCTGAGAAGCTGTGAATTAGGTATCTTATTACATTAATGAGTTATTGTATTAGTTTGTCCGTGGCAAGTACTGTATGTTGCTTCAACATGTTCTCAAGTCCATAAAGAAAGGGACAACATAGTCACACCTCCTCAAAGGACACGATACCAACAGCTTCAATAAAATCTCACCACCTCAAACTACCGTTTACATAAAAAGTTTTCGTTAATTTTTTTCTGAAAAAGACACTAACGATTCTAATTTAAATATCATTTGTTTAAGCTATCTCCATGACGAATAAAATGTATATCTTCAATTTTCTGTGAATATTCTGTGAAGTCCTCTTCATTGAGTGACTTTTGCATAGGTGGTAAACCGTAAGAATTTTATGTAGATCTCTTTAAAACACGCAGTTTATGTCAAATGTTTTTGTGGCGTTAACCATTTCCGAGATATTCTTTGTTATTGGTTTGAATTTTCAAATACTTATTTACATTGGCAAGTCGCTATTTGTTTTTACTTTCTCTACCACGTACATATTAGGTAGAGAAGGTATTGCATTCCACCAAAAAATTCGATATCCAGATTCCAACGGAAATACATGTTTTGAGGCCCCTTAATCTAACAAAAGTATTTTAAGAAAAAGCTCCGTGTGTTTGGAGGAGCATAAAGGAAAGCCAAAAGTAGACCAAACGTAGTATTTAAGTTCTATATCTTCTAATTCCCTTTACATGGTACATTTTTGGAAATTCTTTATTTTGTTAAAAATGGCTATAACGACTTTAATTAAAACAGTACATATAACAGATATTTACATGGCAAATAAAATGTATATCTTGAATTTTCTGGGGGAATAGCCTGTGAGGTCCTTTTCATTCGGAAGAAATCTTACATATTCTTGTATGACTGATAAACGTTAAGCGATAGACGAAAACGTTTTATACAGAAAATGTAGATCTCTTTAAAACGTACAAATTATTTCAAATAAAGTTTTGTGGCATAAGCCATTCCCGAGATTTCCGTTATTAATGGCTCAAATTGTTCAGTACTCTGTAATTCTTTTAAGTTCTATCAGTTTTCAGAGCTTGTTTCTCGCTATGTCATGGAAAGAGTGACCAGCATACAGTGTCCATTTGACTATCCTTGTTCTCTTTGTGTCTATAATGAAATGTGTAATGTAGCTATTTCTGAAAGGTTTATTTGCATTAAAACGTAGTAGATACCAACATAAGCTTTAGTAAGAACAGTTTGTATACTCACTAAAATACGATAGAGGGTAGAGAAAGTCATGTGAATGTCATTTTCAGCTTAACCGTTTAACACTCGTGCAGGAGTTGCATTGGATTCGATAGGCCTGCACCGAGATGCCGATTTGGGTCACCAGACCGAAGAATCGATAACGCGATGCCTCCCTAGGTGAGGAAGTGCTGCAACAGGATCCAGTGGAATGTCAGTCGTCAAATGTACTTGTAGCAAGTATTGTATTTCACCTAAAAACTCGATACCCAGGTTTCATCGAAAATACACGTTTTGAGGACGGTGAACCCAATAAAAACCATTTTTAGAAAATGGCCCGTGTGTGGTATCTGTGCCTGTAAACAGCGCAATTCCAAAGGGAAAAGTCGGTTGAATAACTTGAGTGTGTTCCAAGAATGAGACTCGAAGGTTTTCAAAAAGTTTTCCCCGTCCCAAACTATTCTTCTCATGGAAGAGTTTTCATATATTTGGATTTTCTCAAAAAAGACTATATCGATTTTGATTTAAATAACATATTGTTTAACATGACAAATAAAACGTGTATCTTGAATTTTGTGGGAATAGCCTGTGAAGAGCTCTTTATTCATTGTATAACTGGTAAAATAGAGATACGCAAAAGCTTACTCCAAAAAATTTGTACACTTTATTCCAAATAAGTTTTGTTGTGGCTTCAGCCATTTCCGAAATACTTGTTCTTATCAGTTTGGATTTATCATTTTTACTCTCTCTGCCACATAGTTGCATAGTATGTTGAATTTCATAAAAAAATTAGATACCGATATTTCACCGGAAATACATGTTTTGAGACTCTCTGAACCAAAGAAAAAGCATTTTTAGAAAAACATCCATGTCTGTGAACATTTTAATCCAAATACACCTTTGCAGAAACAGCTACATTACACATTTCGTTATAGATAGAAAGAGAACAGCGATAGTCAAATGTTTAACAACTGGACGGTATATGCTGCCTTAAAATTCCTTACTGTTTCCATGACATCGCGAGAAACAACTGAATGTTCACAGGGCTTTAAGGAATGGCTAAGTACTGAACGATTCGAACCATTAATGACGGATGTCTCGGAAATGGCTAATGACACAAAAAGAATATTTGAAATAAATTGTGTGTTTTAAAGAGATCTCCATTTCACGTGTAGTAGGTTTTCGCCTATCGCTTAAGGTTTACTGGTTATACAAGATTATACAATAAAGTGGACGTCACAGGCTATTCCCAGAAAATTGAATATATACATTTTATTTATAATGTAAATATATTACATATATGGTATTTTAATTAATATCCTTTACGCCATTTTTTTGAAAATAAAAATTTCGAGACATTTTTATGAAAAGGGTAGTTTGGGATGGGCGAAGTTTATTGAAAATATTCGTGTCGCATCTTTGGAGAGCACTGAACCTCAATGCCAAGTTTGGTATTCATCCGACTTTTCGTTTTTGAGTTATGCTGTTCACAGTCACACATACATACACACACTCACTCACAGACAGACAGACTGACAGATACACGCAGGATCTTTTTCTAAAAGTGCTTTTTTGGATTCAGGGAACATCAAAACATATATTTCCAGTGAAATCTCGGTATCGAATTTTGGGTGGAACACAATACTTCCCCTACTTGCTATACGTAGCAGAGAAAGTAAAAATGCTTTTATTTAGGAACCTCAAAACATGTATTTCCGATGAAATCTCGGTATCGAATTTTTGGGGTGAAATGCAATATATTTTCTATCTACTATGTATATGGTAGTGAAATTAAAAGTCAAAAATAACGAAACAGTTTCCATGTAAAGGGCAATTTGAGAGGGGGACATTTTCTTGAAAATTATCGCGCGCATCCTTGGAAAATGTTGAAATACTAAGTTTAATGTTTAAACGGCTTTTGCTTTTTGAATTTTGTTGTTTATAGACAGATAAAAGCACCATTTTCCACAATTTCCCTTTTCGGATTCAGGAGGCCTCAAAATGTTTATTATCGGTGAAATCTGGATACCGAATTTTTGGGTGCAACACAAATCTTCCTCGACATACTATAGATAAATAGTAGACAAGGTAAAATAAGAGCTGCAGTGTGACATCAATATGAAAGTACGTGGAAGCAGAAGGGCCAGCAGTATTTGCAAACTTATTTTGAGTGGGTGAATTCTCAGTTAGAAAAAAATTATATGAATTCGACTTTTCCTGTCTCATATCTGGTTCTGTAAGTTGTATTCCTGCATTTAAAGCCGATGAGGCTAACCAAATGATGATTATAGTTAAATAATATATCACCTATGTTATGATCTTCTTCTTTAATAGATTACCCTCTCTTATAAGACCTGTCGAGAAGCAAGCAAACTCTGGATCATAACATATCCAGGATGAGTGATCAGCCCAATGTGTTGTGCCAGTAGACTGTCGAGGAGCAAGCAAACTCTGAATCATCACATATCCAGGATGAGTGATCAGCCCAATGTGTTGTGCCAGTAGTCTGTTGAGAAGCACGCAAACTCTGGATCATAACATATCCAGGATGAGTGATCAGCCCAATGTGTTGTGCCAGTAGTCTGTCGAGGAGCAAGCAAACTCTGGATCATAACATATCCAGGATGAGTGATCAGTCCAATGACTTGGGTCAGCAGTCTGTCGAGAAGCAAGCAAACTCTGGATCATAGCATATCCAGGATGAGTGATCAGTCCAATGACTTTGGTCAGCAGTCTGTCGAGAAGCAAGCAAACTCTGGATCATAGCATATCCAGGATGTGTGATCAGTCCAATGACTTGGGTCAGCAGTCTGTCGAGAAGGAAGCAAACTCTGGATCATATCATATCCAGGATGCATGATCAGTCCAATGACTTGTGTCAGTAGCCTGTCAAGCAGCAAGCAAACTCTGGATCCTAGCATATCCAGGATGAGTGCTCATTCCAATGACTTAGGTCAGCAGTCTGTCGAGGAGCAAGCAAACTCTGGATCATAGCATATCCAGGATGCGTGATCAGTCCAATGACTTAGGTCAGCAGTCTGTCGAGGAGCAAGCAAACTCTGGATCATAGCATATCCAGGATGCGTGATCAGTCCAATGACTTGTGTCAGTAGCCTGTCGAGCAGCAAGCAAACTCTGGATCATAGCATATCCAGGATGAGTGCTCATTCCAATGTCTTGTGTCAGTAGTCTGTCGAGAAGCAAGCAAACTCTGGATCATAGCATATCCAGGATGCGTGATCAGTCCAATGCCTTGGTTAGTAGTCTGTCGAGGAGCAAGCAAACTCTGGATCATAGCATATCCAGGATGTGTGATCAGCTCAATGTCTTGTGTCAGTAGTCTGTCGAGGAGCAAGCAAACTCTGGATCATAGCATATCCAGGATGGATGATCAGTCCAATGTCTTGTGTCAGTAGTCTGTCGAGGAGCAAGCAAACTTTGGATCATAACATATCCAGGATGTGTGATCAGCCCAATGTCTTGTGTCAGTAGTCTGTCGAGGAGCAAGAAACTCTGGATCATAGCATATCCAGGATGCGTGATCAGCCCAATTCCTTGAGTCAGTAGTCTGTCGAAGAACAAGCAAACTCTGGATCATAGCACATCCAGGATTGTAATCAGCCCAATGTCTTGTGTCAGTAGTCTGTCGAGGAGCAAGCAAGCTCTGGATCATAGCATATCCAGGATGTGTGATCAGCACAATGTCTTGAGTCAGTAATCTGTCGAGGAGCAAGAAACTCTGGATCATAGCATATCCAGGATGCGTGATCAGCCCAATTCCTTGAGTCAGTAGTCTGTCGAAGAACAAGCAAACTCTGGATCATAGCACATCCAGGATTGTAATCAGCCCAACGTCTTGTGTCAGTAGTCTGTCGAGGAGCAAGCAAGCTCTGGATCATAGCATATCCAGGATGTGTGATCAGCACAATGTCTTGAGTCAGTAATCTGTCGAGAAGCAAGCAAACTCTGGATCATAGCATATCCAGGATGGATGATCAGCTCAATGCCTTGAGTCAGTAGTCTGTCGAGAAGCAAGCAAACTCTGGGTCATAGCATATCCAGGATGTGTGATTAGCTCAATGCCTTGAGTCAGTAGTCTGTTGAGAAGCAAGCAAACTCTGGATCATAGCATATCCAGGATGTGTGATCAGCACAATGCGTTGAGTCAGTAGTCTGTCGAGAAGCAAGCAAACTCTGGATCATAGCATATCCAGGATGTGTGATCAGCTCAATGCCTTGAGTCAGTAGTCTGTGGAGAAGCAAGCAAACTCTGGATCATAGCATATCCAGGATGTGTGATCAGCTCAATGCCTTGAGTCAGTAGTCTGTCGAGAAGCAAGGAAACTCTGGATCATAGCATATCCAGGATGTGTGATCAGCTCAATGTCTTGAGTCAGTAGTCTGTCGAGAAGCAAGCAAACTCTGGATCACAGCATATCCAGGATGGGTGAGAAGCTCAATATCTTGGGTCAGTAGCCTGTCGAGGAGCAAGCAAACTCTGGATCATAGCATATCCGGGATGGGTGATCAGACCAATGTCTTGTGTCAGTAGTCTGTCGAGGAGCAAGCAAGCGCTGGAACATAGCATATCCAGGATGGGTGATCAGCCCAATTCCTTAATTCAGTAGCCTATGGAGCTACTGAAAGTTTCGGCGTTTTTGTTGTATTAAATGATCCGTGCAATAATTCCCAGAACCTAGACAAATATCTAAATACAACATTCGTTGTCATACATTCATGTTTAAATACTGGACTGTCATGACTGACATGCAGTATAATGTACTACACACAACTTTGACCAATATCTAAATACAATATTCGCTGTCATACACTCATGTTTAAATACTGGTCTCTCCTGACTGATATACAGTATAATGTACTACACACAACTTTGACCAATGTCTAAATACAATATTCGCTGTCATACACTCATGTTTAAATACTGGTCTCTCCTGACTGACATGCAGTATAATATAATACTCACAACTTTGACAAATATTTAAATACAATATTCGCTGTCATACACTTATGTTTAAATAATGGTCTCTCCTGACTGACATGCAGTATAATATAATACACACAACTTTGACAAATATTTAAATACAATATTCTATGTCATACACTCATGTTTAAATAGTGGTCTCTCCTGTATAATCACTACACTGTGACATGCGAGTACCGATGTCACTGCAGTACAACGTGCTACTACACAGCCAGTCTGTGACCCACACTGTATAATCACTACACTGTGACATGCGAGTACCGATGTCACTGCAGTACAACGTGCTACTACACAGCCAGTCTGTGACCCACACTGTATCATCACTACACTGTGATATGCGAGGACCAATGTCACTGCAGTACAACGTGCTAGCATATAGCGGTCTGTCACCCACACTGTATAATCACTACACTGTGACATGCGAGTACCGATGCCACTGCAGTACAACGTGCTAGCATATAGCGGTCTGTGACCCACACTGTATAATCACTACACTATGACATGCTAGTACCGATGTCACTGCAGTACAACGTTCTAGCATATAGCGGTCTGTGACCCACACTGTACAATCACTACACTATGACATGCTAGTACCGAGGTCACTGCACTACAACGTGCTAGCATAAAGCGGTCTGTCACCCACACTGTATAATCACTACACTATGACATGCGAGTACCGATGTCACTGCAGTACAACGTGCTAGCATATAGCGGTCTGTCACCCACACTGTATAATCACTACACTGTGACATGCGAGTACCGAGGCCACTGCAGTACAACGTGCTAGCATATAGCTGTCTGTGACCCACACTGTATAATCACTACACTATGACATGCGAGGACCGAGGTCACTGCAGTACAACGTGCTAGCATATAGCGGTGTGTGACCCACACTATATAATCACTACACTGTGACATGAGAGTACCGAGGTCACTGCAGTACAACGTGCTAGCATATAGCGGTCTGTGACCCACACTGTATAATCACTACACTAAGACATGCGAGGACCGAGGTCACTGCAGTACAACGTGCTAGCATATAGCGTTCTGTGACCCACACTGTATAATCACTACTCTGTGACATGCGAGGACCGAGGTCACTGCAGTACAACGTGCTAGCATATAGCGGTGTGTGACCCACACTGTATAATCACTACACTATGACATGCGAGGACCGAGGTCACTGCAGTACAACGTGCTAGCATATAGCGGTGTGTGACCCACACTGTATAATCACTACTCTGTGACATGAGAGTACCGAGGTCACTGCAGTACAACGTGCTAGCATATAGCGGTCTGTGACCCACACTGTATAATCGCTACACTTTGACATGACAGTACCGAGGTCACTGCAGTACAACGTGCTAGCATATAGCGGTCTGTGACCCACACTGTATAATCGCTACACTTTGACATGACAGTACCGAGGTCACTGCAGTACAACGTGCTAGCATATAGCGGTCTGTGACCCACACTGTATAATCACTACACTTTGACATGACAGTACCGAGGTCACTGCAGTACAACGTGCTAGCATATAGCGGTCTGTGACCCACACTGTATAATCGCTACACTTTGACATGACAGTACCGAGGTCACTGCAGTACAACGTGCTAGCATATAGCGGTCTGTGACCCACACTGTATATTCACTACACTGTGACATGAGAGTGCCGAGGTCACTGCAGTACAACGTGCTAGCATATAGCGGTCTGTGACCCACACTGTATAATCGCTACACTTTGACATGACAGTACCGAGGTCACTGCAGTACAACGTGCTAGCATATAGCGGTCTGTGACCCACACTGTATATTCACTACACTGTGACATGTGAGGACCGATGTCACTGCAGTACAACGTGCTACTAAACAGCCAGTCTGTGACCTACACTGTATAATCACTACACTGTGACATGCGAGTACCGATGTCACTGCAGTACAAGGTGATAGCAGTGGCGGTCTGGGACCCACACTGTATAATCACTACACTGTGACATGCGAGTACCGATGTTAGTGCGGTACAAGGTGATAGCACTGGCGGTCTGGGACCCACACTGTATAATCACTACACTGTGATGTGCCGGTACCAAGGTCTCTGCAGTACAAGGTGATAGCACATGGCGGTCTGGGACCCACATTGTATAATCACTACACCGTGATGTGCCGGTACCCAGGTCTCTGCAGTACAAGGTGATAGCACATGGCGGTCTGTGACCCACACTGTATAATCACTACACTGTGATGTGCCGGTACCAAGGTCTCTGCAGTACAAGGTGATAGCACATGGCGGTCTGTGACCCACACTGTATAATCACTACACTGTGATGTGCCGGTACCAAGGTCTCTGCAGTACAAGGTGATAGCACATGGCGGTCTGGGACCCACACTGTATAATCACTACACTGTGATGTGCCGGTACCAAGGTCTCTGCAGTACAAGGTGATAGCACATGGCGGTCTGTGACCCACACTGTATAATCACTACACTGTGATGTGCCGGTACCAAGGTCTCTGCAGTACAAGGTGATAGCACTGGCGGTCTGTGACCCGCACTGTATAATCACTACACTGTGATGTGCCGGTACCAAGGTCTCTGCAGTACAAGGTGATAGCACTGGCGGTCTGTGACCCACACTGTATAATCACTACACTGTGACGTGCCGGTACCAAGGTCTCTGCAGTACAAGGTGATAGCACATGGTGGTCTGTGACCCACACTGTATAATTACTACACTGTGATGTGCCGGTACCCAGGTCTCTGCAGTACAAGGTGATAGCACATGGCTGTCTGTGACCCACACTGTATAATCACTACACTGTGACGTGCCGGTACCAAGGTCTCTGCAGTACAAGGTGATAGCACATGGTGGTCTGTGACCCACACTGTATAATTACTACACTGTGATGTGCCGGTACCAAGGTCTCTGCAGTACAAGGTGATAGCACATGGTGGTCTGTGACCCACACTGTATAATTACTACACTGTGATGTGCCGGTACCAAGGTCTCTGCAGTACAAGGTGATAGCACATGGTGGTCTGTGACCCACACTGTATAATTACTACACTGTGATGTGCCGGTACCAAGGTCTCTGCAGTACAAGGTGATAGCACATGGTGGTCTGTGACCCACACTGTATAATCACTACACTGTGATGTGCCGGTACCAAGGTCTCTGCAGTACAAGGTGATAGCACTGGCGGTCTGTGACCCACACTGTATAATCACTACACTGTGACGTGCCGGTACCAAGGTCTCTGCAGTACAAGGTGATAGCACTGGCGGTCTGTGACCCACACTGTATAATCACTACACTGTGGCGTGCCGGTACCAAGGTCTCTGCAGTACAAGGTGATAGCACATGGTGGTCTGTGACCCACACTGTATAATTACTACACTGTGATGTGCCGGTACCCAGGTCTCTGCAGTACAAGGTGATAGCACATGGCTGTCTGTGACCCACATTGTGTTATCACTACACTGTGACATGCGAGTACCAATGTCTCTGCAGTACAAGGTGATAGCACTGGCGGTCTGTGACCCACACTGTATAATCACTACACTGTGACGTGCCGGTACCAAGGTCTCTGCAGTACAAGGTGATAGCACATGGTGGTCTGTGACCCACACTGTATAATCACTACACTGTGACGTGCCGGTACCAAGGTCTCTGCAGTACAAGGTGATAGCACTGGCGGTCTGTGACCCACACTGTATAATCACTACACTGTGACGTGCCGGTACCAAGGTCTCTGCAGTACAAGGTGATAGCACATGGTGGTCTGTGACCCACACTGTATAATCACTACACTGTGACGTGCCGGTACCAAGGTCTCTGCAGTACAACTTGATAGCACATGGCGGTCTGTGACACACACTGTAAAATCACTACACTGTGACGTGCCGGTACCAAGGTCTCTGCAGTACAACTTGATAGCACATGGCGGTCTGTGACACACACTGTAAAATCACTACACTGTGACGTGCCGGTACCAAGGTCTCTGCAGTACAACTTGATAGCACATGGCGGTCTGTGACCCACACTGTGTTATCACTACGCTGTGACATGCGAGCTAATATGCTATAAGGACATAAAATTTACCTCGGATGTCTTATTGGGTCCCTGGCGGATGAAGGTTTCCAAGTTACTTTAAGTTGGTTTTATTATCACGTGGAGTTATAAAATGTTGAATTGACAAGTTTGTCACGCGCTCTGTGTGCTAATGCTTCTAATTAGTGGTCATTTAGGATATTCTTGTATATACTTCCCTTAATATTGTGACTTTGGCTATTGTTTTAATTGTCAGTTATCTTACTTCCCAATGTCACTGTTTTGATCTGGTTCAACTTTCGCTAAGACTTCACTTACTTCACACTATCACTTCCCTAACTGAACTGGTACAACTTCCCCGTCACTTCACTTCTTCTTGATGTAAGCTCAGTTGCTTGCTGGGGTGTGGAATACAAGACTTTTTCAATCTCTCCTGTAACGGTAACAAAACTCACTGCACATCACAATCTCGCTCGGAGAACCGCACTTGATGTCGCACGCACTCACTCACTGACTCAACTCTCTCTCTCTCTCTTTCCTGCGAGAACGCTTGCTTACATAGTCAATGGAATCTTCCACAGAGCTTTCTAGAGCTATCTGGAGGCGAGAGGGTGAGAGAAAGCTGCAGAAGGTTCCAGTGATCTGGCGATAGCGCTTCCGTTGTTTACGCTGGCGAGCGGTGCTTATCGTTGTTTTTGTCTCCAACCTGCCGATAATCTTGGGTCATGGCCACCGCGTTGCAATATGTTTGAAGCCGACTTCCCTAGTTAAGCAACATAGTATGAGGTACTGCATTTACATCGCAAACCTATGATTCGTTATTTAAAAAGGTACAATGTAGGCTTTTTGAGTTTGAGCTGGTCTTCTCACTGCATTGAACGAGGGAGAATGGTTCTTTGCAGCCAGTTTGATGGCTGCAGCTCATTGAATATAGACTCCAAACCCAAGTGTTTATTTGATTGTTTATGAACTAGAAATAGCAACTCATACAGAACATGTTGCAACTGCATTATTACAGAGTCGAGTTTCAGTTGGAAAAGACCACCCTTTTCTATTTCCGAGATTCTGCTACGCATTTCACACACGTGTATTGCACACTATTTTTTTCACAATCGTGTTTTATTATTTTCAATAAATTATTAATAAAAGCCAGTTTCTAAAAAAACTTACCTACCCATCGTCACCACCGAGCGAGGTGGCGCCGCGGTAACGTGTGTGATCCGCGTTCGGGAGGCCCCGGATTCGATCCCCGGCGACCTCCCCTTCTGACCCATGGGTTTTTGGTGATTTCCTCGAGTCGGCTAATGCTGGAGTGGGTCACCTTCTACCACGACTCTCATTTCCTGTACCTTCATCTTCCTTGTCATCTGTTTCAGGGTTGTAGGACCATGTGGGTTGCGGCTGTGGAGGTTTCTCCCTGACGTCGTCGGCTGGAACCCGCCTCTGGGCGCTCTTACGGGGGACCCTCGGAGGTGCCCCGGGCGGCGTCCGTCATCCGGATCTGGTCCCCCTTCGGGTCTCTTCCCTCATCCCTCCCTCCCAGGGTTCACGGTAAAAGCGCAAGGGGCCCCTCCGTTCGTCAGTACAGTTCACCTTTACCCATCGTCAGCTCGGAGTTCCGGTAACGCAACGCTACTTATAGCTGAGGAGGCTTTGACTCGACTGTTTGATGCCGTGACTCAAAGTCGGTGTTTGCACGATAATACAGATTCAGTATTTCAAGAAGAATTGAACGCAGACGTGAATGTTGAAGAGGTCGTTGATTCCTGAGAATGAGCTATGCAATGTTCATTCGCCTTTAATTACAGTTAATTAGTTTTCAATAATGATCCAAATATTGTGTTGGAAGTGTACCATTCAGTGCAACGTGACCCGACATTGCACTGGTATATAAGGGGCGACTTTTGAATGTCGTAACTAGTATGCAATTTGTACATGTATCTAGAGCGTTGTTGTGCAGGTTAGTCAAGTAGTGACATAAGGGATTGAGGAATATGAGTCTGCGTAGCTTTTTCCAGTTAATGTTCGCCAAGCCCTATGGTCCAATGCACCAGGAGTACAGTTTCATCTACAAGGGGTTGAAATAAAGTAAGAGGAGCTTTTAAAAGTTCGAGTACTACATAATTCAATACGAGGGTTAGGTCAGACACCGGCGGGGTTCGAGAGTCTCAACGCGGCTCTAGGGTTGCGTCAGTGGCGTGTTTTATCGATAGCGGAACTAACACAGAGCAAGTCGCATTTTCTAACGTGAAACTTGAATCATAGTGAACCAATATTTGACCCATATACCATTACACATAAGTTGGTTACAATTTGCCAGAACATTCATCACATGTAGTTCTACGTTACATTTACTACAGAAAAATTTCTCTCCGCTTATCTATTCTATTAATATAATTATTTTATATATACTGCTGTAGTGTAGTCTTCAGGACTGAAATCGCCAATCGTCAGGAAGCACTTCTCGTCGATCTCAGAGTCAACTCGGCGAATCGGCCTGAAATTCCCTACAGTTGTTGTCAGGGTAGGATTGCGGGAGTGGTGATTGTCTTGAAAGAAACACTGTTTTCACTTTTTTCACTCTTTATGCTAGAAATCTTGCAAGATTCGGCTAGTTATTTTAATATCTCGGTGCTCTATCACCGTTCTTTAGATTCGCGCGAACTTGAAGTAGTCACTTGACTAACATTAACTCGTTTATGAACTTGGATATAATTATATCAAGGAATACCGTTAGCACATTATATAAATATTTCACCTACATGACTTTATAATTGCATAATTGCGCGGCACTTAGCGTCCTTTTCTGACCCGGAGTGCTACGTGTTAACTTAACGAAGAATCATGACAAACTCTCCTAAAACCACGCTCGCGTTCACATATATCAGTCGCTGCTCACCTTCAAAGTTTGTACATGTCACTGCATCTTCCTATCGTTTCATTGATTCTCACACTTATTCTCTACGTTTATTGGTTCCCGGGTTGAAAATTCAAAGCCTAACTGTAAGAAAAGTCTCATAGCGTCTGTTTACTCTTAAAACGTGCCTCATCTCCACGAAGTACAAAAGTAGGTTCCCATTTTTATGGCCCCAGCTCGGAAAATATAATGGACATCTAAAACGAAGCTACTCTTACTTTTGCCTAAATCTTGTAGCTTTTCTTAGGCATTTGCGCCTTTATTTATTTGACAACGGTATTGAAATTTAAAACATAGAAGGGCTTAGAAGACTTAGAAGGGCTTTCGATTGATGCAGTTTTGAACCAGATTACTTTAAAATTATGGAAAATTATCAAATTGCATGTTAATTAATTATCAATAATTCCTAAATTATAATTATAGTTCCTTTTTGTGTATACTTAATCAAGCGGACATATCGCTACATTACATATATAATAAATTAATCAGAAGAAAAAAACAGGAACGATGGTTCCACGTGTAACTAATTAACACTTAACAAAACACGAACAGCATTATATTTAGGAATACAAGACCCAACACAGATAATAAAAACAGAACAATTTACTATATAACCGATCGGTTATTTGTAAGTAACTTATACCAATCATTGAATAGAATAAAATGAAACTTGAATTAAATGTTTTATATTTTGCTGCTAAGGTTTTTCTTGACCAGCCTGTGAATATTTTGTGCTGCCTTGATTCAGGTTTTCTACTTTGCTGTTCGCGTTTTCTTAATTTCATACCAAAGAAGATTTGCTCACATGTATAAGTGGTACCAAACATGCTTAAGGTTTTATTAAACTTGTCTTTCAGTTCTCTGTCACACTGTAGGTCAATAATTTCCAACTGTAAGTTTGCAGGAACCGAATCAACATTTACTGATAATGGACTAAGAAATATATCAAGTTGTGTTTCCAGACCTTTTAAGTCCTGGAATGTAGTAACAATTTTTGCATACTCTCTAAAGTCATGCTGAAGAAGGGAGACAAGCTTTGGAAAGTGGGAAGTATTGTTTTTTGAAAGTTGCAGTTTCCACAATTGAAGTTTCATTTTGAAGGCCTTTATTTTACCGCACATATGAGTTTACAACCCGTCATTTCTCTTGCAGCGATAGATATATTAAGTGTATTCGAAGTCAACTCAGAAGGAACGCAAGGCGTAGCGTCACCTATTGCTGCCCGGCGGACTGGCCCTTGGCTCTGCCTGATACCCTTTGCTCAAACGTAGCGTAGCCACCGGTGCATGGGTTAGGTGGTTTTAGAAACTTGTAACGCAATCTATGATGTCTGCCAACTCCTATTGCATAATTGTGCAATATTTTCAACATATGGTTTAAACAGTGCACATTTATACATAAGGGGTTGGAAATGTGATAGGGGTAGTTTGTTACAGTTGTAAGGTAGCTTATAATTTTCGTTGGCCTCTACAGTACGGGCGTCGGTAAATTGCGACTTAATTATTATCTACGACTACCTCAATGTTGTTATTCAAAGAGGTAGCATGTAAACTGCGACTGAACGCGCCCTGTGGAGCCGTTGGTTGCGACTGAACGTACCCGGTAAAAACAGAAAATGTTGTCGGCCCTGGTAGCTGTGATCGTTGGCGCGTTTGGCGTTGACGTTCCATCGTGAAAGGGTGGCGGGTTTGAATCCCGCTTCGGGCATGGATGTTTGGTGTTTGTGTCCTGTGTCATCTACCAGTTAGTGTGGCCGTATTAGCCTACAATAGAGCCCAGGTCAACCAGCGTGTGAATGATAAAAAAATAAATAATAGTCTATCAACGAATGTCTATAAGCTTGATCGTTGTGTATACTCGTAACTACCATTATACTGTACACAACATACAGTCCATTCGCACTGTTTTCGGCCAGTAAGTACCAAAAAGAATGGAAAGGTCTGTTATACTTTCTAATAGGGAAGGAACGTGGAGAAGGACATATTTGAAGGAAAATGACATGGTGATAGATACTGATGGATTTACTTCCATTAGAAAGCGCATTCTTAATGGTGGCACGTGTACTGGTTGTGCACACTGAAATCTTGGAAGGCGAATATTTCTACTACAGAAGACGCTAACAATAATCAATGGAAACCATAATCATGAAATCGACATAAGTAGGGTCTTCCTCCATAGTCTAGGGTAGTATACTAGCCTCTATTCTCGAGGTCGCGGGTTCAAACTCCAGGAAGGCGATGGATTTTTTTTTGTCGGGCATGAAAATCCCTAACATGGCTTCTTTCCGAGGAGAAGTAAAGCCGGTGGTCCTGTGTCGTAGATTTACGGACGGAAAATAACCTCAAACCTGATAAAAAGGCCTGAGTATAATTTCCGGTCTTTCACGCCCAATATAGAATAGGACGCTAACAACCATAATAGTTAAAAAAGCGTCCATGAATAAAAACTCAATTTTTGACGTAACTAGGGCCAACAGAAAAATAGTAACAATGCTAAAAGGAAATGACATTACACACGGTCATCTAAAATAATTCACAAGGACATTTTAAAACATCAGCATGACTGGGAAGCAAATCCTGCACGCGACATTTCTTACATTCGCCGAAATGTTTATAACAGCAAACTAATGCCCGCAAATCGTAAACATCTAGAGCAAATGGATTTAACAACACTGCAGTCGGAATCTCTTATTTTGATAACTGTCATAATATCTTCTTCTGAGTACCTGTTAAAGTCTTTGTGCTAAAATTTATATTGATGAAACATACTCGTATGAATATTGCACAAAGTTTTGGCTACAAATGAAACTGCGCAGGTTTAACTGATGAATATTACGTTCCGGTTGCGTTTTCCTTGTTGCCTGATAAACAAAAATCTGACGTGATACATTCACGTGACTTTCTCTGCCCTCTAACGTTTATTAGTGGGTATACAAACTATTGTTACCAAAGTTTATTCTTCTACCTACTTCATTTTAATCCAAATAAACCTTTACAGAAATACCTACATTACACATTTCGTTATAGATACAAAGGGAACAGCGATAGTCAAATGTTTAACAACTGGGCGCCATATGCTGACCTTAAAATGCCACACTGATGCCATGACATCGCGAGAAACAACTGAATGTTGATGGTGCTTTAAGAATTCGAACCATTAACAACCGAGATCTCAGAAATGACTTACAACACAAAATAAGTTATCTGAAATAAACTGTGTTTTAAAGACAGCTCCATTTTTTTGTGTAATACGTTTTCTTCTATCCCTTTAACGTTTATAGATATGCAAGATTATACAAAATTCCTTCCGAATGAAGAGGACTTCACAGTTTGTTCCCAGAAAATTCAAGATATATATTTTGTCATGTAAATATTTTTAATATATGGTATTTTAATCAAAATCGTAAAAGCTGATTTTTTTAAATTGAAAAACTTCGAAAAGTGCTCCATGTAAAGGTTAGTGGCGGGTTGCGCGGATTTTCTTGAAAATCTTCGTGTCGCATCTTTGGAAGATCCTGAACTTAAATACTAAGTTTGGTATACAAAATATCAAATTTTCGATTTTTAGTTATACTGTTTACAGTCACACACACACACACACACAAACGGACAGGCATGCACACGGCCTTTTTCTAAAAATTCTTCTTTTTGGATTGAGGGGTGTCAAAATTATTTTCGGTTAAATCTCGGTATCGCATTTTTGGGTGGTATGCAATACATACCTTCTGGACGCACGCCAAGTTATTTGAACTTATTATTGAGAAATGCCATGAATTATATTTTATTACCACAAATTGTTACTTTAGGGTACAAACAAGCCATTAAATGCACGTGCATGCGGTTGAGGCATGGTATCGCAGACTACAACAGCTTGGCTTGTGTGCAGAATATCAAGACGAAAGCAGTGCTATTTGTTTGGCATGTCATGTCTTTCACCCGTACAAGTAACTGACTGCTATACTAAGATTTCGCAGCTTTTCAACCACGCGATGAAGGAATTGTGAAATTTGCCCATTATTTAGTAGACACTACTGTACCTTTCCATCGAAATCTGGGCTAATGACAGCGAGTACACTGAACAGACAATAAATGCTTGTGAGAGCTTTCAGTCAAATTTCAATTCGCAAGTTTGCCATCCACATCCCAATTTGTGTGAATATATTGAAGTAGTGAACATGTTTTGCAGAAACTCGGTTATCAAGGCGAATAGCACAACAACCTCTAAAGTAAGACAACCCCGAAGACTCACAATACCCTACACAAGAAATAACTTCATACAGGAGTGGAATGATAACACGACTGGGTCTGGTGAAATATGTTTCATACTTAGGTCGACCTCACAAGAATGTAATGTAGTATAATGAATATAATTCTGCGACGATGCCACCCTTATGACGACGGACGTTTTAGAAGTGATTATAGCATTTTTAACGAAACCAGATTTTTTAAATCTCCTAGTCCTAAGTCTGGAAGAAAGGTGGAAGGAATTTGCTTACTTATTTTCCAACAAGTCGTATTTAACATGGTCCCATGTTTCTGTCGCAATTTACACTCCAGCCGTGAAACGGAGGCTAATATGCAAGTCGCAATTTAAATTATAGCCGTGAAACGGAGGTTAATATTTAAGTCGCAATTTACATTCTAGACATGAAACGGAGGCTAATATCTAAGTCGCAATTTACATGCCAGCCGTGAAAGGGAGGCTGATATCTAAGTCGCAATTTACACTCCAGCCGTGAAAGGGAGG
The DNA here is from genome assembly GCA_030765065.1 of Deroplatys truncata. NCBI lineage: Eukaryota > Metazoa > Arthropoda > Insecta > Mantodea > Mantidae > Deroplatys > Deroplatys truncata. The sequence continues at coordinate 302,545,468 of CM060981.1, read as the reverse complement.
CTAATATGCAAGTCACAATTTACATTCTAGCCGTGAAACGGGGGCTGATATCTAAGTTGCAATTTACATTCTAGCCGTGAAACGGAGGCTAATATTTAAGTCGCAATTTACATTCCAGCCGTGAAAGGGAGGCTGATATCTAAGTCGCAATTTACACTCCAGCCGTGAAAGGGAGGCTAATATGCAAGTCACAATTTACATTCTAGCCGTGAAACGGGGGCTAATATCTAAGTTGCAATTTACATTCTAGCCGTGAAACGGAGGCTAATATTTAAGTCGCAATTTACATTCCAGCCGTGAAACGGTGGCTAATATCTAAGCCGCAATTTACGTGCGCAGTTTCAACTTATCTACGGTTAGAACGTACAACCCCGTCTCTAAAATAACTTAATTTGGAAATATTTTAAGCCTCCGATGTACCTCTTTGGTTTCGAAGTCATTAAAAATCTGCCATATTTGCAATAAAGTGCCATAAATAACTTCTGATATACATATTCAACGAAACGAGATTGAAATTTGGTGACATTAAAATGAAAAACAAACCCCTAACCTCCAGTTTTAGAAATTTAGAAACAATATTTATAGCCTATGACCATTTGAAAGATTATGAACTTTTTATGGTGAGAGAATATTACTGGATTGAGTAGCTTTTGAGGTTACACCAACACACAAATTTATTCTCTTTATGATATTACTAAATTTATTCTCTTTATGATATTACTACGGACTGTTAATATATGTAAATTAGGGGTTCAGTGTATTTTACGTCCCGCCTAAGTGTATACTGTATTGTATTACAGTCGCCGAATTTATGTTGGTAGACATGGGTTCCCTTGGAAACTAATTCATGTGTTGGAATTTTGAATTTCCTCCCCATAAATATCATCGAGAGGACGTAGACACGGTCCCTAACACGGTTATTAAGTGCTCCTTATAACATTCAAAATGATGTATAAACGGCATGCCACAATGGTTGCTAAGGAAATGACGTCATTGCCGCCACCTAAACACAGTTTTGTTCAAGTTTTCTGCAAAAATAAACAAAATTGTTTAGCTAAAACTCCCACCCTAGACATTATCTAACGGCCTTTTAAGCAACTATGAATAAATGAAATTGAGCAATGACAAGTACATTTTCAGTTATTTGACAGCAATGTAAAACATTAAATTTAACTTTTATATACATTTTAAAACAAACATGCTACACACCTATTATATCCCAAATGTATACACGTGGATACGTAGCTTTCTAAGTAACTACATTCTTTCTCATGTACCTCCCTCGATTTTTGGGAAATTAAAAGATATTCCCAACCCTTGCTTCCTCCCAATTTCAGCTGAAATTTCATCGAAAAGCGCGAAGCTTTCGTCCCCATATGCTATCACAGGTAAACAGAGTTCCCTTGGAGACGCAATCTTGCAATCAGTGACGTCACACACATCTCCATTTATAAACATAACTTATAAATTTTACTTATAATTTATGATGATAGGATTATACAAAACTCGTGTCAATTCTTTGTGACACTCATGAAAATAGAACGCCTGAACATTAGCGAACGCGCTTAAACATTCCTGCAATTGTACACTAATTGCATAGCTTGCTGTTATTTGTACAATATTTAACATATATGGGCACCTTTATATTAAGCTCCACTTTTATTTGTAGAAAATGTGGAATAATTTGGTCGGGGAATGTAGTATCTGCAGCACATTAATAACAAAAGGATAACTGACCTCTGAGTTATTGCACTATAAAAGTGAAATATGTGGGACGCCTTATGTAAGTGGAGCACTGGGATTTTAATAGCCGAGTTGCGTGCGGATTCAGCGAGAGTTAGTGCTCGTGTCAGCTCGCATCTAGGCTTAAGGCGGCATGCTTTCTACATACATTATTCCGGAACCAGCTCTTAAAATATGAGCACAAGATCCTCGCGCTTAGCCCTAATGAGGGCGCTTGTGGGTCTCACTAACCCCATAATAAAACCTCTGATCGCTTGCGTAATCTCAGTAACACATTTAACATTAAAGTTGGTGCTATAACAAATCTGATGTGTTGCATCCCATAGCGAACTATTGCTATCTACTTCTCGTTAATACAGACAAACTTTCATTACACCTTTACACTTTTCCTTTGAGGAATACATTAGCGAAAGCGACAGTCAAATTTTTAAAAAGTGTGTCACTGTGTGATGACTTTACTTGACCACGAGAAGAATGAATACTGACTTTCCGGTTGGGAAAAGTGTAAGTATTTCAAAATTAAGCCAATAACAACTTCTCGGAAATAGTTAATTCTACAAAAATCTTTTTTGACATAAATTCTCTGTTTTAAAGGGATCTACATTTTTTGTGTAGTAACATTTTCTTTATCTGTTACGGTTTACCAGTTACACAAACGTCGTTCAGAATGAAGAGGACCCTACAGATTATTCACAGAAAATTCAAGATGTACCAGGTGGCCCACACAAGCCGTCCTTCATTGAAGTTAGCTTATACCACATAGCACGGATGTCAAAAGGTTTCCCTAAGCACAACGGCAAAGGGGACTGCATGCCAACAGAAAGGAGACCGCTAAATGAAACACCAATGCAGAAAACGAACCTTAACTGCTATTTCTGGCTCCAGAGCTCATTCGGTAGCCAAACTGTCAGCTATATGATGAGTTCCGGATTCGATTCCCGGCTGGGCTCCAGAAAGTTGTCTGTAAACAAAAACATTTTACGGTGTGCCCAGGGTAAGATTCTTGAACGTGGATGTTATCGGTTATTTAATAAGTAATTAGTGCCATAAAGTTAACAAGGTAAAACAAAATTATATTTTATTACATTTATGTATCTTAAAAAGTTCCTTAGAATTCTATTAGTGCATTGTTCATAATAAGCATGTGCAAAAACATGCCAGCCTTGGTGGATGTATTTATGTAATGGCTTCTCAGAATAACATTCCGGGAAACATTAGATCACCGCAGGTAGGCTTTTCCACAACATGTACCTGGAATGGTCCATCATTTCTTAATAGCATATCTGCACGTCAAAACAAAACAAACAAAAACGTTTGGTATTTAGCGGAGTTTTCGTTTCGTAACGCCGTACACAGACACATAAACACAAACATACACACATACACAAACACACACACCGAACTTTTTCTGAAAATACCTCCATCCAATCTATACTATATACGGAAGATTTTATTTATTTTCTCAAAAATGGGAAAAAACAATTTTTATTAAAATACCATGTGTTGTCAGATCTTTGGAAGGTGCTGAACTTAAATATATCAATGGACATGAGAGGGGATAGCGGAGGCAACCTATGTAGTCGAGAGGCAGCTTGGAGTATACGGTAGCGGAATGGTGCTCTGATTCCTTCCTATAACGGGGAAGTCATGATGTCAGGGAGGACACTGTCTGCTCTAAAGCCAAATGTAGACGCGAGGCACCTTGGAGTGGAGGGAAGCCCAACAGGTCTGAGATTCTTTCCTATAACGGGGAAGTCATGACCAATGTCAGGAGGACACTGTTTGCTCTAAACCCAAATATAGACGCGAGGTACCTTGGAGTAGAGGGAAGCGGAACGGGTCGAGATTCTTTCCTATAACGGGGAAGTCATGACCAATGTCAGGGAGGACACTGTCTGCTCTAAACCCAAATGTAGTCGCGAGGCACCTTGGAGTAGGGGGAAGCGGAACGGGTTTCTGATTGTTTTATTATAACGGGGAAGTCATGACCAATGTCAGGGAGGACACTGTCTGCTCTAAACCCAAATGTAGTCGCGAGGCACCTTGCTCTATAGCTTGGGGCAAACATTGGTTTAGCTGATGTTTGGTTGTTAGACTTCCATCACATTTAAAAGTCCTATCCCATCAACGTTAAATCTGATAATTCTTGACACCTTGCCTCAGAAAGTTTCATAGGATGTTTATGTATACCTTCTGAATCCTTAAATCTACTTTTATCCAATGAATTTGTTTATTAGTGAAGAGAGGAATCTTTTTAACCATACAATCTTTTGACTAAAATTTATCAACAATTATATTTTTTAAAAAAAAAAAATAACCGTGTTATTAACACGAAAGTGTATCTACAACAGCACTTAGAGGTTTCTTTATTATCCTAAAACTTAGCCACCTTCAATAGTTTCTGAAGAAAAAAACTGTTCATTTATACCAGCAAATGTTATTCAGAAAAAAAGAGTTTTTATTTGTGGATGCCCTTTAACTACTGCAGTGCTTAGCGTACCGTTGTATAATGGGCGTGAAGGATCGGAAATTTTGCTCAGAGGTTTCTATAAGGCTTGAGGTTCTATTACGTGCGGAAGTCTACAACACGGTTTTACTTTCCTTCCGAAGGTAGCTATGCTAAGGATTTTTACACCCGAAGAAAATGTCATTCAGAGAAAAAGCTGTTCAAAGTAAAATTTGATGAAATAAACTCGAATGCATTTTCAAGAAAAGAAACTATATGTCTTGAGTACACAGAGGTACCAAATTATAGAGCAAAACTTACTCTAACGTATGAGCTAAAGTTTACCGCTCTACTCCAAACTATGTACGAGTTAGGCTTTTTCTGTAAGGTGCTACACCTCACAGTACAAAATGGCAGATGTAGCAATATCTTAAAAATATATTTGCGATATAGGTATTGAGAAAGTTTATATTGAATAAAAGAGGAAATTCCAATAAATAAGATTGCAAAAAAAGCTAAAAATGTTATTTTTAGCAATTTTCGCAATTGTTCGCTTAAATGTCATTACTATGTTTTATTATACATAAATAATTTAGATGTAATTATTACTTTTGAAAAATAGATATGTCGCTCTCCTGCACAACGCTGTCCCTCTTGGATAGACATTCCCTTATGTGTCTACTCGAATTCTGGTAAAGCAAAGAGACAAAATAATATGTGGTTGCATTGCTTCCTTCACTTTCCTTCCGCAGCCGGCTTCTAGCATTTCTTTTCGTGCCTACCTTCAGCAGTGCTGAGAATGCTACTGCGCATGCTCTCTTTACCCCACTCCTCATGTTCGGTGTCAGGATAGTCATGTCTACAGTCGACCATCTCCGTGCGTGTATATCACCCACTTACACAATATTGCCTTTCTTCTGAGTGTCTGTGGTGTGGATTTGTTAGTGGATCTATGACTTTTAAACATGTGTATTTGTATTATAATTAAATATGACGTGTGCTCGTGAGTTTAATACAGACGGTGGAATTTTCGACTCCGTTCTCTTTTAATAAAACATTCATTATCAAAATGACCTTCGAATTAAAAAGCTAAAATGTATCTCGAGCTGTCCTACGTAAAAGTGGCAAGAAAATTATAAAATAATCCCGGCTATGGCATTGAATTTTTCAGTCATCTGATTCTACCTTTCCAACCCTGTCCAACACACGGCTTGTGTGACAGAACAATTAATTCCATAAAAATAACCGTTAAAGTACAGATAACTTAGAGGTTATAGTCGTAAGGAACTACTTCACTGTTACTACTGCGGTGAACAGCCACAGAGGGTCAGTGAAGGATTCTGAAGCTAAAGCTGTGAAGCTCACCAGAACATAAGGGCGTATTTAAAATGCACATATGTTTTATTTGTCAAGAAGAAACACGATTGACCATTTTATGTTTCAAACTCTTTCCTCTCTCTCTCTCTCTCTCTCTCTCTCTCTCTCTCTCTCTCTAGCAAGCAACGGAGAATATTCGTCGCAACTAGGAATACTACATGTGCTGAGATAAAATGTCTACCCTAAAGCTTTGTTTTGTTACGATACTGGTCATGACTGCTTATACAGAGCCTTCATTTTCCCCTGCGTGGTCGACTTGACAGGAATTCTTGGCACCGGGAAGCACGCTGTTTCTGGCGGTCGGATATTCACATACCCTTAAATTCAAGCACATAGACTTTTCATGCAAATTATGCCTACAATAACGATATATCTTCGACATAGAAGATGTTGGAAATGATGTCCTAGTGCTACCATACAGCTCTCACACATTTCAACATAATTTGTGTTAGCATTAATTAACTGTTTATGACCATTCAAATAAAACCTGTGTCGTCTATGAAAATATTAAACGCGGGTCATTAACATTATACCACACATTGGAGAAATTAACTCTACTCAAATTATTCCGTGATTGCAATTTTGCAATTCCTAAACTACGGCTACCTTTATAGGGTTCTAATTTTAAAACTTTGGTGGCACTCAAAGCCAAGCTTTGCGAAATTCCTCGTTCCTTTGCAATCTATCTCAGAGATTTCTTTCGACTGCGTTCTAACCTTTCTACGATTTAACTAGTGTTTCCTCTGTAAGAACAGGTTTAATTTCAGTTTCTTATTAAACATACATCCTGTTTCCCTAATTTTTTCACAAGATTACGAACCGTTTCCTTGAGAGTCGCACAAACAGTGGGGAATCTATCTCACTTCTCTACAAGAGTTTGTTGTCACACAGGAATCATACATGAAGATTGTGTGTGCTGACGCTATAACAGCAGGGAAGTTGTCTCACTTCTTTTCAAGAGTTTGTTGTCACATAGGAATCATACATGAAGATTATGTGTGCTGACATTATAACAGCAGGGAACCTGTCTCACTTCTCTACAAGAGTTTGTTGTCACACAGGAATCATACATGAAGATTATGTGTGCTGGCATTATAACAGCAGGGAACCTGTCTCACTTCTCTACAAGAGCTTGTTGTCACACAGGAATCATACATGAAGATTATGTGTGCTGACATTATAACAGCAGGGAACCTGTCTCACTTCTCTACAAGAGTTCGTTGTCACATCGAAATCGTACATGAAGATTGTGTCTGCTGACATAACAGCAGGGAATCTGTTTCACTACTCTACAAGAGTTTTTGTCACATCGAAATCGTACATGAAGATTATGTGTACTGACATTATAACAGCAGGGAACCTATCTCACTTCTCTACAAGAGTTCGTTGTCACATCGAAATCGTACATGAAGATTGTGTCTGCTGACATAACAGAGGGAATCTGTTTCACTACTCTACAAGAGTTTGTTGTCACATCGAAATCGTACATGAAGATTGTGTGTGCTGACATAACAGCAGGGAAGCTGTTTCACTTCTCTACAAAGGTTTGTTGACGCAGGAATCATACATGAAGATTCTGTGCAGGCATTATAACAGCAGGGAATATGTTTCACTTCTCTACAAGAGTTTGTTGTCACATAGTAATCGTACATGAAGATTCTGTGTGCTGGCATTATAACAGCAGGGAATCTGTCTCACTTCTCTACAAGAGTTTGTTGTCACATAGGAATCATACATGAAGATTCTGTGTGTTGGCATTATAACAGCAGGTAATCTGTTTCACTTCTCTACAAGAGTTTGTTGTCACATGGGAATCATACATGAAGATTCTGTGTACTAGCATTATAACAGCAGGGAATCTGTCTCGCTTCTCTACAAGAGTTTTGTCAAATAGGAATCATACATGAAGATTCTGTGTGCTGGCGTTATAACAGCAGGGAATCTGTCTCACTTCTCTACAAGAGTTTTGTCACATAGGAATCATACATGAAGATTCTGTGTGCTGGGATTATAACAGCAGGGAATCTGCCTCACTTCTCTACAAGAGTTTTGTCACATAGGAATCATACATGAAGATTCTGTGTGCTGGCATTATAACAGCAGGGAATCTGTCTCACTTCTCTACAAGAGTTTGTTGTCACATAGGAATCATACATGAAGATTCTGTGTGTTGGCATTATAACATCAGGGAATCTGTCTCACTTCTCTACAAGAGTTTGTTGTCACATAGGAATCATACGTGAAGATTCTGTGTGCTGCCATTATAACAGCAGGGAATCTGTCTCACTTCTCTACAAGAGTTTGTTGTCACATAGGAATCATACGTGAAGATTCTGTGTGCTGCCATTATAACAGCAGGGAATCTGTCTCACTTCTCTACAAGAGCTTTGTCACATAGGAATCATACATGAAGATTCTGTGTGCTGGCATTATAACAGCAGGGAATCTGTCTCACTTCTCTACAAGAGTTTGTTGTCACATAGGAATCATACGTGAAGATTCTGTGTGCTGGCATTATAACAGCAGGGAATCTGTCTCACTTCTCTACAAGAGTTTGTTGTCACATAGGAATCATACGTGAAGATTCTGTGTGCTGCCATTATAACAGCAGGGAATCTGTCTCACTTCTCTACAAGAGTTTTGTCACATAGGAATCATACATGAAGATTCTGTGTGCTGGCATTATAACAGCAGGGAATCTGTCTCACTTCTCTACAAGAGTTTGTTTTCACATAGGAATCATACATGAAGATTCTGTGTGCTGGCATTATAACAGCAGGGAATCTGGCTCACTTCTCTACAAGAGTTTGTTTTCACATAGGAATCATACATGAAGATTCTGTGTGCTGGCATTATAACAGCAGGGAATCTGGCTCACTTCTCTACAAGAGTTTGTTTTCACATAGGAATCATACATGAAGATTCTGTGTGCTGGCATTATAACAGCAGGGAATCTGACTCACTTCTCTACAAGAGTTTTGTCACATAGCAGCCATACATGAAGATTCTGTGTGTTAAAGTATACGGACCTTTTGATATTATAACAGCACTAACACATTACAACACTGGAACACATGGTCCCACAAGGTATCAACCTCTGTACAGCACAGACTTCGCATCAACTGATTAGGCAGCACACGGAGAGCCAAAAGAATCGGTTAGAAACAGCGCAGTGCACAGCAAGCAATTCCCCGTAATACGGTAATGGTTACTTACGAAGGCTCTGCAGAACGGCTTTTGCAGCACTCTGGTACATACATGTTAAAATGAGAATTACTTGGGAGCCCCCGCCCCCTCTTTCACAGCAAAGCCGCGGTAATGTAAGCGCTCAGAAGCAGGCCTCTGCTGTGATGTGTACTCAGTGTTACGCCCAGGTGTACTTGTAATAAGTAGTTTACTAAACAGGGAGTTACGAGCCTAAGCATAAAACTTGATGTGGAAGGAGCCCTTTTCAGATACAGCAAACAAGTGGAGTCACTAGAAGATCGTCACTAGAGACGTCCTGGAGATGGCCAAATTACTATCATCCTTCAGAATGGCGCCCTGTAATATTTCAGTGGTATAAATTAGTCACTTGTTTGTCGCCTAACTAGTGTTAAAATCTCCACAAAATGGATAGAACTGAAATACGAGTTATTTCTAAGAAATTATTTCGTTTTGAAGGGTATTACTCCATCAGAAGTACAAAAAACAATTGGATTCGATATTAAAGAATTCTTATCGTTTGATTTCGTCGGTGAAGCTTGAACGTGCATGAAGATGATGAGCGCTCCCAAAACCGCTACGACCATGGAGATTGTGATGCAAAGTCACTGTAGGTACGTGTGTTGGCTGAACTTGGAAATACTTCGATAGGCCGTGACCACTGCCAAGTTTTGTCTATGAAAAAGCTTACCGCTCGATGGGTGCGGCGTTTCTTAACAATCGCCCTAAAATGCATTCGAATGAATATTCCTCAGCATTGTTTAGACTTCTTTAAAGACGATTCCAGTGAGTGTCGCCTACAACGCACACATCTACCATCCTGTCGCTATCCGCCGAACACCATCGCCTGTCCTGCAACCCTGAAACAATGGCAGTGACAAAGACGATGGCTACAGGAAATGAGGGGCAGGGAAGCCGAGGAACCACTCCAGTATTCGCCTGCATACCCAGGAAAATCATGGTCGGAGCGGACTATCGGCGGGAAACCCCTAAATGCGAGTCGCACCTTGCTCGGTAAGCAGGTAGGGTTTATACAGTGGAAGGAAATTGTGCGTACGTTCTCTGCGGCAAGTGAGCGGCAAAGACGCGCGATAGCGATGGACTGTTGGCTGATTTCCACTGTGCGTCATGTGCGACACGAGTAGGGCGTACTGTGTACCCCTTACACCAGCTAAAGGTTCACCGAGAGATAAACCACCCCACGCCTTAGATAAAACGTTGCTGAACACACACTGTTTAGTAAATGACGGGAAACTTTAGTCGACTAACCTTCTATAGGAACTCTACTCGATTAATAGTTTTACTGTCGTACTCCTCACAACATTGACGAACATTTCCTGCCTTCTTCTCAATTTTTTTCTTTGGTACCTTGTAACGTGAATGTCTCAGCTTGAAATTTCATAGACACATCAACGCCTGTGTGGATTAATTGATGGCTTAGATGTAGCAAAGTTCTCCTTGAGATGATTATAGAAACATTCGGCTCTTTTAGTAGTTTGAGGAGTATGTAAATTTGCAAAAGTCCGAAGTTCAGGAGGAAAGGAACTAGCTTTCGCTTTGTACGTTTCAACAATGTAGTCGGAAAAAACTGCTAATTGTATCCACTTGCGGTGAAACGCTGATCAGATCCACAAATGCTTCTTCGTATCTGTCAAGCCTGCCAATCCAGACTCTAAAACGTTATGCTACTAGCTTTGTCCTAAATGAAATTGGCAGCACTGAAGGAAATACCATTTTTGTTGCAACGTGTGCATCTGTTTCAAAGTCTAAATTGATAATTGCACAAAGAGTTAATCCGTCTCCACACCTCTTCATAACAATCTGCTGCTTTAGAAGTTAAGAAACGACGTATAATCAGATAAGAATGTTCATTACAGCAAACATGTAGAGTATACAACCGTCGAGTTGTATGAAATGTTCTATACGCTAAAATAATTTTCTCATATTTCACTAACATTTTTACTTTGTCTACCACGTACCTAGTAGGTGGAGAAGGTATTGTATTCCACACAAAAATTCCATACCGAGATTTCGCCGGAAATATATGTTTTGAGATCCTCTGAATAAAAAGAAAGAAGGATTTCTAGAAAAACTTCCGTCTGTCCGTGTGTGTATCTGTGAACAACATAACTCAAAAAGTAAAAGTCGGTTCCATGCCAAAGTTGGTATTTAAGTTCAGTATCTTCTAAAGATGCGGCGCGAAGATTTTCAAGAAAATCCACCCCATTCCCAACTATCCTTTACATTGATATTTTTTTCTCAAAAACCTCCCTAACTGCTTTGATAAAATACCAATGTAAGAGATAGTTACACGACAAATAATGTATATCTTGAACTTTCTGCAAATAGCATGTGTATTCTCTTCATTCGGAATGAATTTTGCATAATTGGTAAACTTTTTGTTGTTGAGTTAACCATTTCCGAGATATTCCTTGCTATTGGTTTGAATTTTCAAATACTTCTCTCAACTGCAAGTAGCTTTTTTTTTCCTTTCTCCTTTGTGTTTATGTAAAAGGAACAGAATTTCAAAGTCATCATATAGCGATCGGATTTGAAAAATTCTATCACTTTAGCCTACAATATTCTTCTTATATAGGGTCTTTCAACAAGAGTGTACTATCTTTGAACTTAAATAAAACACGTTCTATAAATGATAGAGGTTTATTTTTTTATTTTGGAACATAATTAATGTCATTACGTGTGGAAGAGAACATCAGTTAAGTGACCGCCGCGACTTCGTTGGGTTGCGCGTATACGGTTGACCCAATTTTCAATGACAGAAGAGCGTAAATTAGGTCCAACTTCACAAATAACACGTGTGATGTTATTCATAAGATCATTTACTGTTTCTGGCTTATTGACATAAACTGGAGATTTAACATAACCCCACAAGAAGTAATCCAACGGCGGTAAATCACATGATCTCGGGGGCCAGATAACATCACCCCACGGGAAATGATGAAACCTCTGAACTTCTCCTTCAAAAGATCGATTGTTTCGAGAGCAGAATGGCATGTGGCACCATCTTGCTGGAACCAGATGTTTTTGAGATCCATACCATTCAATTGAGGCCAAAAATAGTCCCTTATAAGAGCCCGGTATATTTCTCCATTGACAGTTAGAGCTTCTCCATCTTCATCTTGGAAAAAATATGGACCAATGATTCCACCATACCAAAATCCACACCACACAGTAACCTTTTGGGGATGAAGTGGTCGTTCTTGAATCTGCATTGGATTGTGATTGCTCCAATAGCGGCAATTTTGTTTGTTAACACAACCATCCATCTAAAAGTGGGCTTCGTCGCTGAAGATGATTTTTCGACAAAAATCCGGGTCAGCTTCCAATTGCTCCATAGCCCAGTTAGCGAATACACGGCGCAATCTATGGTCGTTGAGCTTTAGTTCTTGAGTTAACACCATTTTGTAAGAGTGAAACTTCAAGTACAGATGCAAAATTCGCGAAGTTGTGGTCGGCGAAAGCCCCAATTCTTGCGCTCGACGAGCAATTGATTTGTTTCCATTCTCGCGTACTCTCACGAATGGAGCCTGTTTTCGTTGGAGCGCGTACGTCGATTACGTACAAGCGTTCTTTGATCGCTGACAGAACCACTTCTTTCGAATTTATCGATCAAACGCCGAATCGTTCTCTCGCAGGGACGATTATGCACACCGTAAACATCACGCAATACACGGGAAGGTTTGGCGAACAGATGACCTATTTTGATAATAAATTTTCACAGTTTCTACGTATTGTTGAATGCTGTAACGTTCCATGGCTATTTGTCAATAATAACTGTAACCACGTGAAAAAAAATGACTGTTGTAACTCAATAACAACGGCAGCTATCACATGTTAAAGATAGGACACTCTTGTTGAAAGACCCTTTACCTACAACGAAATGTGTAAATATGTCATGAAAATTTCTCTGTTAACAAGAAGTAAATAGACGAATAGGTTTTTGCAAGAATACCTTGTAGACTGAGTACAGACAGTCATGTGAATGTAATACTTATGAGTTTTTGTAATTATTATATTATTGTTTTTTTTAATTTTAGGGTCATCTTATCGGTTAATTTTCAAATCCGAGTCCTGGAAATTAGTGACTCAGTATAAAATGTGTGCGATAACAGAAGTCCCTGGATGGGTACACCAAACTTGTAAACCGTCATGAAGAACTCAGCTGGGTTGGCAGTCCCTCTGCTGCGATACACACAAGCTAATTAGGTAGGGCTACGAATAACAATGGTCCTATTGTTTTTGGCTGCTTGCTTTACTAGCAATGTAGTTTTGGTTACGGATTCGCGCTCGCACATAAACAGAGATGCTGTTCTGATAATCCTCTCATGTGGAAGATCGCGATAGTGAATTTTACAGCCAAAATGACTATTTTTTGTTTTCGATATATTGTCATTGTATTTACGTCTATCAGCTTTTTATCAATGCTGTTATCACCGTTCTAAGATCTGATACTGTCTATGATAATGGGGCCAATTTAACTGTCATATGGAAGGTAAATAAAGTGTGGCAAGCTGGCCAAACAGCATTTTCCGACACTTCCATTGCTTGCCCTATCTACATACTATTACATTCCCTACCACGAACCTATAAGTGGGTAGAGCAAGTATAACTTTAGATACCGAGATTTCATCGTAAATACATGTTTTGAGACTCCTTGAATAAAACCATTTTAGTATGAAAATCTAATGTTACATTCACATAACCTTCTTTGCCCTCTATCACTTAATAGTGAATATACAGATTATTCTCACAAAAGTTTATTTTCCTGTCAACTTTATTTTAGCTACATTACACATTTCGTTATAGATACAAAGAGAACAGCGATAGTCAAACGTTTAACAACTGGACGCTATATGCTGGCCTTCCATACTGTTTCCATGACATCGCGAGAAACAAAAATCTGAATATACTGTCCCGGCACCTCGATCACTATATACATTCAAACTTTACATTTATTCTCACAACACATTTACGTTTTATGTTAAATCAAAGCCTTTTTCTGATAAAATAACTACACAAAGTCAATAAAATAAATAAAAGTAGAAATTATCAGATTAGAAAAAATACATAAAACTTAATTACAATTTTAAATTCTATGTTTATCTACACTTGCTGGAAACCAGGAAAAACTAGCAACTCGTAACCAGCTACTACCTACTCCTATTTAAGTAGATTCACTGGAAACCAGCAAAAATGTACTAGTAAGCATCACAAAAACTTCTACTAAGCTACTGATCATTTTAATAAGTTTATTTATATTTCCATTCTATTTCAAAATTTCCTTAATAAAAATCATAAAGTTAAAGCAGCCTATTTATAATATTTCATTGCTTCTAAAATAACTATTTAATTTATGATAATTTAAAGTTTTGTTTAATTTATTTATCTATTTATGTATATATTTTTATTTACCTTACAACATTTTATTTAGTCTCCATATTAATCCTTTTATTTTTATCTTCTTATTTATTTATTTTATATATCAAATTTAAATGTTATCACTACATACTAAACCTTTACCTCTTTTAACCCAAAACTAAATCTTCTTTCTTCTATCACTACATATCCACTCACTTTACCCTATATTATTTCACTTCACTCACATTCTCCATTTTATGTTAACACTATCTCCACCTCCAAACCTACATAAACTCCAGGCTCCCCCTCCTAGTAATAACATAACGTGCATCTAACATCACCATAACTCCACTCATTATCCCTCCCAATCCACGTTAGCTGCTCCTTCAACAATAGCAAACCTGCTAGCTGCTTCTCCAATGATGGCGAACCGGCTCCCCAACACCAACATCTTCTCTCCTTTCCTCTTCTTCCTACATCCTCCTTCTATAGTCACTACATTTCTGTCCTTCCCGTCGTCTTAATTAAAAACTTCTTTTCTTTGCCCATTCCTATCGTTCCATAGAAACAACAAGGAACCTTATTCTATGTACTCTCAAATTTCAGACCAATTAAGTATTACTATTCATCATTTCTTCTCCTCTCCTCATATCCTTCTCATCTTCATTCTCCGTCAATGTCAACACTGTATTTCACGGCCCGTTCCTCTAGTCACGCGGTTTGATTTTATTAGTTAACGTGACAGATACTAACTTGTTTTTATTGGGTCCTATACTTTAGAATGTCCGGGCGTATTTCATCCGCAATTATCACATTATTTTCGCTTGATTACATTTACTGTCCGCTTGACTGAATTCGGGTGACTCTGTTCTACTCTGCGTTGTCTAAGCTTCCGTACCTACGGGATAATCCTTTCGTCCTCAGGTACCCGCGGCTGCTTGTGTCTGTACATCCTAGCGTCTAGCTAAATATATTTGCTTTCGTTAATATTTTTTATTTTTAGCATTTTATATTCAATCGGGCGGATGTTATTACTAAACATTTAAAACTTCAAACCAATATCGAGGAATATCTCGAAATGCTTTACGTAATAAAAAGCTGTACTTGGCATAAATTACGTGCTTTAACGAGATATGCACTTTTTTGTGTAGTAAGACTTTATTTATCTCTTACGGTTTACCAATTATACAAAAATCTTTCCAAATTAAGTGGACTTCAGAGGTTATTCCCAGAAAATTCAAGCTATACGTTTTATTTTTCATGGAAATATCTTAAACATGATATTTTAATCAAAAGCGTTAAAGCAATTTTTGACGAAATAAAAAATAATAACTTTTTTTCCATGTAAAGAGTATTTTGGTGTGGGATGTATTTCCTTCAAAATCTTCGTGTCGCATCCGTGAAAGATGCTGTGCTTAAATACCAATTTCAGTATCTGATATTTAATTTTCTGGTTAAGTTGTTCACACACATGGGCCCTTTTTCCAAAACGCTTCTTATTTGGATTCAGGGAGTTTCAAAACGTGTATTTCTAGTGAAACCTCGGTGTAGAATTTGAGAAAGTAAAACGCTCCGGTGTGTGTATGTGTCTGTCTAAGAAAACCTAACTCAAAAATGTAAATTCAGTTAAATACTAAACTACCAGTATGTATATAAGCTCAGCATCTAGCAAGGATGCTACACGTAGATTTTCAAGCAAATCTCTCCAAATCCAAACTACGCTTTACGTGGAAAAGGTTTCAACATTTTCTATTTTCTCAGATATGGTTCTTATAGCTTTGATTAAAACACCATATGTTAAGATATTTTTATGACAAATGAAATGTATATCGTTAATTTTCTCTGAATAGTCCTTGAAGTCCTGTTCGTTTTGAATGACTTTTGTATAACTGGTAAACCGAGTGATAGATAAAAATCTTCTTCTGCTACTTCAACGGATTCCTCTCCTCTTTGTAGGATTTATAGTTCCAAGGACTTACAAGCCAATGCCTTGGGTCAGTAGTCTGTCGAGGAACAAGCAAACTCTGGATCATAGATATCAAGGATGGGTGATCAGCCCAATATTTTGTGTCAGTAGTCTGTCGAGGAGCAAGCAAACTCTGGATCATAGATATCAAGGATGGGTGATCAGCCCAATATTTTGTGTCAGTAGTCTGTCGAGGAGCAAGCAAACTCTGGATCATAGATATCAAGGATGGGTGATCAGCCCAATATTTTGTGTCAGTAGTCTGTCGAGGAGCAAGCAAACTCTGGATCATAGATATCAAGGATGGGTGATCAGCCCAATATTTTGTGTCAGTAGTCTGTCGAGGAGCAAACAAACTCTGGATCATAGATATCAAGGATGGGTGATCAGCCCAATATTTTGTGTCAGTAGTCTGTCGAGGAGCAAGCAAACTCTGGATCATAGATATCAAGGATGGGTGATCAGCCCAATATTTTGTGTCAGTAGTCTGTCGAGGAGCAAGCAAACTCTGGATCATAGATATGAAGGATGGGTGATCAGCCCAATATTTTGTGTCAGTAGTCTGTCGAGGAGCAAGCAAACTCTGGATCATAGATATCAAGGATGGGTGATCAGCCCAATATTTTGTGTCAGTAGTCTGTCGAGGAGCAAACAAACTCTGGATCATAGATATCAAGGATGGGTGATCAGCCCAATATTTTGTGTCAGTAGTCTGTCGAGGAGCAAGCAAACTCTGGATCATAGATATCAAGGATGGGTGATCAGGACAATGCCCTGGATCAGTAGCATGCCGAGAATCAAGCAAATTGTGGAGCATAGCATATCAAGGATGAGTGATGCTCCAATGTCTTGGGTCAGTAAACTGTCGAGGAGCAAGCAAACAATGGATCATAGCATATCCATGGTGGGTGAACAGCCCAATGCCTTGGATCAATAGTCTGCCGAGAAGCAAGCAAACTCTGGATCATAGCATAACCAGGATGGGTGATCAGCCCAATGCGTTGGATCAGTAGGCTGCCGAGAAGCAAGCAAGCTGTGGAGCATAGCATATCAAGGATGAGTGATCAGTCAATGTCTTGGGTCAGTAAACGTTCTAGGAGCAAGCAAACTCTGGATCATAGCATATCCCTGGTGGGTGAACAGCCCAATGACTTGGGCCAGTAACCTGTCGAGAAGCAAGCAAACTCTGGATCGTAGCATATCAAGGATGAGTGATGAGCCCAATACCTTGGATCAGTAGTACGCCGAGGAGCAAGCAAACTCTGGATCATAGCATATCAAAGATGGATGATCAGTCCAATGTCTCGTGTCAGTAGTCTGTCGAGGAGCAAGCAAACTCTGGATCATAGATATCATGGATGGTTGATCAGCCCAATGTCTTGTGTCAGTAGTCTGTCGAGGAGCGAGCAAACTCTGGATCATAGCATATACAGGATGGGTGATCAGCCCAATATCTTGGATGAGTAGTATGTCGAGAAGCAAGCAAACTCTGGATCATAGCATTTCAAGAATGGGTGATCAGCCCAATACCTTGGATGAGTAGTATGTCGAGGAGCAAGCAAATTCTGGATCATAGCACATCCAGGATGGGTGATCAGCCCAATGTTTGGTATGTCGGTGAAGAAGAACGGAATGAAATGTATTGATGAAAGGGATCATAGGGAAATTCGTAGATTAAATTATTCGCGTAGCGATCGAGGAAATCCGCGAAAAATGCTTCGGTTAGGTTGGTTGGTCCCGGGAGTTTAAACCGTTTCCGCGATGCAACCGCGCTTCTGTGAGGCAAAATCTTACTTCGTAATAAGGTATATCTCGTTAAAACACACAATTTATGTCAAATAACGTTTTTATGGCGTTAACCACTTCTGAGATATTGTTTGTTATTGGTTTGAATTTTAAAATACTTACATATTGTCTGCTGCTTACCCGTATTCAGTAGAAGAACTTTTTATTACTATATTTCACCGGAAATACATGTTTTGAAGCACCCTGAATAAAAGTTTCGCTCGCTCGCTCGCGCGCGTCTCTGAACAACATAACTCAAATACGAAAGGTCAGTTAAATACGAAACATTTTATTTAAATTTAGTGTCTTCCAACGATGTGATACGACAATTTAAAAAATTCTTCATCCCAAACTATCCTTTCCGTAGAAATAGTTTCGATATTTTTTATTTTCTCAAAAGTGGCTCTAACAGTACCAAATGTTCGGATGACAGGGCACCGAGGTAGTGTCAATAAGGCAACACAACTTCTAAAAGGATTGTTTGAGCAGAGTTTTAACTCATCATTTACATACAGAGATTGAGAACGTATCACATGTTTGTACTTATAAATTAATGTCAAACAGTAAATCTCGTGTTAGTTCATAAACATTTCCTACGCTTCAATGTAGTTAATTAGGGCAGTGTGTGCGTGAAGTAATTACAATAAATTAAACAGTTATTACAGCCCCATTAAGCATTTATATAATCACGGCACATTAAACACATTCTGGCTACTGATCGTGTTTTCAAATTAATGCACTCTGCTGCATGTGTGGTTTGTTCTATTTATGTTGGCAACAAAGACGAGGTTGGCAAGAATTCTTTAAAACTGCTTGTTTCCTTTAAGGTCTTCTTGGAGGCTTATATCTGATAGAACCTCAAAGGAAACGTCTAACAAAACAGAAACTATAATTAACTTTTTAGACAGCATAGTCTAGGAGAACTGTAACACAGTTCAAACGAGATAAAAGGTTTAGATGATCACATTAGTGGGATAATCTTCATTGTGACCAGCTTTGGTTTCAAGTCCAAACACATGACAAGGACTGTTTGTATTTGCACATGCTTAATAACACCTCCCCCCCGTTCTTTATGAAACTGTTGTACAACGAGTTAGAGGGTTTTTATTCTGTATCCTCCCCTTTAACCCTTATAGTTGTACTTTCGTGCAGTCCCGCCTATCCCTGATAATGGATGAAAAATCTCCCGATATTTCACCAAAATGATGTGGAATATCGGGAAACGTCTCACTTAGGATTAGAATTACGCTACGGAGGGGGCACCTCGACCCCCGGGGGGAGGGAACGGATGCGATGAAGGAACCGCAGGTGATGTAATTCCTGCGAGAGGCTGCAGAGGCCCCTAGCAGTTACAAGCTTGACCATCCAGCCGGAGAGCGCTCAAGACACTCTCAGGCTGCCCTCCAGCGGAGACCGGGGAACACTCGGCCCAGCAGCAGCCTCCATCTGACGGGGCCGAGAAGAAATCCCATCACGCAAACCAACTGCGCCATCCGTCCACAGTCGTCCGACACACAGTCCCGGAGACAACCTGTAACGTGAAAGAGAGAAATGAAACGAGAGGGAATGAGGGAAGAGAAATTCCGGGGAGTCAATGAGGCTTCCAACATTCACCTAGTGACCGGAGGAAACCCCGATAAAACCCACGGGTCAGGAAGGTCAGCAGCGGGAATCGAATCCACCACCTCCCGAATGTCGGTCACAGACAAACCGCCTGAGCCATCCCGCTCGATAGCGTCTCATTTCCTTAACCTCCCCCCAATAGTATTCGAAGTTCTGGAAATGTTGTATAGCCTCTAGGTACCCTTTGGTGGTGGAACAATCATCGGTCGGAATGCTCGAGTATCCTGTTAGATAATTACAGCAGACGAACTTTTAAACCCATGTACCTTCTCTTTGGTCCCGTAGTTGTTTAATATAGTTTTCACATAATACAGAAACTTTAACATATACAACGAAATAGAGGTGAAGCTGGTGAATATGTAGATTTTCCATTCCCATGCCACCAAGCTAACTGCGACCGTCGAGGTAAATAAACTTTTCAGTTGTTGATTATAAAATATCGGTTCACTGATTTCTAAGATTAGCAGCTTTCTCTCTCATTACACTGATTTAACTTGTCCTGCTAAAGAACTAGTTTATGACATAAGTACAAAGGAATAAAACAGGGTTATTAAAACACTTTAGCATTGGCTTCGCGTGCATATCGAGCGTTATAAACAGATACGATTCTCTTTTGTTGTGCTGCGTCTTCTGTTTTAGTATCTAAATCGTGGCCATCAGTATTGTTTGGAATCAAATACCCGCGGCATTGGTCTTATTTTACACGCATATTCTGTGAAGTAACAACTGCTTGTCAAATAAAAGTGAAGGCCTTCTTCGCAAGTAATGTTGTTTAACAACTCCAATAGTTCGTACTCTAGGACGAGGGCTTTGTAAATCCTTACCTGAGATTAGCAGATGTTTTACAGACCACTGGGCTTTAACATGGCGCAAGAATTATCAAACTCGGTCACGTAGTGTTTGAGATGTGACTCCTAACTAGCACGGGGGGTTGTAATTACGAAGTCCCAAAGGGTTTTACTTTTATTTGCTTTTAAGCGCCATATTTATTTAAGCAGGTATCCTCAGAGCACTGGCGGTTCGGGCTTCAAATCTGGAAGGAAATAGCAGGTGATATTTCCGATATGAAGCTTTATTTATTATTATTGTTAGTTCTATTAAAGAGGCCCCTGTTTGGTAGTGTAGCAAACTGGACATAAGCTTCTGTATGAGAACACTTGAAGCGCTTCGATCGCCGGAAACTGAATACGAGACGGCTTTTACTTTCTCTACCACGTGCGTACCTAACAGGTAGCGGAAGTGTCGCATTCCATCCAAAAGTTCGATACACAGTTTCACCTGAAGTACATATTTTTAGACTCCCTGTGCCCAAACGTTTTTTGATGAGTTATATTCACATGGCTTTCTCTGTTTAGTTTTTGTACTGTAAATATAATTTAATTTTTCTTTGAACGAAGTTTAATTCCAAGTTAAGAGGGTATGGTATATTTTGGATTTTTAAAATATTTTGTTGTAATTGGTATGGTAATTAATATATTCTTACAAAATCTTATGCTTCTATCTACTTCTTGTTAATTGAGATATATACACGTACACACTTTATTTAAGGTACGATGTATGGCAATAAATAAACCGGACCTAAGCTTTTACTCATTTCCTGCTACTTCGAGGACGAGGACAGGAATAGGACAGTGAACTTCTATCGTCACACGAAGTATCGCTCGCGAGCAGCGGTTAGTCTGGCCGTGCCCAGGTTAGAATCGGATCGTGTGTCTGAGCTCCATCGGAATAATGCCGAGTGCTAAAGTATAAAAACGGTTAACATAAAATTCCTCACAGAACTCAGGAAACCTGCAACAGAAACTTGATAGAGGTTTATTGTGACTATCTCGTATGCAAGTTCACGAGTTTAGAAATTTAAGGAAGATAGCGAAGATGTCGGGGACGATCCAAATCCAGCATCCTTCAACTACGAAACTGAAAAGAATGTGAAGAAACTTGCGAAAATTATTCGAGGGACCGCCGATTGAGCATTCGAGCAACTTACCAACATAAATATGGAAAGTGTTACTTTTTTTGCACAGCGACCTGGGAATGAAAAATGGTGTCAAAATCCTTACACATTGAGTAAATTGCTGTGTTGTAATTCCTGAAAATATTCAACAATCCTGATTTCTTCAAAAAACGTGATTGCATATGACGAAATTTTGTTTTTTCCAGTATATGATCCAAAGACTAAGTGACAATCCGTGCATCGGAGAAGCCCCCAGATCCTCAGGAAGAAGACCCCGCTCTGAGCAAATCAAAATTTAAACCAGTTATGATTGTTTTTTTATTTATTTCTTCGATATCCGGGGGGTTATCTACATTGATTGGGTACCTGCAGGTCAGAATGTCAATCAGGTTTATTATAAAACATATTTTGAAGACCCTCCGTGAACGTGCGCGACGAAGCAGACTAGACTTGTAGAAGAATGCCTACAGCAGGAGAATGCCCCAGCCCACAATACGAAAACCGCTCCACTGATGGAACATCTACCATAATCGTCGGTCCTAGCACTGTGTCACTTTCTACTCTCCTCGAAAGTGAAAACCAGATTCGACTCCGCGGATGTAGCTGAACAGCATAACACAAAATGACCTGCAGCACTGCTTCCAGCAATGGAAAATTCGCATGGAGCGGTGTAGATACTGGAGAGTGTTAAGCACGGATCCGGTTCTTTTTATTGCCACACCTGGTGTAAGGATGCGCAGGCTCAATTGCTAGTCAGATTTTTAAAAAGCGGATCACTGTGAGATTAGGGCCGTATTTAGAGGGGGTTTCTTGGATTCAACCCCCCCCCGAAACTTCTGACAGTTTTATTTATTTAAATTCATAGCAAATCGATATGGGAAAATGTCGTTAGAAACAGTAGCACATTTACAAGAAAAAGGGAAATTTAATATCGTCGCCTTACATAGGTAAGGTGACCATACATTCCAGCTTTCGAAGCAGTCTCCATGTTTTGTGCTACAAGGTGGAATATCCCCATTCTGGTGAGTTTTTCTTGTCTATATAAAGTCTCCAAGCAATTTTCTTGTCCACGTAATGTCTATATATTACGGAGTAGGTACATGGTAACCGTGTGGGGTACTGTTAAGTTTAGATCTACTTGTGGAAAACCCTCTCCGAATTTTTTTTCTAGGTAACAGGGGCGGCTACGGGGGTAGTGCCTCCGTGCCATGGCACTACCTTAATAAAATGAAGAAATACGTGTTTGAAATTATTTGTATACTCCACGATTATATGAAGAATGCGGCCACGCTAATCATTCTTAAAGGCGCAATGATATGGCTTGCACGATAATAGAAAACCATAGAAGCTGAAGGAAGCAACTGTAAATTACAAGTTTGCAATCTTATATTATTGTTCTATGGATCCGCGTCACCTCTGTCCTGCCACGGATTCATATCATTCTGGGCTTTCAATCTGGACTACAGCGGGGATTGCAGGGGTAAAAGGAGAGCCCATATTCGTCAAGGCTTATCTTGGCAGCACATGCGATCCATGAGTACCCAACTTTATCGTACACATACGACAAAGTTTGCTATACTGAGAAGTGAGAAATAAGGTGCCAATCACTTGCAGTGTAAACGTTATCATAAAGTCGTGTTTTGTTGTATCACATTTGTTAATTTTCCATTATTGTACTTAAAATTAAATTAGTAATTTCTATAATGCTTCCTGCACTGCCAACAGACAATAAAAGAGAAGTAAATACTCTACAGACAGCGCTTGCACCCGACCAGCTGTGAGTTGGTGCATGCGATCTGAAGGTAACCGTGGTGTCTTAGTTTCATATGTGAAAATTAAATTGAGTTTTTATTTATGGACGCTCTTTAACTGGCGTGGTCCTTAGCGTCCCATTCTATATTGGGCGTGAACGACCGGTAATTTTGCTCAGAGGCCTCTGTATCAGGCTTGAGGTTCTTTTATGTGTCGTAAATCGTGTCGGGTTTGAACCCGAGAGCTCGGAAACTAGTGGCTAAGCATGGTAACCCCTACACCACGGAGGACATGTCATTAGTGCGTGTACTTGTGCTCTATAATAGTATGTATACCTTTACCATTAAATCGCAATGTATGTTGCAACCCCTTTACAAGGCGTTTCACCTTGAAATTGCACTTCTCTAAATTCCACAAGGGACTTGTGCACGAGGAAATTCCGAAAACATAGGTCAATCAAATCTTGAATTATTTGCATCAAAGAACTTTCCCTGAAATATATCTTAAGTATATATTGGAAGTATATATACTTAAGATATATTTCAGGGAAAGTTCTTTGATGCAAACAATTCAAGATATCCGTTCTTTGAAGACAACAGATTAAAAAGTGAACTGCACGTTCGTTTTTCAAAACCAGAATTGCGCTGTCACTGGAGCTGTACCGTTACTCTTGTTTATACAGACTGAAAATTTATGTAATATTTACCAACAAACAGTAAATCTTCTGAAGCTGTTAATCATGAGGCAGTGGCAATGGTAGTAGGAGTGCAGTAGTAGTAGCAGCAGCAATGGCAGTAGTAGTAGTAGTAATAGTAGTAATAGTAGTAGTAGTAGTAGTAGTAGTAGTAGTAGTAGTAGTAGTAGTAGTAGTAGTAGTAGTAGTAGTAGATTTATTGCATCATATAACGATCATGTCTCAGCCGCAACAACGTGGTAACTGTGTAGGGTACTGTTAAGTTTAGATCGTGTTATGGAAAACCCTCCCCAAAATTTTTTCTGGGTACGGGCATGTGTGGGATGGCTTTGAAATTGCAGCTGTTTCCATGACAATAGCGAATTGCCACTTAAAATGTATAAGTATTTAAAATAAAGCATATTTAAAAATTGTGTTCTTTAACGAGATCTACCTTTTCTGTAGAATAAGGTTCTATCTATTACGTTTTACCAGTTATGCAAAATTCATTCAGAATGAACAGGACTTCACAAGCTATTCACAGAACATTCAAGATATACATTTGGTATGTCATGCAAGAATCCTAATGTATGGTATTTTAATTAAAATCGTTAGAGCATTTCAAAAAATGTTCCATGTAAAGGGTAGTGGGGGTGAGGGGATTTTCTTTAAAAATGTCGTGCCGCATCTTAGGAAGACGCTTGGTATTTAAACGACTTTGATTTTTGAGCTATGCTGTTCACACACACATATGGAAATTTCTCTAAAACTGTTTTTCTTGATTCTGGGACCTCAAAACATGCACTTCCAGTAAAATCTCGGTATGAAATGTTTGACTGATATACAATACTCGCTCTACTTATTATAAATAAGCAGTGGAGAAAGTAAAAATCACATAAGCTTGTGGACTTTGTTACTTCTTAGCACAATAAGAGTTTGTATCTGAAGGAGTTCCTTTGAAAGACAGGCACAAATGTTTTAGTGCTCTCAAGCAGGTCAAGGCTGGATTTAGTTGGCAACTTCCTGTCAGCAACAATTACATACAATTATTCACACTATACTTGACGCCTACAAAGAACAATCTGATTGCTTAAGTGTTTTCCTGGACACAGAAAAGCCTATTGACAAAGTGTGGCATGATGGGTCACTGTACAAAATTCAAAATTATATTTCAGATACTCACACTTCAGAGAAATTAAATGATACCTATCTAATCGCACGTATTCTATAAGATGTGGATATGTGCAGTCACAATCACGCGCAATTAAATCTGGAGTACCTCAGAAAAGTGTTCTTGGACCACTTCTATACATCATGTATACATTTGACTTTCCAACACACGAAAACTTGACTATTGTGCCCTACGCTGATGACATTGCAATTCTGAGCAAAGGTAGCTGTGAATCAACCGCGAAGGCAGCTTAACTCTGCGAAGAAATCAACGTATGGTACAACCTTTGGAGAATCAGTATGAATCCTTTGAAATCAAAATTAGCCAAGTTCTCATACAAGACAAACATCAATGATCACCCTGTTTAACTAAAAATCGTAGCAATACCCACATCACAAACTGTTAGATATCTCGGCTTAATTAGCAGATGCACATGGAATGACCACATCACCAGCTTAGTTCACAAAATCAGGTATCGCATTCGTCTTCTGAGGCCATCGCCAGTTGCTTCGCAGTACAAAAGATTGTTAAATAATTCTCTCATCCGTCCTATGCCGGTATGGCTGTGCAATCTGGGGTTCTGCTTCATCATACAAACTCTACAGAACAGATTTCTGCGAGTTGTAACTGATGCACCTTGGTATATTTGCAACACCACTCTTCATAGTGATCTAGGGATTCCGGAGGTTTCTACAATTCCCCTGAGATAGCTTAAGAGACTCTGTAGCTCATTTCCACAACACACCAATCCTTTACTATTAGAGATACTAGCAAATCCTACGCATAGTTACGCCAACAGAAGACTGAAAAGAAAAAGGCCAATAGACTTAAATGTAATGAAAGTAAACATACTTTGGGATTATAGGTAAGTAACAACCCAAACGAATGTTTCAAGTTAACTTTGTTTTTCTATAAACGTGCATAACTATATTACTGCAGAGTTTCCTTAATTAATTATAATAAAACTTATTGAATCAGGTTTTCGGGTACTACCGAGTAGCTAGATTTTAACACTGGATTAGGTAGGGGCTGGAAATGTCTTTAAGACAAACCTATACAAGCCATGGAAGCCTCACGACATTTAATAAAGTCCTTGTCAAACAAGTAGGAACAAAGAAGAAGAGGCAGCAGCACAAAGAAACAGATTGGTCGACCCTGGCTCCCGCACTCTACAGCGGCCCTTGTCTCGATGAGTCCTCGGAAATTGCTTCGTCATCATTGTGTCTCCTCTTGTTCTCTTTTCCAATATTCTCCTGCCTCTCTCTCTTCACATTGAACACCTTCTCTTCATTAGCTCAGAGCATCAATGGTTGCTTTAACAAGTGTTGTCCAGTGCTGCCTTCTTGTCTGCCGTTATTGTTAGCTTCCTCTATGTGTGCGTCTCTCTCAAAATATGTTACCACTGAGATGGCTCCATGTGAGGCCAGGGTTCCAGGGTTCTATTCCCGTCTACCACCTCTCTGATATCGCTGCCTTCTTGTCTGCCGTTATTGTTAGCTTCCTCTATGTGTGCGTCTCTCTCAAAATATGTTACCACTGAGATGGCTCCGTGTGAGGCCAGGGTTCCAGGGTTCTATTCCCGTCTACCACTTCTCTGATATTGCTGTCTTCTTGTCTGTCATTCTTGTTAGCTTCCTCTATGTGTGCGTCTCTCTCAAAATATGTTACCACTGAGATGGCTCCATGTGAGGCCAGGGTTCTATTCCCGTCTACCGCCTCTCTGATATCGCTGCCTTCTTGTCTGCCGTTATTGTTAGCTTCCTCTATGTGTGCGTCTCTCTCAAAATATGTTACCACTGAGATGGCTCCATGTGAGGCCAGGGTTCTATTCCCGTCTACCGCCTCTCTGATATCGCTGTCTTCTTGTCTGCCGTTATTGTTAGCTTCCTCTATGTGTGCGTCTCTCTCAAAATATGTTACCACTGAGATGGCTCCATGTGAGGCCAGGGTTCCAGGGTTCTATTCCCGTCTACCACCTCTCTGATATCGCTGCCTTCTTGTCTGCCGTTATTGTTAGCTTCCTCTATGTGTGCGTCTCTCTCAAAATATGTTACCACTGAGATGGCTCCGTGTGAGGCCAGGGTTCTATTCCCGTCTACCACCTCTCTGATATTGCTGCCTTCTTGTCTGCCGTTATTGTTAGCTTCCTCTATGTGTGCGTCTCTCTCAAAATATGTTACCACTGAGGTGGCTCCGTGTGAGGTCAGGTTCCAGGGTTCTATTCCCGTCTACCGCCTCTATGACCTTACTACCTTTTTATCTATTATTCTTGTTAGCTTCTATGTGTGCGTCTTTCTTAAAATATCTCACCAAGCGAGATGGCTCCGTGTGAGGTCGCGGGTTCTATTCGCGACTGCCGCCTCCATGACCTTGGGTTTTGTGTGGTCAGCAAGGAATGTTAGGGTGGTTTCTCATCCACTACGATTTCCTTTCCCTCATTTCCATTTCAATCCGTTTCCTTGTCATGTTTCAGACGTGTCTAGGTTTCGTGGAGTGTAGCGGTGCCGGACAGAAGGCGCGGGTGCCTACTCCAAGGAAAGTACACTCCTCGGGGACAACAGAAGGTTGCCTGGTTGGACGGGTTGTTCATTGTCCTCTCTGGCCAGCTCCAAAAGTGGGATGAGTCTTCGAGCCAGAAACTGTTAGACTTCCGCGCGTATTTGTAGCGTGTAGCCTCCTGCGGTTCCTACACTTCATACCTTCCTCCTGGGGGTGGAAGCCGCAGTAGATCTGACGAAGATCATAGTGAGCGAGGGCTCCCTCCATTGTATACCTTATACATGATAAAATTCTTGCTGATCGAATGTTTGTAAGCTTTTACTTTCTCTGCCACGTCCCTTAGTAGGTGAGACGAAGTATTGTGTGTGTGAACAGCATAACACAAAAAAACGAAAACTCGGATACATACCAAACTGGATATGGACATGGAACATTTTCGAAATTATTTATTTTCTCAAAATTGCCCTAAAGATTTGAATTAAAATAATATATATTTAAGATAATTACATGTGAAATGAAACACATATCTTGACTTTCCTTGGGAATAGCCCGTGAAGTTCTCTTCATTCGGAAGGGATTTTGTATAATATTGTGTTGCTGGTAAACTTTAGCAACACACAAAACACACAATCTCTTTCAAATAACTTTTTTATGGTTGGGCCACTTTCAAGGTATCTGTTCTTCATTATTTAGACTGCCATCGCTGTCCTCTTGTTTCTCGTGATGGTATTTTAAGGTTAACAAATAGGGTACCAGTTTGGTTTCCTCTAACCCGCTTGTGTAATGAAACTATTTTCGCAAAGGTTCATCGCGATTAACATACAGTAGGTAAACAGAAAAATAAGCTTTCTTAACAATAGTGTGCACAAGATATAACAAAACAAGGGATTGTGTGTAGAGAAAATCATGAGAATGTTGCGATTTTTAGCATGGCGGGGACAATGTAGAGTTAAGGTATATAAGATGCCTTTTTAATTTAACTTTCGATAAATAAAATAAACATTATAGCTTCGCAGACGAAACTAAAATAATTCAGTGACATGTTTACAATGAGCAGAAGGTTTTTCAGCATGACATGTGAGTACCAACGCAAATGACGCATGCTGCCACGCATATTAAATGCATTTTTACTTTCTCTACTACGTATAGTAAGTAGGGGAAGTATTGCATTCCAATCAAAAATTCGATACCGAGATTTCACCGGAAATACATGTTTTGAGGTGCACTGAATGCATATAAAGCATTTTTGGAAACATGTCCGTGTGTGTGTCTGTGAACAGTATAACTCAGAAACGAACAGTCGGATAAACACCAAACTTGGTATTTAGGTTCAGTATCTTCCAGAGATGCGACACGAAGGTTTTCAAGAAAATCCCTCACCCCTTTACACGGAACATTTTTCGAAAATTTTAATTTTCTCAAAAATGGCTCTAACGATTTTGAATAAAATACCATAAATTTAAGATATTTTTATGGCAAATGAATTGTATATCTCGAATTTTCTGGGAATGTCTCCAAAAGTATTCTTCATTGTGAACGAATTTTGCTTAACTGGTAAACCATAAGAGATAGACAAAATTTTACTACACAAAAAATGTAGATCGCGTTAAAATACACAATTTATGTCATATACATTTTTGTTCTTGAGTGAACCATTTTCGAGATATTGCTTGTTATTTCCTTAAATTTTCCAATACTTATACTTTTTCTCAAATGGGAATTCGTTATTAATGTTTTTTGTCCTGGTAATGCAAAGAGAATGGAATACTCCATATAGCAACCAGCTCTTAAAATATTTGACTATCGCTTAAAGCCTAGCAATTCCCCTTGCATCTACAAGAACATTAGCAATAAGATTAACATCTCGATTAACATGAAGCATATGGAGAATAAGCGTTTGTAAAATAGTTTGTACAAGAGTAGAGAAAGTCATGTGAGTGTAACGCATCAGATTGTTTAGTCATTCACCTGTTATTCAGCTTTACGGCGACAATATCGGCGACAAAAGCAATTCGATTATGTGGAATCAAAAAATATGGCTCCACTCTGCATTTTAAGTACACGAGAGAGTGGACTGTGAAGCTAATTCCATGCAATATTGACACAATCTAAGTAAATATCAAAGCTAATGCAAAGAGCATGCAATTACAAAATCATCAACATACTTCTAGGAATTACTACTTGTAACTTGATGTGTGCAACTTGAACCTGGAAGAAGCACGTCGTCTGTGATCACTCCACGTCAATCGCACAAATTTTAACAAAATTTGACCATCATGTCTCCGATTCACTTCAAATTTAGTCCATGGATTACAAAAACAAAGTGAATTATATTGTAAATTCCTATTGTAAATTATATTATATTCCTATTGTAAATTTAAAATAGCAGTATATTAAGAACGTTGCGCAATACTACTTGTGAAAAGCAACACACCTCTCTACTTTTAAATTAGAATATCTGAGACGATAAGTGCTAAAATTGAGTTATAAAGTTCAATATAAAGTTTAATATATCATATTTTACTTAATGTTGAATATAATTGATATATATATAATTTACACCAATTTTTAAAAACAGAAAATCTAAAAACTATATATTCTTGTTAATTCGCTTCAATTTCTATAAAAATATAAATACATTCCTTGATGCCTTTGTATATTTATGTGTTTGTAGGTGTATGCGCGGCTGGAGAGCAGTAGTCGCAGCAGTCAATTGTTTGCTACACTTGATTTTGTTCACATATAACTTAAATTTGGAATTTAGCGTTGAGAAACATTCGAACTTTGAATCTTATCCTAAGGGAGGCAATTTAATTACAATTTAAATGCATACTTTTTCTGAATTCAGGCTCAAATAAATACCGTCTGGTTATTGTTGCATTACTGGTTGATGGAATAAATGAATGTAGCTTTAAGATACTTTCGCATTGCTGCATCTTGCCTTAAAACAGTCACTATGTTGGGGATATGTTCACTTGCCCAAATAAATAATTCTTCGGCAGTTACAAATGATACTGAGAGGGCTGCAGACTGGCTCTTATAGCTAGTCCTTTAGTGCGCTCAGATGTCGTTATATGGTCCTTTTGTGTGTGAGGTCGCAAAAAAAAAAGAGAGAGAGAGAGAGAGAAAGCCACTGAACATGAATACCAAAGTCATTCTCATGATAGTACAAATTATAAAATTGTTTTTTATACTGAGCACCGGCACCATCAGAAAAGTAATACATATTCAAATGTTTAATTTCTTGTTACTTTCTCTACTACGTATATTAAGTAGGGGAAGTATTGTATTCCACCCAAATATTCGATACCGAGATTTCACCGGAAATATATGTTTTGAGACCCCCTGAATCCAAAAAAAAAAAAACATTTTGGAAACATGTTCGTGTGTGTGTCTGTGAACAGCATAACTCAGAAACGAACAGTCGGATAAACACCAAACTTGGTATTTAGGCTCCGTATCTTCCAAGGATGCGACAAGAAGGTTTTCAAGAAAATCCCTCCACCCCAGTGTACTCTTTACATGGAAGATTTTTCGAAAATTTTAATTTTCTCAAAAATGACTCCAACAATTTTGATTAAAATATCACATGTTTAAGATATTTTCATGACAAATAAAATGTATATCTTGAATTTCCTGGGAATGTCTCCAAAAGTATTCTTTATTGTGAACGACTTTTGCATAACTGGTAAACCATAAGAGATAGACAAACTTTTACTACACAAAAAATGTAGATCGCGTTAAAATACACAATTTATGTCATATACCTTTTTTTGTTGAGTGAGCTATTTTCGAGATATTGCTTGTTATTCCCTTAAATTTTTCAATACTTATTTTCTCAAATGGGAATTCGTTATTCATTTTTTTGTCTTGGATATGCAAAGAGTATTAATCTGTTGGAAAGGGAGTAGTGCTGTACTTAGCAACCAGCTATTAAGAGATGTGTATGTGCTTAAAGGCTACTGTATTTCCAAATTGCCCTTGTAAATATATATTCCCCTTACATCTACAAGAAAATTAGCAATAAGATAGAGTCTGTAAATGTTTATCTGGATTAACATGAAGTAGATGGAGAATAAGCGTTTGTAAAAATAGTTTGTACAAGAGTAGAGAAAGTCATGTGAGTGTAACACATCAGATTTTTTAAAAGCTTTATCGGGTTCTGTGTGAAGAAGATGCACAGCGTTGGTGCCATGCTTCAGGCGCTCCGAAATTTAAATAAGGTCCTGTTGACGCGTTGGTTGAAACAGACAACAAATGGGTGCAATGTAGCTTGGTTATTATTTCAATGTATGCCTTGAACTGTATCGTGCACAAAAAAGCTAGTTTTCTTAAAAACTAGAAATAATGATGCAGTCTCCTTTATCAAGGTTTTCCGTAAGATATGCCAGAAACACATGGGGTAGTAAATTATTTCGTTTATTTGCTAATTTCTCCAAACATTCTTGTACTGAAGATTCCAAAGTTTCCAAACTTGTTCTGTACACAACAATCCACTATTTCTACCTAACGTACTGTACGTATTCTGTATCAGATCACCCCTGTAAGTATGTAGTGAAGTTATAAATTCCAGGACAACGGGATATTCGAAACGATAACAATGCCGAGACACAGAATTGCAAATTATTTGAGCTAAGGCATCTTTATTTACTTTCTTCTGTAAGTTGTGGAACATTTACACCGTCAGTCATCAACGTAACATTTTCATGGTAGGCTCAGGTGAACACGGTACGCGTTTCACGAGATCCAAGTAAAATACACTATTTAGGTCTTAGATAGGCAAATGTAGAAAATTCAGTGTTCACTGTTGGGTATTCGTTCTTAAGATGCTGGTAGGTTTCCCTCAGAACATCCGTCTATTTTGTCTTTCTCTCTCAAACTAATAAAATTCCCTTCATTCAACTTACTTCATCTCAAGTGTAAGATTCCAAGACCTTTTGCACTGCTCATGGTTGCAGTTTTCTTCTGACTTTACACCCAGGTGTTGACAATATTCCGTTTTCTGCAGCAACTTCTTTTGTCGTCCTAGTTATGTGAACTGGTGCATCCTTGCAAACATATGCGAGTTTGTTTTCTCCATTTTTGTTTTTTCTGTGAATGACATTTTCTGACATAAATGATCCATTTTCTCAGAATTTACTTAAGGTAGCTAAATTAAATTTTGGGATGATAAAAACCACTGCACACTACTATTGTGCATATACTTTTGTGTATACGACTTTATTGGTTACCTTTTTTTAAAAAAAGTAGTTACTAAAGCCCGGATTTTAATGTAATATCAAATTGGGAAGTACAGTAGGCTCCTTATATTGCCACGCATATGCATCCTGTCTTCTGCACCGGGAGGTTTTGCGCTCTAAA
Source organism: Deroplatys truncata (assembly GCA_030765065.1). NCBI lineage: Eukaryota > Metazoa > Arthropoda > Insecta > Mantodea > Mantidae > Deroplatys > Deroplatys truncata. The sequence goes on along the minus strand of CM060981.1, from coordinate 302,512,535 downwards.
CCTCCAGCTTTACTTACCCACGAGTGATAGTAACATCACTATAATGAGTACTAACCTTGCTATAAGCGGTGTCCACATTCCTTGTAGTCACGAGCTTGTAAATCATAAACAACAGACACTCTGTTGTCTACTACACCAGGAGGTTTTGCGCTCTAAACCTCCAGCGTTACATATTCACGAGTGATAGTAACATCACTATAATGAGTACTAACCTTGCTATAAGTGGTGTCCACATTCCTTGTAGTCACGAGCTTGTAAATCATAAACAACACACACTCTGTTGTCTACTACACCAGGAGGTTTTGCGCTCTAAACCTCCAGCGTTACATATTCACGAGTGATAGTAACATCACTATAATGAGTACTAACCTTGCTATAAGTGGTGTCCACATTCCTTGTAGTCACGAGCTTGTAAATCATAAACAACAGACACTCTGTTGTCTACTACACCAGGAGGCTTTGCGCTCTAAACCTCCAGCGTTACATATTCACGAGTGATAGTAACGTCACTATAATGAGTACTAACCTTGCTATAAGAGGTGTCCACATTCCTTGTAGTCACGAGCTTTTAAATCATAAACAACAGACACTCTGTTGTCTACTACACCAGGAGGTTTTGCGCTCTAAACCTCCAGCTTTACTTACCCACGAGTGATAGTAACGTCACTATAATGAGTACTAACCTTGCTATAAGAGGTGTCCACATTCCTTGTAGTCACGAGCTTTTAAATCATAAACAACAGACACTCTGTTGTCTACTACACCAGGAGGTTTTGCGCTCTAAACCTCCAGCGTTACATATTCAGGAGTGATAGTAACATCACTATAATGAGTACTAACCTTGCTATAAGTGGTGTCCACATTCCTTGTAGTCACGAGCTTTTAAATCATAAACAACAGACACTCTGTTGTCTACTACACCAGGAGGTTTTGCGCTCTAAACCTCCAGCTTTACTTACCCACGAGTGATAGTAACATCACTATAATGAGTACTAACCTTGCTATAAGTGGTGTCCACATTCCTTGTAGTCACGAGCTTGTAAATCATAAACAACAGAATCTCTGTTGTGCAACGCGTCGTAGATACTTCTTTGGAGAGCGTTCGAATGATGCACCAGTGTCATCAATTCTTTTCCTCTGTTACAGCATGTATTGTTCGCTTCTTAGGTTTAGCGTTTAGCGATCCCGTTGTCCTAAAGTTATCAACCAACATCTGGAGTATCCCTATTTGGAACTAGCATGCCAGAAAATGTCTCCTTAAATTGTCTACACAGGTGTTTGTATGGTTCCGTTTTACTTATGCATCGTACATAAAAATTCTTTGCTCAAGCGTAAAGTTTTCTTAGGCATTTCAGTGGACTAAGAAGAATAATCTATTCTAATTCACACACAACACAGATATCTGGAATAAACTTTCACTTTTGAGATGCACAATGAACAAACTCTAGTCCTTACAGCACGACCTGAGGTGAGCAACTGATACAGTTTATCCTCTGGCGTCCTTGTATGTTATATATTGGATTTCCTATTTCTTTTCTCGCTCTGTGAACGAGCCAAACACATGACCGCCAGCCGTATCTATCATATTTTATACGTTATTCACTTCATGCCTCTATTTTTTTCTATATCTGCTGTGTATCGGTGGTAGAATTGAAAAACACCCTAAACTCTTGATATAGGCCCGATGTACCATATAGAATACAATCCCTATACCCCCTTGAAACCCTCTCAACGTTGAAACAAAATTTGTTAACTTGAATATTCGTGTTATTTTGATCCTTAATAACACGCACTGATCCACAGAATACAATTATAGTTGTCTAAATCTTGCTCTTTTATATTTGGATGTAGAGAAACTTATTAAACACACAAATATAAATACAACTTTGAGAATTTGATCTCTAGATGATAAACAGCTGTTAAACGTAGCCTTGGACGGGTCATTCATCGCTGTTCTGCTAGCGGAACATACCTAGATCACTGCAGTGCAAGTGAACTACGCATATACACGATCTATGACCCAGCTATAAATGAAGCGCATGGTATTTACATACATATGAAGTAAATATGTACTGAAATGTCATCAAATAATTGTGTAATTATAAATATACAATTAATAATTTAAAACTACCTTAACATGCAGGACTTTAAATGAAAAATAATTTATTTCATTCACCGGTCATTTTTGTACCAACATATTTGGTTTTCTTGACTCAAAACCATTATCTTAAATTATTATGAATTTACTAATCAGATAATCACGACCACAAATTTCACTTTCATGGTTTTCGTAGCACCATGCTGTTTATGTGAATAAAATAACATAACAATACCAGCATTTTCATAAATAATAATTGAAAAAATTACTAATGAGTACGTAACACAGATATATTGTTTATTTTCTGGCACAATAAGATACTTCTGCACATTCTCTGGTGTGACATTCTTCTGTGGGATAAAACCTTCTTGTATGAAGAAAATGATTTTGACACCGCAATAAATGACAGGATGGTGCTTGAATAGGAAATTTTCCTGGGGATATGCCCTCTGGAGGCCGCAATTCTTCACCATTCGGGATCTTCCATATGGTGAGGAAAATAGAGCAGTCGAGCTTTCTATCCATTAATTTCTAGAACTTTATGGAAACATTCACTCCGGCACTTTTTACGAAGAGAGTTTTGTTTCACATCTTCTATAATATCCATAGATTCCTGTAGGAAAAAATCCTGAAGATTCTAATCCTGTAATCCTCTCTAAAGACCAACCAAAATTGTTTGTAATGTATGCAATAGAGCTTTCAATGTTAGCTTCCTTGAGCTTTACGTCTTAGAGAGTTGACTCTGAGACAACAGACTTAACAGTTTCAAAAGTTCACGGTTTGTATCCGGCAGCTGCTCTTTGAAGCAGTGAACTCTTCGAGGAGCTTTCACATAAACCTTTATTGAGCATGAAATAGCTTTATTGAACTACAGGGAAGTGGATTCTCATTTGTTTGGCCGTACGCTGCAGAGCATGCAAGTGTACTAGGTTCTGGTAGAAAACTTCAAGAGTACGAGTACTTGCAGCATTCAACACACGCTGCAACATCGCAGAACATAATCACCACTTTCTCATCTTAAACTCCATTGGACCACAATGTCTCCAAACTATTGTTAGTGAATTCACCAATTGCCATGTGATACATATGTTCCAGGGGCTTGGAAGTAATCAAAATGGTTTGGTGGGAGCTTCTGGGTCTAATTTTCCCACAATGAATAGCGACCTAGTCTCACCCACAGCCATATATATGCAACGCCCTTCTGTTTCTCTCTTAATTCCTTCCATTGTTTCTTGATAGCATATACCATGGTAGTTGTTACATATTCTGGAACTGGTTGCTGGCACTCTGGTACTTGGAGTGTGTACCGTGCAACTACTATCGCAATACACACATCCTGAAAGCATTTTTCGAGGTAGTAGGTACATGTTGCATTTGTGTCAATAAAACTTGCTGTTTTGAGAATGACGTTCATTATTTTTGTGTAATCCACTTGCGACTTCATGGATCATGCTATTTTCTTTTCACATACTTGAAACACTATGATTTTACCGTCTGTCGTAAGCCCTTCATCTATCGCAACCCATGCTTTTCATTTTTCAACGAAGGAAGAACACATTGGTACCATTACACGGTTGAACAACAAGATCAAATAACACCGACAAGCCGTACTATTTTAATACTGCGGAGTTTCTGCCACTGGCATCGCCGACACAGCAATCAGTCTCGCTGGCCGACCAAGGCCGCGAAACCGGTCCCGATAGAATCACTTCCACTTGTAGAACTATCCTGATAGCGATGAACTTTTCAGAAAAAAACAGAATAGAATTTATTTCAGAGCAATATGCGCAGTCTTGACAACCGAAGTTGCATTTTGTTCATTGTTGATATAGCGAGCAAATGTTTAAACAGTCGCAACTGCACAAATCCACATTTACTCTTAAGTTTAATTTATAATTAGTTATTAGCATTTCTAAAGGGAGAAAAAAATAGGTATAGAAAGAAAGAAAAATTAATGTAAGAAATAACTAAGGAAAGACACGGCAAAATATATATTTTATGTAACATTATGAAAAACATGTAATACATGCTGAGATATTAAAAAAATATAAAATGAAATTTATTGGGCGTGAAAGATCGGTAATTTTGCTCAGAGGCCTCTTTATCAGGTTTGAGGTCCTTTTACGTGCCGTAAATCTACACAGTGACCACCGGCTTTACTTCTCTTCGCTTCCAAAGGAAGCCATGCTAAGAATTTTTACGCACGAAAAAAATCCATCGCCCTCCGCTGGACATGAACCCACGACATCGGGAACTAAGAGGTTAGTATGATATCCCTAGACCACGGAGGTCGACACAGTCATTCTAACCTATATTAGAACAATTTTATTATAGCATATCTTTGTCTCGCCCAAATTCGTCACAAATACAAGAGAGATCTTCAGAATGAAGTCTCAATGCAATGGCGAACCGGCTGGGTCATTAGCTCACATAACAATTAATGAAAAGAGCTGTTGGACGTTGTTGAGTGACCAAGTGGGAGTATTATTGGCAGCAAGGCGATTTACGTTTCTTCTTTCAACTTGAAGGTCACTAAATGCTTAGAGAAGAAACACCTCTCAACGATCTGTCGCTGATTACTGAAACTTGGCACCAGGTAGCAGCACTCACTACCACCTTGCTCGGAATACCCCGGCCTCTCCTATTGCAATCTTCATGCTTCAATTCGTAGACATTTTCTGTTTCCGTGTGTCAACACATAAACGAATACAATATGTAAATACATAAGAATCCGTCCTCTGCCAATCACTGATAAGTTTTAATTAAAATACAGGATTATTTTCTTAATTAAAGCATCTTCCTATATAAACAAACTTATTGTGTGAAAATAGATGAGCGAACTTAGAGGGTGTAAAAAGTTCTGTCCGATACTTTAAATAGTTTCCGAGGTCATGAACTGGCTTTTGATCTACCCTTGTATGTGCATACAGCTTCAGGTTACGCGTGTAAACCACCACACCGTGTTATTGATTGCAGAATACCGACACTGCCTGCAGATGTCACTGCGCTATCACTGCAAACAAACGCAGCAAAGTCACTACACAATTAACACGTGACTGGACTATTTGTAATATCAATTGCTACAAATATTAATTTATCAATTGAAACACCCGACGTTGCTCGTGGTTTGATAGATCATTCGTGTAATATTTAGCGTTAGGCTGCACTTACTCAATAGCTTTGCGGTTCTTTGGAGTTGACTTTTTTATTTATGGACGCTCTTTAATAGCTGTGGTCCTTAGCGTCCCATTCTATATTGGGGCGTTTCTTTGGAAACGTTTAAAAATTATTACACAAGATACTTAAACAAATAGTTAATTAAAACTCTCAGAGTTCTATGAAGAACAAAGAATAATAATACATAAATAAAAATACTGAGAAACCACTATGCAAAAGCACTGCTGGACAACCACAGACACCACAGTTTGTAATATTTCTCGTGAGTGCAGCTGAGTGACGGTTCCACACTGTCACATTCGGTCTGCCTGTCGTTATTTATAGAGCAAATCGCGGCTGGGATGAAATAATAGCAGTTGAAGTAACATCAATATCACCTCGTCCATTCTCAGTAACCAACATACACTAAACTACTAAGAAAACACGCGAAAGAAAAATAAAGTGAAGGCCAAAATGAATATACAAAGAAAACATGAATAACAATAAGAAAGGGTACTTCGACTGGTTTGATGCTGTTGCTGTTACCCATGCCCACTGCCATTTTATGTCAGTCAGCTTTTGTTATACTGCGTCACAAACTTCCCACAGAGAAAGAAACGCACTGCTTACAGAAAATGAGAAACTACACATTTTAATCGAGGAAAAGTTTGAAAGTACGAGACAGAGTCGAGATTCTGTTAGGAATTAACACAGGTATATTGCACACTATTGTTTGTGAAATCTATGACAATTACGTTGATTATAAAGCTATTTATTTGGTTGATCATTAGCATCTAGTAAAAGTATCAAAATATCTGGTCAGTGCCAACCTCCAAGATATTGGATATGAATATGTGTGTCGAGCTACTTTTGCGTAGTGTTGAAGATGCTATCACGGTGTCAACTGAAGAGACGTGCAGTGCTTGGAGAATATAATATGTGCTGCAAATAAAACTTGAAACGCTTGTCTCAGAACAGTGAATGAGGATGAAGGCTATTCGGCGACTTTCGCCTTGAATGCTAAAATGAAAATCAACATGATGCGTGAATTAAATGTATGTTAAGAAACAAAAAATATAAGTAAAAATAAAAAATACTGGCATGATGAAAATGTAACTAAAGTATGACTATAATAATAAAAACATGAAAGCTTGTGGTTGTCATACGAGTAGCGCCTACAGGCTACAGAACAGCAGAACAGCTGAACAGCTGGGCAGGTTGGTTGCCACGAATGCGGCAAAACCGATTAGCCAGTCATGTCATTGATGATGAAGTTATTCATGAAAAAAGCACGTTCGCCCAAAGATTATTAAACATTAATAGATAGCCTAAGATAAATATGAATAAATAAACTCTTCAACCTAAGAAAATAAGTAGCTTAGAATCAAAATAATTTTTATTAAAGAATAAAAAAATTTCTCTCAAATACCTAGACTAAAAGGACTTTTGTTTTCACTCTTGTGTTTATATTTTGAAACTTTGAACCTGAAAATATATTTACTTTTCCTAGTTTTGGGGGGGGGGGCTTAAGGCCATTCAACTGATTTACATTCATGAGTAATGATGAACAATTTATTTAATTTCTTCTTAAGTAATTATCATACTAGAATCTTATAAAGGGAAAAAATTAAAACATATATATTGATAAGGATTTAATATATAACAATTTCGTAAAAATAATTAATATTAAATGTATTTCAACTCTTGTTATTTTGTACCTCATTATAAACTGGCGAAGGTAATTAAAATGTTATATACTTATTACACATATAAGAGCAACATTACGTGTGTTGTATATAAAATTTCATGTATTGATATCAGCAGCAAATATATATTAATATATAGATTATACAACGGAGTGGGACACCAGCGCACTACGACCTACATAGATCTTTTGTGACTACCACCACCAGGAGGAAGGGGTGAAGTGAAGGAACCATGGGAGGCTACACACTGCAGACACGTCCGGAAGTCCTTAACAGCTCCTGGCTCGAAGATCCATCTGCTTAGAGAGGGCCTTGAATGACACGTCCAAACAAGCAGCCCTCTAGTGCCCCTGGGGAACATTCTTTCCTTGGAACAAACATCGGCGCCGCGTTAGGCACCGCCTCACACCACGAAAAGCCCAAGGTCAGAGTGTACGGTCGGCGGGAACCGAACCCGGGACCTTCCGAATGCGAGCCTCACATGTTACCGTGGGGCCATCTGTCTCGGTATCTTGTTCCTACCTCGTTGACCGTTGTTCTATTTTAATCATTTTCATTAGGAAACACTTCAACATTCACACGTCCTCCGTAGTCTAGTGATACCATGCTAGTCTCTGATCCTGAGGTGGCGAGTTCAAACCCTGTGCAGATTGAGGGACTTTTTCGGTTGTAAAAATCCTTAGCATGATTTCCTATGGAAGGGAAGTAAGCCGGTGGTCCCATGTCGTAGATTTACGGCACGTAAAAGAACCTCAAGCCCGATAAAGAGGCCTCTGAGCAAAATATACGGTCTTTCACGCCCAATATATAATGGGGCGCTAAACATCCATAAATAAATAAAAAAAGGGTTTGAGCGCGGATGATTCAAGAAAGAAAACCCGTATGTTACAGTAGGCCAAGCTATGGAAGACGACTTTGAGCGCGAGCGATTCGAGAAGGCAAACCCGTATGGTACAGTCAGTCAAGGTATCGATGAAGGTCTTATCCTCCATGGTTTAACGGTACGGCTTCCTTCGGAAGGGAAGTAAAGTCGGTGGTTCCCTGTCGTACATTTACGGCACATAAAAGAACCCGAAGCCGAATAAAGGGGTCTCTGAGCAAAATTCCCAGTCTTTCACGCCGAATATAGAATGGGACGCTAGTTAAGTAAAAACAAACAAAATATTATTAAAAAATTCATTAAGACTTTGAAAGTGGGCGATTTAAGAAAACAAACCGTATGCTACATCGAGTAAGTTCGCTATCTGCATGCTGGCTAATTCTGGAATATTGCATTAATGTGGCTCTCTAGCACCAGAGGACTATAAAAAGACAGTGGCAAATAATGTGAAGTAGTTGCAACAAATGTATAAGTCAGGATGTAAAGCATTTCGTGTAACAAATAAGGTTGTTTACGAGTTAACCGAGGTTTTAATTTGTCACAATACCTTATGTTGGAGTGACCGAGCGGGATGGCTCTGGCCCGCATTCAGGTGGTCGTGGGTTCGATTCCCGTAGCTGACCTTCCAAACCCATGTGCTTTTTCCGGGGTTTCCAGGTTCGACAAGCGAATGTTGGGAAGTATCATTACATCCCCCGAATTTCCTATCCCTCCATTTCATTTCACCCTTCGTCTGCTTGGTCTCTTTCAGGGTTGCAAGTGTCGGTGGGAGGTCTCGGCGTGTGCATGACAGGGGAAAAGGATGCTCTGAGGAAACCTTTGTACTCCGAACTGCAAGCGGTCTACGGATTAAAGTCCCTATAGGGGATGTGTAAGCCTAAGGGGAGGGCAGCTGTAGCAGCCAGCGCCCGGGGAGTTCAGATCTGTAAATGGTAGGAACCTGCCCTCTGCCTGTCTTTTTCCGTTTTTTTAATTTATGGACGCTCTGTAACTGCTATGGTACTTAGCTGCGCCCTCTGTCTCCTCTCACCTCATCCCTCCCTATCAGGTACTGGTTACCATGCTGGCTTCTAGTTCCCGAGGTCGCGAGTTCAACCCCGGCAGAGGGCGTAAAACTCCTTAGCGTGGCTTCCTTCGGAAGGGAAGTAAAGCCGTTGGTCCCGTGTCATAGATTTACGACACGTAAAAGTACCTCAAGCCTGATAAAGAGGCCTCTGAGCAACATTTCCGGTGTTTCACGCCCAATATACAATGGGACGCTAAGGACCACAGCAGTTAAAGAGCGTCCATAAATAAAACTAACTTTTTTCCTCCCCCGTCTGGGGCATAGGCACAAAAGATCTCCGTAGGTCGAGTTGCTAAGTCCTCCTCCGGAGTGAGACCGCATTTCAAACCCCGAAATGACAAGTGAAGGCCGCGAGTGGAAAGTGCTATAGAAGAAACCGGCGGAACAATTAGGAACTGCAGTGAGTGACAATAAAATGGGAAACCTGGTTTACCGTGCATTAGACTATGCCCTTCTTACTACGACGGTTAGCTTTTGAAATTTCAATGAGGATCTAATTAATTCCATTGATCTCCCCGCGTTCTTTATTGTATTATTATACAATAATCTAGAAGATTTTATAGTGGATCCCTCATTTATCCCTTATAAGTGTAATTTTGTACTGTCCCGCTTACACATGAAAAATTCACTCATATTCATGCAAAAGGATATAAAACACCGGCGCAATATCTTCCTTCACCTCCCCCAACAGCCTACCAATTCTGGAAATGCTGCATAGCCTATAAATACCATTTGATGGTGGAACAGTCATCGGTCCGAATGGTCGAGTCATATTTTAGATACTTACCTTGAAATTTTAAACTTGTCTTTGATCCCGTATTTATTTAATAAAATAAAAGCTACATGTTTTCCATATAACGCATAAACCTTTAACACATACAACGAACACCATGTGAAGCTGGTAAATATGAAGATTTCCGACCCCCAGGCCATCAAGTTAACCTCTTTGAAAAACATACATAGTCTGCTACCATCGAGAAAAACGAACTTCTCAGTTGTTAATCATAAAATATCGCTTTACTGACTTATGTTATCTCGACACAATTTTTACTTTCTCTACTACGTATAGTAAGTAGGGGAAGTATTGCATTCCACCCAAAAATTCGATACCGAGATTTCACCGGAAATACATGTTTTGAGACACCCTGAATCCAAAAAAAGCATTTTTGGAAACATGTCCGTGTGTGTGTGTGTGTGTGTGTGTGTGTGTGTGTGTGTGTGTGTGTGTGTGTCTGTCTATGAACAGCATAACTCAAAAACGAACAGTCGGATAAGCACCAAACTTGGTATTTAGGTTCAGTATCTTCCAGAGATGCGACACGAAGGTTTTCAAGAAATCCCCCCACTCCAGACTACCCTTTACATGGAAAAGTTTTCGAAAATTTTTATTTTCTCAAAAATGGCTCTAACGATTTTGATTAAAATATCATATATTTAAGATATTTACATGACAAATAAAATGTATATCTTGAATTTTCTGGGAATGTCTCCAAAAGTGTTCCTCATTCTGAACGACTTTTGCATAACTGGTAAACCATAAGAGATAGACAAAATTTTACTAGAATAAATATGTAGATCGCGTTAAAATACACAATTTATGTCATATACATTTGTTTTGTTGAGTGAAGCGTTTTCGAGATAATGCTTGTTATTTCCTTAAATTTTCCAATACTTATACTTTTTCTCAAATACGTTATTCATTTTTTTATGTCCTGACATGCAAAGAGAATGGAATGCGCCACATAGTAACCAACGTTAAAATATTTGACTATCGCTTAAAAGCTACCATATTCCCCTTGCATCTACAAGAAAATTACCAATAAGATTGACATCTCGATAAACATGAAACATACGGAGAATAGGCGTTTGTAAAATTAGATTGTACAAGAGTAGAGAAAGTCATGTGAGTGTAACACATCAGATTTTTTCTCTTTATACAACGTTTGACATACCCTAATAACAAATTTGGTTACAACATACAAAGGAAATGTAACAAAACCTTCTTAGATGAGGATTATTAAAATATTTTTAATTGATATCCCATGCTTATCATCATAAGCAGAATCGATTCTATTTTATTTTGCTGCGTCTTATTTTCCTGATCGTAACTATATATACCGAGTGGAAAGGAAGTCATTATATTAATTTAAACCAGTTACAGATCTCATTATTTGGAGCATATTTTGTATCTTTAAGTTTTTTCAATGACCATTTTCTGCGGAGTTATTTTAGGTTTTTCAAGAACTTAAAACGCACACGCTAACAACGTTGCGAAGCCGACCGGTACCTATGAGTGGGGATGGCGCTCTCGCATTCAAAATCAGATGTAGGTCAGCGCGTAAAAAAGTTTCATTTTCGCTGTATGGTGCATGGTTCATGGGTGTAGATACACGTTTCGTGTCTATAACGTTCTAATAATTGCATCTGCATCTTTCAATGACACATTTTGTAACCTAAACTCAAAATCTAAGAATAATCAGCTCTTCAGCATTAAACTTAAATAGTTTTTAAAATGATACTCCTAATTTAATTAACCAAACCATCTTTCTGATATGTAAACACAAAACAATTCAAAGTTAGGCTCTTAAAAAGTGTACTAAATGGTACTTTTAAAATGGACAGCAAAACAATAAACCAAATGTTTCACACGATTCACAGATATTGTTCAAAATGTCCACTATTTGCGCACCTACAAGCTTCAGACCTTGGTAACCAATTACTCGTATTCTAGCAAATACATTTTCATTGTTGCACATTTCCTCTGTTGTTTGAAAGATTCGATGTCAGTAATCGATATTTTGTAGACCCTACGTTTCATATCCGCCCAGAAGAAAAAGTCTAGAGGATTCAGGTCTGTTGACGCTTCAGATTATTTTATTACTAATCCTGTTAGTTTTAATGCATATTACATGTTACTCTAACAATCTATCAAACTCTGGTGGAGCTGACATAAACATTATCGCGGTATCGTTCGTGTTATCTTATCTGCTGAGCGCCTGTTATTGTTTTAATATTTTGAGTTTTGGGTTCTTTGTCCTACGGCTAGCTATTATTACTCAGTCGAGTAATTCTCTTGAACAGGGTGTGTAAACGGAAAGGAGTTGTTACTAAAAGATAACACTGATAAAAGAATTTGTTTTTACACTTTTATTGCCGTCACACTTTATTAATTTCACATAATTACTCTTGATACACGCCTGACTGAAACTATTATATTTTCGAATTTAACTATAATCACTTATTTGCCGCGCATTTCACATTTTGTAACTAACTTTACGACGCGAGAGATTCTGTAGAATTGCGTAACGTGTACTTCGTGAATGCTTCTGTTGAACTGCGCGACGTGTAACTCGTGAATGATTCTGTTGAACTGCACGACGTGTAACCCGTGAATGATTCTGTTGAATTGCGCGATACCTGTCTCTGGCTTCAGAATTTATACTCCCTCACCCCGATATGCCTAAACATTATAACAGAGCTGCTATTGGTTAATAAAGCGCGCCAACATTAGCGTCTATTTTTTTATCCAATCAAAATTACGAACACATATGCTCTAGGGAAGTTATTCCCTCCATTTCTAAAGAAAGGCACGCTACTCTGAGGTAATTTGTTTGTCTCTTCTAATTGATAAACAACTCACCCCCTCGTTTCATTGTTACCCGCCCCTATTGTCAGTTTCAGTGAGGCCGTGTAAACTTATTTCATAACAATGCTTATAATTAACAAACATCTCAAATCATTGTCATACAATAATGTTAATTTACACTACAATCACTCTGGCATTCATAGTGTTGTGATATAAAATACTGCCTCAACATGGTGTGCTTCTCAGTCAGCGACCGCGAAACGTTTATTGGATGATGAAGGCATTACTTTCATACTGTTAGTGTAGGCCAATAGCTACCAAGTTGTACTTGTCATTTCGCCAAAGCATTACACCACCCTTTTGTCTTGTTTGTTTGGATTAAGTGTCGTGTGGAAAACAAAACCGCTAGTCCCCCACCTCCCACTTCAGACATGCGGTTTTGATTACGTGCGGGAGCCGGTTGACCTACGATAACCTGGCAACGTTGCCTGTGCTCCAACCACACTACGTCTGCAAAATGGTGTTCGGAAAATGATTAATTATTTCAAGACTGAACGATATCACGTAGTTACTACCGAAACTAGGTCAAAAATAGGTTACTCTACCCATCTTACAAGCAGCAAACTCTTATCTTCATACATTCTCTTGCAATGCACCGTCTAATTTGGAAAAAACTTTATATTTTTTCGAAAAGGGTTGATCACAGAACCATATGCTATTATACTTTTCTGTTTGTAATACCTCCATAAAATACATATTAGAAGGAATGCAATAAATTCTCATTCATCCTGTGTATATACTTATACTTGTTGGGATTAAATATCCGCGACAATTGCTTTGTTGTACACACATTTTCTCTGGAGTAACAGCATCTATCTCCATAGCAATCTCAACCTTCTTTGCAAGTATGTTCTTTTAAAGCTCCAAAGTCTTCGTATTGCAGTACAGAGACTTTGTAAATCCTTTTCAGTGTTTTAGTAATTTATGAATTGAAACTAGAAGTCCATCAAAAAGTGTTGGGCTTTTCAATGGTGAAAGAATTATAAAAATGGGTGACTTGTTTTTGAGTTTACCTTACACACACACACACACACACACACACACACACACACACACACACAAGAATCTCGTTTATCCGGATTAATTTGTTGCATCATTTGCCTTTTTGCTTCTCAAACACGACAGAAATTTTAAACCAAAGAAACTCTCTGGCTATTTCAGAAAATAAAAGTGAATGCAGTTTAAGTGTCGAAACACATGTTTTTCTTATTCTAGTTCATGGGAAAATAAATGTTTATATTCGGATTACCTCTGGTCCCCCCTCGTCCGGATAAACGAGGCCTTGTCTCCATACATACAGAGTCTTTCGCAAGAATAATGAAAGTAAAACTAAAATATGTCATGTCTTCAGAAAATGTTCGGACGCATCAAATTTAATATTTTGAAACGAAAATTTTACAAAATAGAAACGCATTTTCAGTCATTATTGTATATGGTGTGATGTCATCGACAAACATTTTTAAATGGCAAAATAGTATTTTTTCATTTTTTTTCTGAAAGGCAGCTATCTTATTTAATTACATGAACAATTTCATTTTTTTCATACAAAAGGATCCGTTGGCTTGTTCAACGATTCTCTCCAGTTTACACAGCTACTGTAACAACTTAAATTATAATTATTTAATACGGTATTCAAAATACTCCCCATTTACAATCTGGCAGTGGCTAAGTTGAAGCGTGCTGAACATTTTCAATCACTGCTGGTGGAGTATTCCTGATCCTTATTTTCACCTCTTCCATATTAGCAGGCTTCGAAACAAACATTCCACATTTCAAATATTCTCATAAAAAAGTAATCAAATGGCTGAATTTTTTTTTCTTTTTTGTAAAATTTTTCTTTCAAAATATTAAATTTGATGCGTCCGAGTAGATTTTGGAAAAATCTGATGTGATACATTGACATGACTTTCTCTACCCTCTGTCGTTTATTAGTGGATATACAGTCTTCTTACGAACGTTTATTTTCCTATTTACATAATTTTAATCCACATAAACCTTTCCGAAAATACTTGTATCGTACAGTTCATTATAGGTACAAAGGCAATGGCGATAGTCGAATGTTTTAGAATTCGACGCTATATGCTGGCCTTAAAATTCCATGACATCGCGAAAAACACATTAAAATCTACAGGATTTTAAAAGAATGGCTAAGTGCTCAGCAATTCGAAGCATTAATAACGGATAGCTCAGGAAATGCTGATGCCACAAAAGAGATGTAGATTTCTCGTGTAGTGCGTTTTCGTCTAACGCTTAACATTTACCAATTATACAAGATATACAGAATCCCTTCCAAATGAAGAGGACTGTAAAGCTATTCCCGATATAGATTGTATTTGTCATGTAAATATCTCTAATATATAGTCTTTTAAACAAAATTGTGAAAGCCATTTTTTTAGAAAATGAAAAAATTGGAAAAATGTTACATGTAAAGTGTAGTTTGGGGTTGAGAATATCCTAGAAAATCTTTGTGTCGCAAACAAAGTTGTGAAATTAAATACCAAATTTGGTGTGTATCTGACTTTTCGTTTCTTACCTGTGCTGCTTACAGACACACATACACATATTCAGGCAGTCGTACAGACAGAGATTTTTCGAAAAATGCTTTGATTTTTATACAGGGGGTCTCAAAATGTGTATTTCCGGCGAAATCTCGATGGGTTTAATGCAATAACTTCTCTACCTTCTAGGTACGTGGTATAGAAAGTAAAAATCTGATGCGTTACACTCACATGACTTTCTCTACTCTTGTACAAACTATTTTTACAAACTCTTATTCTCCATCTATTTCATATTAATCGAGATAAACATTTGCAGAAACGATCTTTTGACATGCAAAGAGAATTACATTTTACACATAGTGACCAGTTCTAAAAATATTTGACTATCGCTTAAGGCGTAATATGTTCCCCTTGTTTAGTATTTGCAAGGGTAATATAAAAAAAATCTGATGTGTTACACTCACGTGACTTTTTCTACTCTTGTACAAACTATTTTTACAAACACTTATTCTCCATCTACTTCATGTTAATCGAGATAAACATATGCAGACTCTATCTTATTGCTAATTTTCTTGTAGATGTAAGGTGATATATATATATATATATATATATATATATATATACAACGACAATAAAGAAATACAGTAGCCTTTAAGCACATACATATCTCTTAATAGCTGGTTGCTAGGTGTAGCACCATTCCCTTTGCCACAGATTAATACTCTTTGCATATCCAAGACAAAACATCTGATGTGTTACACTCATATGACTTTCTCTACTTTTGTACAAACTATTTTTACAAACGCTTATTCTACATATGCTTCATGTTAATCGAGATGTCAATCTTACTGCTAATTTTCTTGTAGATGCAAGGGGAATTGGTAGACTTTAAGCCTTAGTCAAATATTTTAAGAGCTGGTTGCTATGTGGAGTATTCCATTCTCTTTGCATTATCAGGACAAAAAATCCGATGTGTTACACTCACATGACTTTCTCTACTGTTATACAAACAATTTTTACAAACGCTTATTCTCCATATTCTTCATGTTAATCGAGATATCGAGATGTCAATCTTATTGCTAATTTTCTTGTAGATGCAAGGGGAACATGGTAGGTTTTAAGCGATAGTCAAATATTTTAAGCGCTGGTTGCTATGTGGCGCATTCCATTCTCTTTGCATATCCAGGACATAAAAAAAATGAATAACGAATTTGAGAAAAAGTATAAGTATTGGAAAAGTTAAGGGAATAACAAGCAATATCTCGAAAACGCTTCACTCAACAAAACAAATGTATATGACATAAATTGTGTATTTTAACGCGATCTACATTTTTATTCTAGTAAAATTTTGTCTATCTCTTATGGTTTACCAGTTATGCAAAAGTCGTTCAGAATGAAGAACACTTTTGAAGACATTCCCAGAAAATTCAAGATATACATTTTATTTGTCATGTAAATATCTTAAATATATGATATTTTAATCAAAATCGTAGAGCCATTTTTGAGAAAATTAAAATTTTCGAAAAATGTTCCATGTAAAGGGTAATCTGGGGTGGGGGGATTTTCTTGAAAACCTTCGTGTCGCATCTCTGGAAGATACTGAACCTAAATAGCAAGTTTGGTGTTTATCCAACTGTTCGTTTCTGACTTATGCTGTTCACAGCCATACACAGACACACACGGACATGTTTCCAAAAAGGCTTTTTTTTTGGATTCAGGTGGTCTCAAAACATGTATTCGGTGAAATCTCGGAATCAAAATTTTGGGTGGAATACAATACTTCCCCTACTTACTATACGTAGCAGAGAAAGTAAAAATGAGTTAATTTTAATGTTTTGGCATTATTCCTTAGTTATGAAGGACCTTGTAGGTATATATAAATTGTTTATAATATTAATACATGTTATTGCACTTATCGGCTAACACTGGACATTCCACACTTATTTCTCCCCCCAGAATCTTCCACGTCACAAATCTAAGTCTGTGCCGCTGTGATTCGGTTTAGCGACGCTATTGTTTGAATTAGGTGGATTACGAAATTCCAAACGTTCACTTGAATGAGTTCAGTTTGCAGCAAATAACTCAAATCCACTCATCAATGCTACAGACCGCAATAGATCATCTAATTGTATATGCGCTGCCTCATTTCGTTCCCCTCACTAAAGAACCCAGGGGAACGACAATGACCACATCGACTCAGAAGCTGCAGCTATAAAGCACGTGTTCTTTTTCCCAATAGGCTAGCTGACGAAATTTGAGATACAAGCACATTACCACTAGAACGAGTTATGGAAAAACGAGGCGTAAGCAGAATTCTGTATTTACACGAGAGCGGTAATTAAAACGAGTCATTCCAGTGTGGAAGAATACGCAATATTTGTTAAATGGTATTGTGCTAGGAATTTCATACAAGAGGGCGAGCTGGGGTAACGTGTAAGGCTCGTATTCCGGAGGTTCTGGATCTATTCCCGTCGACCGCGCCCTTTGACCTTGGGTGTTTCCTGGTTTTCCCTGCTCGGCAGGCACGTTCTGGGGTTGTTTATCATCTACCAGATTTCCATTCCAACACTTCCCTTTCATTCCGTTTCCTTCTCATGTCTCAGATGAACCTCAAGGATTCGTGGTGTGTGGCAGTGACGGACACATGTGTGCATATTCCTCCATGGAAGGAATATACCCGTAAACAGTAGAGGGCTGGTCAGTTGTACGAGTCGTTCATCGCCCTCTCTGGGCAGCTCCAGTAGTGGGACGAGTCTTCGCCTCACCAACTGTTAGGGACTTTGCAGTGTATAGTCTTCCGTGATTTCTTCACTTCATCGCTACCTCCTATAGGGTGGTAGCCACATTAGATGTCACGTGGGCCGACGTGCGCGAGGTGTCTCCTTCCGTTGTATAACTATACTGTAGCCTCTTGGTTCTTCACTTCATCTCTTCGTCCTGGGGGTGGGGTGGTAGCCACATTAGATGTCACGTGGGCCGACGTGCGCGAGGTGTCTCCCTCCGTTGTATAACTATACTGTAGCCTCTTGGTTCTTCACTTCATCTCTTCGTCCTATAGGGTGGTAGCCACATTAGATGTCACGTGGGCCGACGTGCGCGAGGTGTCTCCTTCCGTTGTATAACTATACTGTAGCCTCTTGGTTCTTCACTTCATCTCTTCGTCCTGGGGGTGGGGTGGTAGCCACATTAGATGTCACGTGGGCAGACGTGCGCGAGGTGTCTCCTTCCGTTGTATAACTATACTGTAGCCTCTTGGTTCTTCACTTCATCTCTTCGTCCTATAGGGTGGTAGCCACATTAGATGTCACGTGGGCCGACGTGCGCGAGGTGTCTCCTTCCGTTGTATAACTATACTGTAGCCTCTTGGTTCTTCACTTCATCTCTTCGTCCTGGGGGTGGGGTGGTAGCCACATTAGATGTCACGTGGGCCGACGTGCGCGAGGTGTCTCTCTCCGTTGTATAACTATACTGTAGCCTCTTGGTTCTTCACTTCATCTCTTCGTCCTGGGGGTGGGGTGGTAGCCACATTAGATGTCACGTGGGCCGACGTGCGCGAGGTGTCTCTCTCCGTTGTATAACTATACTGTAGCCTCTTGGTTCTTCACTTCATCTCTTCGTCCTGGGGGTGGGGTGGTAGCCACATTAGATGTCAAGTGGGCCGACGTGCGCGAGGTGTCTCCCTCCGTTGTATAACTATACTGTAGCCTCTTGGTTCTTCACTTCATCTCTTCGTCCTGGGGGTGGGGTGGTAGCCACATTAGATGTCAAGTGGGCCGACGTGCGCGAGGTGTCTCCCTCCGTTGTATAACTATACTGTAGCCTCTTGGTTCTTCACTTCATCTCTACGTCCTGGGGGTGGGGTGGTAGCCACAATAGATGTCACGTGGGCCGAAGTGCGCGAGGTGTCTCTCTCCGTTGTATAACTATACTGTAGCCTCTTGGTTCTTCACTTCATCTCTTCGTCCTGGGGGTGGGGTGGTAGCCACATTAGATGTCACGTGGGCCGACGTGCGCGAGGTGTCTCTCTCCGTTGTATAACTATACTGTAGCCTCTTGGTTCTTCACTTCATCTCTTCGTCCTATAGGGTGGTAGCCACATTAGATGTCACGTGGGCCGACGTGCGCGAGGTGTCTCTCTCCGTTGTATAACTATACTGTAGCCTCTTGGTTCTTCACTTCATCTCTTCGTCCTGGGGGTGGGGTGGTAGACACATTAGATGTCAAGTGGGTCGACGTGCGCGAGGTGTCTCCCTCCGTTGTATAACTATACTGTAGCCTCTTGGTTCTTCACTTCATCTCTTCGTCCTATAGGGTGGTAGCCACATTAGATGTCACGTGGGCCGACGTGCGCGAGGTGTCTCTCTCCGTTGTATAACTATACTGTAGCCTCTTGGTTCTTCACTTCATCTCTTCGTCCTGGGGGTGGGGTGGTAGCCACATTAGATGTCAAGTGGGTCGACGTGCGCGAGGTGTCTCCCTCCGTTGTATAACTATACTGTAGCCTCTTGGTTCTTCACTTCATCTCTTCGTCCTATAGGGTGGTAGCCACATTAGATGTCACGTGGGCCGACGTGCGCGAGGTGTCTCTCTCCGTTGTATAACTATACTGTAGCCTCTTGGTTCTTCACTTCATCTCTTCGTCCTATAGGGTGGTAGCCACATTAGATGTCACGTGGGCCGACGTGCGCGAGGTGTCTCCCTCCGTTGTATAACTATACTGTAGCCTCTTGGTTCTTCACTTCATCTCTTCGTCCTATAGGGTGGTAGCCACATTAGATGTCACGTGGGCCGACGTGCGCGAGGTGTCTCCCTCCGTTGTATAACTATACTGTAGCCTCTTGGTTCTTCACTTCATCTCTTCGTCCTATAGGGTGGTAGCCACATTAGATTCACGTGGGCCGACGTGCGCGAGGTGTCTCCCTCCGTTGTATAACTATACTGTAGCCTCTTGGTTCTTCACTTCATCTCTTCGTCCTATAGGGTGGTAGCCACATTAGATGTCACGTGGGCCGACGTGCGCGAGGTGTCTCCCTCCGTTGTATAACTATACTGTAGCCTCTTGGTTCTTCACTTCATCTCTTCGTCCTATAGGGTGGTAGCCACATTAGATGTCACGTGGGCCGACGTGCGCGAGGTGTCTCCCTCCGTTGTATAACTATACTGTAGCCTCTTGGTTCTTCACTTCATCTCTTCGTCCTGGGGGTGGGGTGGTAGCCACATTAGATGTCACGTGGGCCGACGTGCGCGAGGTGTCTCCCTCCGTTGTATAACTATACTGTAGCCTCTTGGTTCTTCACTTCATCTCTTCGTCCTGGGGGTGGGGTGGTAGCCACATTAGATGTCACGTGGGCCGACGTGCGCGAGGTGTCTACCTCCGTTGTATAACTATACTGTAGCCTCTTGGTTCTTCACTTCATCTCT
Organism: Deroplatys truncata; assembly: GCA_030765065.1. NCBI lineage: Eukaryota > Metazoa > Arthropoda > Insecta > Mantodea > Mantidae > Deroplatys > Deroplatys truncata. The sequence continues at coordinate 302,492,064 of CM060981.1, read as the reverse complement.
TCGTCTTGGGGGTGGGGTGGTAGCCACATTAGATGTCAAGTGGGTCGCAGTACGCGAAGTGTTTTTCTCAGTTATATACCCTATACTGTAGTCCCCTGTGGTTCCTTCACTTCGTCGCTTCCTCCTAGGGGTGATAGTCGCAACAGATGTCAAGTGGGTCGCAGTACGCGAAGTGTTTTTCTCAGTTGTATAACCTGCGGTGGTATTCTTTTATAATGTTATTACTTGTGATGTTTGTGTATGTGTGTTTACTTCTCGTGAAGCCATCTTATGACGTGATTCATTTGTTCGGTTTGTAGCTCCATCTGGTGTTAGCAATTTGTGGTAGTATTAGTGTTTGAAAGAATGCGACTGTTATTTGTTTTAATTTTTGTTTACTGTCCTCCGGCTAACTATTATCTCTCGGTCAAACATATCTCTTGATCAGGGTGTGTAAACGGAAAGGAATCTTTTATCCAAAGATAACATTGATGAAGAAATTTATTATACACTTTTATTGTCGAAAACACAGTCACTATCACATTTACATATTGATCTTGACACTCGCCAAACTGAAACTGTTATAATAACTTCTTACTGATCACTTTTAATCCACGTACTTCAACCTTTTGTATAATTAACTTTACTACACATTAGATTTTTCATAATTCTGCTACGCGTAACTTGTGAATCTATAGCCGACGTGTAATATCTCTGCTGGACTGAAGGCGACGTGTATCATACAAAATATTTTCGACGAACTGACGGGAATGCGACGTGTAGTATACAAAGAATTTTGATGAACTGACCGACTGAAGACGACGTGTAGTGTACACAGATTTTTGATGAACTGACGGACTTTACCTCTAACCTACTGCTTTTATACCCATACACTCCGATATGCCTAAAGATTATAACTGAACTGCTATTGGCTAATAAAACGCGCCAACATTAGCGTCTATTTTTATATCCAATGAAAATTATGAATACATATGCTCTAGGGAAATATTCCAGAAGGTTCTAAACGGAAAAACGCGCCAACATTACGCAACTTCCTCGTTTCCAATAATGATAAACAGCTCACCCCCCCTCGCTGCATTATTGCGCGCTATTATTGACAGTTTCAGTAAGGCCGTATAAACTTACTTCTCAACAATAATTACAATCAACAAACATCTCAAATCAATGTCACATAAAAATGCATATTCATATTACAATCATTATTTACATTTAAGTAATTTGTGATACAAATTACTGCATCATATGCCCCACTAGAAACATAATTATGAATATTTACAACTTGTTTGGAAATTTTATAATTGAGTTTTTAGTCTCCTAAATCTTGGAACACACGCTATCACTTTCACTTAACACTTCACACGTATTTAACACACGACATATGTTTTTTTTTTTTTTTTTATCTCGCCACTACTTACTGGCTCTTGTTTAATGTGTTTAGACATTAATCTGACATCACAATTTTTATAGCAAATACTGTACCTTGAAGTATTTAATTACTGTTATAAAAATGGTTTACTTTCTTATATTATTAACAAAAATTTATCAATTCAAGAATTTTTTTGTAATTATTAAACATATTTACCAAAAATATTCACCCTTTACACAAATATATTTACATCTCTTAAATCTAGGCACTGTTTCACATGTTCTGTTTGCTACACAAGTATTTGTTTTAATTTTTTTTTAATTATTTTTACCCATTTTTGTTATTTTGTACTTTATTTTAACAATACTCTTGGAATTGTATTTACGTACTTTTACTTTAATATCATATTAAGTTTCAATCTTTACATTCTTAATTTTCAAATACTGTTATAGTTACAAAAAAAATGTTATTTTCTTTTTTTTTTTTTAAAAAAAAAATTTAATTATGTCCAAAATTTTATTTCTCCTTTCACATGACGTACATATTCATTTAACCCTCTTACGTTCCAATACATTTCTCTGCATTTCCTCTTTAACTATCCATCATTTACTTTACATCTCATTGCTATTCACCGTCCTGGATCAAATTGTGTGTGGCTAAACATTACTCGTAGCCGTATCCCAACCTTCCAAAATTTGTTCATGAATAACCTCTTAAAGGATTCATATATTTCACCCCAAGATAACATTTGAAAACAATCTAAAGTTTCCTGAACAACACATCTTTTAACAACTGTCATTCTCAATTCTTCTGCTATCTCTTTAATTTGAAAGTACTCTGACAAATCTGTAATAAACTGTACTGGATTGGAGTTTTCATTTTGAACATCTTGGTACAATTTATTTCTTTGTATTACTGTCTCCTTCTGTATTTCTAATATCTCCCCTCTGAAATTAACTTGCGCCTGATTCACATCTACATTCATAACCTCTTTCATCTCTCTTATCTCACTTGAAATGTTACTCATTCTACTACCTGACTCTGCACATTCTACATCAACATGTTCACTTTTAGTATTAACCTCACTTTCTTTGTTACCTATTTCCCTGCTCATGTCTAACATTTTCTTTGAAACTTCCTCTATCTCACTTGCTATTATTTTCTTTTCATCACTCATTTCTGGCATACTACTATCTAGCTTCGTAACTTTCTTTTCAATTTCTTCACTGCTTTGATCTACTTTATGCTCTAATATCTCATTCCTCCTACCAATACTTTCCTTCCATTCCCTATGATCTTTGTTTATAGCTTCTCTCAATTCCATATGACTGTTTTGCATATCTTCCCTCAATTGATCTGATTTTTGCTCTAATTTATCAATCTTCTGAGTTAGTTTTTCTAATTTCTCATTATTCTTACTACTATCTTCCCTCATACTCTTAACAATATCTTTCAGCATTTCCATCATCATACTAGCATCAAAATTAACATTTCCTGCTATTCTATTCTCACTTTCTGTACTAACATTTTCTCCCTCAAATCCTACATTGTTTGAGCTATTTTCTGTCACCTGTATTGAATTACAGCTAACTGTTACATTATCTCCCTCCATAATTATTTCTTCTGTATTATTAGTAGCCATTGTTTTCTTTGTCCTACCACTCCTCAAGTACATTTGATTGTTACGATTTTGTTTTCTAAACAAAGAATTACTATACTCTGACCTTTGTAATGTTGTCTGTTGCTGTTACTTTGATGTCCAGCTTCCTGCCCCTCTCTCCTAGGTTATATGTCGCTTCTGCGTTGTATTAATGATGAATCTGCGTCGTCTCGATGTTTTTGTGTCCACTCATCCGCGTCGTTTGTCGTTCCTCTAGTTGTTTCTGGAATCTGCGTCTTCTCGATGTTTTTGTAGTTGAATTCCCCTGTTGCCTTGTAATCTCGGAATTACGATGTCCAATCATCCGCGTAGTCTGTCGTCCTTGTAGTTGTTTCTGAAATCTGCGTCTTGTAGATCAGTTCACTGCTCCATTCGTTCCACATCCTGGTTAATTCTGCTACTTTCCTGGTTAATTCTGCTACTTTCCTGGTCACTCTGCCCCTTTCCTGGTCACTTTGCCCCACGTTGGGCGCCAATTTGCGGTGGTATTCTTTTATAATGTTATTACTTGTGATGTTTGTGTATGTGTGTTTACTTCTCGTGAAGCCATCTTATGACGTGATTCATTTGTTCGGTTTGTAGCTCCATCTGGTGTTAGCAATTTGTGGTAGTATTAGTGTTTGAAAGAATGCGACTGTTATTTGTTTTAATTTTTGTTTACTGTCCTCCGGCTAGCTATTATCTCTCGGTCAAACATATCTCTTGATCAGGGTGTGTAAACGGAAAGGAATCTTTTATCCAAAGATAACACTGATGAAGAAATTTATTATACACTTTTATTGTCGAAAACACAGTCACTATCACATTTACATATTGATCTTGACACTCGCCAAACTGAAACTGTTATAATAACTTCTTACTGATCACTTTTAATCCACGTACTTCAACCTTTTGTATAATTAACTTTACTACACATTAGATTTTTCATAATTCTGCTACGCGTAACTTGTGAATCTATAGCCGACGTGTAATATCTCTGCTGGACTGAAGGCGACGTGTATCATACAAAATATTTTCGACGAACTGACGGGAATGCGACGTGTAGTATACAAAGAATTTTGATGAACTGACCGACTGAAGACGACGTGTAGTGTACACAGATTTTTGATGAACTGACGGACTTTACCTCTAACCTACTGCTTTTATACCCATACACTCCGATATACCTAAAGATTATAACTGAACTGCTATTGGCTAATAAAACGCGCCAACATTAGCGTCTATTTTTATATCCAATGAAAATTATGAATACATATGCTCTAGGGAAATATTCCAGAAGGTTCTAAACGGAAAAACGCGCCAACATTACGCAACTTCCTCGTTTCCAATAATGATAAACAGCTCACCCCCCCCTCGCTGCATTATTGCGCGCTATTATTGACAGTTTCAGTAAGGCCGTATAAACTTACTTCTCAACAATAATTACAATCAACAAACATCTCAAATCAATGTCACATAAAAATGCATATTCATATTACAATCATTATTTACATTTAAGTAATTTGTGATACAAATTACTGCATCAAACCTATACTGTAGTCTCGTGCGGTTCCTTCACTTCATCCCTTCCTCCTGGGGGTGATGGCCGCAATATATGTCACGTGGGCCGCAGTGCGCGAAGTGTCCCTCTCAGTTGTATACCCTATACTGTAGTCTCGTGCGGTTCCTTCACTTCATCCCTTCCTCCTGGGGGTGATGGCCGCAATATATGTCACGTGGGCCGCAGTGCGCGAAGTGTCCCTCTCAGTTGTATACCCTATACTGTAGTCTCCTGCGGTTCCTTCACTTCATCCCTTCCTCCTGGGGGTGATGGCCGCAATATATGTCACGTGGGCCGCAGTGCGCGAAGTGTCCCTCTCAGTTGTATACCCTATACTGTAGTCTCCTGCGGTTCCTTCACTTCATCCCTTCCTCCTGGGGGTGATGGCCGCAATATATGTCACGTGGGCCGCAGTGCGCGAAGTGTTTTTCTCGGTTGTATGACCTATACTGTAGTCTCCTGGGGTTCCTTCACTTCATCCCTTCCTCCTGGGAGTGATGGCCGCAATATATGTCACGTGGGCCGCAGTGCGCGAAGTGTTTTTCTCAGTTGTTTACCCTATACTGTAGTCTCGTGGGGTTCCTTCACTTCATCCCTTCCTCCTGGGGGTGATGGCCGCAAATATATCTCACGTGGGCCGCAGTGCGCGAAGTGTTTTTCTCGGTTGTATAACCTATACTGTAGTCTCGTGGGGTTCCTTCACTTCATCCCTTCCTCCTGGGGGTGATGGCCGCAATATATGTCACGTGGGCCGCAGTGCGCGAAGTGTTTTTCTCAGTTGTTTACCCTATACTGTAGTCTCGTGGGGTTCCTTCACTTCATCCCTTCCTCCTGGGGGTGATGGCCGCAAATATATCTCACGTGGGCCGCAGTGCGCGAAGTGTTTTTCTCGGTTGTATAACCTATACTGTAGTCTCGTGGGGTTCCTTCACTTCATCCCTTCCTCCTCGGGGTGGTAGCCGCATTAGATGTGACGTGGGTCGCAGTACGCGAAGTGTTTTTCTCAGTTGTATACCCTATACTGTAGTCTCCTGCGGTTCCTTCACTTCATCCCTTCCTCCTCGGGGTAATAGTCGCAATAGATGTGACGTAGGTCGCAATGCGCGAAGTGTTTTTCTCAGTTGTATAACCTATACTGTAGTCTCGTGGGGTTCCTTCACTTCATCCCTTCCTCCTGGGGGTGGTAGCTGCAACAGATGTCACGTGGGTCGCCGTGCGCCAAGTGTCTCACTCCGTTGTGTACCCTATATCCTAAGGGATATGTTTACAGCGGACTATGAATAATACAATGAAAGCTTTTGAAGCCCGCGGAAAATAAAAACCACGTTCGCGTTATTTTGTGGTTTTAACAAATACATTAATAGCAGAAAAGTGCCATAACTTATTTTCCATTTGATTTTTATTTGTTACAAACCTATAGTGAATCTTGTCCCACAATAATCAAACAAGTTTAATGATGTATTGAATTAATAAAGGTTGACACGTTATTACTGTATCACATACATTGTTGGTAGAGGATTTAATGTATTCCGCTCAATAATTCGATATCGAGATTTCACCGGAAGTACATGTTTTGGGGCCGCCTGAATTCAAATAATGCATTTTGAGAAACATGATCGCGCGCGCGTGTGCGTATGCCTGTGAACAGCAAACCCAAAGACGAAAAATAGGATAAATACCAAACTTGGTATTTAGGTTCGATATCTTCCAAAGATGCAACACCGCAAGCTACCCTTTTCATGGAAAACTTTCTCAATATTTTTGTAAAAATGGCTGTAACGAGTTTGATTAAACGCTCATATATTAAAATATTTACATGACTAATAAAATGCATGTCTTGAATTTTCCAGGAATAACCTATGAAGTTCTCTTCATTCGGAATAAATTTTGTATAATCTTGTATAATTGGTAAACGTTAAACGATAGACAAAAATGCACTACCCAAAAAATTTATCTCTCTTTAAAACCCAAAATTCATTTAAAATAAGTTTTTTGTGGCATAAGCCGTTTATTAAAACATCTGTTATTAAATTTCGAATTGTTTATTTCATGTTAATTAAAGTACTGTCAACATTCAGTTGTTTCTCGCGATGTCATGAAAACAGTATGGAATTTTAAGGCCAGCATATAGCGTCCAGTTGTTAAACATTTGACTATCGCTGTTCTCTTTGTATCTATAACGAAATGTGTAATGTAGCTATTTTTTGCACAGGTTTATCTGGATTAGAATGAAGTAGATAGGAAAATAAACTTTAGTAAGGACAATTTGTATATTGACTAATCAGCGATAGAGGGTAGAGAAAGTCATTGAAATGTACCACATCAGAATCTTTTCCTAAATAAACAAAAAAAATGCTGCTTTCGAATTCTATTCCTGTTTTAATGTCTTAAACATATTCTTATAACATTCATCTGTAAACTCAATAGGGGAGAGAATATCTGAGAAAAACTGATTCCCCATGTTAAATCTTTATGTCCAGTGATTCGTATAGATACTCATAGACTAGTCGATGGTATGACCAAGCATCCGAATCTGATTAAAAGTCATTTATGGAATGAGAGATTACAATAATATTTTGATATTAAGGACAAATTTATGCCCTAGGCTGGTAATATAATGTTCACGTAATTTTAAATATGCTTTAATGACGGTGGCATACAATTTTTTATCCGCTTCTAAAACATAAATTATTTGAATTAAATAGTAGACATAACGTTGCTGGATGGAAACAGGTGGCTGTCTTGCAGATAAGGGATGTAAATACACTGAAACTGACGACAGGGGAAAAGGGAGACACATTTATTCCTGAAGACGCTCTATTGGATGCTCAGAGTGCAGTGGTCTACTTGAAGTCTCCTTTCACAAATGAAATAAAACGTTTTTATTCGCTGCTGTGATTAGGTTGCTGGGAAGGACCAAATAAAGCATAGTTAATATGCAATAGGTTTATTTGATAGAGATGTGCATTTATTGCTGTCTCTACTACTTACCTATAGTAAGAAGAGCAAGTGTTGTATTCGATACCGAGACTTCATCGGAAATACACGTTTTGAGGTCCTTCAACTCTAAAAAGCATTTTAAGAAAGAAGGTGTGCGCGTGTTTGTGTATGTATTTGTGAACAACATAATTAAAAAAAGAAGAGCCCAACAAATCCTAAACTTGGTATTTAAGTTGAGCTCTTCCAAGGGACAGGACCACATATCCCAACCCAGCTACCTTTTACATGGAAATCGTTTCCTTATTTCTTATTTTCTCAATAATCGTTCTAACAATTTTTATTAAAATATCACATGCTTAAGATTTCTTCATTAAAATAAAATATATGTATTGAATTTTGTGGGAATATCCTCTGAAGTTCTGTTCATTCTCAATGGTTTTGTATAATTGGTAAATCGTAAAGTATGGATATTATCTTACTACACAGAAACAAACTGCACATCTCGTTAAATAGCATAATTTATGTCGAATAATTCTTTTTTGTAGTTATCTATTTCCGAAATATTCCTTGTTATTGGTTTGAATTTTCAAATAATTATAGTTTTCTAAATTGAGAAGTCGTTATTGGTTTTTGTTTTTTTCTCCCTCTTGGCCGTGCCGTGACCTGCTCTTGAAAGATTTGACTACCGTACGATGTGTCTGCTAATCGCGTTGTATCTACAAGGAAATATGTAATAAAACCATTTCTGCAAATACTTATTTCGATTATCGTGAAGACGATATAACATTAAGCTTTTGTAAGAATAAATTGTTGAAGAGCGGGTAGGGACGGTCATGTGAATATAACACAGCACATTTTCTGTCGCCATTCAGCTGTTACCCGCGATGTTATGGAAAGAACAACCCGCGTTTAAACATCTGACTATCACATCGGTTTGCTGCAACCCCTTTGTACCTAAAACGAAATGTGTAATCTGCAATGTTTTATCTGATAATATGAAACAGAAATGAAAAAAATCTTATGTTACACTCACATGACTTTCTCTACTCTTGAAAAACTATTTTTACAAACTCTTATTCTCCATCTATTTCATATTAATCGAGATAAACATTTGCAGAAACGATCTTTTGACATGCAAAGAGAATTACATTTTACACATAGCGACCAGTTTAAAAATATTCGACTATCGCTTAAGGCGTACTATGTTCCACTTGTTTTGTATTTGCAAGGGCAATATAGAAATACAGTAGCCTTTAAGCATCGACATGTATCTTAATAGCTGGTTGCTAGGTGCAGCACCATTCTTTTTGCCACAGATTAATACTCTTTGCATATCCAAGACAAAAAAACTGAATAACGAATTCCCATTTGAGAAAATAGGTATTGAAAAATTTAACGGAATAATAAGCAATATCTCGAAAATGGTTCACTCAACAACAAAAATGTATATGACACAAATTGTGTATTTCAACGCAATCTACATTTTTTGTGTAGTACAATTTTGTCTATCTCTTATGGTTTACCAGTTATGCAAAAGTCGTTCACAATGAAGAATACTTTTGGATACATTCCCAGAAAATTCAAGATATACATTTTATTTGTCATAAAAATATCTTAAACATATGATATTTTAATCAAAATGGTTAGAGCCATTTTTGAGAAAATTAAAATTTTCGAAAAATGTTCCATGTAAAGGGTAATCTGGGGTTGGGGGGATTTTCTTGAAAACTTTCGTGTCGCATCTCTGGAAGATACTGAACCTAAATATCAAGTTTGGTGTTTATCCGACTGTTCGTTTCTGAGTTATGCTGTTCACAGACACACACACGGACATGTTTCCAAAAACGTTTTTTTGGATTCAGGAGGTCTCAAAACATGTATTTCCGGTGAAATCTCGGTATCGAATTTTTGGGTGGAATACAATACTTCCCCTACTTACTATACGTAGTAGAGAAAGTAAAAAATCTGATGTGTTACATTCATTTGACTTTTGCTACCCCCCATTGCTTATTGGTAGGTATACAAATTATTCTTACCACAGCTTACTTTCCCGTCTACTTCATCTTAATGAAGATAATGCCTGCAACAAAGGGAACAGCGACAGGCAAATGTTTAACAGCTATATGCTGCCTTCCATCAGCAATAATGGAAAATCGACAAGACTTTAAAGTAATGGCTAAATACCGAACAATTTGAAGAATTAATAATGCATATCTCTGAAACGGCTGATGTCACAAAAATTATTTTAGATAAATAGTGCGTTTAAAAGAGATCTACAATCGCTTCTACAAGAATTATACCAAATTGCTTCCGAATGAAGAGAAGTCACAGGCTATTTCCAGAAAATTCAACATATACATTTTATTTCTCATATAGTATCTTTAAAATGTGGTATTTTAATCATTATCATAAATGATAAATCGTTAGAGCAATTTTTTTAGAAAATAATAAATTTGAAAAATGTTACATGTCAAGGGTAGCCTGAGGTGGGCAGATTTTCTATAAAATCTTCGTGTCCCATCTTTGGAAGATGCTAAATTGAAATACGAGGGCTGTCCCAGAAGTACCCGACTTAACAAAGAAAACACAAACATTTTGGGAAAAAACATCTTTATTTCTCTACATAGTCTCCTTTCAGCTCGATACACTTTTCCCAGCGATGTTCAATAGCTTCGATACCCTGTTTATAGTGAGAACCGTCGAGTCCTGCAAAATAGCCATCAACTGCAAACTCCACCTCTTCATTGTTGGCAAATCTTTTACCACCAAGCCATTTCTTCAACTTTGGAAATAGAAAATAATCAGAGGGGGCTAAATCTGGCGAATAGGGTGCATGAGAAAGTAATTCGAACTTTAACTCATTGATTTTGACCATGGCGATAATGGATGTGTGAAATGGTGCATTGTCTTGATGAAACAAAAGTTTCTTTTCCACTAGATACGGCCGTGTTTGTTTGATTTCATCATTCAAATACTGCAATAAGTTTGCATAATACTCGCCATTGATTGCTTTTCCTTTTTGAAGATAATCGATGAAAATTATTCCACACACATTAAATAAACAAACTGACGCCATGACCTAGCCTGCAAATGGAACTGTCTCACCTTCTTTGGAGCCGATTCTCCCCTTTCAATCTACTGTTTTGACTGCTCCTTCGTCTCAGGTGTGAATTTACACAAAAACTCGGCTTTATTGCAACAAAACATCGCCAAGCACTCGACTGAAACATTTTCACATCGCTGCTTTTGTTCCATTGGGAGTAAACGCGCCATCCATCTTGCGCACAGCTTTCTCATGTCAAAATTTTCAGTCAGTATGCGATGTACAGCACTTTTTGAAATGTCTACGCTTAAACTCTGCCACCCAATATTTTACTATTGTAAACGAAGGAGCAGACTCCCCCAGAGTAAAATCTAGCTTAGCTTTAATATTAGTTGGACTAAGACCTTTCAAATGAAAATATTGTATCACATAACGATGACAAGTTTTATCCATGTTTACAAGTTCGCTGAGAGAGTTCACTATTGATGGCTGCCAAACAATTACTAAACAACGTAGCATCATCAAACTTCAGACTTAAGCGTTATAAGGGTGGCACTTTCTACCATAGTCATTTGTTTGAAAGTACAACCACTATTTATACATCAGGTCGGGTACTTCTGGGACTGCCCTCGTATCAAGTTTGGAATTTATCCGAGTTTTCGTTTTTGAGTTATGCTGTTCACAGACACAAACAGAGAAACCTTTTACTAAAAATGCTCTTTTCAAATTCAGAGGGCCTCAGAACATGTATTTCCGGTGAAATACCATTATCGAATTTTTGGGTGGAATGCAATACCTTCTCTATCTACCATGTATACGTGGTAGAGAAAGTAATAAGGTTTTTTTAGAATGGTTGTAGAAGCTATATAAAAATAAACGATAGTGGGTAGAAAAAAGCCTGTGAGCGTAATGCGTCAGCCATCTTCTTCTCCTGATCAGGTAAAAAGGATGAAATTCAAAGCCATCATATAGCGACACGCTGTTCAAGAACCTGACTAACGGTAGCGTACGAGCAAGTAGTTGGAACAATAGTCGTCTGTAAGAACTTTGCTCTTCGTGAAGTAATACTGTAGGTATGTGTTACGAGTATTAAATGGCACAAGCCATTTCTGAGTTGACAGAAAAGAGCACGATTTTTACTTTCTCTACCACTTACCTATGATGACGATGATGATGCCCCCTGAGTGGCCTGCTCATGGGCTCTTGGAGCCCTTTGTGCCCCTTATCCTGGGCATTACTCAAGCCTAATAGTCCGGGCAAAACGGACCACGTTCTTCATATCTGCCTTTTTATCTCCTCAGATTCCAAGCAGAAGGACCCTAGGGATACATACTTATGCACAACGAGGCCTTCACATTCGCATAGTATATGCTGAGGTCTCAAAATCCTTCACACATTTGCGACATAAAGGATCCTAAGTAAGCCCCATTATGCATAACTGTTTGCGCAAAATGTTGTGGACGGTAAGGTCGCCCACAACTCCTCGGAACTTAGATCTGGTCAATTTTACGAGAAATTCGCTCACTTTGCGTCAGGTCCCGATGTAAAGGCATGGGGTTGCCTTTCAGTAATTTGCTTACTCCAGATTTTAAGATGAACCCTCGCATTAAGCTGGGTTATCTCATACTTGATAGTTCTAGACGACACCCCGTAGAAGAGCTCGGGCCCTATAAAATCAAGCTCTGGTCGCCTCTTTGCAAGAGTGTCTGTCATCTAACTTCCTCTAATACCAGTATGACCAGCAACCCAAAGAAGTGTAACTGGACAGCTGTCACAGAGTCTATCCAACATCCTCTGGCACTACCACATTAATTTGAATGTACTTTTGGCCTCTCTAAGGACTTTCAAAGCTGCCATACTATCCGAGCGGACGTACACATACGCTCGTCTGCATGGTATAGTAGACACTAAGACTGCATATGTCTCAGCTTGAAAAGTCATGGCAACACAACCAAGTGGAATACAAGCCTGGTTCTAGGCCCCAGCTCCCGTCCTACCCCCATGGCGGGAACCGTTCGTAAACCACGTCCTTCCCCTGCCTTAGAGAGACCCCGTCTCTGGGTGCCACTCCTCCTAGAAAGTATTACCACTGTATAAGATGGTTTAAGTTATGTCAGTCCCCATCAAATCCCCTATCATCAGGGTAATACGACACATCAGCTAAAGTCCAATGAGGATTAATGAGCACACTTAAACCACCAACCCTATAAAGTCTAGAGGCGGTGTGCACTCACCCTGGCAACTTCCTTCACAAAAAGGTATACAGGAGAAACATTTACCAAGATCACTAAGGCAGACTGTGGGGTAGTCCGCACCGCTGCTGTTATCATACATACCAATATTTGCAGCGAATCCAGCTTAGCAGCAACTGCCTTCACAAGAAAGGTAGGACACCAAATCAGCATCGCATAAGGTGTCGAAGGTCGTATAACCGAGGTGCTTTGCCATTCGATCACCTTAGGTATCAGCCCCACCTCAGTTCTATAGATCCCCTGCAGTCCCACAAAGCATTATAGGCCTTCTTTACTTCATTATCTACAAGCGTTTTCCAGCTCAACCTAGCATCCAGAACAACCCCTAGATACTTAACCGTTCCGGAAAGCTTCAACTTGTTCCCAAACAAATGGAGCTCTGCCAAACCTGGCAGCCTCCACCATCTTGTGAATATCATTATTTCAGCCTTCTCCGCATTAACAGATAAGCCCATTCTTTACACCATTTCTCGAGAGCATAGTGTAAGGAGCCCAGTATGAGCTCCGAAATAGTACTCTGGAATTGTCCACTTGCTAAACGGCATATGTCATCGGCATAAACTTGAGTGTGAGTCCCTTGCCTGCAGATCACCCATCTACACCACAGAGTGGGTAACAAAACTACCCTTTGTAGGCCGCCTCAAGACACTCACCAGGGTCACCACTGCCTGACGGACTTCCTAGGAGGTCATAATCCAGTTCGTAACTACCGGGCTGACTCAGCTGCTCTCCAAGCACTTCCTAATGGTGCCTAAAGTGATATGATTGAAGGCACCTTCAATGTCCAGGAAAACTGCCATATCCAGTTGTCTACAGTCCAGCACCCTCTCCAGTCTCATCAAGAGCTGTTGGAGCGCCATTTCCGTGGACTTATCCTGCCAGTAGGCATACCGATGAGGGTATATGGGTCTGTCAACCAGTACCCCATCCATCAAATATCTATCTAACAGTCTTACAGATCCTTCAGCAAAAAGAATGCTAGACTGATAGGGAAAAAATCGCTAGGCCTGCAGTAGAATTGTCTACCCGTCTTAGGTATAAACACCACCTTAGCCTGCTTCCAGGGGCGAAAATACTCGAGCAGCATTTCCCCCTTAAGTTCATGTCCATACTATCCCAAATAATATGATGGGCGATGGAGTCACAGCCAATCAAAGCTTGAGGTTTCCGTTCTTGCAATGAAGCAAGAGATTTCTGACCTCCTGAGGAGGAGGAAGAGGAGGCGATTCCTTAGAGTCATATGGAAAATAGACCGAGCAGACTACTACCTAATGTGGAACTCCACCCTCCTCATACCTCACCAAGACCACCGCCAGATCTTTCAAAAGCAAGCTCGGCAGAGTCCAGGAGTTACTGGGTCTTATCAGGGCACATACTCTGGGTTCAGTAAAGGCACTGAAAATAGTAGAACCCTTTATATTCAGTCGCATAATATGACCCTCCCGACGCCAGTGTTCTCATATTATGACGACATCCAGATCATGTCTCGTCACTTATAGAAGGAACTCGTGGGACAGCAATACTGTGTTACAAGTTAGCCTGAATGAATGAAATCACCATAGCTTAACCTACCCCACTTAAACCTTTTACATTATAGTTCAGTTCTCCCAAAGACACCTGCTACTACTCTGGGATAACAGATCTCCGCATCTCCAGGAGTTGCCATTCCCACGCCCATTTGTTCACAGTGCGAAGCAGGAGCCCCTTTCGGGGCCTCAGCCACCGCACTTTTAGTTAAAATACTCCCGGAGAGTCCATATACGGAACTTTCGATTTTGGAGAGATAGGGCCTGCTTTTCCAAATTTCCGGGAGTCACGGTCCCTGTCTCTATTGCTACTCCCCTTTCGAGGTCCCAGCTATTTCAACTTTATTATTGGTTCTCTCGGAGTACCCTGTCGAGGAGAACTACGGTTGGTGAAAACTTGAAACCTCTATCTCAAGTCCGCCAAGGCAGAGCCCCACATGCCTGAGCAAGGCTAATACTCAGAGAGCTCATCAGGTATCTCAATGTCTCTGTTCGTGACACATCTCCCTGTGACATGAACCCCTTTGGCAGCACGGTTCGCGTAACACTTGAAGTTGGGGAGTTGGTTCACGATCGCCTATTGGTTATTCAGAGACAGGCCTGTCCCGCGTGTCGGTAGTCGGTTGTCACAGCTGGTCAGGTCCCGGCTATCCACCACCTGCCGACGCATCTCCAGCTTTAAGGGCTTGCGGGCTCTTAGGCCACTCCAGAGGCTCCCCGATGCGGACCATGTATATATAGGAGGAATCTCCGTGTGTGTGTTTGTGTATGTGAGGGAGAGAGAGAGGGAACAACATAACTCAAAAACGAAAAATAACAAACTTGGTGTTTAAGTTCAGGATCTTCCAAACATGCAGCACGAAGGCTTTCAAGAAAATCCTCCCACCCACAATTATCCTTTACGTTAAAGATTTTTCGAAATTTTTTATTTTCTGAAAAATGGCAGTCACGATTTTAATTAAAATACCATATATTAAAGATATTTACATTACAAATAAAACGTTTATCCTGAATTTTCTGGGAATAACCTGTGAAGTCCTGTTCATTCGGAAGGAATTTGTGTAAACTTGTATAACTGGTAAATGTTAAGCGATAGCTGAAAACGTACTACACAAAAATGTGGAGTTCTTTAAAACACGCAGTTTATTTCAAATAAATTTTTTGTAGAATAAGCCAATTCCGAGATATCCGTTGTTAATGGTTAGCATTGTTCAATACTTAGTCATCCTTTTAAAGTGCTGTGATTTTCAGCTGTTTCTCCCGATGTCATGGAAACAGTATGGAATTTTAAGACCAGCATATAGCGTCCAGTTGTTAAACATTTGACTATTGCTGTTCCCTTTGTATCTATAGCGAAATGTGTAATGTAACTATGTCTGCAAAATTGTATTTGGTTTAAAATAAAGTAAATAGGATAATACACTTTCGTAAGAATAACTTGTATAGCCACTAATAAACGGCAGAGGGTAAAATAGTCATATGGATATAACAAATCAGATTTTTTAAAACAAGTTTAAAGTTAATGTATAAATATTGTAAGATGCTGCTATCTGTTACCACGAGCACAGCTCAGTACTCTATGAAAGGGCGACTAATATTCCAAAGAAGATGAAACGCTGCATAGCTGAGAGGTTACTGAGGTTAAAAGCTGATGAGTGTGCTACGTTAAAAATCCGTTTAAATTATCTGCAGGGCATTACAGATGGTGGACATGAGACATGATCACAGAATTCATTCAATGTAGGCAGCTGAAGCGGGAGAAGCCTGATTTAGCACACAGCTCATGTGAGGGTGACCCTGTTATTTTAAAAACTGCCTCTTGAAGATTACGCCGTTGTAATAAATTGCCCCAGACTCGGCGGGTGAAAGTTACCGTGCAGGAGCAACCGTTCCCATTAATTAGGGGATGTAGCAAAGAACATCAATTCCAAATGCGTTCATATCGTAAATTCCCTACATTAACATTTAGCAATAATATTGTTCAGCTCATACCCCATTCAGCCAGAACGGAGTGACACGCTTAACCGATGAAATACTCTCGCCTACTAACCCATGACATTTGCGGATATGTATAATCCTTAAGAAATATTGCATTACCTACACGGAGGAATAAAATTGTGTGATTCGATTCTAGAAGAAGGTAATTGCATTGCACTCGCAAACACTTGTTATTGGAGGACCCAGAAATTTATTGTTCAAATAATAAAAAAAACATCCTTAGAATTCACATGACTCCCTGATCTCTCTTTTAAACGCGCGAGATGGCTCGGCGGTAAATTGTGACACTCCATTCGGAAGGTGCCGGGTTCTAATCCCGTCGACCGCGTATTCAGATCTTGGGTTTTCGTGGTTTTCCCCGATCGGTAGGCGAATGCTGGGGTTATTCTTATCTACCTTGATTTCCCACCATTAATTCCGTTTCATTCTGTTTCCTTCCTATATTTCAGCTGTGGTTCAAGGTTTTGTGGCATTTGTTGGTGCCGGACAAATGGAGCGGAGGCTTGCTCAAAGGAAGACGTACCCAGGTAAACAATGCAGGGTTGCTAGGTCGACAGGTCGTTCATCGCCCTCTCTACGCAGCTCTACCAGGCTTTTTCGAGCCTAAAACCGTTAGGGACATCTACGTGATGCGTGCTGCTTATAGCCTCCTGTGGCTCCTTCACTTCATCCCTTCCTCCTGATGGTGGTAGCCAAAATAGATCTATATAGGTCGCAGTGTGCGAGCTGTTCCCCTCCGTAGTATAACCTATACTGTAGCCTCCTATGATTCCTTCACTTCATCCCTTACTCCTGGAGGCGGTAGCTACAATATATCAATGTAGGTCCGAGTGTGCGAGGTGTTCCTTGTGTTGTATAACCTATACTATAGCCTCCTGTGGTTCCTTCACTTCATCGCTTCCTCCTAATGGTGGTAGCTGCAATATATAAATGTAGGTCCGAGTGCGCGAGGTGTTCCTTGTGTTATATAACCTATACTATAGCCTCCTGTGATTCCTTCACTTCATCCCTTCCTCCTGATGGTGGTAGCTGCAATATATAAATGTAGGTCCGAGTGTGCGAGGTGTTCCTTGTGTTATATAACCTATACTGTAACCTCCTGTGATTCCTTCACTTCATCCCTTCCTCCTGATGGTGGTAGCTGCAATATATCAATGTAGGTCCGAGTGTGCGAGGTGTTCCTTGTGTTGTATAACCTATACTATAGCCTCCTGTGGTTCCTTCACTTCATCCTTTCCTCCTGATGGTGGTAGCTGCAATATATCAATGTAGGTCCGAGTGTGCGAGGTGTTCCTTGTGTTGTATAACCTATACTATAGCCTCCTGTGGTTCCTTCACTTCATCCCTTCCTCCTGATGGTGGTAGCTGCAATATATCAATGTAGGTCTGAGTGTGCGAGGTGTTCCTTGTGTTGTATAACCTATACTATAGCCTCCTGTGGTTCCTTCGCTTCATCCCTTTCCCCTGGGGGTGCTTGCCACAACAGATCTATGTAGGTCTGAGTGTGCGAGGCGTGTCTTCTGTTTTATAATCTATACCTATTTCTCTTCTAGAAATGGTGTTTACAACAGTTTAAACTGCTGTTTACTTTTTATTAAAAAAGGTAAATGTTCATTCATTCAGGGTTTCGTTGTATGCATAAGAAGAATACGGTAGGTTAAAATGACAGTCACATTTTTAAAGACGGGTCGCTATATGATGGCTTTGAAATTATATGTTTGCATGACAATGAAAAAAAAGAATAGCGACTTGCCACTTTTAACATAAGTATTCAAACATTCAACCCAATAACAAAGAATGTCTCGGAAGTGGTTAATGCGATAAAGCACATGATTTTACTTAAATTGTGCCTTAACGAGATTTATATTTCTTGTAGCAACAGTTTGTCTATCTCTTACGTTATACCGCTTATATAAAAGTCATTCAGAATGAAGGGAACTTGGCAGATTATTCGCAAACAATTCAGGATATATACAGGGTGTCCCACTTAAAGCACCAAAAAAAATGGTTATAACTGGGAATGTATAAGCCAAAGAGAAATAAATCTAGTCAGATTTGGTAGTGCAGATCTTGCAATTTGTGTAACAAAGCAACAATGGTTGCCACGGAGTTGTGACATTGAGAAATAAATAAATGAATAACGGCAAACTGCTGATTCTGTGAAACTAGCCATGTGGACTGTTCAGCAGAAAGTCTTGTGTATTCTTTGGTTAGCAGAAACGAAGTCTGTGAAGCATGTTCAGGAATGCAACCTTCAACGGCATGATCCCATTCCTGACTATAAGGGAATAATGGCCTGGGATGCAAAGTTGAAGCAAACAGGAAGCTTGTTCAGTGGTAAGAATGCTAAGAAAAGAGTTTCTGAAGAGAACATTGAATTCATACTAACCTGTTTTACAAAAAGCCCAAGTATATCAATCCGAAAAGCAAGTTTACAACTCCAGATTCCTTGCAGTAGTGTTCACAATGTTGTGCACAAAGGCCTCTGTCTTTGAGCATACAAAATTCAAATCACACAGAAAATCAAGCATGATGATAAGCATAAGAGGCTAAATTTTATTGCGAGTGTTTTGAACAAAATTGATGAAAACAATTCCTACTTAGATCATATCTCTAACGAGTCAACTTTCCACATATCAGGAAAAGTTAACAGACACAATTGCAAATCTGGGGGAGTGAGAATCCTTCTGTTCTGTTTCAACATGAACGTGATTCACCCAAATTTAATGTCTGGTGCGGCTTAATGAAAACTCGTGTGATATGTCCCTTCTTTTTTGCTGAATCCACAATGACTGTTCGAAGTATGTTGGAGTTGTATGTTGTCCCACAACTTCCTGCAAGAACCATTTATCAGCAAGATGGCACTCCTCCTCAATTCACATTGGAGGTGTGCAAGTTTCTGAATGACAATTTTCCCAGACAGTGGATTGGCAGAGGATCTGAGACAATCACTTGGCCGCCAAGGTCACCAAATTTATCATCCTTGGACTTTTTTCTATGGGGATTCGTCAAGGATCAGATTTGCAGAACACCAGTGGCTGACCTCGATGATCTGAAACTCAGAATTCGCCTTGTGATTCAAAATGACACAATTGCTATGTTGAGGAATACCTGGAGAGAGATGGACAACAGGCTCGACATCTGCCGTACTACAAATGGTTGTCATGAAGAAATATGTTGAAATTGCAGCTCTTTAGCTACTAGAAAATGTTAATATTTCAATTACATAACTTTTTCTACTGAGTTATAACCATTTAGTTTGTTGTATTTCTGTTATTTATTTTATTTCTCAATATTACAGCTCCGTGGCAACCATTGTTACATTGTTACAGAAGCTGCAAGATCTGCACTACCAAATCTGACTAGATTTATTTCTTTTTGGCTTATACATTCCCAGTTATAACCATATATTTTATTGGTGTTTTAAGCGGGACATCCTGTATTTTGATTGTCATTAAACATTTATTTTAATCAAAAGCATTAAAGCCATTTTTTCAGAAAATCAAAACTAATGAAAGGATTTCCATTTAAGCGGTAGTTTGGGATGGAGGGACTTTCTTGAAAATCTTCGTGTCACATCCTAGAAATATGCTGAACTTAAACACCAATTTTGATATTTTCACCACTTTTCATTTTGTACTTTCTCTACTACGTATAGTAAGTAGGGGAAGTATTGCATTCCACCCAAAAATGCGATACCGAGATTTCAGCGCAAATATGTGTTATGAGATCCCCTGAATCCAAAACAAAGCATTTTTGGAAACATTTTCCTGTGTGTGTCTGTCTGTGTGTCTGTGAACAGCATAACTCAGAAACGAACAGCTGGTAAAACATAAGAGATAGGCAAAAGTTTACTACAGAAAAAATGTAGACCGCGTTAAAAACACAATTTATGTCATATGCATTTTTACTTTCTCTACTACGTATAGTAAGTAGGGGAAGTATTGTATTCCACCCAAAAATTCGATACCGAGATTTCACCGGAAGTACATGTTTTGAGATCCCCTGAATAAAAAAAAAGCATTTTTGGAAACATGTCCGTGTGTGTGTCTCTGTGTCTGTCTGTGTGTCTGACTGTGAACAGCATAACTCAGAAATGAACAGTCGGATAAACACCAAACTTGGTATTTAGGTTCAGTATCTTCCAGAGATGCGACACGAAGGTTTTCAAGAAAATCCCTCTACCCCAAATTACCCTTTACATGGAACATTTTTCGAAAATTTTAATTTTCTAAAAATGGCTCTATCGATTTTGATTAAAATATCATATGTTTAAGATATGTTCATGAAAAATAAAATGTATATATTGAATTTTCTAGGAATGTCTCCAAAAGTATTCTTCATTGTGAACGACTTTTGGTAAATTGGTAAACCATAAGAGATAGACAAAATTTTACTGCACAATAGATGTAGACCGCGTTAAAATACACAATTTATGTCATATACATTTTTGTTGTTGAGT
The DNA here is from genome assembly GCA_030765065.1 of Deroplatys truncata. Lineage (NCBI taxonomy): Eukaryota > Metazoa > Arthropoda > Insecta > Mantodea > Mantidae > Deroplatys > Deroplatys truncata. The sequence continues at coordinate 302,471,277 of CM060981.1, read as the reverse complement.
GAACCATTTTCGAGATATTGATTGTTATTCCCTTAAATTTTTCAATACTCATTTTCTTAAATGGGAATTCGTTATTCATTTTTTTGTCTTGGATATGCAAAGAGTATTAATCTGTGGAAAAGGGAATAGTGCTGCACCTAGCAACCAGCTATTAAGAGATATGTATGTGCTTAAAGGCTACTGTATTTCGATACTGCCCTTGTAAATATATATTCCCCTTACATCTACAATAAAATTAGCAATAAGATAGTCTGCAAATGTTTATCTCGATTAACATGAAGTAGTTGGAGAATAAGCGTTTGTAAAAATAGTTTGTACAAGAGTAGAGAAAGTCATGTGAGTGTAACACATCAGATTTTATTGTTGAGTGAACCATTTTCTTGATAGTGCTTGTTATTCCCTTAAATCTTCCAATACTTATACTCTTTCTCAAATTCGTTATTCATTTTTTTTTACGTCCTGGACATGCAAAGAGAATGGAATGCTCCACATAGCAACCAGTCCTTAAAACATTTGACTATCGCTTAAAGCCTACCATATTCTCCTTGCATCTACTAGAAAACTAGCAATAAGATTGACATCTCGATATCTCGATTAACATGAAGTAGATGGAGAATAAGCGTTTGTAAAAATAGTTTGTACAAGAGTAGAGAAAGTCATTTGAGTTTAACACATCAGATTTTTCTATGGTAGGTTTTCTCCTATTTGTTAACGTTTACCAGTTATACAAGATTCCTTCCGAATGAAGAGGACTTCACAGGATAGCCCCAGAAAATTAGAGATACACATTTTATCTGTAATGTAAATATCTTAACTATGTCTGTGTTAATCAAAATCGTTAGTCATTTTTGAGAAAATCAAAAATAGGTTAAATTTGTCCATGTAAATGGTAATTTGGTGTGAGGAAGTTTCTTCAAGGTCTTCGTGTCACATATTTGGAAGAAGCTAAGTTCAAATACCAAGTTTGTTGCTTATCCTACTGTTTTTACTTTCTCTACTACGTATAGTAAGTAGGGGAAGTATTGTATTCCACCCAAAAATTCGATACCGAGATTTCACCGGAAATACATGTTTTGAGACCCCCTGAATCCAAAAGAAGCATTTTTGGAAACATGTCCGGGTGTGTGTGTCTGTGTGTCTGTCTGTGAACAGCATAACTCAGAAACGAACACTCGGATAAACACCAAACTTGGTATTTAGGTTCAGTATGTTCCAGAGATGCGACACGAAGATTTTCAAGAAAACCCCCCACCCCAGATTACCCTTTACATGGAACATTTTTCGAATATTTTAATTTTCTCAAAAATGGCTCTAACGATTTTGATTAAAATACCATATGTTTAAGATATTTTCATGACAAATAAAATGTGTATCTTGAATTTTCTGGGAATGTCTCCAAAAGTATTCTCCATTGTGAACGACTTTTGCATAACTGGTAAACCATAAGAGATAGACAAAATTTTACTACACAAAAAATGTAGATGGCGTTAAAATACACAATTTATGTCATATAGATTTTTTTTGTTGAGTGAACCATTCTCGAGATATTGCCTGTTATTCCCTAAAATTTTTCGATACTTATTTTCTCAAATGGGAATTCGTTATTCTTTTTTTTGTCTTGGATATGCAAAGAGTATTAATCTGTGGCAAAGAGAATGGTGCTGCACATAACAACCAACTATTAAGAGATATGTTTGTGCTTATATTGTCCTTGCAAATACAAAACAAGGGGAACATAGTACGCCTTAAGCGATAGTCAAATATTTTTGAACTGGTCGCTATGTGTAAAATGTAATTCTCTTTGTATGTCAAAAGATTGTTTCTGCAAATGTTTATCACGAATAATATGAAATAGATGGAGAATAAGATTTTGTAAAAATAGTTTGTACAAGAGTAGAGAAAGTCTGTGAGTGTAACACAGATTTTTTAGTTATGCTGTTCACCGAAAATATTGTCTTGAGACTCACAGAATAAATAAAAAAAAAACATTTAGAAAAATATCCATGTGCGTGTCTGAGTGTGCCTCTGTCTAACAAAAACATACTTAAAAATCTGATGTGTTACACTCACATGACTTCCTCTACTCTTGTACAAACTATTTTTACAAACGCTTATTCTCCATATGCTTCATGTTAATCGAGATGTTAATCTTATTGCTAATTTTCTTGTAGGATGCAAGGGGAATTGCTAGCCTTTAAGCGATAGTCAAATATTTTAAGAGCTGGTTGCTATGCGGAATATTCCATTCTCTTTGCATTACCAGGACAAAAAAAAAAGGAATAACGAATTTGAGAAAAAGTATAAGTATTGGAAAATTTAAGGGAATAACAAGCAATATCTTGAAAATGGTTCACCCATCAAAACAAATGTATAAGACATAAATTGTATATTTTAACGGGATCTACATTTTTTGTGTAGTACAATTTTGTCTATCTCTTATGGTTTACCAGTTATGCAAAAGTCGTTCACAATGAAGAATACTTTTGGATACATTCCCAGAAAATTCAAGATATACATTTTATTTGTCATAAAAATATCTTAAACATATGATATTTTAATCAAAATTGTTAGAGCCATTTTTGAGAAAATTAAAATTTTCGAAAAATGTTCCATGTAAAGTGTAATCTAGGATGGGGGGATTTTCTTGAAAACCTTCGTGTCGCATCTCTAGAAGATACTGAACCTAAATACCAAGTTTGGTGTTTATCCGACTGTTCGTTTCTGAGTTATGCTGTTCACAGACACACAGACATACACATGGATATGTTACCAAAAATGCTTTTTTTTGGATTCAGGAGGTCTCAAAACATGTATTTCCGGTGAAATTTCGGTATCGAATTTTTGGGTGGAATACAATACGTCCCCTACTTACTATACGTAGTAGAGAAAGTAAAAATGTACATCTCTTTAACAAACCATCATTTGTTTCAAATGAAATGTTTGTACAACCAGTCATTTCAGAGATATTTGTTAATTATGGTGGCAATTGTTTAATACTTTGTACTGACGTTATTCAGTTTTCTCGCTATGTCAGGAAGGTGTATGGAATTTTAAAGCCACAGCGAGCCGCTTTTAAACATCTGACTATCAATTCGGTTTCCTCTATCCTTGCACCTACATTGAAGTGTGTAATGAAACCATTTCTGTAAATGTTTATCTCGACCAGGTAGAAAAATAGGTTTGTGCAAGAATAGTTTTTAGAAGTTTAACAAAAATCAGTTCTAATAGATAGAGAAACCATGTAAAAGCCTAACATCAATGTTTTCTATGGAAACTCGAATGTTGTTAAACAACTATTATTTCATCTACGTTTTAATATTCCACGTGGTGCCGTTTATAGCACGAGTTACAGAATTCTGCAATGAGGAAGAAATCACCAGGTCCTTGTGAGAAATGGCAAGGATTCCTAGACGCTCAACAGAAAACTAATCCCCTGTCACAACCTTTGAGTAGAATTCTGCAATGAGGAAGAAATCACCAGGTCCTTGTGAGAAATGGCAAGGATTCCTAGACGCTCAACAGATAACTAATCTCCTGCCGCAACTTTGAGTAGAATTCTGCAATGAGGAAGAAATCACCAGATCCTTGTGAGAAATGGCAAGGAGTCTTAGGCGCTCAACAGAAAACTAATCTCCTGCCACAACCTTTGAGTAGAATTCTGCAATGAGGAAGAAATCACTAGATCCTTGTGAGAAATGGCAAGGAGTCCTAGACGCTCAACAGATAACTAATCTCCTGCTACAAACTTTGAGTAGAATTCTGCAATGAGGAAGAAATCACCAGGTCCTTGTGTGAAATGGCAAGGAGTCCTAGACGCTCAACAGATAACTAATCTCCTGCCACAAACTTTGAGTAGAATTCTGCAATGAGGAAGAAATCACCAGGTCCTTGTGAGAAATGGCAAGGAGTCCTAGACGCTCAACAGATAACTAATCTCCTGCCACAACCTTTGAGTAGAATTCTGCAATGAGGAAGAAATCACCAGGTCCTTGTGAGAAATGGCAAGGAGTCCTAGACGCTCAACAGAAAACTAATCCCCTGTCACAACCTTTGAGTAGAATTCTGCAATGAGGAAGAAATCACCAGGTCCTTGTGAGAAATGGCAAGGAGTCCTAGACGCTCAACAGAAAACTAAACTCCTGTCACAACCTTTGAGTAGAATTCTGCAATGAGGAAGAAATCACCAGGTCCTTGTGAGAAATGGCAAGGAGTCCTAGACGCTCAACAGAAAACTAATCAATCTCCTGTCACAACCTTTGAGTAGAATTCTGCAATGAGGAAGAAATCACCAGGTCCTTGTGAGAAATGGCAAGGAGTCCTAGACGCTCAACAGAAAACTAATCTCCTGCCGCACATTTGAGCAAACTTCTGCATGTAGATTACAAGGTATTTGTGTTTCAAGAGTTAAATGATCATCATAAGGCAAATTGAATGACATTTTGTGAAGACTTTCTCAACGTCTTCATTTGGTCCTGTTAATGAGTGATGATGAACGGGTAGAGAGGTTTTGGTAAGTAAATAGACCAACTCTGTTAGGCACAAAGCATAGGTCACGTCAGATACACACTCCCACTCCTAAAAAGCCGGATTTCATTTTATTTACTTGCTACATATACTACCAGTGGAGAACTGTGGCAATACGCCTAAAGCAAAGAAGAGTTTACACATCAAAATTAGTATCACGTGGCAGAGAATACTTCAGCACAAATACTGAACCATCAGATGTAACATGACGTTTCAAACATCGTGTTAAATAACACTGTAATTCAATGAAACACAGGAACATGTGACACTATTAGAAAGGAACATTGAGGAAAGTGAACCTTTAACCTCCTCAACCCCAAACTACAGATCACAATCTTTTTAAGGATATGAGTCATACTATAAGAGAAGATAATTTTCTAGATGATTGTTTCCTAGCTTTCATAAACAAACTAGAAAGTATCAATAAATTGTTTTTTTTTAATATTGCATAATGCTGGTCTAACTGCTTTGGAAGTAACTTGCTTTCAACTGAACACCGTATTTGTTTACAGAAAACACTGCAGGATCGAGACGTCTGCACCTTTCCTCGCTACCAACCCTCGGTTCTTTCCTACCTTGATGGTTCACTTGCTAAAACCCCTCTGTCTGGTTATAAGCACATATTCATTTAAATGACACAGTCACCAGATATTGGTCCGATTTAACCACAACCGCTGTATATGCACCGACTCTGTACTCCACAGTCTGGTATAGCGTTGTCAACTTTGTAATAAGATGTAATTATGATGATGATGATTATTATTATTTTGAAAAGAATCGTTAAAGCTTTCAAAATCACTTCGATGGATACATTAGAGACATTGGGGGACTTCTTTATTTCAGAGCTAAATCACCGTGGAGTAGATCTCCGGTTTAGACATCCGATTTCAACAAGATGTGGCTGCAGTCAATACTGCTTTTTTAATTTGAAATTTATTGTTTTCAACTATTAATCATATAGAGTATGAAATTGGCATTCTCCAATAACAACAAATAAAACAATACAAGCATAAAATAGATATTAACATTAAAACAAGTCTATATGTGTGTTTTTGACATAAATTCGTCTAGAATATAAAACGTTTGAGTCGTTAGCCATTTTTTCTGATTTATCCTATCTTTTTATACACTGCATTTTTAAATGCTATGTGTACATTCTTAATACATACAACTTCATTTTTGGGTGTGTGTGAGTGAGTGTGTGTATGTGTGTGTAGCTGATAGGCTGGCCTCTCAAAGTTTAACGGAGTGATGACGAATTTTCTCTACTAACCCACACTGTAGTGCTATTCAGTGACAGGACTGAGCGAAAGCAACAAATGCCTTTAACTCCATCTGCGTAGCATCACGGTTTGCCTCCAGTATCAAGTAAAATGCAACAAATAAGGACCAGGTACAGTTATCTCGTAATGGTTTTCCGGAAGCCTGTAGCGAGCATCTCCAAAGGGCAATATGTTTGTCCTATTCCTCCCATCGCTGTCGTTTGGTGCGCCACCCAGCTGCATATTGGTCCGCAGTTTTATAATGCAACAAAGTGTCTGGTCTCATGGGAAGCACACAGTCACCATGAGTGTGGCCACTGTCTCTCTCCTGTAGGAATGAAGTTATTAACTGCAGCATATACTATGCTTCCGAGTCAGTAGGAATATACTGGGTCTGGAATAAGGAACATGCAGCCATGTTGCAGGTATTTAAACTCTGCGGAAGGGGTAGGAATGTAGTGGTTCAAGAAGAGAAGTATAGTTGCCGACTATAGCATGCTTTGTTGGCAGGAAGAGTTTCCGGTTCTGCACGAATGTGTCGGAATTCAGTCAGGGCTGGTAAGTTAGTAGCGACGATAGATGGATTCGGAAAAGTGCCGTTCCTAAAAAATCTAATACTGTTAGGGAAAATTCCGATCTATCAGTGTGTTAGAATCTATGTTACAGATTACAGCAATGTACGAGGGCAATTTGGAAAGTAAGTTCCGTTAATTTCTTTAAGAAATGCTGCTTTATTTTTGGAACTTTTATTAAACACAAGCAAAAGTAAATATTTAAATTTCGTTTCAATATAATTTACATTTACATTCAGGCAGGGATGGCCAAGCTCCTAACATACAGACTCCTGAACGATAGGTCCGCGATAGAAATTCCGCCAGGACCGTCCTCCTTAACTGAGGTTCCCTCGAGATTTCCCTCAGTCCTCATAACTGGCATATGCCGGGGAGGTATATGTCAAACTACGGCCTGGAGAGCTTCGCTCCCAAAACTTCCTTTCCGAATTATCATTTTCCTTTCATGTAACAGCAGTGGCCGCCCCCTTCGGTGCCGTATGCAACAAGAACGGCCGTTAAAACACTTCTAAGAAAACTACAAGCATTTGTGTTATCGCCTCACAAGCTCTGAAGTATTCTCTGTGTAGATTTCCACCGTCTGAGATTGCAGCCACTCCTTGAGCTCGTCATCCGTTTCAAACCGACGTGAACCAAGCCATTTCTACGCTTTTGGAAACAGATGATAGTCACTCACTCTGCTATCTGCGATTGAAGCCACTCTGTGACGCTCTCCTTGAACTTCTCGACGTGACCCAAGCCATTTCTTCATGTCTGGGAACAGGTGATTAAAACCCTCCAACTTGAACTGATGCAAGAGAGTTTGAGTGCATGGAGCAGTATGCGACCGAAAATTATCGTGGAGGAAATTAACACGCCACTCTCTTGATCTGAATTGCTCTCCTAAGTTTGGTTAGTGTCTGACAGTAGACGTCAGTTTATTGTTGTGTCTCGTTTCATGAACTCTAACAAACATACGTATTACTCGTCCCAAAACAGCTGCCATGAGTTTCTTCGTTGTATACGTTTTATGTGGTTCCATAGGAGAATTAGTGTGACCACATGCCATTGACTGTCGTTCGCGTTCTGAACCCACATCTCATCTCTCGCGATAATCGAGAAAGTTTTCAGCTTCACTCTGGTACTGCTCCCATCCTCATGGCTTTTTGGGCTTAAGGCTGAATTTTCGGCACTCAATGAGCACCAAAATTCCGATATCCTAACCTTTGTGTCACCACGTCAAAGAGCGCCGCTCTACTGATTTATGAAAAATGCTTACGAAATTCTGGAACGGCGATTTTGTCTGACCACATCATTCACATTTGGAAGTTCGTCGTTCACAATAGACGGTCGCCGACTTCGTTCATCATGTATGCTAGTAGTGCGTCCATCTTGGAATGACGACACAATACTCTAACTCATAATGTTTCCGTACACTGCAGTAATTTGACGAATTGCACATGGTCTAGGGGTACCATGCTAACCTCTAGTTCCCGAGGTCGCGAGTTCAAACCCGGCGGACTTCGATAGCCTTTTTCGGGTGTAAAAATACTTAGGATGGCCTCCTTTGGAAGGGAAGCAAAGCCGGTGGCCTCGTGTCGTAGATTTATAGCACGTAAAGGAACCTCAAGCATGATAAAGAGGCATCTGAGCAAAATGTCCGGTATTTCATGCCCAATATAGAATAGGACGCTAAGAACTATAGCAGTTAAAGAACATTCATGAATACAAGCTCAATTTTATGATGTATTGCAGTTGCCCACAGTAACCACATCATTTCACGTACCTCACACTTCTATTGTCTTGGTGAAAGAAGCAGTCGAATGGAGCCTCACTCCGACACAGCCAGGAGCGCACCTAACACAGCGCTGCTACCACCTCTCCTGCTTGTGAATGTGACCGGAACTTACTTTTCGAATTGTCCTCGTATCTTAAGTATTGGGGAGGCATTTAATAGGTGTGCTATTTATAAATTGAGGTAATGCCCTTTAATGCCATTCAATATGCAACTGTAATACAAAAATATTAAAACATAAATATGTATTGATATTGCTAATTGTGTATGTTAATATCGCCAGACTCGCATGGCTCACTCTTTAAATTACAACATAATACAGTATAAAGGTTCCCGGAAAGAATGAGTAAAAGAGTTCACAAAACGACCCTTGGAAGAGATCGATAGCGAAGACACCGTGGTGGGGAGCGGTGTATAGATAGTGCTTCTAACGCTCTTAACTGCAACCAGAATACCAACGAGACGAGGCGTAACTCAGCTTACTAAAAACAAAGATGGCCGATGCCGCATGTCTGGAAGGTCAACGTTCTAACTTGAGTGAGTCTCTCTCTCTCTCTCTCACACACACACACACATACCGGGTGAGTCTTCTCAGCTTACGGATTGAGAAGTTATGCAGTCCCGGCGTTGTACAGGCTATGCCGTAAACACTGTCCACTGCATCGCGTCGTATCAATTTGAAGTATGATTATTTGTGGGTAGTAGTTGGAAGATGCTTCATGTTTATCTGCACCACGTATGGGAGCCAATTTGTCGCGGTCACTTCGTGTTATCTTATTTCTGAGCGCCTGTTATTGTTTTACTACTTTGAATGTTGGGTTCATTGTCCTCCGGCTAGCTATTATTATTATTCAGTCGAGCAAATCTCTTAAACAGGGTGTGTAAACGGAAAGGATTTATTACTGAAAGATAACACTGATAAAAGAATTTGTTTTTACACTTTTATTGCCGACACATTTTTATTCATTTCACATTATCTTTTGATACACGCCAGACTGAAACTGTTATATTTTCTAATATCACTATAATCACTTATTTGCTGCGCATTATTAATTCGCGTATTTCACATTTATAACTAGCTTTACGACACGAGAGATTCTGTAAAATTGCGCGACGTATAACCCGCGAACGATTCTGATGAACTATGCGACGTATAACGCGTGATTAATCCTGTTGAACTGGACAATACTTGCCTCTGACTTTAGCTTTTTATACTCCCTCGCCCCGATATGCCTAAACATTATAACACAGCTGCTATTGGTTAATAAAACGCGCCAACATTAGCGTCTATATTTATATCCAATCAAAATTACGAACACATATGCTCTAGGGAAGAAATTCCCGCCATTTCTAAGAAAAGCGCGCCAATCTGACGTCATTTGCTTGTCTCTAATAATTGATAAAGAACTCACCCCCTCGCTCATTGTTATCCGCTCTTATTGTCAGTTTCAGTGAGGCCGTGTAAACTTATTTCCTAACAATGCTTATAATTAACAAACATCTCAAATCATTGTCATACAATAATGCTTATTTACACTAAAATCACTCTGGCATTTACATTATTGTGATACAAATTACTGCCACAAATTTCGGCCGAAATGACTGCTTTGCACCGCTGTGAGGTAATGGCTTGCACTCGTAGTGCGCGCGTTGACCTTCAGTGATGAAGGTCCGGTTGAAATACTGCCACTTGAAGGTACTTTTTATGTTTAGTATGTTTAACGAGAACTGATAGTTTGGCATGGAAGTGTCGTTTCACATAATTAATTTAATTATATGAATTGCATTTAAACAAAAACTCTTCCTTGTTAGAATATGCTTTAATGAACACCAAAAATAAATGTATATAACATTGTAATTATAACTTACAAACATAAGGCATCATTAAATAATATTTTACCGTTTAAAACTATTCTTTCATGCAAAAGAAAGCCAATAAATTGTTCTAAGAGTTCACAAAATGCAGTACGTACATGCAAACTTAATAATGTTAGCAAGCCCATATTATGATCGTTGTGAACCTCTCTGGTTCCCAAAGTAGTACATTTAACAGTGACTATGACATCATGCCGGACCATCACACAGATAAACCTTCACAATTTACCCGTTTCCTCCATGTGGTTGTTATGAACCTCTCTGGTTCCCAAAGTAGTGCATTTAACAGTGACTATGACATCATGCCGGACCATCACACAAATAAACCTTCACAATTTACCCGTTTCCTCCAAGTGGTGTAATAGGTGTTGGATCTGGCCAGCATGCCGGCGGATGCAAGATCTCAGTCTAACCATCATCGCCAACATAACCCGGTGCAACATGGCGTGTGATATCACGGCAAGCTGAGATGATGCGTTCCCTCAGCTATTGAGGAGTCATTGGCCGCTCCTGGTGTAGGTACGACATCTTTAATATAACCCCGTAAGAAGAAATATAATGGGGTTAGATCTGGTGAGAGTGCTGACTACCCTATTGATCCATCGCTCAGGGTAGGTGCCATCGAGATTAGCCGTTACACACGAGTCGAATGAACTGGCGCCCAAACATGCTGGTACCACATAGTTAATCGGTTCTGCAACGGCACTTCATCCAGTAGAGTAGGCAGCTAACGTAGGTAGTGGAGATAGCGATTCCCAGTGAGTTGGCTATCATAAAAATAGGGGATTTTAGATGATCTTCGAATATACCAGCCCAAATATTGCAACCCCATCGGACTTGTAACGCCGCCTCTCGCATCCAATGTGGGTTTACAGTGCTCCAGTAATGCATGTTGTGGCGGTTTACATGGCCTGTGTTGTGGAACCGTGTTCCGCCTGTAAATAATACAGTTGCCCCAAAATGTGGATTTTGTTCAGTTTGTCGTATGATCCATTAGCGAATGCATGGTCCAGCTGCAGTAGTTTCTGTTGTAGTTGAAGCTGATAAGGGTGAAACTTTGCATGATGTGGTATTTTCCACGCGGAAGATTGGCTCATATTGAAATGCCTGTGAATGTCCCTCGTAATGCAATGCGGATGTTGAGTGACGTAATCAATCACATGATCCGTCGTTTGTTGGTCACAGACGGGGGAAATCTTCGTGGATGTGGCGTCTTGTACACTGTTCCTAATTCCACAAGGCGGTTCTCAACTCGCAAAAACGTGTGATCTATAGGAAGTGTTCTCTGCGCAAACCTCTGATGGTATAAACGACGTGGCTTCGTTGCATTGTGCTGCGCTACCATGCATACTAACAGCATGTCCAGATAATCTCTATTCCAAAACATTGTTCCAGAATAGCTGGAATTTCGTATTTATAGGCAAATCCACTTTCTAGTGCTTTCGGAAAGTAATCGTGATTTGCTGGAACGTTCTTGAAACATGAACAAAAATGAATAAAAAAGTTATTTATTCGCAGGTATGATTTGAGCTTGCGACCTTCACCATGTCAACCAGTGCGATATTAGGCCACGTTAACAAGGAGCAGCACCGTAGCCCTAATCACCGGGCTGGCGAATGCGGTGTCAGTCCCTGCATCTCGCATCGTCTGTAAAATGTAGGGCTGTCTAGTTACCAATCCGCAGGATGAGAATCGTTAGACAATGCCAATTTGGTCTTCTGCTAGTATTGAGTGATTGTCATATTATGTATGTAATATACTTTTCTTTGGTGCAAAGGTCAGGTCACCATCTTCCTTCTCCGCCCCAATCACTGATTACCTAAAACCTGGATGCTGCTTAAGAGTTAAATTAAGCTCTGAACCGTGCAATGGAGTTAATTTATATAACACGCGTGTGTTAATAAACGTTGCAAATTACTGTATTGTTACGACTGAAAAACAATTTATGGTTACGTTTTAATGTGATTTCAGCGCACCTTCCTAAATCAAACAATTACTAGAATAACTAGAACCTTTTGGAAGCCATTTCCCCCCCCCCTCTGCTCCAGAAAGTTCTAGAACGTTCGAGAACCTTGTGGAATACTGCACTAACTATATAAGCGAGAGTTGTTGAGTCAGACAGTGAGCGAGCGCTACTGCGGAGCGACGGCTGTGTTCGGCTCCCGAGTGAAGTGAACCGCCCAGCGTGAAGAGGCTACGCCATGAAGGTAATGAACTGACGGAGAACTGAACTAGTTCACCTTAGTGAAGTGTGTTACGTGATAATAGGTTGGTATTATTTGCATTTGTGAAACGCATTTCCTCTACCTACGATAACCCCGAATAGTAACATGTTACGTTGATATTGTAATGAAAAGAAGCTAGAAACAGTGATGTGTATTGAATTTATTTAAAGGTGAGTCGGAATTGTTACACTAACATCACTTAAGTTTACTCACTTAACATGTTTCCCGTTTCCCGAAACATGTTAAGTGAGTAAACTTAAGTGATGTTAGTGTAACAATTCCGACTCACCTTTAAATAAAGTAACATGTTACTTTAATTCTGTTTCATGTAAACGCATTCCACTTCACTATATCCTTCAACATATTCTCTTTCTCATACTAATCCACCTAACACTGGAAGCTACCCATCTCAAAGGCCGGAGCTTTGATTTGTGAACACAAGTACTATATATAGCGTTTTTACCTTTAATGTGAATGTAAATTTACAATACTGGATCGAGAAAGCTTCAAGCATGAATAAAATTTAAAAGAAACATGATAATACTTTAAATACCATTAATAAAATTTCTCATATGAATTTTATCCCTGACTGAATGAACTATTTTCTTGCGCTATGCGTGTTGCGTATTTCTTTCATTTCTTACTTCACGCATGAAAGTCTGCAATTTTACTTTAAGTGTTATCTTCACAAACACCAATTTTGCAAGATACGTGAATTTACGTTATATAATATATCATTTATAATCCAAAATTTGAACACATTTAAATGTTCTATCATAAAATTCTTTACAAGCTTTCACTACAATTTTATGTTTTCCCGTACAACCACTAAAGCAAGCATCTGCGCGATCTGTCCGACGCCGCCACACACCACGAAACTTAGAAGCACACCTTAAACATAATGACTAGGGAAAACGGTAACGCTCATGCAGGCCGATTTAAAAGTAGTCGATGCACAGAATGTCACAAAAACTTAAAAAAAGATGCCGGACCCATTGCGAATAAACATTCCCCCAGAGTAATAATTGTTTGTACTAATTAAAATTAAAGGAACTGAACAAAAATTTAAAGCAGGTTTAAATAAAGGTAACAATCCGTACAGCCCCAAAAGCACTGAATATATTAACATTCAAATATAGAAACAGAAATATATTACAATTGAAGCACATAGCATTTGAATTTGTCCTTCTCACACACGATTTGCCATTTTGAAATGTAATTCAACACGCGATAATATGATATAAACTCGCTTCCATGAGATATTAAATGCCGTTCCACACACTACAAGAATTTAAAATTTTACTTGCGCCAAAAGTATATGTTATGGATAATTTAGACAAGGCCGAAAAGTGTGGAGACGGCCGCTCCCAGACTCGAAGCTCGATAAAAGTCCTTCTTTGCTGGTCGTCGAGAACTGTCACAACACTTCTTCCTCGGAACGCATCGCTCGGGTGCACCGGGAAGGTCAGGTGATGATGACGTGGAAACAGCATAAGCGGAGGGGACACAACCTGGTGAGCGCTGTAGAAACCTGGTGCAGCCGACTTCTGGTGTTAACCAGGCTGCCGGCGTAATGACAAACAGAGGCCGAAAATTGTAGTTCATGAATGCAGGTACATAAAAGAACTGCGGCCATCTCTGCAAAAACAGCCTCTCGGTGAAGGAAGAGCCACAATTGGCTCAAAACCCATGGTTATAGTGGGCGGTGAACGGGAATCGAACTCGAGACTTCCCGAATGCGAGCCTCACAGGTTACTACTGAAAAAATTCAATGCCGTAAGTCGGATTTGAACTATGGAACGGCCAATGACAATATCTAAGTGGGCATTGCTGCATGCTAAATGACAAAAATGTGAGTCAGTTGGGAGTTCAATGTCGTGTCGGGATGTTGCAATGGTAGCTCAATTGGTTAGAACAGCGGCACGGAAAGGCAGAATATACATAGTTCAAAACCGGCTACTGCATTGAATTTTTCATTCTATTCTACCTTTCTAACGGCCTTTGTGGAAGAGGAATTCATTTCCATACATCTGATTATCAACTTATGACTTAATGAAGCCCATAACACGTTCCTTAATGAGCGATTTATTTACATGTTGTAGTTTTAGCGCGTGGGAATGCTGGAGAGGTATGAACACAGATTGGTAGAGATAAACGGTGCAACAGGTGCTTGCATGATCGCAGCAGTCGCTTGACAAACTTACCTTTAAATTACACATGAGGTGATGGATGTGTCTCGTGCAAACATACACGTACTTACGCCTTCCCATTAGCCACTAAAGTAAACAAACTTACTCGACGGACATTCCGTATTTTTACTTTCTCTGCTATGTACATGCTAGTAGGTACAGAAGATATTACATTCCACCTTAAAATTCGATGCCGAGATTTCACCGGAAACACCCATTTTGAGGCCCTTTAAATAAGAAAGGTGTCCGCGTGCGTTTGTGCGAAAAGGCTGACTCAAAAAACGAAAAGTTGGACAAACACCAAACTTGGTATTTAGGTTCAGTATCTTCTAAATATGCGACAGGAAGATTACCGACAAAATCCTCCCACCCCAAACTACCCTTTACATGGAAGCTTTCAAGAATTTGTATTTCCTAAAAATAGCTCTAACGGTTTAGATTAAAATACAATATATAAACGATATTTACATGACAAATACAATGTACATCTTGAATTTTCTGGAATAGCCTGTGAGTCCTCCTCATTCGAAAGAAATTTTGTATAACCTTGCTGTAAATGGTGAACGTTAAATGATAGACGAAAACGTACTGCACAAAAAATGCACCTCTGTCTAAAACACACAATTTATTTCAAGTACGCCAATTCTGAGATATCCGTTACGAAAGGTTCGAATGCTTCATTTCTTGGCCAGTCTCTTCAAGTCCTGTCAACATTCAGTTGTTTCTCGCGATGTCATTGAAACAGTATGGAATCTTAAGGCCAGCATATAGCGTCCAGTTGTTAAACATTTGATATCGCTGTTCTCGTTATATCTATAACGAAATGTGTAATGTGGCTATTTCAAAGGATTATCTCCATTAAAATATAGTAGATGGAAAAATAAGCGTTCCTAAGATTAGTTTGTATACCCACTAATAAACCATAGAGGCTCGAGAAAGTCATGTGAGTGCATTATATCCGATCTCTTTTACTTTCTCTACGGCGCACATAGTACACTGGTGTGCAAAACCTAAGGACGAAAATAATCTTCGTATGCTGTGACACTGCCAAGTAACATAGGTCGATGAAACTTGAATCATACATAGAGGGAACTGCTACAGTAGGCAACTAAACGATATATGCAATGAGACGAACACAAATGCCACTTTTATTCATAGACCATAAGCTACACTTAAGTCAATACGACATATGATGGCTCTCTAGATTTACAGAAACAGATACACGGTGCTTAAAAAGGTGTATGATCACCACGGACAGCAATGCATGCTCTGCATCGTGCTCCCATGCTGGCCACAAGGTTGGTAAACAGTTCTTGTGGTAGGGCGTTCTATTCCTTCACCAGCGCTGTTGATGACTGTTAGGTCGTTGGTGCATGTCGATGTGCAGTCCATTCGCCGAATATCTCGGACGAGATGGGTAAAGTAACATAACAAATGAACTACTTGGTAGAAGTAGATGAAGGTGCGGGAGCATGTTGCCAGAGGTCTCTCACACGTACACAGAAAGCTGGACGTCACATGGCGTGAGTGTAGCGAGCCTATAGTGCCAAATGCGTCTGGCTCAGCAACACGGGGCAGTTGACAAAACAGTACAAGACGGTGTGTGGCCATTAGCGGGCTGTTACGGTGCACTGTAGTGGTGTTCTTCATTGCAACATGGCCCGTAGACACCATTTGGATGACTTCACAGGGGAAGAATCATCGGGAAACTGGAAGATGGGCGAACTGTGACGAGTGTTGCTCAGGAGTTTGGAATTACTCACAGCATTGTTTCACGTGCATGAGGAAACTTCCAAACCAGAGGCACTGCTGTCCCAAGGAGAGGTGGTGGTCGACCACGCTCAACTACAGCAGCAGATGACCGCTACATTATGCAACAGGCAAGAAGGGATCTATGTCAAACCGCGGGTGCAATTGCAATCACACTTAACAGGACAGCTAGGCACGCAGTCTTACGATACACAGTGGCACGGCGGCTACACAGAGGTGGTCTCTTTGCCCGACGGTGTGTTCCATTAACATCCGCACATCGGCGCCACCGTTTGCGATGGTCCCAAGAGCATCAAAATTCGACCAACGAGGAATGGGATCGCGTGCTCTTCTCGGATAAGAGCAGATTCAGTCAAAGTAGTGATTCTCGACGTATTCTCATCTGGCGAGAAGTGGGAACACGTAATGAACCCAGGAATATCCTTGAACATGATTGTTTTGGTGGTCTGAATGTTTTGGTTTGGGGAGGCATAATGTTGCATGGGCGTACCGACCTCCAAATCTTTGAATACGGTACGCTCACTGGTCAACGTTATTGCGATACTGTACTCCTTCCATATGTGCGTCTTTTCAGGGGTGCAGTTGGCCCTGACTTCACTTTTATGCAGGTGGAGGATCTCTTGGAGCGAGAGGATATTCGGTGAATGACTGGCCTACCCGTTCCCCCTATTTAAATCCCATCGAACACGTGTGGGATGCTTTGGGGAGACGCATTGCAGCACATCCACATGCACCAACGACCATCCAACAGTTGTCAACAGCGCTGGTGGAGGAATGGAACGCCCTACCATAAGAACTGCTTACTAACCTTGTGGTCAGTATGGGAGCATGCATTGCTATCCGTGGTGATCTTACACCCTTTTAAGCACCATGTATCTGTTTCTGTAAATCTAGAGAGCCATCATATGTCGTATTGACTTTAGTGTAGCTTATGGTCTATGAATAAAAGTGGCATTTTTGTTCGTCTCATTGCATATTTCGTTTAGTTGCCTACTGTAGCAGTTCCCTCTACGTATGATTCAAGTTTCACCGAGCTATGTGTCACAGCATGCGAAGATTACTTTCGTCCTTAGGTTTTGCACACCAGTGTAGTTTTGTATAGGTTGGCAGCTATTTACTAATAATATCTCCCGTTTCCTATAATGAGGAGGAAAAGCACAATATAGTGCAAATGAGTGGTTAGCTCTTCTTGTTTGAGAGAGGAAGTTGCTAATGTTTCAGTTTACGTGGTAGAGTATTTTCATCATTACCTACTCTGTTGATCAGGCATTCTGGACCTTTCATTTTTGTGTAGGCACGTAATGAAGTTGAGCGCCCCTGTTCATTATCTTCTGGAAATTGGGTATCTTCCTGCAATACGCTGTCAAGTTATCGACGTACATCCGCTCCAACGGTGACTTATTTTTACCACGCTCCAAACAACAGCACGAACACGTTTTGAAACAACGTTATCGCGAGTCACAAGCAGAGCAATTGTAATAGTATTACCATCTCTTTTAAAGGCTTCAAAAATTCTGAAATAACCCAAAAAATACACTCTGAATTATAAACTGTTTCACCGTGCAGTACAATTAAACAGACAGGAAGAGAAGTAATTTAGGCCCGGTCCAAGAATACGTTATACTGTACCAGGCGATCTTGATTAATTTTGTTTTAAATAAAACTATTCTCAAGGTATCCATTATTATTACTATTACCAATCCACGAAAGGCGGTTCTATTTCCGGTGCCGACATGGAGCGTGACGAATACACTCAGCTCAGGTCCTTGGGGCAAGTGGAGGAGTCACTTTGCAGAAACTGCCGACTGAGGCACTGGAATCCGTACGTAGAAATCGGCATGTTGACGGCATACTGTCTTACAGACTACATGCCGCCCCTATTGCTGCACTCTGTCCAGGATGTCCTGGGTGTGGGTGGACGGGGGAGGCGAGGCCTTGCTGTTTGTTGTAACGTTATTTGCAACTGGCCAAAGAAACAATTTAATTATTACCACTGCTATGGGTGCGTGCATGTTGTCATAATTATTGTCCTGGCATCTCAAAATCGAAGAAAAAGCCTGTTAAAATAACTTGTTTTTGTCTTTATTTTTCTTTACGTGGAAAATATTTGATTTTATCTCAAAAGTGGCGGTAATGTTTTTCATTTAAATAGTAACACATGCTTAGAAATTAGCATGATAAATAACGTGTATGTGCGGCTGGTGTGTGAAACTGTCTTCATTCTAAACCACCTTTGTTTAACTGGTAAACCGCAAGAGTTAGACAAAATATGTAGATCTCGTTAAAGCGCACAGTATACGTCAAATAAAAAGTTTCGTGGTATTAACCACTTCAGAGATATTCTTTGTTATTGGTTTGAATGTTCAAATACTTTTAGTTTTTTCAAGTGGTAAGTCGCTATTTTTCTCGATGTCATGCAAAGAGCATGCAATTTCAAAGCCACACATAACAATCCACATTTTAAAAATCTGACGTGATACATTCACATGACCTCCTCTATCCTCTATTTTAATTAGTGGGTGTACAAACTTTTCTTACTAAAGCTTGCTTTTCTATCTATTATATTTTAATGCAAATAAACTTTTACAGAAATAGCTACATTACACATTTCGTTATATATACAAACAGAACAGCGATTATCAAGTGTTTAAGAACTGACGCTATAAAATAGCCTTAAAATTCCTTACTGTTTCTATGACATCACGAGAAACAACTGAATATTGAAAGGATTTGAGAATGACCAAACAATGAACAATTGGAACCGTTAATAACATATCTCAGAAATCGCTAATGCCACAAAAAATTATTTCATATAAATTGTGTGTTTTAATCAAATCTACATTTTTTTGTGTAGAACGTGTTCGCCTCTCGCTTAACGTTTACCAGTTATTCAAGATTATACAAAATTCCTTCCGAATGAAGAGGACTTCACAAGCTGTTCCTAAAAACTTCAAAATATACATTTTATTTGTCATGTAAATATTTTTAATTTATGGTGTTTTAATCAAAATCGTTAGAGCCAATTTTTAGAAAATCAGAATTTTAAGCAAATGTTCCGTGTAAAGCGTAATTTGAGGCGGGGCTATTTCTTGAAAATCCTGTTGTCGCATCTTTGGAAGGTACTAAACCTAAATACCAAGTTTGATATTTATCTGAGTTTTCGTTTTTGAGTTATGCTGTTCACACGCCACACGGACCTTTTTCTGAAAATGTTTTTTTATTCAGGGGCCTCAAAACATGCATTTCCGTGAAATCTGGGTATAGAATTTTTGGGTGAAATGCAAGTACCTTATCTACCTACTATATACGTGGTAGAGAAAGTAAAAATCTAACTATCGCTTTAGCTTATAGTATTCTTCTTATTCCTGCAACGAAATGTATAAATGAGTATTCAAAGTTTATCTGTATTAACAAGAGGTATATATCTGAATAAGCTTTTGCAAATATAGTTGTATGAGAGTGAGTAGAAGAAATCATATGGATATAACTCCTACGATTTTTCAGCTATTGTTAACGCTCTATTTCATTGTTTCTTAATTGCTTTTCTGTGACTTACAGAATATAACACTCCTAATACAATTTACCCTTGTTTTGTGATTTTTGCTATTATATGAACATGATTAACCTACTTTATTTTCGTATCGTGGTGTTTTAATTTAGCCTTGCTTTATTACTCTGTCCGTGTATCATAAAAGCACGTGGCTGTGTTGGACCTATGCGACTGATGGAGGTCACTATGAGTATACTTTAATTAAATAATTGCATTGATTCAATTATACCTCACTGAACTGTAATTGCACATTAGTTGCGTCATCGCTCTGCTTTCCGTCCTGGAAAAGCGATAGTCGTCGGTAAATGTGCAGGAAAACATGACAGGTACTTAATATATGACACAATGGGGTTAAACTATTTCCATGTAACGAGAATGAAAGCTCGAACAAAATACAAGTTTATTTTCTGTATCCCAGTAACAATGATGGGATAATCAGATGCAGGGAGCACCGCACTTAGGTCACTTCAATAGGCCGATTGTGTCTTACGCGATCCCTGGGAGGAAGGGATGAAGGGGAGACTCGAAGAGTACCAGGTCCGTGATGCGCTCCAGCATGGATGGGGTCGTTAACGATTCCGAGAGACACCAATGCTGACACCGGCGCGAGTCTGCCTGCGTCACCTGCTGGAGTCTAATGAAACAAAGTGTTAAATTCACCAAGCCAAGCTATTACCACGTTACACAAACAAACATTTACATATTGTGGATGTTACTTTCAAGTAATTAACATCGTTCGCTAGATGATCGTAACACCCACACAGGTACAAGTTACATCATGAGCTGGTGAATATGAACACTGAGTGAGTCAAGTGAGTTAAATAAGCGAGAGGCGCGGACTGGGTTCGGAATGAACAAGCGAGGCGCGTCGACACGCGCCTTTTAATTTTCTCTACCACGTACATAGTAAGTAAAGAAGGTATTGCATTTCACCCAACATTTTGATAGCGAGATTTCGCCGGAAAGATATAGTTTGGGCCCCCCCTAAATCCAAAAAAGCAGTTTTAGAAAAAGCTCTGCGTGTTGTCTATCTGTGTGTCAACAGCATAACTCAAAAACAAAATACCAAACTTTGTACGTATTTAAGTTCAGTATCTTCAAAAGATGCGATACGAAGATTTTCAAGAAAACCCCTCCACGCCAACACGGAACATTTTTCGTATATTTTAAGGTTCTAAAAATGGCCCTAACAATTTTGATTAAAATGCCATATATTAAAGATACTTACATGACAAATGAAATGTATGTCTTGAATTTTCTGGGAGTAGCGTTTGTAGTCCTCTTCATTTGGAAGGAATTCTGTATAATCTTTCATAACTGGTAAACGTTAAACGATAGACGAAAACGTACTGCACAAAAAATGTGGATGTCTTTAACACACACACACACACACACACACACACACACACACATACACACAATTTGTTTCAAATAACTTTTTTGTGGCATAAGCCATTTCTGACTTATCTAGTATTAATGGTCCGAACGGTTTAATAGCTTTGTCATTCTTTTCAAGTCTCGTCGATTCTCGCGATGTCATGGAAACAGTATGGAATTTTAAGGCCAGCATATAGCGTCCAGTTCTTAAACATTTGACTGTCACTGTTCTCTTTGTATCTATAACAAAGTGTGTAACGTAGCTATCTCTGCAAAGATTTATCTTGATTAAAACGAAGTAGATAGAAAAATAAACTTTATAAGAAAAGTTTGTATACCCACTAATAAACGAAACAGGGCAGAGAAAGTCATGTAAATGTAGCACATCAGATTTTTGTTCTTGTTAAACTGCTCCTTCCTGTTTAGGGCGTTCTCTCTTAATCCTGACACCTCTCCCAATTGCCGACATGTTGCAACAAGTACCTGGAAACACCAAGTTTAGCCGCACAACTGCGTTACAAGGAACGCTTTCTTACGGCTGAGCCACTAATTACTTCCCGTCTACCAAAATGATAATATTTCCCTCTTATCCAGCTCCAATTCTTACACAAAATATTACATGAAGTTTTAATTATACAGATGTTTAAATTGCTGCAGTCATATCAGTTATCATTACTGACATTAAATATTCCATTTCTTGTTATTATCTTGCATTGTTAATTGTTATGAATCACTTGCTGAGCATTAATTACTGCCGGAAGCTACCAATATGAACAAGAATATCATTCATGTGTTTAACAGTGACAATAAAGTATACACATTGCTAAATGTAATACACAATTCTTGTTAAGTGCTCACGTAATTTACTCAGATTATTTGAGATAAAATGAACTTTGTTCTTGGCATAGTCTCCATGTGCGTGACTGATTTCTTGCAGACGAGCTTTAGCGTGTTCGGTTTCATTTGTAGCTGCAACTCACGCTACCTCATCTGTCACTGGCTCCTACTTATTGTGTTGCAGAGGATAACCAGTGATTTCTAACAGAAGCTTGTCTCCGTTAGTGATGTGCTCATAAAATGAATTGCTTCAAAATTATAATTCCTATTGCAATAAAAATAGAACCACTTGTCATTTACTCTTCAGGCCATTTGAGAATATTTTGTTCAACATCTCTTACACAACATCCAAATAAACCTTTACAGAAACAGCTACATTACACATTTCGTTATAGATACAAAGAGAACAGCGATAGTCAAATGTTTAACAACTGGACGCTATATGCTGGCCTTAAAATTCCTTACTGTTTCCATGATATCGCGAGAAACAAGTGAATTTCGACAGGAGTTGTAAAGAATGACCAAGCATTGAGCAATTTGAACCATTAATAATGGATATATCGGAAATGGCTGATACCACCGAAAAAAGTTGTTTGAAATAAATTGTATGCTTCAAAGAGATCTAGTGCGTTATCCTCTATCGCTTATGCTTTACCACATAATTATAGAAAACTCCTTCCGCATGAAGAGGACTTGACAGGCTATTCCCAGAAAATGCATGATATACATTTCATTTGTCGTGTAAATATCTTAAATATATGGTACTTTAATCCAAATTGTTTTGCGCCATTTTTGAGAAAATCAAAGGTATTTCATGTAGAGCATAGTTTGAGGGGGGGGGGGGAAGTTACTGAAGAACTTGGTGTTGCATACTTCGAAGATGTGATCTTGAATACCGAGTTTTCTTGTTGATTTACGCTGTACGCCAGACCATCATTTCCTTCTTCGCTTTAGTACGCAAGTATTGTACTCCACTCAAAAACTCGACACCGAGATTTCACCGGTTTGGGGATTCCTCAATCAAATCAAAAAAGTGCGTCTGTCTGTGAATAGTTTAAATCAAAAACGAAAATTCGGTTTATGATAAAGATATTCCAACCATACGACCTTAAGATAATACAAAAACTCCCCCCAACTACCCTTTACATGGAACATGTTTGATGTTTTGGATCTTCTGACTAACGATTCTGACTAAAATATCTTATGTTTAACATAATTTCATAAGAAACAAAATGTATATGTATAATTTTAAAGGAATAGTCTGTGAAGAGCTGTCCATTCTGAATGAAATTTCTGTAATTGATAAACCATAAGAAATGGACAATACGTTACTACATAAAATATGTAGACCTCCTCAAAGCACACAATTTATGTAAAATAAAATGTTTTGTGGCGTTAAGTATTTCCGAGATATTCTTTGTAATTACTTTGAATTTCGAATTACTTATAATTTTCAGAAGTGGACAGTCGTTACTCTTTTTCCTTGTGGTCATGCTAAGAGTATGGAATTTCAAAGCCATCACAGTCGACAACTGCAGTCTTTTATACTCAACTGTTTTTACTGCATGGCCATCCTGGTATCGGAGACTCCATTGTACTGAAGCCAGCTTTTCGGTTGTTGCAGCAGAAAGTCTGATCCTGGTTTCTGTGTGGATTCGTCCATGACTAGCTCCCTTGGTGGTACATTCAGGTGTTTAGATACCTGTGACCTTATTGGTTGTTGCAGGAGAAAGTGATCCTGGATTATGTGTGGATTCGTCCATGACTAGGTCCCTTGGTAGTACATTCAGGTGTTTAGATACCTGTGAACTTATTGGTTGTTGCAGGAGAAAGTCTGATCCTGGATTACGTGTGGATTCGTCCATGACTAAGTCCCTTGGTGGTACATTCAGGTGTTTAGATACCTGTGACCTTATTGGTTGTTGCAGGAGAAAGTCTGATCCTGGATTTTGTGTGGATGCGTCCATGACTAGGTCCCTTGGTGGTACATTCAGGTGTTTGGATACCTGTGACCTTATTGGTTGTTGCAGGAGAAAGTCTGATCCTGGATTAGGTGTGGATGCGTCCATGACTAGGTCCCTTGGTGGTACATTCAGGTGTTTGGATACCTGTGACCTTATTGGTTGTTGCAGGAGAAAGTCTGATCCTGGATTATGTGTGGATGCGTCCATGACTAGGTCCCTTGGTGGTACATTCAGGTGTTTGGATACTAAGGAAACTTATTGGTTGTTGCAGGAGAAAGTCTGATCCTGGATTATGTGTGGATTCGTCCATGACTAGGTGCCTTGGCGGTACATTCAGGTGTTTAGATACCTGTGAACTTATTGGTTGTTGCAGGAGAAAGTCTGATCCTGGATTATGTGTGGATTCGTCCATGACTAGGTGCCTTGGCGGTACATTCAGGTGTTTAGATACCTGTGAACTTATTGATTGTTGCAGGAGAAAGTCTGATCCTGGATTTTGTGTGGATGCGTCCATGACTAGGTCCCTTGGCGGTACATTCAAGTGTTTAGATACCTGTGAACTTATTGGTTGTTGCAGGAGAAAGTCTGATCCTGGATTTTGTGTGGATGGTCCATGACTAGGTCCCTTGGCGGTACATTCAAGTGTTTAGATACCTGTGAACTTATTGGCTGTTGCAGGAGAAAGTCTGATCCTGGATTTTGTGTGGATGCGTCCATGACTAGGTCCCTTGGCGGTACATTCAAGTGTTTAGATACCTGTGAACTTATTGGCTGTTGCAGGAGAAAGTCTGATCCTGGATTTTGTGTGGATGCGTCCATGACTAGGTCCCTTGGCGGTACATTCAGGTGTTTAGATACCTGTGAACTTATTGGCTGTTGCAGGAGAAAGTTGTTCCTGGTTTCTGTGTGGATTCACCCATGGGAAGACCAGTTGGTGGTACATTCAGGTGTTTGGATACCTGTGACCTTATTGGTTGTTGCAGGAGAAAGTCTGATCCTGGATTTTGTGTGGATGCGTCCATGACTAGGTCCCTTGGTGGTACATTCAGGTGTTTGGATACCTGTGACGTTATTGGTTGTTGCAGGAGAAAGTCTGATCCTGGATTAGGTGTGGATGCGTCCATGACTAGGTCCCTTGGTGGTACATTCAGGTGTTTGGATACCTGTGACCTTATTGGTTGTTGCAGGAGAAAGTCTGATCCTGGATTATGTGTGGATGCGTCCATGACTAGGTCCCTTGGTGGTACATTCAGGTGTTTGGATACTAAGGAAACTTATTGGTTGTTGCAGGAGAAAGTCTGATCCTGGATTATGTGTGGATTCGTCCATGACTAGGTGCCTTGGCGGTACATTCAGGTGTTTAGATACCTGTGAACTTATTGGTTGTTGCAGGAGAAAGTCTGATCCTGGATTATGTGTGGATTCGTCCATGACTAGGTGCATTGGCGGTACATTCAGGTGTTTAGATACCTGTGAACTTATTGATTGTTGCAGGAGAAAGTCTGATCCTGGATTTTGTGTGGATGCGTCCATGACTAGGTCCCTTGGCGGTACATTCAAGTGTTTAGATACCTGTGAACTTATTGGTTGTTGCAGGAGAAAGTCTGATCCTGGATTTTGTGTGGATGGTCCATGACTAGGTCCCTTGGCGGTACATTCAAGTGTTTAGATACCTGTGAACTTATTGGCTGTTGCAGGAGAAAGTCTGATCCTGGATTTTGTGTGGATGCGTCCATGACTAGGTCCCTTGGTGGTACATTCAGGTGTTTGGAAACTAAGGAAACTTATTGGTTGTTGCAGGAGAAAGTCTGATCCTGGATTTTGTGTGGATGCGTCCATGACTAGGTCCCTTGGCGGTACATTCAGGTGTTTAGATACCTGTGAACTTATTGGCTGTTGCAGGAGAAAGTTGTTCCTGGTTTCTGTGTGGATTCACCCATGGGAAGACCAGTTGGTGGTACATTCAGGTGTTTGGATACCTGTGACCTTATTGGTTGTTGCAGGAGAAAGTCTGATCCTGGATTTTGTGTGGATGCGTCCATGACTAGGTCCCTTGGTGGTACATTCAGGTGTTTGGATACCTGTGACCTTATTGGTTGTTGCAGGAGAAAGTCTGATCCTGGATTAGGTGTGGATGCGTCCATGACTAGGTCCCTTGGTGGTACATTCAGGTGTTTGGATACCTGTGACCTTATTGGTTGTTGCAGGAGAAAGTCTGATCCTGGATTATGTGTGGATGCGTCCATGACTAGGTCCCTTGGTGGTACATTCAGGTGTTTGGATACTAAGGAAACTTATTGGTTGTTGCAGGAGAAAGTCTGATCCTGGATTATGTGTGGATTCGTCCATGACTAGGTGCCTTGGAGGTACATTCAGGTGTTTAGATACCTGTGAACTTATTGGTTGTTGCAGGAGAAAGTCTGATCCTGGATTATGTGTGGATTCGTCCATGACTAGGTGCCTTGGCGGTACATTCAGGTGTTTAGATACCTGTGAACTTATTGATTGTTGCAGGAGAAAGTCTGATCCTGGATTTTGTGTGGATGCGTCCATGACTAGGTCCCTTGGCGGTACATTCAAGTGTTTAGATACCTGTGAACTTATTGGTTGTTGCAGGAGAATGTCTGATCCTGGATTTTGTGTGGATGCGTCCATGACTAGGTCCCTTGGTGGTATATTCAGGTGTTTAGATACCTGTGAACTTATTGGTTGTTGTAGGAGAAAGTTGTTCCTGGTTTCTGTGTGGATTCACCCATGGGAAGACCAGTTGGTGGTACATTCAGAACTTTAGATGCCAGCGAACTTATTGTTACCAGAGAAGGTTGTTCATGGTATTTGTGTGGTTTCGCTCATGGGTAGACCAGTTGTTGGTACATTCAGAACTTTAGATGCCAGCGAACTTATTGTTACCAGAGAAGGTTGTTCATGGTATTTGTGTGGTTTCGCTCATGGGTAGACCAGTTGGAGGTACATTCAGAAGTTTGGTTGACAGCGAACTTATCGGTTGTTGCCGGAGAAGGTTGTTCCAGGTATTTTGTGGATTCACTCATGTTAATACCACTTGGTGGTACATTCAGACGTTTAGATGCCAATGACGTAATCTGGTTTGCCGGAGAAAGTTGTTCCGGTATTTGTTTGTGGTTGCAATCATGGGTAGGCCAGTTGGTGGTACATTGAGCATTTTAAATGCCAGCGAACTTATCGGTTGTTGCCGGAGATAGTTTGTTTCTGGTTTTTGTATTCATTCCCAATGGGTAGACCAGTTGGTGGTACATTCAGAAGTTTAGATGTCAGCGAACTTATCAGTTGTTGCTGGAGAAAGTCTCATCCTGGTTTTTGTTTGGATTCGCTCATGGGTAGACCAGTTGGTGGTACATTCAGAAGTTCAGATGCCAGCGAACCGATAGGTTGTTGCTGGAGAAAGTCTCATCCTGGCTTTTGTTTGGATTCGCTCATGGGTAGACCAGTTGGTGGTACATTCAGAAGTTCAGATGCCAGCGAACCGATAGGTTGTTGCTGGAGAAAGTCTCATCCTGGTTTTTGTTTGGATTCGCTCATGGGTAGACCAGTTGGTGGTACATTCAGAAGTTTAGATGTCAGCGAACTTATCGGTTGTTTGCCACACGATCCTCTTCATAAGGTGGAAGGTGAGGCATGTTGGATAGCAGCCCATTAAGTGTCTCGAGAGAAA
The DNA here is from genome assembly GCA_030765065.1 of Deroplatys truncata. Lineage (NCBI taxonomy): Eukaryota > Metazoa > Arthropoda > Insecta > Mantodea > Mantidae > Deroplatys > Deroplatys truncata. The sequence continues at coordinate 302,443,667 of CM060981.1, read as the reverse complement.
TTGTCATCACTAGCTTTAACTTCACCCAAGTTAGCCACTGTCATGTCATAGCACGTTGCTTAAAGCGCGTGCTGGTTATGTACAACGGCGGTTTTGCGGTAGTGAAGCTTGGTAAATATGCAGTATTGTACGACAATGCGTTTGGTATTATGCATTATTTTTTCGTCTGTAGATATTGCCATAGAGATTTTTCCCCCGTGGTGTGGTGGTTACCATGCTAGCTTCTAGTTCCTAAGATCGCGGGTTTAAACCCGACGGAGGACGACAGATTTTTTCGGGTGTAAAACTCTTTAGCATGGCTTCCTTCGGAAGGGAAGTAAAACCGGTGGTCCTGTGTCGTAGATTTACGGCACGTAAAAGAACCTCAAGCCTGATAAAGGGGCCTCTGAGCAAAATTACCGGTCTTTCACGCCCAATATGGAATGGGACGCTAAGGACCACAGCAGTTACAGAGCGTCCATAAATAAAACTTAATTTAATTTTGCCATAATGAGGAGGCTTTTTCAAATACCTACTCTAGGCTATACGACGCTACAGAGTAGCCTATTGGTTCGAGAGCCACAGTTAATATGAGTATACATGTTGGATATTTTAATGTACGCCATATTATGTTGCCACCCACAGTAGCCGAGTACAAAAGACTTTAAATCCTTCAATATATGCAGTCTGCGTAAAGTGACTGTTACGCATGCTGCCTACTGTGCACGGCGCTCAGCTGAGGTTTCCCAGACCGCTGGCGAGAAGCGCGTAAAATTCAACAATTGAGCTTTAATTATGGACGCTCTTAAACTACTGTAACTCTTAACGTCCCATTCTATATTGGGCGTGAAAGATCGGTAATTTCGCTTCCAGAAACTGCACAAAAGTGAAACCTATCACTCGGCAGTTGTTGCTAGAGATTCAAATGCTATCTTATACTAGCCGACGTTGTATGGCAGCTTTTTAAAGTCGTGTCATCTAGAACATTTGTAGGATGAAGCTTTCACTTTACCCCTTAGAATTGTTATTTCGTAGAACTCCTAATAACTGATGATAACTCCCCTGATATTCATTAAAATGATACACATCGGCGGAATATCTCACTTCCTTAACCTCCCCCGAAAATCTTCCAAGTTCTGGAAATACTGCATAGCCTATAAGTACACTTTGGTGATGGAACAATCATCGTTCGGAACTTCTGACTTCCTTAACCTCCCCCGACAGTCTTCCAAGTTCTGGAAATACTGCATAGCCTATAAGTACACTTTGGTGGTGGAACAATCACCGGTCGGAACGTCTAACTTCCTTAACCTCCCCCGACAGTCTTCCAAGTTCTGGAAATACTGCATAGCCTATAACTATCCTATGGTGGTGGAACAATCATCGGCCGGAACTTCTGACTTCCTTAACCTCCCCCGACAGTCTTCCAAGTTCTGGAAATACTGCATAGCCTATAACTATCCTATGGTGGTGGAACAATCATCGGCCGGAACTTCTGACTTCCTTAACCTCCCCCGACAGTCTTCCAAGTTCTGGAAATACTGCATAGCCTATAAGTACACTTTGGTGATGAAACAATCATAGGTCGGAATGATCGAATAATTTGTTAGTTAACTACAGCAGATGAACTTTAAACCTTGAACTTTCTCTTTGGTCCCGTAGTTATCTATTAAAGCCACATGTTTCACATGATGCAGAAGTCCTTAACATATACAACGGAATAGAGATGAAACTGGTGAATATGTATATTCTCCACTCCCAGACCATCAAGTCAACCTCTTTGGAAAAGGCACATAGTTTGCGACCATCGAGTAAACTAATCCCTTGCGTTGTTAGTATAAAATATCGGTTCACTTATTTCTAATGCTAGCAACTTTCTCTCTTTATACAATTATTTAGCATTCCCTACTAACGAACCTTTGATTACAAATAAATACAAAGAAAACAAATAACAAATAAAAAATAAAAATAAAATCTGTAATACTAAACCCTGGGATCTAATTTCTTAAATCACGGCTTATAGTATCAAACCTTGTAATTTATTCAATCTCAAAAACATTTACAATTTTAAATACAATAATTGTACAGATTAATTATAAAATAATGTAATTAATAATAAATAAAATTTTCAAATTATTAATTCAATGTTAATTTTTTTTTAAATTTATATATCGAAATCCTGTAAAAGTACCTCTGTAGTGAAATAATTTATAAAAAAAATTATACAAAATGAATAGTTCAAAAGTTTATTGCATTTTTACAATATACCAAATTTACTTTAATGAAAATAATAAAACAATTTAAAATTAAAATTCTTATAAATTTTAATCCAAATTGTTACATTTCAAAATTATTTTAATTTTAATCCTTAAATGTTAATTCATTTTCATTTAATATTCCAAAATTCAATAAATTAATACATATTAATTAAATATTAAACATTCAAATACAATTACTGGTATCCAGTTATTAACTAATTAAAATAAATCTAAATCTATATTACCCTAAGCTGCCGGATCCGGTGGCACCTATTAGTACTGGTATCCAGTATTTATCTAAATTCCCATCGCTAACATTTATATATATATATATATATAGTTAAATTAATGCAGTGAAGTGAATTAAAATTAAATTAATGTATACTACTAATGTATAATTATACTACTTTTCATTGCACTTCACATTAATTTAATTTTAATTCACTTCACTGCATTAATTTAACCATTTTAGTTAACTTCTATCATTTTATCACTTCACTTTTATTCACAGTAATTATTTTAAAATTAATTCTCCTATATATCGCTTCACTTTTCCATATCAATATTACAATATTTAACACCTCTGAACATTTCATTTCATTACAAAGTAACAATTTACTCCATTTATAAACAATTCTAATCTCCATCTTAAGATCTTAAAAATTCCTTCCCCACATCTCGCATTATCCCTAATCTTCATCTTCTCCTTCTCCTCCTCCATCTTCTCCACCCACTCTTCTTAACCCGCAGCTTCCTACCTTCAATTCTTCATCACCACCATTTTTCTTCTTGTAATATTACTTCTCCACCATTCAGCTCTTGTGTTATTTCTGCCGTAAGTCCTCCTGTCCTTTACGCATTTAAATTTAATACTCTTTGTGATCTTCTAATCGGGGTAACAAAGGAAACAAAGCAAAAGCTTCTTATAAGATGGCTATTGAAATATTTTGGCATTCGTACCACACCGTTGTGAGCAGTTCGATTCTGTTTTGTTTTGCTGTGTCTTGGTTGCTAAATTGTAACCAGGTGGCCCAAAACAGCCGTCCTTTGCAGTTTTATGTTTCCCGCATTCATAGGTGCAAAAGAAGTTGCCGCAGCACTGGTTTTCAAAAGGGACAACGCAGGTCTCCTCTCTGTCGGTATGAAGTCCCCTTTGCAGTTCTACTTAGCAAGCCTTTTGTCCGGCATAAACTAACTTCAAATAAGGACGGCTTGTGTGGGCCACCTGATATATATTCTTGGCATGAAATTATTATCGGCAGCATTTATACTATTTTACATGCATTTTCTGTGGAGTATCATTCTCAAGTAAAAGTCAACAACTTCTTCTCACGTATGTTCTTTTATAACTCCAATGGGTTTGTATTCTATTACATAATTACTTTTTACTGTTTTATTATTTATGAATTGAAATTATAAGTTGTTTTACACACAATGTCCATCTGAACGAATGCTGAAAGAACTATAAAAATTGGTTGAGTGGTTTTTGAGATTACCCTACATGCACGAACACTCACATACACACATACTAGTTTTTTTCTTTTTACAGTATTAGTATAGATTATATTATACTCTACCAGGGGATACCAGTGTTTGAACTGTGTGAATGGCAATTTGTGTGTGTTTGGGGTAGGAGAGCACCTAGGTCGCACTATGACACCCCTGGAGGAAGGGATGAAGTGAAGGACCACAGGAGGGGATAAGCCACAGAGTCGCGCGGACGTCCCTAACAGTTTCAGACTCCAAGATCTGTCCCACTATTGGAGGTGTACAGAGAGTGCGGTGAACGACCTGTCTGACCAAGCAGCCCTCTAGTGTCCACAGAGAATACCCTTTCCTTAAAGAAAGCATCCGCGACATCTGTCAGGCAGCGCCTCACTCCACGTAACTTAAAAGCACACCTGAGACATGAGAAGGATAGGAAATGAAAGGTAAACGGGGGGAAGGAAATCGTGGTAGATGAGAAACTACCACAACATTCGCCTACCGATCAGGGAGAAAAAACAAGATGAGAGAGCGGAGCCATCTAACTCCCCCAAGAATGCGAGTAAAGAAGACTCAAACTTATTCCCATTTCTCACTTAAAAGATGTTTCAAAAGTTATTCCTGTGTGAAATGTCAGTAATATCAAACTCTTTATGCACTCAATGTATATGCTAGAAAATTACAAAATAGTGACATCAAATAGAAAAAAAAACGCTCTAAAACTACAAAAGGACAAAAATGGTCTAATAAATAGGCATCTTCATTATCTCGTACCCATCTTAAGGATTTATGTAAGCGTCACCAATGCCAATGATGCAAGAGTTAAAAGATGATTGTCATCATAATCCGGCCACCGCCTGTGGTGCCGCATGAACGGGCCCTACTACTATGACCGGTCCTTGTTGATTATTAGATAAATTCTTATGCTTGCAGGATAAATGTTGTATCTAGGTGTGAAAGTGCTAATAACAAGATGGTCCTTGTTGACTATCAGATAAATTCTTATGCTTACAGGATAAATGTTGTACCTAGGTGTGAAAGTGCTACTACCAAGACGGTCCTTGTTGACTATCAGATAAATTCTTATGCTTACAGGATAAATGTTGTACCTAGGTGTGAAAGTGCTACTACCAAGACGGTCCTTGTTGACTATCAGATAAATTCTTATGCTTGCAGGATAAATGTTGTACCTAGGTGTGAAAGTGCTAATAACAAGACGGTCCTTGTTGACTATCAGATAAATTCTTATGCTTGCAGGATAAATGTTGTACCTAGGTGTGAAAGTGCTAATAACAAGACGGTCCTTGTTGACTATCAGATAAATTCTTATGCTTACAGGATAAATGTTGTACCTAGGTGTGAAAGTGCTAATAACAAGACGGTCCTTGTTGACTATCAGATAAATTCTTATGCTTGCAGGATAAATGTTGTACCTAGGTGTGAAAGTGCTAATAACAAGACGGTCCTTGTTGACTATCAGATAAATTCTTATGCTTACAGGATAAATGTTGTACCTAGGTGTGAAAGTGCTAATAACAAGACGGTCCTTGTTGACTATCAGATAAATTCTTATGCTTGCAGGATAAATGTTGTACCTAGGTGTGAAAGTGCTAATAACAAGACGGTCCTTGTTGACTATAAGATAAATTCTTATGCTTGCAGGATAAATGTTGTACCTAGGTGTGAAAGTGCTAATAACAAGACGGTCCTTGTTGACTATCAGATAAATTCTTATGCTTGCAGGATAAATGTTGTACCTAGGTGTGAAAGTGCTAATAACAAGACGGTCCTTGTTGACTATCAGATAAATTCTTATGCTTGCAGGATAAATGTTGTACCTAGGTGTGAAAGTGCTAATAACAAGACGGTCCTTGTTGACTATCAGATAAATTCTTATGCTTGCAGGATAAATGTTGTACCTAGGTGTGAAAGTGCTACTACCAAGACGGTTCTTGTTGATTATCAAATAAATTCTTATGCTTGCAGGATAAATGTTGTACCTAGGTGTGAAAGTGCTAATAACAAGACGGTCCTTGTTGACTATCAGATAAATTCTTATGCTTGCAGGATAAATGTTGTACCTAGGTGTGAAAGTGCTAATAACAAGACGGTCCTTGTTGACTATCAAATAAATTCTTATGCTTGCAGGATAAATGTTGTACCTAGGTGTGAAAGTGCTAATAACAAGACGGTCCTTGTTGACTATCAGATAAATTCTTATGCTTGCAGGATAAATGTTGTACCTAGGTGTGAAAGTGCTAATAACAAGACGGTCCTTGTTGACTATCAGATAAATTCTTATGCTTGCAGGATAAATGTTGTACCTAGGTGTGAAAGTGCTAATAACAAGACGGTCCTTGTTGACTATCAGATAAATTCTTATGCTTGAGGATAAATGTTGTACCTAGGTGTGAAAGCAATTTTGTAAATTTGTAATGACGGAGCTGGTGCGGGATTTTGTTTTACTCACAAGCTGGTATCGATCCGGGACCGAGGAGCTTGCAATTACCGACAAACAAAACACACTCTGGCGTCTTCTGACCCGTTTACATGTGCTTCACAAACCCTTATCGCTTTAAAAAGAGGAGGAGGGTGCCTGCTTGTTCCTGGAGAACTATAGTTCCACTCTTCATCATCATTCATGTAGAGGTTGGGCAGTTTTGCTGACCAGTATTCAGAGCGTTAGAATCAACTTTTCGTTGGCACTGGTACTTATTCACCAAGGTTGGCATTTTTATTTTCTATGTTTTTTACCTACAGAAAGAGAGGAAGTGTTGCATTCCGTGACACCAAGATTTCATCAGAAATACACGATTTTAGAGTCCCTATATCCAAACATATCAGTGTTCATGTGTGTGTAAACAGAATAACTCAAAAAGGAAGAGCCAGTTAAATACCAAACCTGGTATTTAAGTTGAGCATCTTCCAGGGATGCAACACACAGATTTTCAAGAAAATCCTCCCACCCCAAATTATACCGTACATGGAAATTGTTTTGTTATTTTTGATTTTCTGAAAAATGGCTTTAACTAAAATACCACATATCTATTTGAGACATTTTGGTGGCAAATAAAATGTACGTGTTTAATCTTCTGGGAATACGCAGTGAAGAGCTCTTAATTCTGAATGACTTTTGCATAACTAGTCAACCCTAAGAGTAGAAGAAACACGTAGCTTCCCTTAAAGCACACAATTTTTGAGAAATAAAATTGTTTATGACGTAAACCATTTCAGAGATATTCTTTGCTATCGGTTTCAATTTTCAATAATTATACATTTTTCGAGTGCTAAGTAGGTAGTTATCGTGGTCACACTAAGAGTATGGAAGTTCAAAGAATCACATAGTGACACGCTTTTTAAAAATCTGACTTTCGCTTTAGTCTACTGTATTCTTCTTATAGCCACAGCGAAATCTGTAAATGTGTAAGGAAGTAGATGCAAGAAGAATAATTTATTTATTTATTTAAGTATGTGTTTGCAATCGGAATACGCATAAACCTATCGTAGAACTGCGGTGAGCAGCTTGGTCTTATTGTATCAACTAGAGCCGTCAAGGACATACGTTTGATGTGGCGATAATGCCTTTCTCTCTCTCTCTCTCGAGTCATCAAATATGCAACACGCACTACACCACTCAGCAGCACATGGAAAACAAATGAATAGACGGATAGAAAGGGAGTCGCGCTTTCGCCACCACTGTGGTACATAGTGAGACTCGCTCGTTTCTTCAGTACAGCCAACAGCAAAAAATGCTGTCACTAACTATTCCCTCCTCCCTATGGGAGTGCTCAATCTAAATTAAAACCAATTACAATTACAGTAGAATAAACACCACTGGCACTGCTCCTGAAAAGGCGGCCGCTGAGGAGCCTATACCTCCCATCACATCCCCAACATCAACACCAAACCGTCACCTTACAAAAATCCATCCTACCCATGGGTAGGTACATAGCAAAACTCACTTAGGCTTGTCACGAGCCTACCAGATTGAAGTCCAAGTCCTTCAGTACAGCAGCAACGAATATACTGAACTATGGTTGAGCTTCCGGTTGATGTACTCTCTCCTTGGAGTGAGTATCCACATCGCGGCGTTGTTGACACGCGTATTGCTTCAGTATCTTAAGGCAAATAAGTGGCAATGTTATTTGTTTCTACCTAACAAGCTTCTGTTACGACATCATGATACACAAATCCCACACTTCTCTCATTACCCTTAAGCAATACATGTATTAAAATATGCGGCAAAATAAATATCATACAAGTTTTATACAAAATTTCCTTCAGAATTTCTGTGAGAGGGGAAAACACCCCTCAGAGTTATGCACATAAACATCTAGTTAAATAAACATTTCAAATTATATACAATAGATACAATAAATTACACAGTTATTATTCTTGTAACTCAAGAAATTGTTCAGCTGTCATTAAAGTAAATTATGTTACTACCAACCTTTAAACATTAAAGTTGATTAACTTAAAAGCGTTTTGCTTTACATTAATGTTACACGCCACTAGGTGCACTATGAGGAAACGTTCTTGTGCTCAAAATTGCTTTCTGTTTTAAGGAATTACAAATTAACAAACCATTTCGATAACGACAAAAATCTCTGATGAAGTTTGAAAGGACGTTAATCTTTTACAATACGAAAACTCAAATATTATAAACATAAAACTGAAGTGTAGTTTCTTAAAAGTAAATCTAATAACTCTCAACACATTTATTATTAAAGTGATTATATTTTATGATATTATTATTAAGATATTATAGTGGTGTATTTTTCTCGACAATAATCCCGAAGCGCTCCCATACATCCCTGCTTCTGGTTTTATGTTCTAACTGATAAACTCCGTCATTAAATTTTAAGAAAACATTTTCATTTGTATCACTCGACTCCAAACCGCGCGAACTTAGGTTGCGGCAGCGTCAGTGTAGCAAACAGACTGAGCCTTCTCCTTGCATCTGGTCACACTGGGCGTTCGAATAGCAAATGGTGCACCAACTCGTGTGATATACCAAACAGAAACAACTGAGGGCGGGAAACCGTTCCAACTCCAGTATACCCAACGCGTCCATACACACGGTATGAATAATACAAATGAATGACCACAGACAGCCCTAGTATCGTCTATACTTGGTCAAAGTTGCAGATATGCTAAAGCTCTTGTGTTATTCCTAATTCTAGAACTCTCGACGAGATGCATTTAATGCTTGGAACCCCACAAACTATCAGGAGATAGCATTTGGATAGCTAAATGAGATTTTTGGAGAGCAGAAGCACGCTTTTCCTTGGCTGCCGATATCTGATACAAGAAAGCAAAGGAAATGTCATTTACAGCCCTTGACAAGCTAAAGCGAGCAAACGTCGTATTGATTTCCAAGTGAGATTAACGTTGGCTCTCTGATGAGTGAACTATACAAGGGAGGGAGGGATCTCTGCCTCACACTTGCCTGCATTTAATCGCTTTATTTTAACAATTTCAACGTTTGCAGGAATGTTTTTATGTGTTGGCATACAAATTCCATGCTCTTTGAATGACAAGGAGAAAAAATGACATTAAAAAATGTAATGTGTTACATTCACATGACTTTCTCTATCATCTATCGTTTATTAGTGGATATACAAATTATTTTTACGAAACTTTATTTTCCTATCTATTTCATTTTAATCCAGATAGACTTTTTCGGAAATAGCTACATTATACATTTCGTTATAGATACAAAGGAAACAGCGGTAGTCAAATGTTTTAGAAATGGATGCTATATACTGGCCTTAAAATCAGATACTGTTTCCATTACATCGGTAGAAACAACTGAAAATTGACAGGACTAAAAGAATGGCTAAGCATTGAACAATTCGAACAATTAATAACGGAAGCCACAACAAATTATTTGAAGTAAATTGTATGCTTTAAACAGATGTACTTTTTTGTGTAGTATGTTTTCCCTTGCGCTTGACATTTACTAGTTATGCATCATTATATAAATTTCCTTCCGAATGAAGAAGAGTTGACAAGATATTCTTAGAAAATTCAAAATATAGATTTTCTTTTGCATGTAAACATTTTTGTGGTATTTTAATCAAAATCATTAGAGCCATTTTTCGAAAAATCAAAACATTAAAAAGAGTTCCATGTAAAGGGTAGTAGGCGTCCTCCGTGGACTATTGGTACCGTGCTAGGCTCTATTACCCAAGGTCGCGGGTTCAAACCCGGCGGAAGGCGATGGATTTTTTCGGGCGTAAAAATTCTTAGTATGGCTTCCTTCGGAAGGGAAGTAAAGCCGGCGGTCCTGTGTCGTAGATTTACGGCACGTAAAAGAACCTAAAGCCCGATAAAGAGACCTCTGAGCAAAATTACCGAATTTTCACGCCCAATATAGAATGGTACGCTCAGGACCATAGTAGTTAAAGAGCGTCCATAAATAAAACTCAATTTAATTTTGTAAAGGGTAGTTTGGGGTGGGGCACTTTCTTGAAAATCTTCATCTCGAAGGTACTGAACTTAAATACCAAGTTTGGACTTATCCTACATTTCGTTTTTGAGTTATGCTGTTTACAGACGCACACGCGCGCGAGCGAATGGACATTTTTCTAAAAATGCCCTTTTTTGGATTCAGGGGACTCAAGACCTGTATTTTATACGTGGTAGAGAAATTAAAAGGTATAAGTATTTGAAAACTCATAACAATAACAAAGAATATCTCGGAAAGAGTAAAGGGCATAGAGATTTTTTGACATAAATTGTGTCTATTAACAACATCTACAATTTTTGTCCAGAAATATTTTGTCTATGTCGTACGGTTTACCAGGTATCGAAAAGTTGTTCCAAATGAAAATGACTTGACAAGCGTTCACAAAAAATTCAAGATATACATTTCATTTGTCATGCAAATATTTTAAATATATGGAACTTTAATGAAAATCAAAAGTAAGGAAACATTGTCTATGTGGTGGGTAGTTGGGGTGGAGGGTTTTCTTCAAAATCTTCGTGTGCATCCTCTGAAGGTGCTAAAATTACATACCGAGTTTGGTATCTTTTGGACATTTAGATTTTGAGTTATGCTGTTTACACAAACACAGACACGAACTTTTCTTAAATATATTTTTTATTTATTTATTCAGGGAACCACAAACATTTACAAATACTTTTCAAGTGGCAAGTCGCTATTTGTTTTTTCTCGTGATTGATGCAAGGAGTACTTAATTTCAAATTCATCTTTACACATTCCTTGCAAGATTCAGAGACCTCAAAACATGTATTTTCGGTAAAATCCTGATATCGAAGTTACGGGAAGAATACAATAGGTTCGTGGTAAACGAGGCTATGTAATGCTGCTGCGATCTGAGAACTTTACAAATGATGTTTGATTTTGAGGAAAGGAATGTTACGAGTTCTGCCATGTGGTCATTCTGAACATGTTCACACAACACGTCTTAAAGTGCTCCGTTCATTGGACGGGTAGCTTTATAAACTGGAGTGACGAAGTAACCAATTGTAATTCACTTCCCCCCGTTCCTTATCACGTTATCGCACAATGTTCTAAAGAACTTTTACAGCGAGTCCTCCCCTTTACCCCTTATACTTGCAATTCCATACTATTCCTAATAACGGATCAAAAATCCCCTGATATTCACACAAAAGGATGTGAAACATCTGCTGGAACTTGTGACTTCCTTAACCTCCCCCGACGACAGTCTTCCTAGTTCTGGAAATGCTGCATAGCCTATAAGTACACTTTGATGATGGAACTGTCATAGGCCGGAACTTGTGACTTCCTTAACCTCCCCCGACGACAGTCTTCCTAGTTCTGGAAATGCTGCATAGTCTATAAGTACACTTTGATGATGGAACTGTCATAGGCTGGAACTTGTGACTTCCTTAACCTCCCCCGACGACAGTCTTCCTAGTTCTGGAAATGCTGCATAGTCTATAAGTACACTTTGATGATGGAACTGTCATAGGCTGGAACTTGTGACTTCCTTAACCTCCCCCGACGACAGTCTTCCTAGTTCTGGAAATGCTGCATAGTCTATAAGTACACTTTGATGATGGAACTGTCATAGGCCGGAACTTGTGACTTCCTTAACCTCCCCCGACGACAGTCTTCCTAGTTCTGGAAATGCTGCATAGTCTATAAGTACACTTTGATGATGGAACTGTCATAGGCTGGAACTTGTGACTTCCTTAACCTCCCCCGACGACAGTCTTCCTAGTTCTGGAAATGCTGCATAGTCTATAAGTACACTTTGATGATGGAACTGTCATAGGCCGGAACTTGTGACTTCCTTAACCTCCCCCGACGACAGTCTTCCTAGTTCTGGAAATGCTGCATAGTCTATAAGTACACTTTGATGATGGAACTGTCATAGGCTGGAACTTGTGACTTCCTTAACCTCCCCCGACGACAGTCTTCCTAGTTCTGGAAATGCTGCATAGTCTATAAGTACACTTTGATGATGGAACTGTCATAGGCCGGAACTTGTGACTTCCTTAACCTCCCCCGACAGTCTTCCTAGTTCTGGAAATGCTGCATAGTCTATAAGTACACTTTGATGATGGAACTGTCATCGGTCGGAATGGTCGAGTAATATTTGCACCTTCTCTTTGGTTGCACAGTTATTTAATGACATAAAAGGTGCACGGTTTTCACATAATACAGAAGAAAACGAAATAGAGATGAAGCTGGTGAATATGTAGATTCCGCAGGCTACCAAATAACCTCTTTGGAAAAGACATAACCTGCAACCACCGAAAAAAGCTATCTTCTCAACTATTAATTAAAAAAATATCGGTTAATGGATTTCAATGTTACAAATTTTCACTGTTTATACAGTTATTTAGCATGCCGTGCGTCTATAAGGTAATATTTTCTTAATGACAGTTATTAAAATGTTTTGGAAACGATATCGCATCTGTATCGCAGCGTCATAAACAGATGCGATTCTCTTTTGTTTTTGTGTGTCTTAGTTGCTGAATGGTGCTCATCTACATATACCAGATGGCCCAAATAAGCCGTCCTTTGCAGTTTTATATTTCCACATACATATGTGCAAAAGAAGTTGCCGCACCACTGCTGTTCAAAGGGGCAGTGCAAGTACAAACCGAAAGGTCACTGAGGTAGTGCAGGTGTTTACGTGTAGTTTCGTAGTGATAGGCGTCGCGTGGTCGCCTGCATGCAGTTCGAGTCAGTTCATTCAGACAAAATGGTAATATTCACCAATAACGAGCACACGGATATGGTTACGATGTGTGAGGAGACGCCAAAATGCAGCTAAGGCTCGAAAACTGCATTATGAACATTTTCAGATGCAGCATCTGTCTTTTGCGCTGTTTTTATTTTTAGTTTATTAATTTTTTTACGTATAGAGATGATATTAAGAAATGATAGATCACTTCGGATAGAACTTGTGCCTGAGAGTCCCTTCCATCAATTCGTCCACCAAAGAGCGGGCATGCTTTTGCACATGCTTATTATGAATAATGCACTAACAGCAAATAATTTAATTCTAACGCATCTTTAAAGGTACACAAGTATAATAAAATTAGAATTTCGTTTAATCTTGCTAACTTTGCAGCAGGACTATTTATGCCATATAGTTGTACTGAGTGAAAATGAACTCTTATAGAAATAAATGACTTAATACATGTACTCAGATTTGTGTCAAGTGACAATTCTAAATTCCGGTTAATGGCGAATTGATTATTAAAAAACCAATAACAACCCCCCCACACATACATGGGTACTCTCACATTCAAACACCACACCCTGGGCATACCGTGAAATGTTTTTGTTTAAAGACAATTTTCTGGAGCCCAGGTGGGAATCGAACCCTTAACACCTCATATAGCAGGTAGTTTCTCTACCAAATGGGCTCTGAGACCAGTAATAGCAGTTAAAGTGTTCGTTTTCAAGCATTGGTCTTTCATTTAGCAGTCTCCTCTTTGTCGGTATGGAATCCCCTTTGCAGTTCTGCTTAGGCAAACCTTTTGACTTCCGCGCTATCCGGGACGAACTAACGTCAACTAAGGACGGCTTGTGTTGGCCAGCTGGTACATTGCTTGCAATGAAATATCGATGCCAATTTTTTATTTTACATGCATATTACGTGGAGTAACAACTGTTTTCTACTCCATGTAATTCTCAACTGAAAGTCAGGGCCTTTTTCGCAAGCATGTTCTTTTATAACTGCAATGTGTTCGTATTCAAGTACAAGGGCTTCGTAAATCAGTTTCAATGTTTTAGTAATTTATAAAATTAAATTAGAAGCTTTTTTATATCCCCATGTCCGTCGGAAATGCTTGGCTTTTCAACGGTGAAAGATTTATCGAAATCGGTTAAGTGGTTTTTGAGATTACTCTGCATACACAAACACAAATATTTTGTCTGTATACTACACTGCCGTTTGTAAAAATTGCAACACCAAGAAGGAATTTCCCGAATAACTCCAAGCTTGGTGGAGGTGTTGAAGAGTGTGCAAGCAATAAATGATTAGATTTGCAGAGAGATGGGTTACACGTAGGTCGAGCAGAGCCCTCTCGCGTCGGTCCGACAAGATCTGTTGCGCACAGTATAGTCAGTGCAGAGCTGTCAAACAAGCTGGAAACAATAAAGTAAGTGCTTCGTCGACATCAAAGCGAGCCATATCGGCATGTGCGTGAGTTCGAACGGGGCAGTATGATCGATCTCCGGGAAGTGGGTTTGTCATACCGTGACATTTCGACTCGTACAGGGCATGCTGCTACGACAGTGATGCGTGTGTGGAAGTAGCGGATAGATGTTGGTCGTACGCAGCGAAGAGCGGGTACTGGACTACAGCACGGGATGACCGTCATCTTGCCCACATGGCCATAATGGACCGTATAGCTTCATCCATAGTGTTGGCTCGACGCTGGAGCACTGGAACAGGTGTGAACTTGTCTGCATCAACGGTTCGTCGACTGCTGCAGGTTGGACTGGTTGCATGCATGCTTCCATTGTCCAGAAACCACAAGCTCCTCCGACTGCAATTGGCACGTGAACACCGTCACTGGGGTGCTGAGTCGCAAAATGTAGTCTTTTCGGACGAGTCCCGCTTCAACGATTCCTACAGTGTTGCCGCATACGTGTCCGGCGATACCGTGGTGAGCGCAACCTGGAGGCTGCATAGTTGAGCGGCATAGCGGTCAAACACCAGGTGTGATGGTTTGGGGCGCCATTGGTTACAACAACCGATCTCGCCTCCTACGAATTGAGGACACTTTGAACAGCAATCGGTACCTAACGGTGGTTGTAGAACCTGAGGTACTCCCCCTGCTTCAGGCATCTCCACAGGCCACATTTCAAGAGGACAATGCCCGGCCAAATATTGCGAGGAATATATAAGCCTTCTTCGAAGAGCGACGGGTGCCATTGTTTCCCTGGCCTGCACGTTCACCCATCGAACATTTCTGGGATATGGTTGGTCGGCACCTGGTGCGTCACGGTCCTCCAGTAACCAGTGTCACGGATTTGTGGGCTCGCATACAAACTGCGTGGAGGAAAATCCTTCAGGAACTATCAAAATCTTTTTGATTCAATGCCACGGCGTATAACAGCTCTAATTACAGCGCATGGAGGCCACAGCAATTACTGAATATTAGGGCTCAAAGGTCATGTATAGATTTGAAAAGTTTATCATTTGTTACTTGTCATGTATCTAACCTGTGCTATTAAATTCATGCGTTTCCTTCTTGCTGTTGCAATTTTCACAAACAGCAGTGTATTAATATATATTTAAATGTGCTACATTGTGGGCAGATATCGACCGCTTGAAAAGGAAATGGAAGGAACGAAGAAATGCTTCCTACATGGACTTTACGGCGGCTTTTCCTTTGCTCGTGCATCTGAGTCTGAATAAACACGATTTTATTTCCAGTACACAATTTGTTTGGCACGAAAATAAACTTGACGTCGCACACAAAGAGCTTCAGGAAAAAGGAAAACAAGCGAGCCTATGTAATCCAAATGGTTCTTCATCCAGACTGGCATATCGTATTAGTGGTCGTTTCTACGTCCCACTTCCTTCCTCTGTCTTCCTGCATGGCCACGCAGAGTTCGTGAACCAGCAGTTTGATGTTGACCAGTACATAGAGCATTTTACCTTCCCTACCGCTTACCTATAGTAAGTAGAGGAAGTATTGCATACCACACAAAAATTTGATACCGAGATTTCACAGGTAATACACGTTTGTATCCGAAAAAAGTATTTTTAGAAAAAGATTTGTGTTTGTGTGTACGTCTATAACTCAAAAACGAAAAATCGGTTAAATACAAGTTTGGTATTGTTTAGCATCTTCCAAGGATGTGACACGAACATTTCCAAGAAAATGCGCCTACCTCAAACCATTCTTTACTCGAAAAAAAACGGTTCACGCTATTTATTTTACCAAAAATTCTTGTACCGATTTTCATTACAATAGCATATGTTTAAGATATTTACATGACAAATAAAACGATACGTTGAATTTTCAGGGAATAGTCTGTGAAGCGCTCTTCATTCTCAATCACCTTTGTATACTGGTAAACCGTATGAGATAGACAAAATCTTACTACATCGAAAATGTATATCTCTTAAAAACACACAATTTATGTCAAATAATACCTTATTTTAGTAAACGCTCTGTAAAGCAGCTGCTTGTCGGACTGTTAACACGCCTAGGCCGCTAAAAGTCGTCATGGAAAACTTTAGGGCTAATAAATATCAGAACAACAAAGGTACAAGCCTAGTGAAAGTTAAAATAACTGTTCTTGTCTATAAATATAATGTTGACCTTATAACGGTAGGGAGGTATTCGATTTTGCACAAAATTACACCTGATTTGTTTCATTTTGTATATAATATGTCTTTATTTCATTTTAAATGTTCTGTACTCTATGTAATATTTATGTATATATGTAACTATATTGTGCATTTCCTTGACACGCATATAGTATGTCTCTATTTTATTTAAAATGTTCTATATTCTGTGTAATAGTTATGTTTATATGTAATTTCTGTACATTTCCTTGACATGTTCTATGTTCACAAGCCTTTATGACTGCTAGTGAACTCACAGAGTGCAATCTAATCTAAAGAATCTCCCAATGACAGTGACGAGGAAGCTTTCAGCGAGTTTGATTTTTCATGTAAACAAGTCCGCATCACATCCTCGTTCACAAGAGAAACGCTGCCTGTCTTTACTTCTGCCGAGAGTTTGATGTAAACAAGTCCGCATCACATCCTCGTTCACAAGAGAAACGCTGCCTGTCTTTACTTCTGCCGAGAGTTTGCTGTAAACAAGTCCGCATCACATCCTCGTTCACAAGAGAAACGCTGCCTGTCTTTACTTCTGCCGAGAGTTTGCTGTAAACAAGTCCGCATCACATCCTCGTTCACAAGAGAAACGCTGCCTGTCTTTACTTCTGCCGAGAGTTTGATGTAAACAAGTCCGCATCACATCCTCGTTCACAAGAGAAACGCTGCCTGTCTTTACTTCTGCCGAGAGTTTGATGTAAACAAGTCCGCATCACATCCTCGTTCACAAGAGAAACGCTGCCTGTCTTTACTTCTGCCGAGAGTTTGATGTAAACAAGTCCGCATCACATCCTCGTTCACAAGAGAAACGCTGCCTGTCTTTACTTCTGCCGAGAGTTTGATGTAAACAAGTCCGCATCACATCCTCGTTCACAAGAGAAACGCTGCCTGTCTTTACTTCTGCCGAGAGTTTGCTATAAAAAGTCCGCATCACATCCTCGTTCACAAGAGAAACGCTGCCTGTCTTTACTTCTGCCGAGAGTTTGATGTAAACAAGTCCGCATCACATCCTCGTTCACAAGAGAAACGCTGCCTGTCTTTACTTCTGCCGAGAGTTTGATGTAAACAAGTCCGCATCACATCCTCGTTCACAAGAGAAACGCTGCCTGTCTTTACTTCTGCCGAGAGTTTGATGTAAACAAGTCCGCATCACATCCTCGTTCACAAGAGAAACGCTGCCTGTCTTTACTTCTGCCGAGAGTTTGATGTAAACAAGTCCGCATCACATCCTCGTTCACAAGAGAAACGCTGCCTGTCTTTACTTCTGCCGAGAGTTTGATGTAAACAAGTCCGCATCACATCCTCGTTCACAAGAGAAACGCTGTTAGTTTCAATTTTAAATAGTTATACATTTTCTAGTAGAAAGTCGCTATTCTTCCATTTTTTATGTTTATGCAAAGAGGAGGTAATTTCAAAGCCCTCACAGAACGACCCGGTTTTTAAAAATCTGACTATCGCTTTGTCTAGAAGTATCTAAATGTTTAACGAAAGTTTAACAAAAAGTAGAGAGAAGAATAAGCTTTCGTAACAATAGTTTGTAGAATAGAGAAAGTGATTTGAATGCAACAAATCAGATTTTTAATTATGTGTATCAAGATCTTTTGCTTACTCTTCATAGATAAAATATTGCCAGATGACACAGTGGTTACACAATTACCGTTATCTTCAATAGTGGTAGAATTTACATGGTAAGACCATAAGTAATCCTATGCGGTCTAGTTGAAAACATATCAATTCGTGCGCCCGCGATTCCCGTACTATTTGCACTCTTTATTGTCCATTTTACGTTTCGTTATTTGGACCTTGCTTTTTTCATTTCTCTACTACCTGCCTACACTAAGTAGAGGAAGCGTTTCACCCAAAAATTCAATGTCGAGATTTCACCATAAAATAAACCTTCAAGACTGCCTGAACCCAGGAGGCATTTTTAGAAAAAATCTGTGTCTTGTACGTATGAACAGCATAACTCAAAAACGAAAACTTCGATAAATACAAATTTTGGTATTTAAGTTCAGTGTCTTCCAAGGATGCAACACGAAGATTTTGAAGAAAATCTCATCACCCGAAACTGTTGATTTTCTCAAAAATGGCTGCAACGATTTTGATTAAAATACCATAAGTAAAATCTGAATCTTGAAATGTCTAGGAATAGCCTGTGAAACCCTCTTTATTCTCAATTACTTTTGTATAATTGGTATGAGTAAGAGATAAACAAAATATTGCGGCACAAAAATCTAGATCTTGTTAAAGCACACAATTTATGTAAATGTTTTATGGAGTTAACCATTTCCGAGATATTTCTTGATATTGGTTATAATTTTCAAATACAGCGCTTTTGCTTTACACTGTGGCCACCACACGGCGGTTCACGTGCCGGCTCCCGCAGCTCGGACTCCCGCCAATATAGTTATAATATCATCGCAGTTACAATTATAATGATAATAAGCATATGCCTCATCATAAGGGATGCTGTAAATGTTCTCCTCCCCTATCCACACATCTGTGGCATCTTCTCAGGAAATTTTCATTCACACTCGAGAGTTCTATATCCGACGAAATTGTGTGAATTTCTCACCTGAAGTTTACTTTTAGTTCTTCCAATGTATGGGGTTTGTTACATACAATTTATTTTTCACATGATCATTAGAGCCAGATAAATTTCTGTAATTGGAGTGACAGAGTAATTAACACACGTTTAACGTTCTTCTCTGACGAAGCATGGTTACATTTACGAGATGGCTATGCTTAGTCGTAAAATAACAGATATTGGAGCGCATAGAAGCCCGATTTTACACAGGAGTTTCCCTTGCATGACGCGAAAATTGGTGTGCAGTAAATGTATACGTAATAATAAGACCTGTATTTTTTAAACAGATAATAAATGCAAAAAGACTTACACCATGTTTTTAACAGCTAACCGATCGTTGAATGTCAATCTGGATTTTACCAACAAATTCAGGAAAATTTTTAAGATACTATGATTAGTAAAGATTTATGACCCCACGATCCTCTGATTTAACTGTGTGATTTTTATCCATAGGACTTTAAAAATAAGGTGAGCAAACCCCGTCTATTGTAAAACTAAAAGTAAACTTCAGGGCGGAAATTCACTCAATTTCGGATATTGAACTCTCCAGTTTTCCTGTGAAGATGCCAGAAATATACGGATGGAGAAGGAACACATTCACATCTCTTATGATAAGGTATGTAATTGGAACATACCTTGTTCTAACTGTAATTATGAGAACGTGAGGTGGTTGTGGGGATATTATAACTGTTTCGGCGGGAGTTCGAGCTGCGGCGGCCGGCGCACGAGCAGCCGTGCGGTGGCACCATTGTGAAAAAAATACACTTTTCTCAACTGGGTAGTCGCTGTTCGTTTTTTCTCGTGATCATACAAAGAACATGGAATTTTAAAGACGTCACATAGATACACGTGTTTTTACAAACCTGACTGTCGCTTTACCTACAAAGAGATGTGTAATGAAAGTTTATTTGTTTGGCTCCTACCACCTCCTTAAGCTAAACCAACTGGTACTGGTAGGGACGTCTGTCTACCTCTGCGAGTTTATAGCCCCAACAATCTGCACTAAGCGAGTGTTACATGCAATAAAATGTCGTTTAACACAAGCCTGTGTTTAAAGTGCAATAGAACTGCGACCCTCTACATCTTTTACGACGGTACGACAGGTGTGTGCTTGTTTGGCGAGTTCTGGAATAATCAACCAACTTGATTGTGATTCATACTGCCACCGCCGAGCTTCTTTATTTCAAAACACTATCTGGCTGCCCGAGACCGCGTGGGTGCCTTCTCAAACTCGAATCACCATTTAATTAATTTTATCTAGCTCCCCTCGTTCTTTATGAACTTATTCAGCAATGATATAGAACATTTTTAGTATGAATCGTCCCCTTCACTCTTTATAATTGTAATTTGTTATAGATCCGAGTATTTCTAATAACGGATGAAAAATCCGCTGATGTGAAACATGGGTGGAACGTCTGACTTCCTTAACCTCCCCCCTGACAGTCTTCCAAGTTCTGGAAATGCTACATAGCCTATAACTATCCTTTGGTGGTGGAACAATCATCGGCCTGAACGTCTGACTTCCTTAGCCTCCCCCCTGACAGTCTTCCAAGTTCTGGAAATGCTACATAGCCTATAACTATCCTTTGGTGGTGGAACAATCATCGGCCTGAACGTCTGACTTCCTTAACCTCCCCCCTGACAGTCTTCCAAGTTCTGGAAATGCTACACAGCCTATAAGTATCCTTTGGTGGTAAAAAATTGAGTTTTATTTGCGGACGCTCTTTAACTTCTATGATCCTTAGCGTCCCACTCTATATTGGACGTGAAAGACCGGTAATTTTGCTCAGAGGCCTCTTTATCAGGCTTGAGGTTCTTTTATGTGCCGTAAATCTACGACACGGGACCACCGGCTTTACTTCTCCGAAGGAAGCCATGCTATGGATTTTTACGCCCGAAAAAATCCATCACCCTCTGCCGGGTTTGAACCCGCGACCTAGGGAACTAGAGGCTAACATGGTAACCAGTACACGACCACAGGAGGACGACCCCCATTGGTGCTGGAATCATCGGTCGTAATGGTGAAGTAACTTCTTAGATAATTACAGTAGGGGCCGGTTTCACCAACAGATGTTAAAAACACTTTAACATCTTGTTTTTAACAACTAGTTCAACGTTTAACATGATGTTAAAACGTTTGCGTTTCATCGAGCTTTTACAGCACATTGTTAACCAACACCTTG
This sequence comes from Deroplatys truncata, assembly GCA_030765065.1. Classification (NCBI taxonomy): domain Eukaryota; kingdom Metazoa; phylum Arthropoda; class Insecta; order Mantodea; family Mantidae; genus Deroplatys; species Deroplatys truncata. Next base: position 302,422,363 of record CM060981.1, on the reverse strand, counting down.
TTAACGTCAAAAACAACTGTGATCGCTAGCTTTTGAAAAGTCGGTGACCGAACTACATTGCTTCTGAACGTGCTCCGATGCACTTTTGTCTACGTATCGCAGCGCTCTCTGTGTCAGTAGGAGACAACTATATTCATGGCAATTGCACGTGATGTTTCCGATTGTTTGAGGTTAGATTTGCGATCTCGACTGAAATAAATGTTTCACTGTTTGAAACACGTTAATTAGGAACTGGTTACGTGTTATCAAGTGGGAAAAAGCCGACGGTCTTACACTAATGGATAAACATGCAGCCTTAGAGAAAATCCGCGAGTAATTTAATCGGAATAACGCGTTTCCCCCAGGTCCAGTAAGCAACTGCGGCAATCTTGTGCCAACATAAAGTGCGAAGAGCGCTTAGAGCGGTATAAAACTGCTGGTGGACACTGCATTGAAATTGAAGTGGATGAAAGTGTGTTATTGGTGATTAAGGATGAAGCAAATCCAAATTGAAATACTGTTTGCTTGAAAACTTTCCGGATAAACGCATAAATGATAACTTTGGAAATACCAATATTATCACATACCAATTAAATGGAAAATGCCAGTGACATAAAATCTCAAAGCAATTAACACTCGTAGCATAGGAGAAAGAGGTATGCTTCTGCTGGTAGTAGTTGTCCTCCGTGGTGTAGTGGTTACCATGCTAGCCTCTAGTTCCCGAGGTCGCGGATTCAAACCCGGCGGAGGGCGATAGATTTTTTCGGGCGTAAAAATCCTTAGAATGGCTTTCTTCGGAAGGGAAGTAAAGTCGGTGGCCCCGTGTCCTAGATTTAGGGCACGTAAAAGAACCTCAAGCCTGATAAAGAGGCCTCTGAGCAAAATTACCAGTCTTTCACGCTGAATATAGAATGGGACGCTAATGACCACAGCAGTTAAAGAGCGTCCATAAATACAACTAAAAAAAATTGTGTTGGTAGTATTCTCGCCTCTCGCACTTTCCATAAAACCATGCTCATGACCGCTTGGACAATGTGTCCTTTTGCAGGGTTTTAGATTTATTATCACGCACAGCTGCTCTTCTGTTAGCATTGGCAATGAAAACTGCCAAATGTAGCAAACTCGCATTGTTAAATGCCTTAACACCGAGTTCAACACATTGTTTGATGAAACAGAATTTGCGAACTTCAGTTTAACATTGTGTTTAAATATAGCATCGGTTGGTGAAACTAACCCTAGATGTGCCTTCTTCTCTTCGGTCCTATAGTTATTAAATAACGTAAAAGTCACAGGGATTTCACATAATACAGAAATCCCCGAAATAGAGGTGAAGCTGGTGAATATGAAGATTCCACAATCCTAGGCCAGCAAGTTAACCGCTGTATCCTTCTTGTACCTAAATGAAGGCCTATCTCGACCAACAAGAAGTAGATAGAAGAATAAAGTTTTGCATTGGTAGTGTGTACAAATGTAAGTAGAGAAAGTCGTGTGAGTAAAGGACGAAATAAAACATTTTGTGCACGCAATGAAATAGTGAGCAATAGTAGTAGAACTAACTCGGGGAATGTCAGGTATATGTCAGTGAGAAACGACACAGAGTTGTAATTACTGTGTAGTCCACAAATTAAGGATAAGTAATTGTTAACATGTCCAGTTTATTAAATTCATGGAGTGAATTGAATGGAGAATAAAAATAAAAAAAGTGCAATGCTATGGGATGGCGCAATTACTTTCAAAGCGTGACAAATGTTTATTTAGAACGCGCTTTTGAAATGTACTTGCCTGTTATTTCTAGTTTTTAATTATGTGTGTCTGAAACAAATCCAGTAATAATTCAAAGGACACTGTTTGTCATGTCAGACGCAAACGCAACACATTTCGTTTACCAACATAAACTTGGTAATACAGAACATGGAAACACACGACGGAAATAATTATCCTCTACTAAAATTGCGGCATCAAGCTCGTTTATTGTATTACTTTCTCTACTACGTATAGTAAGTAGGGGAAGTATTGCATTCCACCCAAAAATTCGATACCGAGATTTCACAGGAAATATATGTTTTGGGGCCTCCTAAATCCAAATAAAGAATTTTTGGAAACATGTCCGTGTGTGTTTCTGTGAACAGCATAACTCAGAAACGAAGTCGGATAAACACCAAACTTGGTATTTAGGTTTAGTATCTTCCAGAGATACGACACGAAGATTTTCAAGAGAATTCCCCACCCCAGATTACCGTTTACATGGAACATTTTTCCAAAAGTTTTATTTTCTTAAAAATGGCTAACGATTTTGATTAAAATACCATATATTTAAGATACTTTCATGACAAATGAAATGTATATCTTGAATTTTCTGGGAATGTCTCTAAAAGTATTCTTCATTGTGAACGACTTTTGCATAACTGGTAAACCATAAGAGATAGACAAAATTTTACTATGCAAAAAATGTAGATCTCGTTAAAATAGACAATTTATGTCATATACATTTATTTTGTTGAGTGAACCATTTTCGAGATATTGCTTGTTATTCCCTTAAATTTTCCAATACTTATACTTTTTCTCAAATGGAATTCGTTATTAATTTTTACTTTACTACGTATAGTAAGTAGGGGAAGTATTGTATTCCACCCAAAAATTCGATACCGAGATTTCACCGAAAATACATGTTTTGAGACCCCCTGAATCCAAAAAAAGCATTTTTGGAAACATGTCCGTGTGTGTGTGTCTGTCTGTCTGTCTGTCTGTGAACAGCATAACTCAGAAACGAACAGTCGGATAAAAACAAACTTGGTATTTAGGTTCAGTATCTTCCAGAGATGCGACACGAAGATATTCAAGAAAATCCCCCCACCCCAGACTACCCTTTACATGGAACATATTTCGAAAATTTTAATTTTCTCAAAAATGGCTCTAACGATTTTGATTAAAATATCATATGTTCAAGATATTTTCATGACAAATGAAATGTATAACTCGAATTTTCTGGGAATGTCTCCAAAAGTATTCTTCATTGTGAACGACTTTTGCATAACTGGTAAACCATAAGAGAGACAGAATTTTACTACACAAAATATGTAGATTGCGTTAAAATACACAATTTATGTCATATACATTTTTTTGTTGAGTGAATCATTTTCGAGATATTGCTTGTTATTCCCTTAAATTTTTCAATACTTATTTTCTCAAATGGGAATTCATTATTCATTTTTTTGTCTTGTATATGCAAAGAGTATTAATCTGAGGCAAAGAGAATGGTGCTGCACATAGCAACCAGCTATTAAGATACATGTCGATGCTTAAAGGCTACTGTATTTCTATATTGCCCTTGCAAATACAAAACAAGGGGAACATAGTACGCCTTAAGCGATAGTCAAATATTTTTAGAACTGGTCGTTATGTGTAAAATGTAATTCTCTTTGCATGTCAAAAGATCGTTTCTGCAAATGTTTATCTCGATTAATATGAAATAGATGGAGAATAAGAGTTTGTAAAAATAGTTTGTACAAGAGTAGAGAAAGTTATGTGAGTGTAACACATCAGATTTTTTCCCCTGGTAATGCGAAGAGAATGGAATACTTCACATAGCAACCAGCTCTTAAGATATTTGACTATCGCTTAAATATTACCATATTCCCCTTGCATCTACAAGAAAATTAGCAACAATATTAACATTTCGATATCCCTATTAACATGAAGCGTATGGAGAATAATCGTTTGTAAAAATAGTTTGTACAAGAGTAGAGAAAGTCATGTGAGTGTAACATATGAGAATTTTTTTAGTTTGTTCAACATTCTGAAGGCGTGGCATTTATAATGAGAGAGTATGTTGCAAGAATAAAAGCGCAACAAAATGAAACCATTTATAAAATACTTTTCATATTAAGAAGACGTAACATCTCAGCATAGTGTCTTATTTTATATAGCCCCAAAGAGTCATCCATACTAATATGATAAAGAGATAGAATTTGTGTGAGTGTGTGTTTGTAGGGTCATCTCAAAAATTGCGGGTTCAAACCTGGCGGAGGACGATGGAATTTTTTCGGGCGTAAAAATCCTTAGCATGTCTTCCTTCGGAAAGGAAGTAAAGCTGGTAGTCCCGTGTCGTAGATTTACAGCACGCAAAAGAACCTCAAGTCTGACAAAGAGGCAGCTGAGCAAAATTACCATCTTTTACGCCCGATATAGAATGGGGCGATAAGGACCACAGCAGTTAAAGAGCGTCCATAAATAAAACTCAATTTGATTTAATTTCATCTCAAAAACCACTAAACTGATTTAGATAATTCTTTCATCACTGAAAAGCCCAATTTGTACTGCCGGACATTGCGCTATAAAGCACCTTCTAATTTCATTCCATAACTTACTGAAAATAAAAAGGATTTACAAAGCCCTTGTACTTGAATACGAATACATTGGAGTTATAAAAGAACTTACTTGCAAAGAAGGTCTTGACTTTTATCTGATAATGCCATGGATTAGAAAAGAGTTGTGACTTGACAGAAATTGCATGTAAAGAAAGACAAATGCCGCGGATATTTCATTCCAAGCAATACATAAGCAATTAAGATATGTGGAAACAAAAAGAGGATTTGATCTGTTTATAACGATACCTAGCAGTGTTAAGGTATATTCATAACCCTCATATAACGATACCTAGCAGTGTCAAGGTATATTCATAACCCTCATATAACGATACCTAGCAGTGTCAAGGTATATTCATAACCCTCATATAACGATACCTAGCAGTGTCAAGGTATATTCATAACCCTCATATAACGATACCTAGCAGTGTCAAGGTATATTCATAACCCTCATATAACGATACCTAGCAGTGTCAAGGTATATTCATAACCCTCATATAACGATACCTAGCAGTGTCAAGGTATATTCATAACCCTCATATAACGATACCTAGCAGTGTCAAGGTATATTCATAACCCTCATATAAGAAACGGTTTATTTACTTTTAGGGTGTGATCAACTTCGTTAGGAGAACATGATAAAATATACTGTGCAAGGAGAGAAAATTGCTAACATCAGAAATCCATTTTAATTAACAACTCAAAAGATTATTTATTGTCTATGGTCACATACCATGTATAGTTTTCTAAGCAGTTAACTTGAATCTACACATTCACCAGCTTCACCTCTATTCCGTTGCATATATTATGTCAGTGTTATATGAAAACTGCTTTTATGCTACAAAATATCTATGGGGCTAAAGAGAAGGTACACGTGGTGTAACTACCTAACAAGTTACTCGACTATTCCATTGATAAGTTCCACACCAAAAGGGTACTTGTAGGCCATGCAGCATTTCTAGAACTTGCTATTTAAATTCAGTATCTTCCAAAGGGGCGACTAAAAGATTTTGAAGAAAATTCCCACCTCAAACGAACCTTTACATCGAAGATGTTTCCTTAAATTTGATTTTCTTAAAAATAGCTCTAAACATTTTGATATATTTAAGATATTTATATGACATATAAAACTATATATCTTGACATGTTGATTTTTTCTGGGAATAGCCTATGAAGGCCGCCTCATTCGAAAGGAATTACGTATAACTGGTAAACTGTAACACATGGACAAAAACTTACTGCACAAAAAGTATTTAATGTACTACATTCACACGAGTTTTAGTACTCACTATCTTACAATGTATTCTTGCGAAAGCTTATTCTTCTATGTACTTCTTGTTAATACAGATAAACCTTCATTTACTCATTTTGTTGTAGTCATAAGCAGAATACAATAAGCTAAATCATCTGAAAATTCAAACCGCTAACAAAGAATATCTCTGAAATGGTTAAAGTTACAAGAATTCCATGTGACATCTATCGTATGCTTCAATGAGTTCTAATTTTTTTTTTGTGTAGTAAAATTTGGTTTACTTCTTACGGTTTACCAGTTATACAAATAATTCACAATGAAGAGGACTCCAGAGGCTATTGCCAGAATATATAAGATATACATATCATTTGTAATGAAAGCAATTATACATACGGTATTTTAATCAACATCATTTGGACCACTTTTGAGAAAATAAAAAATAACAAAAACTATCGATATAGAGGGTAGTTTGGGGTGGGGGGTTTTCTTCACAATCTTCGTCTCACATCTTTGAAAGACACACTTTAAATACCAGTTCGGTACTGAGCCGAATTTTCGTTTTTGAGTTATGGTGTTCACAGACACGCACATACAGACATTTCTCTAAAAATGCTTTTTTGGATTCAGAAAGCCTCAAAACCTGTATAGCATTTCTAATGAAATCTAACTATAGAGTTTTTGTGTGGAGTACTATAGGTAAGTGGTAGAGAAAGTAAAGCTTGCGTTCAGGAGTGTCAAAGTTGAACGGACGTATAAACACATTCACTTACTTCCTATTTCTCTGTTAACAGCATGCAAGCTGAGAAATGTATCACTGCACAGAAGGGCGTGAGCTTTGCTAAACGTTCTCGGCCTGACTCAGAGATGTCGTGCAGAGGTCACAATTTCTGTGATAGTTGTTAAGTATTATCCTTCATGTGATGCGGTATAAAGTTTCAGACATGTAAGTGTAGTCACTGCTTTGTGGCGATTGGTTAAACAAACTAGTGTTAACATACAACTGGAACATGAGTTGGGATAATTTCTTTCGTTTTAAAGGGTTTCACCACAGCTTAAATACAAAACGAGTTAGATTATACATTAAACAAATCTTTAAAAGTTGACCTGTTGAACTTAAGCGTCGTTGTTCGTCCATTCAAGATGACGAGCGCTCAGGGCGTCCCAAAACCGCTTCAACAAAAGTTTACAATGCCGTACTCAATGATCACCAATTGAAGGTACGCGATTTGGCCGACAGTGCAAAGATAGGTCTCTTCACTACATTTGACGCGAAGTTATGTATATGAGAAAGCGTTCCGGTTCCTGGCTGCATCGCTTGTTAACAATCGACCAAAAACTCCTTAAAGTAAACATTTTTGAAGAGTGTTTATACTTGTTTGAATCCAATTCCATTGCCTATTTCTAATGTTTCCTAAGAGTGGAGGAAACATAGATTCATACTACACGCAACAGATGAAGGAGTAGTCCAAACAGTACTGATAACAGGTGAAAGTTGTGCTGTTAGACTACCTCCAGAACTATCACCAGGGAGTATTACACTTCACTACTGTACCAATTGAAGGATGCTATTCTCATGGTGTGGTACTCACAGACTACCTCCAGAAGGACAGATCTATCACCAGGGAGTATTACACTTCACTACTGTACCAATTGAAGGATGCTATTCTCATGGTGTGGTGCTCACATACTATCTCCAGAAGAACAGATCTATCACCAGGGAGTATTACACTTCACTACCGGACCAATTGAAGGATGCTATTCTCATGGTGTGGTGCTCACAGACTACCTCCAGAAGGACAGAACAATCACCAGGGAGTATTACACTTCACTAGTGGACCAATTTAAGGATGCTATTCTTGTGGTGTGGTGTTCACAGACTATCTCCAGAAGCTCAGAACCATCACCAGGGAGTATTACACTTCACTAGTGGACCAATTGAAGGATGCTATTCTCATGGTGTGGTGCTCACAGACTACCTCCAGAAGGACAGAACAATCACCAGGGAGTATTACACTTCACTACCGGACCAATTGAAGGATGCTATTCTCATGGTGTGGTGCTCACAGACTACCTCCAGAAGGACAGAACAATCACCAGGGAGTATTACACTTCACTAGTGGACCAATTTAAGGATGCTATTCTTGTGGTGTGGTGTTCACAGACTATCTCCAGAAGCTCAGAACCATCACCAGGGAGTATTACACTTCACTAGTGGACCAATTTAAGGATGCTATTCTTGTGGTGTGGTGTTCACAGACTATCTCCAGAAGCTCAGAACCATCACCAGGGAGTATTACACTTCACTAGTGGACCAATTTAAGGATGCTATTCTTGTGGTGTGGTGTTCACAGACTATCTCCAGAAGCTCAGAACCATCACCAGGGAGTATTACACTTCACTAGTGGACCAATTGAAGGATGCTATTCTTGTGGTGTGGTGTTCACAGACTATCTCCAGAAGCTCAGAACCATCACCAGGGAGTATTACACTTCACTACTGTACCAATTGAAGGATGCTATCAGGCTACGCATCTAAACCTTGCGAAAGAGAATGTGTTCTTTCATCATGATAATGTGCCTTCACACACGTATGCTGTTGTTGCTGCAGAACTGTATGAACTTCGTTTCCAAGTGCTTCCACATCCACTTTCACCGGATTTGGCTCCCAGCGATTACTCTTTGTTCCCAGATCTGAAGAAATTGCTGAGTAAATGACGATTCACATCAACTGATGAGGTTGAAGATGAGCCAGGCACGTATTTTGCACAGTTGGAAATCTTATTTTACTTAGGATATTAAAAAGTTGGAAATTCGTTGGGCTATATGCGTTGATTTACAAGGAGACTATGCTGAAAAATAAAAATATACAAAGGCAAAAATTGCCAAAAAAATGGCATGTTTTAGTGTTTTGTGCAGACTTATTAAATCAATTTCGTATTTAGTTTGATATAGTATATTTTTACTTGTAGGCACAAAGCTTATATTTTAAATATTTTCTAAAAATGGAATTCCATCTGCCAGATTTCATTGTGAACTATGCATATTTTCAGAGATAAAATCATATCCTCCACAGACTTTGGAGTAGAGGGGTAAATTTTACCCCTTTAGGGGTACTTTTGCTCTAGAAATTGGTATTGCTGTTAAGTATGGTAGCCTATATGTGCTCAGGCCACGTAGTTTCTTTCTTTCGAAATGTATACGAGCTTATTTTCTCCATTTTTGCTTTGAAATAATTTTTCTGTGAATAAAATTTTCTGGATTAAATGATTGTTTTCTAGAAACTGAAGGTAGCTTAATTAAATACTAGTGTGATTAAAAACAACATCCACGTGTTATTGTGGATGTACTTTGGTTGGTTGCTTTAAAAATATAATTGTTGATGTATAATAACATATAAATAACATAGAAATATATAATTTGTTGTTTTAATTAAAAGATGACATAACTATCCGCCTGTCTACCTTAATTAAAGCAACTTACTTGAATATAGCAGATTAATGTACTAAGGAGGTGTCCTGTAAACATCCAGCCTAGTATTTTAAATATTCTCTGAGGTGATGGGTGATGAATTTAACATCGGAGGCATAGGACTTTTAATATCCCATAATGTTTATGGTTTCTGGGTTAGACCGAGAAGTTTGACAATAGTGTACAAAAGTGTAACACAAATGTATCGAATTAGGACATTTGCATTTAGATTATATTTCCTCAGAGATTGACTACGCTGCGCATTGCAGCACTTTTCCCCTTCCCTGGAGCGAGGAGATCTATACACCTATTAAATTTGATGTGTTACATTCACATGACTTTTCTATCCGCTATCGATTATTTTTGTATAACTGCTTACGAAGGCTTATTACTTTCTCTACCATGTACCTGGTAGACAGAGAAGGTATTGCATTCCACCAAAAAATTACATAACGAAATTTCACCGGAAATACATGTTTAGAGACTCCGTGAATCAAAAAAAGAAAAAAAAATTTAGAAAAAGTTGTGTGTGCATCTGTGAACAGCATAACTCAAAAACCTAAAGTTGGATAAGTACTAAACTTGGTATTTAAATTCAGCAACGTCCAAAGATGCGACACGAATATTTTCAATAAAATCCCTTACCCTAAACTACTTTACAGGGAATTTTTTACAATTTTTTTATTTTCTAAAAGATCACTAACAATTTTGATTAAATACCATATATTAAATATAGTTACATGACAAATAAAACGCATATTTTGAATTTTCTGGGAATACCGTGTGAAGTTCTCTTCATTGGGAACGAATTCTGCATAATCTTGCATAACTGGTAAACGTTAAGCGATAAACGGAAACGTACTACACAGAAAAATGTAAATCTCCTTAAAACCCACAATTTATCTCAATAACCTTTTTTGTGGCATAAGTCATTTCCGAGATATCCGTTACTAATGGTTTAAATTGTTGCATTCTTTGTCATGCTTTTAAAGTCCCGTGAATATTCAGTTGTTTCTCCCGATTGCATGGAAAGAGTATGGAATTTTAGGTTTAGCATTTAGCGACTAACCCTGTTCCGTTTGTACCTAAAACGAAATGTGCAATGTAGATATTTCTGTAAAACTTTAGCTCGATTAAAATGAAATAGATAGAAAAATGAGCTTTCATAAAAATAGTTTTTATACCCATTAATAAAATATGACAGAGGCTAGAGAAAGTCATGTTCATGTAAGGCATCGAATTTTTATTATAGTCAAGTTTTATCCAGTTGTAATGGTTTACAAAATTCCTTAAAATACACGACTTTATAGGCTATTTTTAGAATATTCAAGGTGCACACTTCATTTCTCATGTATCTTAAATATAGGTCATTTTTGATAAAATAGCAGATATGGAACTCTGTTCCATGCAAACAATAGTTTGAGTGGGGGGGGGATTTCCTTGGAAATCTTCGTGTGGCATCTTTGGAAGCTACTGAACCTAAATACCAAGCTTGGTATTTAAGATGCTGTTCATAACAAGACAGTTACACAGACATTTTTCTAAAAGCGGGATTTTATAGAGGGAGCCTCAAAACGTGTATTTCTGCTGAAACCTCACATCTAACTTTTAGGTGAAATGCGAGGTAGGCTGAGTGGACGATGAGATTTAAGCGAGACAGATGTTTGTTTAGTTGCACAAGTCTTATTTTACAGAGGATATCAAAAGTATTCATTTTCAAGGTTACTATGCTGAAAAATTATAAACACATTTCTCTTAAAGCTTATGTTACATCGCTCGCAATTTTTAAAAACGAAAGAGAATTGTATTGTATTTAGATTACATTTCGCTGTCACCGTCTGAGAGAGATTGATTACACCACTCTTCCCTTCTATATAAAAATGGAAAGATTAATAAGTGCCTAGGAGGAGACGGCTTGGTATTGCAATATGGCAGAGCTACTACAAGATAGAAGTTTATCCGCCAGTCACACCCCCTTTTTCCCAGCGCTCACCGCCATATTGATCCTAGCCCGCTTGCAACCAGCTCTCTCTTTCTCTCTCTCTCCCCGTTTTAGGTCACCACCGGTTCAAAAATCTTCCCTCCTTCATTATGGGCTTAAATTAAAACCAAAACTTCTCTAAACGCGCCGGTAGCAATTATTATTTCACGGCTTAGGCAACATTTTCCCCTCTTTTCTGCTTTTTCTTTTCTTTCTGTATTCCCCGGTCGTTGATTCCTTTAGCAGGTAGAAGCAGTAACACCTCTGTCGTCTGCATTTACGAGTTGTTGTTTACTTCTGCAGTTCTTTTCTACACCTCTTATTACAGTTTCGCTTCATTTTCTTCTCTTGCTCTGAATGTGATAAAATGAAAACATTACATAACTCGGATACACATGGACTGAAGCAGACATTCCGCACAAGAGTTCTGGATGCACCAAAAGGATGGCAATAATGAAATTAATAGCCTAGTACAAAGACAAATTAGATGGCGAGATCTGTGTTTTGTGAGGCATGGGCGTTAACAAAGAGAGATGAAACCAGAATAACTGTTAATGAAACACACAGCAGAGTATGCCAAATGGGATCATAAGCATAGTGAGGAAGTAATGCAAGAATTACAATTACAACCTGTAATTGATTACATACAAATGGATAAGCAGAACCCTCCACTAACGTCAAACAGGAAGAGATCTTAGGTCGTCCAAGAAACGTTGCCTTGAAAATTGTAACAGGCCTCACACTTGAAAATAAAACGAAGAAGATGAAATTAATTACTTGCTGAAACGTAATCGAAATATTCCTGAAGTTCTTAAGTACCTTCTCTACCACTTACTTTTAGTAAGTAGGGGAAATGTTACATTCTACCCAAAAATTCAATACCAAGATTTCACCGGAAATACATGTTTTGAGGCTCCCTGATGTGTTGCATTCGCATGACCTTCTCTTCTCACTTATCTGCAAACTATTCTTCTATCTACATTATGCTAATAGATATAAGCTTCCATCATACATTTACAAATTTCGTTGTAGGTATAAGAAAAATCTGATGTGTTACACTCACATGACTTTCTCTACTCTTGTACAAACTATTTTTACAAACTCTTATTCTCCATCTATTTCATATTAATCGAGATAAACATTTGCAGAAATGATCTTTTGACATGCAAAGAGAATTACGTTTTACACATAGCGACCAGTCTAAAAATATTTGACTATCGCTTAAGGCGTACTATGTTACCCTTGTTTTGTAATTGCAAGGGAAATATAGAAATACAGTAGCCTTTAAGCATAGACATATCTCTTAATAGCTGGTTGCTAAGTGCAGCACCATTCCCTTTCCCACAGATTAATACTATTTGCATATCCAACACAAATAAATGAATAACGAATTCCCATTTGAGAAAATAAGTATTGAAAAATTTAAGGGAATAACAAGCAATAGCTCGAAAATGCTTCACTCAACAACAAAAAATGTATATGACATAAATTGTGTATTTTAACGCGATCTACATTTTTTGTGTAGTAAGATTATGTCTATCTCTTATGGTTTACCAGTTATGCAAAAGTCGTTCACAATGAAGAATACTTTTGGAGACATTCCCAGAAAATTCGAGATGTACATTTCATTTGTCATGAAAATATCTTAAACATATGATACTTTAATCAAAATCGTTAGAGCCATTTTTGAGAAAATTAAAATTTTCTCAAAAATATTCCATGTAAAGGGTAATCTGGGGTGGGGGGATTTTCTTGAAAACCTTCGTGTCGCATCTCTGGAAGATACTGAACCTAAATACCAAGTTTGGTGTTTATCCGATTGTTCGTTTCTGAGTTATGCTGTTCACAGACACACACAGAGACACACACACACACACACACACACACACACACATGGACATGTTTTCAAAAATGCGTTTTTTGAATTCAGGGGGTCTCAAAACATACACTTCCGGTGAAATCTCGGTATCGAATTTTTGGGTGGAATACAATACTTCCCCTACTTACTATACGTAGTAGAGAAAGTAAAAATATGGTAAGATAAAACGATACAGATTCTTTTTTGTCTCATTTACTAGATTACATTCCATATCAGGCATATTTCGTCTATTTACAATAAGTATAACAGAAGTCTTTATAAAAATATACGAATAAGGTAGCATACATGTGGTTTAAAGGTACAGATTACATGTTGCAATCGCATTCAAATTTTCAGTGACACAGTCCATTATCATACATGACATTTTGTATAGCTTAATGTATATAAAAGTCAGCGTATGTATGTATGTGTCAGTATTTGTGTGTTTTAAAAATTAAATTAAGTTTTATTTATGGTCACCCTTTAACTGCTGTGGTCCTCAGCGTCCCATTCTATATTGGGCGTGAAAGACCAGAAATTTTGCTCAGAGGCCTCTTTATCATGCTTGAAGTTCTTTTACGTGCCGTAAATCTACGATACGGGACCACCGGCTTTATTTCTCTTCCAAAAGACGCCATGCTAAGGATTTTTATGCTCGAAAAAATCCGTCGCCATCCGCTGGGTTTGAACTCACGACCTCCAGAACGAGAGGGTGTGTGTGTTCCTTATAGGCTTGTACACCGTAGCACCGATTTTGACCAAACCTGGCACAGGTAACCTTTGATACAAGCCGAAAATTACTCTCAAGGTTCGAGTTCAAATTTCACCCTATTTCACACGATTAGTTATTTAATTTTATGCAATGCCTACAAAAGCTCGCAGGGCCATCTATATCTTTCCCAGGAATGATCGTTATAGGTCGAATATTGCCAACATAAGAATAATAATTACTTGTGCTTTCACGGCCTCACAAAATAACAAACGAGCGATTAGTTCACATATTATTGGTGGACCTCCTCTATGACATTGATCATGGAGTAATAACACAGTCAAATAAATAATTACAACAGCCATGCCACCTGTGGCCAAGTTTGTGCAAATGTAAAGGGGTACCATCGCTTGGAAAAATATTAACATTCTGAACTTATTATATTGGATTATGATAACAGCAACAGCATCAAAACAGACAATATACCACTTCTTGTTATTCTTCTTTATCTTCATATGATTATATATTGTGTATTGATATAAAGTAACACAAAAGCATTCAACATAATCGCACTGACTACAAAAGTGTCTATGATGCTCAAACATTGCTAACATAAAGTAATAAATAAGTCGAAGTTCATATCCATTCATTCTGCGATCATACTCGATGTTCAGATATTCACTTATTAAAATTTGTAGTTTCTCATTTTATGAAAGCAGCGGCTTTGTTTTTCTGTGTGAAGTTTGTGATGCTTTTATAAGCAGAAAAACAAAAACTGAGTGACATAAAATGACAGTGGGCATGGATAACAACAACAGCATCAAGCCAGTCGAAGTACTTTTTCTTATCGCTATTCTTCTTTTCTTTGTATATTCATTTTGTCCTTCATTTTATTTTGTCTTTCGTGTGTTTTCTTAGTAGTAGTGGTTACTGAGAATGAGCAGGGTTATGTTGCCGCTGCTATTATTTCTTCCCAACCGAGATTTGCTCTACAAATAACGACAGGCAGCCCGAATGTGACAGCGTGGAACCGTCACCCATGAGAAACATCATTACAAACTGTGGTATTTGTAGTTGTCCAGCATTGCTTTTGCATAGTGTTTTCTCAGTATTTTTATTTATTTTTTTGTTCTTTGTAGAGCCCTGAGGGTTTTAATTAACTATTTGTTTAGTATCTTGTATAATAATTATTGAATGCCTTCAAAGACACGCAAGGCTGTTGGGTAAATGCAACGTAAGGCTAAATGTTTTAGGGATAAACTGACAAACCACGGTCAACGCCGGGTATTTCAGCTAGTATACTAATATATCATTACATTTACAGTAATATAAACAATGTATTACGAACATTTGAAGATGTTTTATATAACAAACAGTGCATGCTTAAGAGGATTTCAAAATTGTTTGTAACTAACTGAGAATAGAGCTTATCGTTTACGTTAGCACAGTCAAAAATGAATGACGTGTGTATGTCATGGCCTTGCTATGCCTGATCTTTACATGAGCACCAGAAAAAACGCATAGCAACTTATCACTTGAAAAAAAATATAAGTATTTGAAAATTTAAACCAATAAGGAAGAATAGTAAATGCCAAAAGTTGTGAGCGTTAATGAGATCTACATTCTCTCTTCCGATTTACAAGCTATACAAAAGTGGTGCGGAATGGAGAGGGCTTCACACACGGACCTTCCTCTCAAAAAGTTTTAGTACTTTCTCTACTACTGACTTATAGTAAGTAGAGGAAGCATTGTATTCCACCCAACAATTTTATGCGATGAGTTCACTGGAAATATAGTTTTGAGGTCCCCTGAATCCAAATGAAAGCACTTTTAGAAGAACTGTGTCTTTATGTGTGTGTGTTCGCGTGTGGAAAGTCAGTTAAATACCAAAGTTTGTATTTAAACACAATATCTTCCAAGGATGCAGCACGAAGATTTCCAAGAAAATCCTCCTGCCCAAAACTACCATTTACATGGAACATTTTCGAATTCTTATGTTTTCTAAAAATGGCTTTAACGATTCTGATTAAAACACCATATATTAAAATTTTTCAATAACAAATAAAATATATATCTTGAATTTTCTATGAATAACTTTTGAAACCCTTATCGTTCGTAAGGAATTTTGTGCAATCTTTTATATCTGCAATATCTGCTTGCGAAAGGTATCGGGATCGATACCCGGTGCCTCCACCAAATGCCACGGTTTAATTTATGACGGTAGGGCATAGGCAAAGGATTAGATGGTAGAGCAAGAAGGTCAAATGGCACGCATGTCGTTTATTAGATAGTATAGAATATTACAAGATTAGGTCATTAGCTGTATAGGAAGGACCTAACTGTGAAATTAATTGCTACAAGTGCTAGTATAGTAGTCCCTAACGTTGAATAACAAGGTTACATAATACTCTTAGGAGTAAGTCATGCTACTAGAGGTGTAGTTATGGGGTCCAATAACGGACTCGGCAGCATCTCGGCGAACAGCACAGGACCTGGGGAAGTCGCTCACAAGTTAGGAGTCCCAGAAAAAAAGAGAGCAATAACCCCGCGAGCTATGTAAGCTACATCTTTTATAGTCTCGCGGTTGCCCAAGGAACACTGCGACATCGTGACGCGGGTTAGTCACATGTGGTAAACTCACGCTCCATTTAAAGTATCATGCGACTACGTGACAGTGCCGAGTTCAGCACGACTCTACTTGTTGCCAAGCGGAAAATGTTGTCACTGTAAGTCGTCAACGGAAGAGTACACCAGAAAGTTCCGTTTAGGATTGTCCCAGCTCAAGAAAGTTTAGTAAAACCGTAAAATATCAAAACTCAAAATAATTTAAATTCTTAATAAGTTCTAATAAATATTTAAGTTCGCATAATTTAGTATAGGCGGTGCATTGGCCGAGTGCTTAAACCGCTCGCCTCTAACCAAAGCGGCCCGGGTTCAATCCCAGGGACCCGCATGTGGGAACTTCAGTGGATAAGGCGGCGTCTGTGCGGGTTTCCTATCTGTTTCCCCCGCCATGTTTCATTCCACCGGTGCTCCATCAACTTTCCTGTCATTCATCTTTCGCCTACAACTGTTATCCACTCCCTAGCTCTCATCCAGGGCGTGTGGTTGATCACCCACCCTGGTCTCTCACTTTCTGATCCGTAGGCCTCTCCCCCCCTACAATGCGTCTACCCCAGGCGTTGGTATATGTCTGTGAGTCCTCGGTTCGGGTGAGCGTTAAGGAGGGAAGCCTCTGGCTATGTTGGCCTGTTTCCGCCTTGTAGTTAGTAATTTAGTGTACTTCCCAATAGTATGAGTGACTACCCGCTATTAAAAGGTTCGAATTGTTCAATACTTAGCCCATCTTATAGATCTGTCGATTTTCAGTTGTTTATTGCGGTGTCATGGAAACAGTATGAAATTTTAAGGCCATAGCGTCCAGTTGTTAAACATTTGACTATCGCTGTTCTCTTTGTATCTATAACGAGATGTGTAATGTAGCTGTTTCTGTAAAGATTTATCTCGATTAAATGAAGTAGAGAGAAAAACAAACTTTCAAAGAATAATTTCTATACCCATTAACAAGCGATAGAGATAGAAAAAGTCATGTGAATGCAATACTCAAAATTCTCAAATAGATTTAATGTCCGTTTTGACGTCATGCACCACCACAGGTGATGGACACTGGTGATACACAAATGGAATAATACTTTGTGAAAGGAAATCTGGGAAGAAAACTCACATGCGTAACTTTAGGGTAGATAATTCCTTAAATGGCGTTATGAGAACTGAGGAAAGCCTGGAAAAAGCCTCAGTTATGGAGAAGGGTCCCGGCAGGATTTGAATTGCGGATCTCTCGTTCAGGAGTCCGTGTCGGTGCATTATTTGGAGCTTAGGTTTTATTTCATGGAGCAACGCATTTACTACTCCATGAATGTACACGGAAGGCAAATTATTACTACGTTCATTAAAATATCTTCGAAAGTTATACCAGTAAGGTCTGCGAGTCATTCACGAGATGTTGTTAAAAAGCAAAGTTACTTGTGTCTGCAGATTTTAAACGCAATTAGGTTTGAAAAGCCGTACTGTGAACGCAAGTATAGTCGATCGACAAACAGGAACACCTACCCACTCCTGTATGTATACAAATTATTGTTACAGTTTGTTTTCTAAGTATTGCAACTCTCATTTCATAGGATTCGTGTTATCACGCATATCATGTTTAGAGAAAACTTTCAAATGCTCTGGTGGAGAGTCACTGCGTGTCTCTCTCCGCTCTTCCCTGTAGATGGCCTACCGGGCGTTGCGCGATTAGCTTCTTAAACTCGAACGACCATTTGACTCCCCCGTTTTAGCAAATTAATGTACAATGATCTACAAGATTTTCATGGCGAATCCCGGCTTTACCCCTTATAATCGTAATGTCGTACCATTCCTAATAACGGGTGAACAATCTCCCATATTCACCCAAAAGGATGTGAAATACCGATGTAACGCCTCACTTGCTTAACCTCCCTCCGACAGTCTTCCAATGCCGCATAACCTATAAGTACTGTTTGGTGGTGGAACAATCATCCGTTGGAATGGTCCAATAACTTATTAATCACAGCATATGACACTTAAAACCTTTGTATCTTCTCTTAACATAACAGCCACATCGTTTTCGCGTAATGCAAATACCCTTAACATGTACAACGAAATACAGGTGAAGCTGGTGAATATGAAAACCCCCACTCCCAGGCCACCAAGTTAACTTCTTCGGAAAAGACACATAGTCTTCAACCATCGAGAAATATAATCTCGGTTGTTAATGATAAAGTACCTGTTAACTCATTCCCAATTTTAGCAATTTTCTGCCTTTATACAATTGTTTAGTATGCCCTACTAACGAAGTTGGTTACAACATACAAAGAAAACAAAAAAGATTTACTCACATGAGGGGTATTAAAGTATAAAGCGCTGAAGCGTTAATTGAACCTTGATCCGCCTAGTACATGGACATGTTGTGTAACACGCGTTCTGTTGTTAATGAGCTGTGTTTTGTTTCGTGGTCAACATGGAAAGATGGCCTGCTGAGGTTTGTGCATTCGCCGTTGAAACTTATTTCAAGACTAATTGTAATATTTGTGTGGACAAAATGGAAAGGTAGCCTGCTGAATCAAGATTAATGATAATGTTTATGTGGACAAAATGAAGAGGTAGCCTGCTGAGTCATGACTAATGATAATGTTTGTATGGTCAAAATGGAGAGGTAGCCTGCTGAATCAAGACTAATGATAGTGTTTGTATGGTCAAAATGGAGAGGTAGCCTGCTGAGTCATGACTAATGATAATGTTTGTGTGGACAAAATGAAGAGGTAGCCTGCTAAGTCATGACAAATGATAGTATTTGTATGGTCAAAATGGAGAGGTAGCCTTCTGAGTCATGACTAATGATAGTGTTTGTATGGTCAAAATGAAGAGGTAGCCTGCTGAGTCAAGACTAATGATAATGTTTGTATGGTCAAAATGAAGAGGTAGCCTGATGAGTCATGACTAATGATAGTGTTTGTGTGGTCAAAACGAAGAGGTAGCCTGCTGAGTCAAGACTAATGATAATGTTTGTATGGTCAAAATGAAGAGGTAGCCTGCTGGGTCAAGCCTAATGATAGTGTTTGTATGGTCAAAATGAAGAGGTAGCCTGCTGTGTCAAGACTAATGATAGTGTTTGTGTGGTCAAAATGAACAGGTAGCCTGCTGGTTCAAGACTAATGATAATTTTTGTAGGTCAAAATGAAGAGGTAGCCTGCTGAGTCAAGACTAATGATAGTGTTTGTGTGGTCAAAATGGAGAGGTAGCCTGCTGAGTCATGACTAATGATAATGTTTGTGTGGTCAAAATGAAGAGGTAGCCTGCTGGGTCAAGACTAATGATAGTGTTTGTGTGGTCAAAATGAACAGGTAGCCTGCTGGGTCAAGACTAATGATAATTTTTGTAGGTCAAAATGAAGAGGTAGCCTGCTGAGTCAAGACTAATGATAGTGTTTGTGTGGTCAAAATGGAGAGGTAGCCTGCTGAGTCATGACTAATGATAATGTTTGTGTGGTCAAAATGAAGAGGTAACCTGCTGAGTCAAGACTAATGATAGTGTTTGTATGGTCAAAATGGAGAGGTAGCCTGCTGAGTCAAGACTAATGATAATGTTTGTATGGTCAAAATGGAGAGGTAGCCTGCTGAGTCAAGACTAATGATAATGCTTGTATAGTCAAAATGGAGAGGTAGCCTGCTGAATCAAGACTAATGATAATGTTTGTGTTGACAAAATGGAGAGGTAGCCTGCTGAGTCATGACTAATGATAGTGTTTGTGTGGTCAAAATGAAGAGATAACCTGCTGAGTCAAGACTAATGATAGTATTTGTGTGGACAAAATGGAGAGGTAGCCTGCTGAGTCAAGACTAATGATAGTATTTGTGTGGACAAAATGAAGAGGTAGCCTGCTGAGTCAAGACTAATGATAGCATTTGTGTGGACAAAATGGAGAAGTAGCCTGCTGAGTCAAGACTAATGATAGTATTTGTGTGGACAAAATGGAGAGGTAGCCTCCTGAGTCAAGACTAAAGATAGTGTTTGTGTGGACAAAATGGAGAGGTAGCCTGCTGATTCATGACTAATGATAGTGTTTGTATGGTCAAAATGAAGAGGTAGCCTGCTAAGTCATGACTAATGATAGTATTTGTGTGGACAAAATGGAGAGCTGGCCTGCTGAGTCATGACTAATGAGTGTTTGTATGGTCAAAATGAAGCGGTAGCCTGCTGAGTCATGACAAATGATAGTGTTTGTATGGTCAAAATGGAGAGGTAGCCTGCTGAGTCATGACAAATGATAATGTTTGTATGGTCAAAATGAAGCGGTAGCCTGCTGAGTCATGACTAATGATAGTGTTTGTATGGTCAAAATGGAGAGGTAGCCTGCTGAGTCATGACAAATGATAATGTTTGTATGGTCAAAATGGAGAGGTAGCCTGCTGGGTCAAGACTAATGATGTTTGTGTGGTCAACATGAAGATGTGGTCTGCCGGGTCAAGACTAATGATGTTTGTGTGGTCAACATGAAGAGGTGACCTGGTGAGTCATGACTAATGATAGTGTTTTTATGGTCAAAATGGAGAGGTAGCCTGCTAAGTCATGACTAATGATAGTGTTTGTATGGACAAAATGGAGAGGTAGCCTTCTAAGTCATGACTAATGATAGTATTTGTGTGGACAAAATGGAGAGGTAGCCTGCTAAGTCATGACTAATTATAGTATTTGTGTGGACAAAATGGAGAGGTAGCCTGCTAAGTCATGACTAATGATAGTGTTTGTATGGTCAAAATGAAGAGGTAGCCTGCTGAGTCTGTACTAATGATCAAATTCGTATGGTCAAAATGGAGAGGTAGCCTGCTAAGTCATGACTAATGATAGTGTTTGTATGGTCAAAATGGAGAGGTAGCCTGCTAGGTCATGACTAATGATAGTGTTTGTATGGTCAAAATGGAGAGGTAGCCTGCTGAGTCATGATTAATGATAGTATTTGTATGCTCAAAATGGAGAGGTAGCCTGCTGAGTCATGACTAATGATAGTGTTTGTATGGTCAAAATGAAGAGGTAGCCTGCTGAATCAAGACTAATGATAGTGTTTGTATGGTCAACATGGAGAGGTAGCCTGCTGTGTCATGACTAATGATAGTGTTTGTATGGTCAAAATGGAGAGGTAGCCTGCTGAGTCATGACTAATGATTATGTTTTATGGTCAAAAGGGGAGGTAGCCTGCTGAGTCAAGACTAATGATGTTTGTATGGTCAAAATGGAGAGGTAGCCTGCTGAGTCATGACTAATGATACTGTTTGTATGGTCAAAATGGAGAGGTAGCCTGCTGAGTCATGACTAATGATAATGTTTGTATGGTCAAAATGGAGAAGTAGCCTGCTGAGTCAAGACTAATGATAATGTTTGTGTGGACAAAATGAAGAGGTAGCCTGCTGAGTCAAGAATAATGATAGTGTTTGTATGGTCAAAATGGAGAGGTAGCCTGCTGGGTCAAGACTAATGATGTTTGTGTGGTCAACATGGAGATGTGGTCTGCCGGGTCAAGACTAATGATGTTTGTGTGGTCAAAATGAAGAGGTGACCTGGTGAGTCAAGACTAATGATAATGTATGTATGGTCAACATGGAGAGGTGGCCTGCTGGATTAAGACTAATGATAATGTTTGTGTGGTCAACATGAAGTGGTGGCCTGCTGAGTCAAGACTAATGATGTTTGTGTGGTCAACATGGAGAGGTGGGCTGCTGGGTCAAGACTAATGATAATGTTTGTGTGGTTAACATGGAGAGGTGTCCTGCTGGATTAAGACTAATGATAATGTTTGTGTGGTCAACATGAAGAGGTGGCCTGCTGGATTAAGACTAATGATAATGTTTGCATGGTCAACATGGAGAGGTGGCCTGCTGGATTAAGACTAATGATAATGTTTGTGTGGATAACATGGAGAGGTGGCCTGCTGGATTAAGACTAATGATAATGTTTGTATGGTCAACATGGAGAGGTGGCCTGCTGGATTAAGACTAATGATAATGTTTGTGTGGTGAACATGGAGAGGTGGCCTGCTGGATTAAGACTAATGATGTTTGTGTGGTTAACATGAAGAGGTGACCTGCTGAGTCAAGACTAATGATAATGTTTGTATGGTCAACATGGAGAGCTGGCCTGCTGAGTCAAGACTAATGATAATGTTTGAGTGCCCAACATGGAGAAGTGGACTGCTGAGTCAAGACTAATGATCATGTTTGTGTGGTCAACATGAAGAGGTGACCTGCTGAGCATTATGCTTTCCCGTTGAAACGTATTTCAAGACTAATGATATTGTGGTTGTACACAAGGCATATTGAGGTGGCACTTCAGTTTATAACTCCATGGGAAGATGCGGATGCAGGCACCATGACCAGGTGGGTTCCTTCCTTTAGATCAAATTGCATCTACCGGTATACCCAAGACAGGAGCGATCGAGTGAGATGACGCCGCGGTAACATGTGATCCTCGCATTCGGGAGCTCCTGGGATCGGCCATTCTGACAGGAATTTTCCTTATTTTCCCGGGCTGGTACAGCGAATGCTAGGGTTCTTTCTCTACGACCACGAATTTTATTTTCCTCATTTCCTATCATTTCACTTCCCCTTTCATGTTTCAGGTGGGCTTAGGGTTTGGGTAGTGTCCTCCACATGCTATTTCCAGAAATTCAAGCTATATTTTAAATGTAATGTTGCAATCTGACGAAATGAATGGCTCAGTCGGTAACGTTCTGTAGCCCGGATTCGGGAGGTCCCTGTTGAAATCCCCGGGGGCGACCAGGGTGACAAAGGTTTTTCGCGGTTTTCCTCGGTAGCTAAACGAATGTTGGGTTGCATCATTTGATCCGCGAACTTTCCTATCATCCCTTTCATCAGTACATTTCATTTCCTTCTTGTTCACCGCCATACCAGGCATTAGACATCCATCCTGGATATGCTAAGACCCAGAGTTGCTTCTCGGCAGCCTACCGACCGTTTACTTCTCGGCAGGCTACTGACCCAAGGTATTGGGCTGATCACTCATCCCGAATATGCTATGATCCAGAGTTTACTTGCTTCTCTGCAGGCTACTGAATCAAGGCATTGGGCTGATCACCCCTCCTAGGTACGCTATGATCCAGAGTTTGCTTGCTTCTCGACAGACTACTGATCCAAGTCATAGGTCTGAGCACTCATCCTGGATATGCTATGATCCAAAGTTTGCTTGCTTCTCCATAGGCTACTTATACACGGCATTGGGCTGATCACCCATCCTAGATATGCTATGATCCAGAGTTTGCTTGCTTCTCGGCAGGCTACTGACCAGTTTGCTTCTCGACAGGCTACTGACCAAGGCATTGGGCTGATCACTCATCCCGGATATGCTATGATCCAGAGTTTACTCGCTTCTCGACAGGCTACTGATTCAAGGCATTGGGCTGATCACCCCTCCTGGATACGTTATGATCCAGAGTTTGCTTGCTTCTCGACAGGCTAGTGACCCAAGTTAAAGGTCTGAGCCCTCATCCTCGATATGCTATGGTCCAAAGTTTGCTTGCCTCTCCATAGGCTACTTATACACGGCATTGGGCTGATCACCCATCCTAGATATGCTATGATACAGAGTTTGCTTGCTTCTGGGCATGCTACTGATCCAAGGCATTGGGCTGTTCACCCATCTTGGATATGCTATGATGCAGAGTTTGCTTGCTTCTCGGCATGCTACTGATCAGAGTCATAGGTCTTAGCACTCATCTTGGATATGCTATGATCCAAAGTTTGCTTCCTCCTCAATAGGCTATTGACACAAGTCATAGGTCTGAGCGCACATCCTGGATATGCTATGATACAGAGTTTGCTTGCTCTTAGACAGACTACTGACCCACGTCATAGGTCTCAGCACTCATCCTGGATATGCTTTTATCCAAAGTTTGCTTGCTCCTCGACATACTACTGACCCAAGTCATGGGTCTGATCACCCATCCTGGATATGCTATGATCCAAAGTTTGCTTGCTCCTCGACATACTACTGACCCAAGGCATTGGGTTGATCGAACATCCTGGATATGCTATGATCCAGAAATTGCTTGCTTCTCGACAGGCTACTGACCCAAGTCATAGGTCTGAGCACTCATCCTGGATATGCTATGATCCAGAGTTTGCTTGCTTCTCGACAGGCTAGTGACCCAAGTTAAAGGTCTGAGCCCTCATCCTCGATATGCTATGATCCAAAGTTTGCTTGCTTCTCCATAGGCTACTTATACACGGCATTGGGCTGATCACCCATCCTAGATATGCTATGATACAGAGTTTGCTTGCTTCTGGGCATGCTACTGATCCAAGGCATTGGGCTGTTCACCCATCTTGGATATGCTATGATGCAGAGTTTGCTTGCTTCTCGGCATGCTACTGATCAGAGTCATAGGTCTTAGCACTCATCTTGGATATGCTATGATCCAAAGTTTGCTTCCTCCTCAACAGGCTATTGACACAAGTCATAGGTCTGAGCACTCATCCTGGATATGCTATGATCCAGAGTTTGCTTGCTCATTGACAGATTATTGACCCAAGTCATAGGTCTCAGCATTCATCCTGGATATGCTATGATCCAGAGATTGCTTGCTCATTGGCAGTCTACTGACCCAAGTCATAGGTCTGTCCACTCATCCTGGATATGCTATGATCCAGAGTTTACTTGCTCCTCGACTGGCTACTGACCCAAGGGATTGGGCTGGTCGAACATCCTGGATATGCTATGATACAGAGTTTGCTTGCTCCTCGACTGGCTACTGACCCAAGGGATTGGGCTGGTCGAACATCCTGGATATGCTATGATCCAGAGTTTACTTGCTCCTCGACTGGCTACTGACCCAAGGGATTGGGCTGGTCGAACATCCTGGATATGCTATGATCCAGAGTTTGCTTGCTCCTTGATTGACTTTGGCTTGTAAGTCCTACGAAAAGGAGGATAATCAGTTAAAGAAGAAGAAGTAGATATCTTTTATGTATGGTGTTTTAATCAATATCGTCATTATTTATAAAAATAAACAACTTGTGAATGTGTTTAATGTAAAGGGCAGTTTGGGGTCTGGAAATTTTCTTCAACGTCTTCGTATCGTATCTTTGGAAGGTGCTGAACCTAAATACCAAGTTTGGTATTTATCGGATTTTTCTTTCTTGAGCTATACGGTTCAAAGATACAGATGGACACATGCACACATATTATGCTAAAAAGCTTTTTTTTTCCTTCAAGGTGTCTCAAAACACATATTTCGGGTAAAATCTCGGTATCGAATTTTTGGGTGGAATGCAGTAGCTTTTCTGTCTGGTAAGTAGGCGCGTGGTAGAGAAAGAAAACAGCCGTTGTTAACTTAAGGTACGCTTTGAACGCTGTCACACCTTGTGTTTGACATTGGTGTTTTTTATTTTATGGACGCTCTTTAACGGCTGTGATCCTTAGCGTTCCATTCTATACTGGGCGTTAAAGACCGGTAATTTTGCTCACAGACCTCTTTATCAGACCTGAGCTTCTTTTACGTGCCGTAGATCTAGGACACGGGACCACCGACTCTACTTTCCTTCCGAAGGAAGCCACGCTAAGGATTTTTACGCCCGAAGAATTCCATCACCCTCCGCCGGGTTTGAACCCGCGACCTCGGGAACTAGAGGCTAGCATGGTAATAATCACTACACCACGGAGGACGACTTGGCATTGGTGTTGCTGCGTATTGTGCCGTTATTAGCAGATGCAATTCTCTTTTGTTTTGCCGTGCCTTAGTTGCTAAATTGATCCATGTACACATATATTGCTTGGAATTAAATATCCGCGGCATTTGTCTTTTTCTTACATTCATTTTCTGTGATGCAACAATACTCCATGACGTTCTCAAGTAAATGTCAGAGCCTTCTTTGGAAGTAATTCCTTTTATGCAATGTCAGCATTAAAGCAGGTTCTTACTGTATTCAATATCATCATAATTGGCTCGCTATGGCACCCGTGCCAGTAATAGTAGTTTCTGTATTCCAAGTTGTCGTGGTTTATAAAGGGAAGATGAAACAATTTTGTGATATTATATATATCCTTTTCTCTTTGCAGAAGCCTCTGTAAATTATTAAATATAGAATAATTAAGACCTGAAATTATAATTACTTACCATTCTAAGCTACCTCACAGTCCGTAACACCTGTTCGCTTCTCTGCGAGGAAGGGAATGCCTTGCTTATCGGTTCAACACTCCAGGTAAAAACAAATGAAATGCAGGGAGAGAAGCTAGCGTTTCGTAACTGTGACTTGCATCAGCTATCATTGTTACAATTTCTAATGTTGCATAAAATGTTGTATGCAACTCGATAAATTTCTATTGACTCACAATGTGTTCGTACTGTATTATACATAGGTTTTGTAAATTAGTATTTTACTAATTTATATACTGAAATTAGAAAGTGTTTTATAGTTCACATCCGTCAGAAGGAACGGGACTATTCAATGGTAAGAGAACTGTCCAATGTGGTTTTTGACATTACTCTGCACCCACATACGTATATATTTTCATCTATTTTTATAATATTGGTTTTACTTTTACCCTTAGATGGAGACATTTTATTGGGTCAGTTTGCGGATCTCCACGCCGCATGCGCCAATTGCAGTGTACTCTCAGCGAGCCTATGCCTCTGTAAAACGACATCTGCAGCAGAATTTCCTCTCATTACAGGAATAGGTACTTGGGGATGAACATAAACTCACGGATATGTGGCCGTTTTTGCGTATGAAGCAATCGACATAAATAGCTGTTATTACGCGCTAGTGGTCTTAACGGAAACCTAGCTGAAATTTGGCCAATATATTTAATACTGTTATAAATCTTATTCTTTAGTAATAGGAGTCCCTTTTTAATGCAAGAAAGAAGTCTTTAAAGACTGTAATGTAAGGATTTGAATAATCGTTTTCATAGATAGTATACTCAGGTGGTATATTAGTGAACGGCCCGCGCACCCTGAGCAGCATAACTCAAACACAAGGTGTCGGACAGGTACCAAACTTGGTATTTAAATTCAGCATATTCCTGGCAAGAGACGGAAGCATTTTGAAGAAAATCCCTCACTCCAAACTACACTTTTACATGGAACATTTTTCGTTTATTTTCTCAAAAATGGCTCTAACATTTTAATTAAAATACCACCTGTTTAAGATACACTCATAAATGAAACGTGTATCTTGAATTTTCAGAGAACAGACGGCGAACTTGGTAAACCATACGAAAAACTTGCCTCGCGAAAAATATGACTCGTTAAAACACAAACTTCATGTCAAATACATTATTTGTGACGTCAATAGTTTCCTAGATATCCTTTGTTATGGATTTCAATTGTCTTTCAATTCATTTTTACACTTTCTACTACCCACCTGTAGTAAGTAGACATTGCGTTCTATCCATACCGGAATTTCATTGAAATGCAGCCTTTGATACTCTCTGAATATAAATAATAGAATTTTTGGAAAAGTGTGTGTGTGAACAACATAACTAAGAACAAATAGTCGGTTAAATACCAAACTTGGCATTTAAGTTGAGCACATTCCAAGGACGTGACACGAAAATTCAAGAAAATCCCACGCCCCAAACCACCCTTTACATGACAAGTTTTTATATCTTGAATTCTCTGGTAACAGTCTGTGAAGTCCTCTTCATTCTGAATGATGTTTGCATAACTTGTAAACCTTAAGACATGGACAAAATCTCACTACATAAAAAAGGGTAGACCTCCTTAAAGCACACAATTATGTCAAATATATTTGTTGTGGAGTTAACCATTTCCAAATTATTCCTTGTTATTGCTTTGAATAACCTATGCTTTTCTGAAAAAGTAGGAGGCTGTTGCTCATTTTTTCTCCTAACCATGCAGAGAGAAGGGAATTTCAAAGACGTCACATAGCTCACTTAAGCCTACTGTATTCCCATTGTAGCTACAAGGAAATATGCAATAAAACAATTTCTATAAATCTTTATCTAGATTAACATGAATATGCTTTTGTAACGACATTTTGTAGAAGAATGGGCAGAGAAAGTGATGGAAGTGTAACACATAAGATTGTTTCTGTAGGTGCAGGCCACCATGACCACTCATTATGGAAGTTCAGTTATCCATGACAGTAGAAGACAGCTTAGTTATGGCCACTAAACCAATGCAGATGTCCTAGAAGTTACACGATATTGCCTAGGATCCCTAAATATTCTACCTCAACAATTCCTGGACAGTCTGTACGTTCCGTTGGTGTTGAATGCTAAGCTTGCACATACTCGGTGCAGTTGTGAGCAATGCGCGGCCTGCTCTACTACACCGGGGTTTTAAATTCTAAAACTCCCACGTTACATACTCACGAGTGATAGTAGCATGCACTATAATGAGTACTAACCTTGCTATAAGTGGTGAGACATTGCTAGCACCCCTCGTCGTCACGAGGTTGTAATTCATCAACAATAAACACTCTGTAGGGTTTCGATTTTAAAGGTTTAGTAGCTGTAATGTGGAACAGGTCTCAGAGACATCTTTGGAGAGCGTTCGAATAATGCACCAATTTCGCCAATGTTTTCCACCTTTGAACCTGTCTTTTTCGCTTCTCGGGTTTAGCGTTTAGCGATTCCGTTGTTCTGCACTTAATAACCGGACAACTGGCCATTGGAACTAGAGTACCAGAAAATGTCTTCTGAACTGTCTACATGATTTGGTCTTTACCTATGTATCGTACATAAAACAAATTATTTGTTCAAGCGTGAATTTTTCGCTAAGCATTTCAGTGGAGTAATAAAACGACAAGCACAGCAGAAATACGAGGAATACTTAAAGTAATTCACTCACAACACAGATGTTTGAATAAGTCTTTAGGATGTCCAATGAACAAATCACAACTCGAACGCTCTCCAAAGAAGTCTCTGAGACCTGTTCCACATTACAGCTACCAAACCTTTAAAATCGAAACCCTACAGAGTGTTTATTGTTGATGAATTACAACCTCGTGACGACGAGTGGTGCTAGGAATGTCTCACCACTTACAGCAAGAACACAGATGTTTGAATAAGCCTTTAAGATGTCCAATGAACAAATTCCAAGTCTTTACAGCACGAGTAGCAGGTAACAATTGACAGTTGACACTCACAGCCGATAAAGTGTAGCCTTGAGCAGATCATTCGCCACTAGTGAGCTAGCGGAACATGACAACGTCGCTGCAGTGCAAGAGAATCACCGTGGCCGGGCCACAAACTGACCGCTGGGTACGAGGAACTTCTAAACGTTCCAGATCTTACTCAAAGATGGCCAAATAACTATGATGGTCTGTAAAGTTTCAGGCGTAAACGTAATCACTTGTTTGACGATTGTTTAAGCAAAGTGGTGTTAATGTTTTCAACAAAATGAATAAAACTGAAATACGAATTGCGATAAAGTGCTTCGTTTTGGGGAGTTTAACTGCAACATAATCACAAAAGTAGTTGAATTACACATTAAAGGATTCTTTCCCTTCGTTTTCAAGGTTAAAAAGTAGGCTTGCGGAACTTAAGCGTGGTCGTACATCCATTCAAGATGATGAGCGCTCAGGGCGTCCCACAACTGCTACGACCGACGGGATTGTGACAAAAGTCTATAATGTCGTAGTCAGTGATCGCCGATTGAAGGTACGCAGGTTGACTGGCATTACAAAGACCTCGATAGGCCGCGTCCACTTTATTTTACACGAACTTGTGGGTATGAGAGAGCATTGTTCTCAATGTGTGATGTGTTTGTTAACAACGGACCAAAATACATTCGAATAAATATTTCTCAACAATGTTTAAACTTATTTGAACACAGTTTATTTGATGTTTCATAACAACAGATGAAACATGGATTGATCGCTACACGCCGGAGACGAAGGAACAATCCAAATAGTAGGTGGAAGCAGGTGAAAGTTCACCATAGAAAGCAAAATCGATTCCATCTGAAGGAAAAGTGATGGCTGCGGTTTTCTGAGAATCGCATTGTGTAGTACTCTACCTCCAGAAGAGCAGAACAATCACCGGAGAGTATTACACTTCACTACTGGAGCAATTGAAAGATAATTTTCGGGCTAAACATCCACACCTGCGAAAAAGGAAGTTTTCTTTTATCCTAATGTTGCTGCAAAACTGGAGGATCTTCATTTACCAGTACTTCCACATCCACCATATTCGCTGGGTTCGTCCCCCAGCGATTACTTTTGGTTCCCAAACCTGAAGAAATGGCTGGGTGGACGACGATTCACATCAAAAGATGAGGTTGAAGCTGAGACAGATTCTCATAGTTCTAGCGGGAAACAGTGCTGTGCGCTGTTTGTAGCGCGAAACCGTCGATCCTTGGGTTGATGTCTGCTGCAGTGTTCTTCCTCGTCTATGGATGCTCTTAGGTTGTTGCGTATTCCATTCCTAACTTTTCCTACCTATATCTAATTCTTAATTCTCAGGTTATTGTGGGTGAGGCAAGTTAAGACATACACTGCAATTTTCCCTTAATCAATGAAGTTTATTCACAATTGAAATAACTATGGGCGGCCAGCTTTTCCCATTATTATAATCCCACCACTTTAAATAAGTCAGGAGCCTAGCTTTCTGCACACGCACTCCCACCCGTATGCACTCACGTGCATTTGCTAAGAGCGTAGCACCTCGTGTCGTCGAAATTCTAGATGAGATCAAGAGAGAGTGGGCTCTGGGTCCTTGTCTGCCCTTATATACCTGAGCCTAGTGACGCTCACCTCTGCGTTTAAAAATGTAACGACGTTTCCAATTGGTCCTCCGACCGCGTTACCTTAACTTGTATGAGAATATGTTGCTTCAAATCCGTGCGCTTAAGCGTCACTGGCGCGTTGTGAAGCGGGTGCAATATCTCCGTCTCTTTCTCTTCACTATCTGTTTCTTTCTATTTATCAGTATCGTTATCGGTTCCCTGCTTGTTGGCTTGGTGAAAGGTATGCTCTACTTAGGATTATGCTTTACCTGGAATTTTTGCTAGCTCGCCCGTGTCTTACAATCAGCTCTGTTCAAATGTTAGATGTTGAATATTTTAACATGTTAGTGAATTATATTATTACTGTACAATTCTTATACGTATGGTATATCCCCTTTCATATGCACAACTCTTATATGTATAGTATATCCCCTTTCATATGTACAACTCTTATATGTATAGTATATCCCCTTTCATATGTAAATTCTTATATGTATAGTATATCCCCTTTCATAGTTTATCTTAAATCTTGTGTTTTGTTGAGAGGCCCAGAACAGCCCTGGTATTCAGGTACATTCCATTCTTATATAGCTTTAGTTTTAGTTTTGGCGCCGAGAAGTCATAACGTTCTATGTGTGCAGGTTTTACACTTAGCCCCATACCTCTTACCTCTGTGAATGTTTTAGTCCTATTTCTGCTATCTCACGTTACCCTATGGTGTTTCCTCGAGATTGTCGTTCCGGTCAGGGTTATAAGCCGTAGCAGGTTTCTCTATGTCTGACTCGTTTCACTACCGAAAATGCATTGTACGAATTTTACCCTGGGGGTATCTCACAATGTTTACAACCCTATAAATTATAAAATTCCGTTTCACAAAACACGTTTGTAACCTTGAACCTTATAAAGAAGCTTAAATATTTGCAAATGACATTTTTATAGAATTTACAAGCGTACTTTTTCTCCTCTTTATGTCGCTTTATTCACATGGTCATATCGCGAAGGGTGTAAGTAAATATTTCGTGGCTCGGTGCGTGGCGGACAATTAACCATCTAGGTCTCATCCCTATACCATACTATCTTGCTTCGTCACGTGTCCACAGAGACCTTAGTGCTAGGCAACTGTAGCTCTGCTTCTATACGTGACGCAGCTTCGACACCTGTCCACAGAGACCTTAGTGCTAGGCAACTGTACCTCTGCTTCTATACGTGACGGGTAGATGGCAGCTTCGACATATGTCCACAGAGACCTTAGTGCTAGGAAAATGTACCTCTGCTTCTATACATGACGGTTAGATGGCAGCTTCGACATATGTCCACAGAGACCTTAGTGCTAGGCAAAAGTACCTCTGCTTCTATACGTGACGCAGCTAAGGCACGTGTCCACAGAGACCTTAGTGCTAGGCAACTGTACCTCTGCTTCTATACGTGACGGGTAGATGGCAGCTTCGACATATGTCCACAGAGACCTTAGTGCTAGGAAAATGTACCTCTGCTTCTATACATGACGGATAGATGGCAGCTTCGACATATGTCCACAGAGACCTTAGTGCTAGGCAAAAGTACCTCTGTTTCTATACATGACGGGTAGATGGCAGCTTCCACATATGTCCACAGAGACCTTAGTGCTAGGCAAATGTACCTCTGCTTCTATACATGACGCAGCCTCGGCACGTCACCACAGACGTTAGTGCTAGGCAACTATACCTCTTCTATACGCGACGGATAGATGGCAGCTTCGGCACGTGTCCACACACATCTTAGTGCTAGGAACTGTATCTTTGCTTCTATACGTGACGGGTAGATGGCAGCTTCGGCACGTGTCCCCAGAGACCTTAGCGCTAGGCAACTGTACCTCTATTTCTATACATGACGGGTAGATGGCAGCTTCGGCACGTGTCCACACACATCTTAGTGCTAGGAACTGTATCTTTGCTTCTATACGCGACGGATAGATGGCAGCTTCGGCACGTGTCCACACACATCTTAGTGCTAGGAACTGTATCTTTGCTTCTATACGTGACGGGTAGATGGCAGCTTCGATATGTGTCCCCAGAGACCTTAGCGCTAGGCAACTGTACCTCTATTTCTATACATGACGGGTAGATGGCAGCTTCGGCATGTGTCCACACACATCTTAGTGCTAGGAAACTGTATCTTTGCTTCTATACGTGACGGGTAGATGACAGCTTCGGCACGTGTCCACACACATCTTAGTGCTAGGAACTGTATCTTTGCTTCTATACGTGACGGGTAGATGGCAGCTTCGATATGTGTCCCCAGAGACCTTAGCGCTAGGCAACTGTACCTCTATTTCTATACATGACGGGTAGATGGCAGCTTCGGCACGTGTCCACACACATCTTAGTGCTAGGAAACTGTATCTTTGCTTCTATACGTGACGGGTAGATGACAGCTTCGGCACGTGTCCACACACATCTTAGTGCTAGGAAACTGTATCTTTGCTTCTATACGTGACGGGTAGATGGCAGCTTCGGCACGTGTCCACACATACCTTAGTGCTAGGAAACTGTATCTTTGCTTCTATACGTGACGGGTAGATGACAGCTTCGGCACGTGTCCACACATACCTTAGTGCTAGGAAACTGTATCTTTGCTTCTATACGTGACGGGTAGATGACAGCTTCGGCACGTGTCCACACATACCTTAGTGCTAGGAAACTGTATCTTTGCTTCTATACGTGACGGGTAGATGGCAGCTTCGGACTGAAATGTTTACAGGATGCCTTCTAGGTTCACTGATCTCCTCTTGTACAGTAAGTTTCTTTATGAAGGAACATAGCATTATTTTCTTAACTGCACCATCTGCTGATTACGACTTATCAGCGATTATTCTGTAAAAAATCTGATGTGTTACACTCACATGACTTTCTCTACTCTTGTACAAACTATTTTTACAAACGTTTATTCTCCATATGCTTCATGTTACTCGAGATATCGAGATGTCAATCTTATTGCTAATTTTCTTGTAGATGCAAGGGGAACATGGTAGGTTATAAGCGATAGTCAAATATTTTAAGCGCTGGTTGCTATGTGGCGCATTATATTCTGTTTGCATATCCAGGACATAAAAAATTGAATAAGGAATTTGAGAAAAAGTATAAGTATTGGAAAATTTAAGGAAATAACAAGCAATATCTCGAAGATGGTTCACTCAACTAAAAAAATGTATATGACATAAATTGTGTATTTTAACGCGATCTACATTTTTTGTGTAGTAAATTTTGTCTATCTCTTATGGTTTACCAGTTATGCAAAAGTCGTTCACAATAAAGAATACGTTTGGAGACATTCCCAGGAAATTCAAGATATACATTTTATTTGTCATAAAAATATCTTAAACATATGATATTTTAATCAAAATCGTTAGAGCCATTTTTGAGAAAATTAAAATTTTCGAAAAATCTTCCATGTAAAGGGTACTCTGGGGTGGAGGGATTTTCTTGAAAACCTTCGTGTCGCATCCTTGGAAGATACTGAACCCAAATACCAAGTTTGGTGTTTATCCGACTGTTCGTTTCTGAGTTATGCTGTTCACAGACACACAGACACACACACGGACATGTTTCCAAAAATGCTTTTTTTGGCTTCAGGGGATCTCAAAACATGTATTTCCGGTGAAATCTCGGTATCGAATTTTTGGGTGGAATACAATACTTCCCCTACTTACTATACGTAGTAGAGAAAGTAAAATTAACCAAACCTTTTATTTACACAAAGTAGATCCATAACAGCACTTGGTTGTTTTTGTTTGTTCTTTTTACCATTCTAAAACTGCATTTAGCTATGTTCAATACTTTCTGAGAAAATGACACGTTTATATCAGAAAGGTCATTCACAGAAATAGCTGTTCAAAGCAAAATTGAAAAAAAACGCAAAAAAAAAGAAAAAAAAGAAACCAAGTGACTTAACACACAGAACTGCCAATCTTAGGAATAGTACCAACTTGTAGAGCAAAACGGCCCTTAAAACATGGCATAAAGTTTACCTCTACTCCAAAATGTGTAGCAGTTATAATTTTCTTCTGTGAAGTGTTGCAAGAGTCACAGAAGAAAATAACAATCTTTAAAATGTAAGTATTGTGACTACAAAAATAAAATGCATATTAAATTAAAGAGGAAATTCCAATGTATAAGACTACATTAAAGGCTAAAATGGCATTATTATGTAATTTTCGAGTCTTCTCTTAATGCGCGATCAGTACAAGATTCCTTGCTGGAACTCCTGTTGAGGTTATGTGACGTTCGGTAACTGTGGTTGTCATTTGTTTACAATGTAGCTAGCGTGTCTGCTGGTACATTTTTACTTTCTCTACTACGTATAGTAAGTAGGGGAAGTATTGCATTCCACCCAAAAATTCGATACCGAGATTTCACCGGAAATACATGTTTTGAGACCTCCTGAATCCAAAAAAAGCATTTTTGGAAACATGTCCGTGTGTGTGTCTGTGTGTGTGTCTGTGTGTCTGTGAACAGCATAACTCAAAAACGAACAGTCGGATAAGCACCAAACTTGGTATTTAGGTTCACTATCTTCCAGAGATGCGACACGAAGGTTTTCAAGAAAATCCCCCCACCCCAGACTACCCTTTACATGGAACATTTTTCGAAAATTTTAATTTTCTCAAAAATGGCTCTAACGATTTTGATGAAAATATCATATGTTTAAGATAATGTCATGAGAAATGAAATGTATATCTCGAATTTTCTGGGAATGTCTCCAAAAGTATTCTTCATTGTGAACGACTTTTGCATAACTGGTAAACCATAAGAGATAGACAAAATTTTACTACACAAAAAATGTAGATCGCGTTAAAATACACAACTTATGTCATATACATTTCTTTTGTTGAGTGAACCGTTTTCGAGATATTGCTTGTTATTTCCTTAAATTTTACAATACTTATACTTTTTCTCACATTCGTTATTCATTTTTACTTTCTCTACTACGTATAGTAAGTAGGGGAAGTATTGCATTCCACCCAAAAATTCGATACCGAGATTTCACCGGAAATACACGTTTTGAGACCTCCTGAATCCAAAAAAAGCATTTTTAGAAACATGTCCGTGTGTGTGTCTGTGTGTCTGTGTGTGTGTGTGTCTGTGTGTGTGTCTGTGAACAGCATAACTCAAAAACGAACAGTCGGATAAACACCAAACTTGGTATTTAGGTTCAGTATCTTCCAGAGATGCGACACGAAGGTTTTCAAGAAAATCCCCCCACCCCAGACTACCCTTTACATGGAACATTTTTCGAAAATTTTAATTTTCTCAAAAACGGCTCTAACGATTTTGATTAAAATATCATATGTTTAAGATATTGTCATGACAAATAAAATGTATATCTCGAATTTTCTGGGAATGTCTCCAAAAATATTCTTCATTGTGAACGACTTTTGCATAACTGGTAAACCATAAGAGATAGACAAAATTTTACTACACAAAAAATGTGGATCGCGTTAAAATACACAACTTATGTCATATACGTTTCTTTTGTTGAGTGAACCGTTTTCGAGATATTGCTTGTTATTTCCTTAAATTTTCCAATACTTATACTTTTTCTCAAATTCGTTATTCATTTTTTTTATGTCCTGAACATGCAAAGAGAATGGAATTCGCCACATAGCAACCAGCGTTAAAATATTTGACTATCGCTTAAAAGCTACCATATTCCCCTTGCATCTACAAGAAAATTACCAATAAGATTGACATCTCGATATCTCGATTAACATGAAGCATATGGAGAATAGGCGTTTGTAAAATTAGATTGTACAAGAGTAGAGAAAGTCATGTGAGTGTAACACATCAGATTTTTTTTACTTTCTCTACTACGTATAGTAAGTAGGGGAAGTATTGCATTCCACCCAAAAATTCGATACCGAGATTTCACCGGAAATACACGTTTTGAGACCTCCTGAATCCAAAAAAAGCATTTTTAGAAACATGTCCGTGTGTGTGTCTGTGTGTGTGTGTGTCTGTGTGTGTGTGTGTCTGTGTGTGTGTCTGTGTGTCTGTGAACAGCATAACTCAAAAACGAACACTCAGATAAGCACCAAACTTGGTATTTAGGTTCAGTATCTTCCAGAGATGCGACACGAAGGTTTTCAAGAAAATCCCCCCACCCCAGACTACCCTTTACATGGAACATTTTTCGAAAATTTTAATTTTCTCAAAAACGGCTCTAACGATTTTGATTAAAATATCATATTTTTAAGATATTGTCATGACAAATAAAATGTATATCTCGAATTTTCTGGGAATGTCTCCAAAAGTATTCTTCATTATGAACGACTTTTTCATAACTGGTAAACCATAAGAGATAGACAAAATTTTACTACACGAAAAATGTAGATCGCGTTAAAATACACAATTTATGTCATATACATTTCTTTTGTTGAGTGAACCGTTTGCGAGATATTGCTTGTTATTCCCTTAAATTTTCCAATACTTATACTTTTTCTCAAATTCGTTATTCATTTTTTTGTTCTGGACATGCAAAGAGAATGGAATGCCCCACATAGCAACCAGCGTTAAAATATTTGACTATCGCTTAAAAGCTACCATATTCCCCTTGCATCTACAAGAAAATTATCAATAAGATTGACATCTCGATATCTCGATTAACATGAAGCATATGGAGAATAGGCGTTTGTAAAATTAGGTTGTACAAGAGTAGAGAAAGTTATGTGAGTGTAACACATCAGATTTTTATGTCCTGGACATGCAAAGAGAATGGAATGCGCCACATAGCAACCAGCGTTAAAATATTTGACTATCGCTTAAAAGCTACCATATTTCCCTTGCATCTACAAGAAAATTACCAATAAGATTGACATCTCGATATCTCGATTAACATGAACCATATGCAGAATAAGCGTTTGTAAAATTAGATTGTACAAGAGTAGAGAAAGTCATGTGAGTGTAACACATCAGATTTTTGTTTTTTACTTTCTCTACTACGTATAGTAAGTAGGGGAAGTATTGCATTCGACCCAAGAATTCGATACGAGATTTCACCGGAAATGCATGTTTTGAGACTCCCTGAATCCAAAAAAAGCATTTTTGGAAACATGTCCGTGTGTGTGTCTGTGTGTGTGTGTGTGTGTCTGTGTGTCTGTGAACAGCATAACTCAGAAACGAACAGTCGGATAAACACCAAACTTGGTATTTAGGTTCAGTATCTTCCAGAGATGCGACACGAAGGTTTTCAAGAAAATCCCCCCACCCCAGACTACCCTTTACATGGAACATTTTTCGAAAATTTTAATTTTCTCAAAAATGGCTCTAACGATTTTGATTAAAATATCATATGTTTAAGGTATTTTCATGACAAATGAAATGTATATCTCGAATTTTCTGGGAATGTCTCCAAAAGTGTTCTTCATTCTGAACGACTTTTGCATAACTGGTAAACCATAAGAGATAGAGAAAATTTTACTGCACAAAAAATGTAGATCGCGTTACAATACACAAGTTATGTCATATACATTTGTTTTGTTGAGTGAACCGTTTTCGAGATATTGCTTGTTATTCCCTTAAATTGTCCAATACTTATACTTTTTCTCAAATTCGTTACTCATTTTTTTATGTCCTGGACATGCAAAGAGAATGGAATGCGCCATATAGCAACCAGCGTTAAAATATTTGACTATCGCTTAAAACCTACCATATTCCCCTTGCATCTACAGGAAAATTATCAATAAGATTGACATCTTGATATCTCCATTAACATGAAGCATATGGAGAATAAGCGTTTGTAAAAATAGTTTGTACAATAGTAGAGAAAGTCATGTGAGTGTAACACATCAGATTTTTTTGTCCTGGATATGCAAAGAGTATTAATCTGTTGCAAAGGGAATGGTGCTGCACCTAGCAACCAGCTATTACGAGATATGTACATGCTTAAAGGCTACTGTATTTCTATATTGCGCTTGTAAATATATATACATCTAATCATCTACAAGAAAATTAGTAATTAGATAGAGTCTGTAAATATTTGTCTCGATTAACATGAAGTAGATGGAGAATAAGCGTTTGTAAAAATAGTGTGTGCAAGAGTAGAGAAAGTCATGTGAGTGTAACACATCAGAATTTTTTTGTCCTGATAATGCAAAGAGAATGGAATACTCCACATAGCAACCAGTTCTTAAAATATTTGACTATCGCTTAAAGCCTAGCAATTCCCCTTGCATCTACAAGAAAATTAGCAATAAGATTAACATCTCGATTAACATGAAGCATATGGAGAATAAGCGTTTGTAAAAATAGTTTGTACAAGAGTAGAGAAAGTCATGTGAGTGTAACACATCAGATTATTTCAATTACTTTCCTGATAAAGGCAAAACGTATTTCCGAATTGCCAATTATGCATAATATGCGCCAATTAAATGACTTACCCAGTCGTTTTGTAAAATATGCTGTTAATATCGAATATTGGCATTTTAAACTGTCACACACCTATTGCTTGGAATCAAATATTCGCTGTATTTATGTCATTTACATGCATTTTCTGTGGAATAATAACAACTATTTTTTCTATTCCATGGCATCCTTTACTAAAGGTCAAAGACTTCTTCGCAAACACTTTCTTTTATAACTCCAATGTGTTTGTATTTCAGTGCATAGACTTTGTAAATCCTTTTTAGTTTTTTAGCAATTTATCAGTTGAAATTAGGTGTTTAATAGCCCATTCCGTCAGAAAGAATAGGGATTTTCGTTGGTAAAAGAATTATTAAAATCGTTCGACTGGTTTTTTTACACACACACACACACACACACACACACACACACACACACTTTTACATTTTACTTGCTCTACTACTCACCTACAGCAAGTAGACGAAGTATTGCGTTCCGCGCAAAAATTGGATACCGAGATTTTACCGGAAAATGCACGTTTTGAAACTCCCTGGATTACCAGGCAAGAAGGTATTTTTCCACTAGTATGCGTCTGTCAACAGCATAACTCACAACCAGGCATAGTAATTCTCAAGCAGTTGGCCTACACTCAGAGCATTATCACTACAAAGAACGCAGAACACCAGGGGCCAAAGGGTCACTGACAGGCAGGTATGAAACCGACCTGGCTTTAATGCTTAGTCTCCTATGCCGGCTGATAACCGAAACGTCCGATAAATACCAAACTTGGTGTATCTTTCAAAGATGTGATGTAGACATCATTGGCCAACAATGAACTTTTAAATACATAATTTTTGTTGATTCTTATGTATTTACATCTGTTATATCCAAAAATGAAGTCAGAAATGTTCCATCACCCACCATTCGTTTTGTAATATTAAAAAAACTGTTTTCATGCTTAATAGCACAAGGCGGTAAATGTACTGATTAAAAGAAAATAATTTTATTTCACTAGGTCAACAAATGACATATTTGCTTTAGGCGATTGTTGTCTGTGACTTCAGGAATGACAATGTTCAACAATGAGCTTCTCCTTTCCCGCCCAGGTCAATGTTTACTCCAGCAATAGATAAGGAAGTTGTGTTACAGATAGAAAGGCTCCTGCATAGTTTCCAGAGGAGTGGAAGCTTTGTTTAATGAAAGAAAATAATCCTGTGTGTTCTCAGTTGTAAATTAACAAGTGTAGTTCACTTAACAGTGTGTTTTCCTTAGAAGAAAGACAATTTCTTGCAAATGTGCAAACGATAAAACAAGTTTGGTTACATTTGTGGTGAGTTCACTTTAAAAGCGCAGAGACGAAATTTGACTCCTGAATTAAAAGATCTTATAAGTGTTCTTTTTAATTGAATTGAAATTGAATTGAGTTTTATTTATGGACGCTCTTTAACTCCTGTGGTCCTTAGCGTCCCATTCTATATTGGGCGTGAAAGACCGGAAATGTTTCTCAGAGGCCTCTTTATCAGGTTTGAGGTTCTTTTACGTGCCGTAAATCTACGACACGGGACCACCGAAGTGTTATTTTGACAATAACATAGACCAGAATAAGTTTTAGGCTCTGGTAATCTGTTGTGCTATGTGTATAACACTATTAACCGGCTGGTTAAAAGGGTCCCGTCATATGCCTTTTGCAGTTCTTATGTTATGGCGGGAACCTAAAGATCATATATCAGAGTGCTACTTCTGCTCGACAAATATATCTGGAATAGGTTCAAAGTCCAAACGTACTGTTAAATATCCATCTTTAGAATCAACAATTTTACCAATGCCTCATAGAACCGGGCTTCCCATACCAACTCTACCAGACAACAGAAATGTGACAAGATTTTGAAAGTGTTGAGGACATTGGTGAATTACAACAGAGTGACCCGGATTTTGTGAAAGGAGTTACCATAAACGAACCGCACTTTCTAACACAGGAAGATCTAAATGATTTGGTTCGTGATGTTGGGTTATCTAAAAGTAAAGCAGTTACTTGCTTCAAAATTGAAAGACTGGCACCTCCTGCAGGATGGCACCAAAGTAAGTTCTTTCCGTCAACGCCAAAAGGAATTTGAGCCAAAATGAATTTATTTTCTAAACAGCAGGATCTAGTTTTCTGTAATAATGGAATCCTTGGGTGTTCAACATAAACCTGATGATTGGCGTTTGTTCATTGACTCCATGAAAGGAGTCTTGCTATATAATGGAAACAAGTTTCCATCCAATCCTATAGCCCATGCAGTTGATATGAAGGAGTTATGTGAACATGCTATCCAGTATCCGGTATGATGACTATTCATGGCAGATATGTGCACATTTTAAAGTGATAGCTATCTCACTTGGATTACAACTTGGCTATATAAAATTTTGCTATTTCTTGTGCATATTAGAGATAAAATAAATCATTATGTTAAACAAATCTGGCCAAAGAGTGTCATTCAATCCTGGACAGGCAAATGGTATTCATCAACCACTTGTAAGTGCTGACAAAATCTTATTGCCTCCATTAAACATCAAACTAAGTTTGATGAAGAACTTTGTGAAGGTAATGTATCGTGACGGGAGTGCATTTCTGTTCCTGAAAATTAAGTTTCCAAAGATCAGTGAAGCGAAACTAAACGAGGGAATATTTGTTGGCCCTCAAATTAGAGAACTTATGAAACATTCACACTTTGAAAGTCTATTAAATATGCAAGAACGAGCTGCATGGTTCTCTTTCAAAAACATTGTCATAAACTTTCTAGGAAGCTGCAGGTCTGAACATTACAGAGAACTTGTCAGTGAGCTGATTTTGAATTACAAGGTCATGGGATGTAATATGTCTTTGAAAATACACATGTTGGACTCCCAGCTCGACTTCTTTCCTGAGAACCTCGGCGCTGTTAGCGACGAACATGACGAGCGTTTCCATCCGGACATCGCTGAAATGGAAAGACGCTACCAGGGAAAATGGACGCTCAAGAGAGATGTTCCTCAGGCAGAGTACAGTTGAAGTTTTACTTCACAGTCATTTTAGATACTGAAAGGTATTCTAGTTAAGGTGTTACACATATTAAAATGTACAATTACCAGAAATGTTATTCATGTAATTACTCAAAAACTATGAGTGTTGGAAACGTTCTGCAAAAGGATTTGAAATCAGCACAAAAAGGCGAGCTAGAATCATCCTTTTTGCTTCTTTGAACATTAAAAATCTTAAATTTTGTTGATCAGTGCATTTTCAAGAAAATCCTTCACTTCAAACTACAATTTACATGCAATTTTTTTCGAATTTAATTATTTTCTCAAAAATAC
This sequence comes from Deroplatys truncata, assembly GCA_030765065.1. NCBI lineage: Eukaryota > Metazoa > Arthropoda > Insecta > Mantodea > Mantidae > Deroplatys > Deroplatys truncata. The sequence goes on along the minus strand of CM060981.1, from coordinate 302,379,764 downwards.
CCTAACAATTTTTATTCAAATAGCATACACTTAATATATAATGCATATCTGGAATTTTCTGGGAAAAGCCTGTAAATTCCTCTTCGTGACTTCTAGGAAATTTGTATAATGAATGAAGTATAAGAGATATACAAAAAGACTCTAGGAAATATGTAGATATTTTTAAAACACATAAGTTTTTCAAATCGCTTTTCTGTGACACCAGGCATTTTCGAGATATCCGTTAATGTTGTTTTAAATTTTTCAACACTTATCAGCTTTTTAAATTTCTATCAACATTCAGTTGTTTCTCGCGATGTCATGGAAACAGTATGGAATTTTAAGGCAGCATATAGCGTCCAGTTAAACATTTGACTATCGCTGTTCTCTTAGTATCTATAATGAAAATGTGTAATGTAGCTGTTTCTGTAAAGGTTCATCTCGAAGTGAAGTAGAGAGAAGGATAAGTTTTCGTAAGTGTAGTTTGTAGACGCTACAAAAAATAAACGATAGTGGGTAGAGACATGTAATGTAACACATGAGAACTTTTTCTTCCTCGTCATGTAAAGAGAACAGAATTTCAAAGCCAGCACATAGCGATCCACTTTTTAAAAATCTGACTATCGCTTTAGTCTATTGTATTCGTCGTATCTATGACGACATGTGTAAATGAGTAATTAACTTTTATCTCGATTAACATGAAGTAGATACAAGAATGGTTTCTAGAAGACTGAGTAGAGACAGCTATATGAGTGCAACAAATCCGATGTTTGTGGTCGTACAATAGGTTATTGATACGAATTAGGGCAGCATGTAGAATGCAACAAACTTTTATACAGCATTGCGGCTATGAAGTAGGAGGTCTAATGGTTCTGAATGGACGTGATAATCTGATTGAAGTGAATCAGAGCACGTTTCCATTGTCTGCTGTTAAATATAATTGTTGTTTCATCTGAATATGCACACCGCAACCCAGTTAATATTTCTTTTACCGTATGAAAAATATACCCACTTCATTATCATTTTCACAGAGAACAGGAGTATCAGCCCTATACCTTTCTCGTACGAACAAAGGATTATGGCAGGTTTTAAAGGTTTTTTGTGCATTAAAATGAACTTATAACACAATAACTATATAAATTACTTATACATATAATCAGATCAATTATTTGTGCTTCAGTATGGACATAGGAAACACAGAGCGATCTGAGGAACCATCAGAAGAAAACAAGAAGCTATAGAAAACTATGTCAATATCAGTCCTTGGTTGCCGCGGTAATGTGTGCGACTCGCATTCATTCGGGAGGTTCCGGGTTTGATCCCTGGCGACCGCCCACTCGGACCCATGGGCTCTTCCTGGTTTCCCTGGGACAGGAGGCGAATGCTGCGGTCGTTTCCTTCTCATCTTTCATGTGTACTTCATACATGGTGGTGCCGGACAGATGGCGCGGATGCATACTCAATGGAAAGAGTACTTCCCGATGACACCAGAGGGCTGCTTGATTGGCGGTCCCAGCACATCCGCGCGTCTCCGAGGCCTGTGTGGTTCCTTCACCTCACCCCTTCCTCCCGGAGGTGGTAGTCGAGGTGTCCCTTTGTTACGGAAGTGAAAGCTGGACAGAAGAAGGACTGAAAGTTTGGGAATGAAATTCCTCAGACCACTGGCTGGACAACATCAATAGATCAGAAAAGAAATGTAGAAATAAGAGAGGAATTGAACTGTTGCGGTCCTTAGTGGCCCATTCTATATTGGGCGTGAAAGAGCGGTAATTTTGCTCAGAGGCCTCTTTATCAGGTTCTTTTACGTGCCGTAAATCTACAACATGGGACCACCGACTTTACTTCCCCTCCGGAGGAAGCCATGCTAAGGATTTTTACGGCCGAAAAAATCCATCGCCCTCCGCCGGGTTTGAACTCGCGACCTTGGGAACTAGAGGCTAGCACGATACCACTAGTCCATGAAGAGGAACTAATATTCGAGCATACAGATAAATTAAGATTAGTATGAACATATAACGAGAATGCTCAGTTATAACATTCAGTTATAAGCCCCAGAGGTTTCTAAGGTGACAAGACTTAATTCTTGAAGTCGGAACACGCCCAATGGCCTGATCCCTGTTGAACGAGAAGAAGAAGAAGAAGAAGAAGAAGAAGACATACATTTACACTATTCGATGAAGGTATAACAGGAATAGAGAAGACTAAAGCGACAGTCAGATTTTTTGAAGGTTGCATTACTCTCTGGTGACTTTGAATAACACAGCGAGAGAAAACGAATACCCACTTACCAGCTGAAAAAATCTGATTGTTACATTCACATGACTTACACAAACTATTCTGGTTGTGCTAAGCGTTTGTAAAAATTCCTTTATTATACATTTCGTTGTAGGTACAAGGTGGAGTACATTAAAGCAGGGTCGTTAAAGTTCTTTGACATAAATTGTGTGCTTCAACGAGATTTAAATATTTTGTGACGAGTGATTTTGTCCATTTCTTACGTTTGCCAGTTATAAAAAAAGTCATTTAGAATGAAGAGGACTTCACAGGCTATTTGTCATCAAATATGTTAAACATACGGTATTTTAATGAAAATCGTTACAGCCATTTTGTGAAAATTGAAAATTGCGAACTTTTATTCCATATTAAGAGTAGTCTGGAGAGAGGAATTTTGTTGAAAACCTTGGTATCGCATTCTTGGAAGACGAACTTAAATACCAAGTTTGGTGTTCTGACTGACTTTTCGTTTTTGTAGTAATGCGGTTCATATATACACACACACGTGTTTGAGGATTCAGAAGGCCTCAAAGCATGTATTCCTAGTGATATCTCGCTATCCAATTTTAGGTGGAATGCAATACTTCCTCTGCTTATTATAGGAAAGCAGTAAAGAAAGTAAACATTTAAAAAATTTAAACTATGGTTTGTAATTGACTAAAATCTGTGAAGTTCATGTTATATTCCAGATAGTAGGTTAATGGGTATATGATAAAGACAAAGTGCAATACATTACTTTTTGTGTTTCTTTAAGCTTTGGAGTATTAATAGCTTAAGCTTCAAATAATGGAAACTGAATAATGTTTTCTTGTTGCAGGTAAATTTGCTGAATATTTCGCTTTTATGAACATCTGGTGAGTACTTATGTTAAATATCTGAGAGAGTGAGAGGGATTTTCGAAGCCAACGTACAGCTTTCTGGAGAATAGAGCTTTTATCTGTGAAATTTTACCAACAAGCGTGAAAGATTAAAGTATTACATTTTTTCATTCATTCATTATCTGTTTACCCTCCTCTTATGTAGGGCTTACACCCCCAGGACTTACAAGCGGGTGTCTGGGGGTCAGAGGCCCGTCGAGGAGCAGACACTCATGGATCAGACAGAGCATCCAGGATGGGTGATCAGCCCGATGCCTGGTGGAAGTAGATGAAACGAAATGGTGGTGAAATGGATGAAAGGAAAGAGGATGATGGAGCAGTTGGTGGAATGAATGGCGGGGGAAACCGGAGCCGCCCAGACGCCACTTCGTCCACCACAAATCCCACATGCAGGTCCCTCGGATTGAACCCGGGCCGCCTCGGTGGGAGGCGAGCGGTCTAACCACTCGGCCACGGCGCCGCCACATTTTTTCACAATGAAATAATATGAATTATAAACTTTAATAAAAAAAATGTCGTTTTTGCACTTGGCTGCTCATTTAAACAACAGTTAGCTGAAGCTATAAACGGAGAGCCGCAGACAGACACGCCCAACAATATTTCAGCGTTTTTCATACTTCAAATGCTCCACACGATGTAGCTTTTTTCTAATTGGTTCAAAATTTTTGTATCACCTCTCAAAAGTACATTAAAGAAAATTACCATATACTTTTCAGAAATAAACTCTTAGCTTTCGAAAAATCAAGAATTCTGTGGAGTACGAAAAGTAATAATTTTTCTACAATTACTAGGGCTTAATATAACAAATCTGATGTGATACATTCACATCACCTTCTCTACTCTCTATCGTTTATTAGTGGATATACAAACCATTCTTATTAAACCTTAGCTTTCTATCTACTACACTGTATTCAAATAAACCTTTACAGAAACAGCTACATTACACATTTCGCTATAGATACAAAGAGAACAGCGATAGTCAAATGTTTAACAACTGGACGCTATATGCTGGCCTTAAAATTCCATACTGTTTCCATGACATCGCGAGAAACAACTGAATGTTGACAGGACTTTGGCCAAGTAATGCACAATTCGAACCATTACTAACGGATATCTCAGAAATGGCTTATGCCACAAAAAACTTATTTGAAATAAATTGTGTGCTTTAAAGATATTTTCCTATCTAATTGTGTAGTACGTTTTCGTCTATCGCTTAACGTTTACCAGTTATACAGGATTATACAAAAATTCCTTAGGAATGAAGAGGACGTCACAGGCTATTCCCAGAAAATTAAAGATATCAATTACATTTGTCATGTAAACATCTTTAATATATGGTATTTTAATCAAAATCGCTAAAGCCATGTTTATAAAATAGTAATTCAGAGTAATGTTGCATATAAAGGGTAGTTTAGAGTAGGGAAGACTTTCTTGAAGCCTTTGGAAGGTACTGAACCTAAATATTAAGTTTGGGATTTATCCGTCCTTTAGCTTTTGAGTAATGCTGTTCACATACACACACGTGCGCGTGCGGGTGTGGTTATTTTTCTAAAAATTATTGTTTTTGGACTTAGAGAATCTCAATTGCTGAATTTTTGTGAAGAATGCAATACCTTATCTGTCTACTATATGCGTGCTAGAGAAAGTAAATAAGCGACAGTCAAATCTTTTAACCGCTGGTTGCTATATGGCACATTCCATTCTCTTTGTATGTCCAGGACATAAAAAATGAATAACGAATTCCAATTTGAGAAACAGTATTGGAAAATTTAAGGGAATAACAAGCAATATCTCGAAAATGGTTCACTCAAAAAAAAATTTATATGACAAATTGTGTATTTTAACGTGATCTAAAGTTTTTGTGTGGTAAAATTTTGTCTATCTCTTATGGTTTACCAGGTATGCAAAAGTCGTTCACAATGAAGAATAGTTTTGGAGACATTCCCAGAAAATTCGAGATATACATGTCATTTGTCATAAAAATATCTTAAACATATGATATTTTAATAAAAATCGTTAGAGCCATTTTTTAGAAAATTAACTTTTTCGAAAAATGTTCCATGTAAAGGGTAATTTGGGTTGGGGGATTTTCTTGAAAACCTTCGTGTCGCATCTCTGGAAGATACTGAACCTAAATACCAAGTTTGGTGTTTATCCGACTGTTCGTTTCTGAGTTATGCTGTTCACAGACACACACACAGACTACAACACACGAACATGTTTCCAAAAATGCTTTTTTTGGATTAAGGGGGTCTCAAAACAGATATTTCAGGTGAAATCTCGGTATCGAATTTTCGGGTGGAATACAATACTTGCCCTACTTACTATACGTAGTAGAGAAAGTAAAAATGATAATCGTTATCTCGGAAGCGGTAGATGTGAAATAAATTGAACGTTTATTCTGTGTTTAAAACAGACCTACATTATTTGTTTGCATCAAATCTGTGTATGTCTCTTATGGTTTAGCAATTAAACAAAATTATACAAACATCAGTTCCAATGAAGAGCGCTTAACAGGTTATTTACGAAAAAAATTAAGATTTACATTTTATTAATCATATAAATAAATTAAATTGAGATTTATTTATGGACGTTCTTTAACTGCTATGGTCCTTAGCTTCCCATTCTATATTGGGCGTGAAAGACCGGTAATTTTGCTCAGAGGCCTCTTTATCAGGCTTGAGGTTCTTTTACGTGCCGTAAATCTACGACACGGGACCACCGGCTTTACTTCCCTTCCAAAGGAAGTCATGCCAAGGATTTTTACGCCCGAGAAAATGTTTTGACTATCTAGAATTTGATGTTTTTCCGTCTCCAAATTAAATTGTACTCTTCCTTTCTCTAAGACTAACATATGAACAAACAATTTTTATATGCCGTGTTCAACATCTAAGGTGATATCGACGGCGTTGCCTTTGGAACAATCATTACTCATCGGCAATGATTTCCACTCGTGTCCATCTTTTGGTTAGTTTAGTTCTGGTTTTGTATTTAAACATTAGTTTCACACTTTCACTCATACTTCCAGACTCTAGGGAGCATAGAGAATAATCCTGACTAAAGAAAAATTGCTATTATCGAGCCAGTAATCGAATCCGGGACCTCTGGATTAGGAAACTAAGCATTCTAAACACCAGACCACAGAAGGTTTCGAATACATGATGATAAATCTACTATGAGAATACCTTTTCATGTGCATTTATCTACTGTATTACATTATTTCACGCTTCTATGTTAATTTTAAAAATCTAGTACTACTTAATAACTCATCTTAATTGATTTACTTGCAGAGATATTTTTCCTAATGCTACTAAACGTGTGCGGTCCCATACTCAACAATACGTTGAAATAGTTGATACTTACTCCAACAACGGCGCCACTCAAAGACAAGCTCCAAGGATACGAACATGCATTACATCAACATATGAAAGATACGACTGCGTACATGTCCGACATATTATGTATTTAACCAATATAATTGACACAGTGTGAAACAAAATATGGTACGTAACTGCAGGAAAACGTTTTTTTCGGGACTCGTTTCGATATTCCGTTACTCGTGCTGAAACAAACTCACTTTCCTATACACTTACTAAATAACTAATTCAAAATGGCGTGCTTTATTTATAGAGTTACATTTTCTGCGGGGTATGTCTATCTCTTGTGGTTTACCTGCTCCTTACATTAAATTCCTTCCGATGAAGAGGGTCTCACAGGTTATGCGCAGAAAATTCAAACATGTACATTTTAGACTCATATATAGGGTCTTTCAACAAGAGTTTCCTATCTTTGAACTTAAATAAAACACGTTCTATAAAATGATAGAGGTTTATTTCTTTTTTATTTTGGAACATAATTAATGTCATTACGTATAGAAGAGAACATCAGTTAAGTGACCGCCGCGACTTCGTTGGGTTGCGCGTATACGATTGACCCAATTTTCAATGACAGAAGAACGTAAATTAGGTCCAACTTCACGAATAACACGCGTGATGTTATTCATAAGATCATTTACTGTTTCTGGCTTGTTGACATAAACTCGAGATTTAACATTACCCCACAAGAAGTAATCCAACGGCGTTAAATCACATGACCTCGGGGGCCAGTTAACATCACCACCACGGGAAATGAAACCTCTGAACTTCTCCTTCAAAATATCGATTGTTTCGAGAGCAGTATGACATGTGGCACCATATTGCTGGAATCAGATGTTTCTGAGATCCATATCATCCAATTGAGGCTAAAAATAGCCCCTTATAAGAGCCCGGTATCTTTCTCTATTGACAGTTAGAGCTTCTCCATCTTCATCTTGGTTGAAATATGGACCAATGATTCCACCATACCAAAATCCACACCACACAGTAACCTTTTGGGGATAAAGTGGTCGTTCTTGAATCTGCATTGGATTTTTATTGCTCAATAGCGGCAATTTTGTTTCTTAACACAATCATCCATCCAAAATTGGGCTTCCTCGCTGAAGATGATTTTTCGACAAAAAGCTGGGTCAGCTTCCAATTGCTCCATAGCCCAGTCAGTGAATACACGGCGCAACCTATGGTCGTTGGGCTTTAGTTCTTGAGTTAACACCATTTTGTAAGCGTGAAACTTCAAGTTCAGATGCAGAATTCGCCAACTTATGGTCGGCGAAAGCCCCAATTCTTGCGCTCGATGAGCAATTGATTTGTTTCCGTTCTCGCGTACACTCTCACGAACGGCGCCTATGTTTTCGTTGGAGCGCTTACGTCGATTACGTACAGGCGTTCTTTGATCGCTGACAGAACCACTTCTTTCAAATTTATCGATCAAACACCGAATCGTTCTCTCGCAGGGACGATTATGCACACCGTAAACTTCTCGCAATACACGGAAGGTTTGGCGAACAGATGATCCATTTTGATAATAAATTTTCACAATTTCTACGCGTTGCTGAATGCTGTAATGTTCCATGGCTATTTGTTAATAACAACTGTAGCCACATGAAAAAAATGACTTGTAACTCAATAACAACGGCAGCTATCACATGTTATAGATAGGACACTCTTGTTGAAAGACCCTTTAAATACTTAAAAAATATTCGTTTAGATCTATTTTGGTTAGTTAAAATATCGAACACTTTTCCATGTAAAGGGTAGTTCTGGATGGGGGATTTTCTTGAAAATCTTCGTGTCGCACCCCTGCAAGATGCTGAACAGACATACCAACTTGGTATATATCTGACTTATCGCCTTTTGGCTATGCTGTTCACAGATACACAGACCTTTTTCTAAAAATGTACTTTTGAATTCACGAAGACCTCAAAACATGTACCACTTGAAATTTGTTCATAGAACTTTTGGTTGAAATGCAATCTCCAGCTGCAGGATAGAGCAGCATTTAAACTAATTGTTTTAAATATGTAAGTTAATAAGAGAGGAAATAATTTAGTTGGATATTTATTTAAGCCAATATTTAGGAATTGACTTTCTTCCAGCGCATTTATATATCTTAATTTAAATTCTTGTTTCAAATAACATTTTGCAGATGCCTTTAAAATGAGTGTTCTCATTTTAAAACAAGCTTCATATCTTGAAACTTTAAAGCTTAGCATTATTTCATTCTTAATTATTCCTAAATTAATACATTTACTAGAAAAAAATTGCAATAACTGTAAAGAGGTCATTGGAATTTCAGAGGTTACAAAGGGGATCTCCTGCTGGGGAAGTTGACCAACAACGAGCTAGAGTATACTTTGTTGTATGCCTATATATTTACGTTGGGAATTATTTTGTTACCATTCATTATTAAGGATTACGATGTTCCTCGTTTCTCGTTGTTAATCTTATCTGTCCATTTTGGTTCCGCATTGTGGTTCATTACATGGGTTGTGGCTGTAATAACAGAGAATGATTAGGCCGTACAATCAGCAATCACTATGAAAATATTTCATTTTATTAGGTACTTTATTCTAATTGCAATCACCTTGCACGGGTACAATGATCCTCAAGGTTTTTACGCTGAATCGCCCCTTTACTCGTAATATTTGCAATTTCGTAGAGATCCGGCTATTCCTAATAATGGATAAAAGCTCTGTTGATATCCACGCAAAAGGCTGTGAAACTGACTTCCTTAACCTTCCCTCGACAGTCTTCCAAGTTCTGGAAATGCTGGAGAGCTAAAAGTGTCGTTTGGTGGTGGACCAATCATCGGTCGTAGCGGTCGTGCAATTTTTAAGTTCTCTACTACTTGCCTATAGTAACCAGAGGAAGTATTGCAATCGACCCAAAATTCCGATACCGACATTTTAGGAAATACACGACTTGAGGCTCCTTGGATGCAGAAAAGTCTGTGTATGTCTGTTTGTGAGCAGCAGAACTAAAAGTCGATGAAATACCAAACTTGGAAAGTCGCGACACGAAGTTGTTCAACAAAATCTGCCCACTTCATGAAAAAACATTTCGTTATTTGGGATTTTCTCAAAAACTGCTCTAGCCATTTTGATTAAAACATATATGTTTAAGATACTTAGATAACAAATAAAATTTTGGAAATAGCCTCTGCGGCTCTCCATTCTGAATGCCTTTTGTAAAATTGGTAAACAGTAAGAGAGAGAGAGAGACAAAATACTACTGCATAAAACATGTGGATCTCGTCTTGTGGCGTTAAGGACAGTTGGTAGAGATTTGGGTTCTAAAAATTGGTTTTTGTTATTTTTTGTTATAATGGGTTATAAATGTCATAAGGAACATACCTATTTCTGTTTTGTTTGTTACTTGGACATCTAAAGGGCTCTTATAATTCAGAGATATTACAGCATTTTGTTACCTAACAATGTGCTCACCTTGTTGCTTTTTGCCATTTCCCTTAAGTTTTATTTTTTAAACTTCAGATACATTTTTCTCAAAATCTATTTAACTTAAAAGTTTGAAATTTTTGTGGTTGTACAAAAAACTTTAGCTGCATTTATTAAATTAAAGATTTTGATCCTAAATAACATGGTTTCCAAGAAAAGAACTACAAATATAAAACATTACACCAAAGAATTATTTTCTTATGGCTATTTTTTAAATTAAATTAGTCCCTAAAATGGACAAATGGTTATCTTAAGCTACTTATAAGAACTCACAATAAAAATTGGATGAATTCTAATCTTTATTTTGAGAGAAAAGTGTATCTATAAATGAAAATTTTAAATTATTTTAAGACATTTAAATATGTTTATAATTAGAAGATTTAAAGCTAGCTAAAAATCTTAAAAAGTTTCTGTAATAAGCAATAAAAAGTTCATTGTCCTAGCTGATGTAATTCTAGAGAAAAACGACTTTCTTTCAATTGCGAAAAAGCGTAAAACCACCCTGCGATCTCTAGCAAGTGTTCTTAAACATTTTCGAGGCATTCTTTGTTATTTTCAAATACTTATACTCTTTCCAAGTGATAAGTCACTATTCAACGCAAAGCAGTGAAGGTTTATCTCCATTAACAAGAAATAGACAGAAGTTTGTGTAATGTTTTATCAGATATTTATGTTTTAATTTTTGTCATCATCATCGCAGAAAAAAACAGTTTTATAAACATCACATGAATACGTATTCAACACTGAGGGAGAGAACGAAAGCGAGAAATAAGAACCTCTACAGTTGACACATGTCAGTATTTAATATAAGTGATGTACACGAATGTCTAGACTCCAGAAAAGCCTTACTTCGCTCTCTGCATACACTTCATAGCATTCTGGGGCACGCTCTGCAAGAAATTAAATTCCTAGTTTTCCATTTAAACTGTTCAGTTCTTGATATTGCGAACTGAAATTATGCAAGAAGAATGTAGCGCGCGCGCGTGCGTATACTCTACTCTCCTTTTATTGCTAGTATTAGACATTTCCCTTAAAGTAAGCAAATGTCAGTGATTGCAGATCTTAACTTTATGCACACAAGGAATAAAAAAATCTGTTGCTTTCGCATGACGTTCTCTACTCACTCCCCTGCAATCTCTTCTTACAAAAGTGTACCCTTATATAGCCCAGCCGCGAATCGCTTGTATGCTCCGCTTTTCCACTCTAAAATACCCGCGACACTTACGAGTGACACTATAATGGTGTAAGTGGTGTCTATCTGCGTCAAGACATTCCTGGTATTCGTCGTCGTCATCAACAGTAGTCACTCTGCAGGGTTCAATTTTAAACGTTTAGCACTTTATGAAACACATACTTGCTGTGCAACACCTCTTAGATGCCTCTTTGGAGAGCGTTTTAATGAGGCATCAATTTCGTCACTTATTTCCTCTGTTAGAACATGTTTTTTTCGCTTGTTCACTTCAGTGTTTAGCGATCCTATTATCCTAAACCTATTAAGCAGACATCTACAACTGGAATACCAGGAAATGTCTACTAAACTTGTGTACATGATTTGGTCCTTACGTATGTATCGTAATTCCTTGCTAAAGTGTGAACTTTTCGGTAGACATTTTAATGGACTAATAAGAACACTCTAAAGTAATTCACATAAAACACACATGTATGACTAAGCTTTCACTTTTGAGATGCACAAGGAACAAACTCTGATTTTTTTTAATTTATGGAGCTACGCAAGTACGCGATTTATGGGCCGGAAATAAATGAAACACATGGCACTTCTTAATCGAGATAAACTTTCATTGCACAATTCGTTGTAGGTATACGAAGAACAAGTAGGATAAAGCGATAGTCACCGTGATGAAATTCCATGTTCTTTGGATGACCACGAGAAAAAAAAATGAATAGTGACTTACCACTTGAAAAATTAATTTGAATATTAAATCCAATAACAAAGAATATCTCGGAATAGGTTAACGCCACAAACAATTTTATTTTACATATATTGCGTGCTTTAAGGATATCTAATAACATTTTGCCTACCTCAAATAGTTTAAAACTACACAGTAATCATAGAAAAGAGAAATTCGCACAAAGTTTAAGATAAAGATTTCATTTGTCAAGCAAATAGCTTAAACCTAAAATATTTTAATCAACATCGTTACAACCATTTTTTAGAAAATCGCAAATAACGAAAGTTTCCATGAAAGGCGTGGTTTCAGGTGTGGAAGCATGTTTGGAACACGTTGAACTTAATACCAGGTTTGGTATTCATCTGAATTTTCGTTTTTAAATCATGCTGATCACAGGTACACACAATACTCAAAATAAGTGTTTCGGGTGACATCTCAATAGTATTGAATTTTTGTGTGGAATGCTATATACCTCCTCTCCCAACTAGGTACGTGATAAAGTAATATATAGATAGGTATTTGAAAATTCAAAATAATAACAAAGAATATTTCGGAAATGGTTAACGCCACAAAAACGTTATTTGACTTATTCTGTGCTTAAACAAGACTATAATTTTTGTCTATATTTTACGGTTTACCAATTATACAAAACAAACATCCCATAAATTCAAGACATACATTTCATGTGTCGTGTAAGTATCTTAAACATGCATTTTAACTAAAATCGTTAAGAGGTATTTTTGAGAAAATAAAAAAATAACGAAAACATTCCCATGTAAGCTGTAATTTGGTGTGGGGGGGATTTTCTGCCAACTCTTCGTGTCGCATTCTTGGAAGATGTTGAACTTAAGTACTCGTAGGGTAAGGTGGAACAATGTCGATCATTTCGAACAAACGCTATTGCAACTGGAAAGAAATAATTTCACTTTTCTGTGATGTTTAATGATTATGCAACACCATTACAAGTGTAACTTTAAACACAAGAGAAGGTTACAGAATTTAGCAAAACTGATCGAAAATGTACCACACTAGGTACAATTACTGCCATCTTCCACATAAAAGACGCCTTCCCTCGCGCACCAACGCAAGCTTCGTGGTATCAAATGAGGTAGTTTATATTGTTGCCCCACTGTTGGAGAGCCAAACTTGTTGTCGCGATTGCACCACTATGGGCATCAATTTGAAGTTGTTTTAAACCACGCACGTAATGGATGTCAATTTGCGGGAGACTGTTTCTAGGAGTGTTCGCCCCACGTACGGTACAAAATCCCGGTGGCCTTCGCCCCACGTTTACTTTATGAGTAATAACTATTTTAATAACTATTTCGGCTTCGTCAGTAGTAATTTGCAGAGCACGTATCTCTTAACAAGGCTGGTACGGCTAAAGAATGAAGGCTTACACAAATTATAATTGTACTCCACTCTCTTTATTAATCCTTCACACGATTAAATAACACTTCACTGGTGTATCCTACTGTAGAGCTGTGAGATTATTGTTAATTACACTTTTTAACACGTAAACTTTATATTATTCTCGCCGTAATGAATTTTCATGTCTCACACTGAACCCGTACCAAGAACTGTTTGGATAAGCTTTCTTGTAGCATCTACCGCTTGAATTTGTATATTTTCCCTAATTTTAGTATCTGATTCGCTAACCTACTACAATAGAATAACTTTATTCAACTTTAAGCTTCTCTAGTTTTTGATTGGCTATTTATAAACGGTTTTAAATATTACATCATTATAGTTCCAAGAATTATTAGTAGCCTTTTTAAACTTTCTAAAATATTGTTGCCTCAAGGTTACCTTGTTGTTAGCAACTTTCAGCTTCTACCTTGTAATTCTGTTTGCTACGGAAAGCAGCTTGCATCTATTCTCAAAGCTCCTACATTGTTACACTACGTAACACAATCTCATAACATTTTATACGTGAACATAATAAAATAAACACAATACAATGGCTGTAACATACACTATATTATATTATACACATATTGATTTAAGGTTGGCTGTTATTAAATTTTTATATTATATAATTAGACTGATATCATTTAAGTGTTAAAAATACTGCCTCACAAACATTGCATTTTGGCACAGGATCCAATGGTTCCGCACTGTAACAATTCAAGAAACAAAATACACAAGCACCGTTGTTGTTTGCTGGCGATTTGAAGCTTTTAATACTTCTTTCAAAATTACTCATAGACTTATATTGCTCTTTATTGTTCTTGTTGCCTTTGTTTATTTCTTTCTTCGTTCCCTGTTGAAAAAGACATCTTTTGCTGCGGGCCGTTTCCAGGTTTTCATCTGAAGTGAGTCGAACTGGTGTCTGTATTTTCCTTTCCGAACGGCACTCTGGAACTGGCAAAATAGCCTCCACAACATCGTGCGGAGAAGTGTTACAGTTTTGCCGTGCTACTTATTTTGAAGACGCATGCGATCTTCGCCCAGAATACTGCTAGTAGCTTGATTGGTGAAGGTTGAAGGAGTAGGAACCTCGAATCACATTAAAGGCGCAAATCGGCAACAATGTCTTTGCAGAAGGGTATTATTCCTGTGCGCTGGAACCCCTTGATTGCAGAACCAACAGATGCAGTTTCACTTCAGGCGTCACATATAATGGTAGAGAATCTTTGTTTTATAATGTTTTCGTTGGAGTTACGATGAATCCAATCAGTTGCATTTCTGTGATACTGAGCCTTTAAAGACTTGAAGACAGTTCTGTCTAATGACTGTAGTGCATGTGTGGAGGCAGTTCCAAAAGTTCTATCCCATTTTCCCCGACAGTCCTCTGAGGCCGCCACGGTTGTCAATAATAGTAGATACTACCCACTGATTTGTATTTCTTGGAGTGTCAAAGCCAGATCATAAACAGTTCTTCATTAATGTACCCCGTCCATAATGGAACCAGGAGATAAATGATTTTGAAATTCAGGACGTTTCCTCACTCCTTTGAAAGTTACCATTGGTGGTAAACACGTATTATTATGCCCCTTTCATGGTCAACATCGCTTTATCTTTGTTTATAAGGAGCCTCTCAGATAACATACATTTCACGTTGCACCAATGAGCGTGCCTCTTCAGCCAATGAATGCAAAGAAACCATAACAGACACACGGTTGTAACTCCACGTGGAGTGAGATGCCGCGCTGTTAACCACGTAAGATGCATTCATGCACGCAGCCACAGTCCTCTTTCCACGTGTGTTAGTGAAACAACTTCTCGCTTACCTTTATCACTCACTTTTTGAGACATTTCTTCCAAAATGTTAAAATGTTTACTTATTTCAGCTTTATTTAAGCCTTCAGCTCTGGCTCGCGAAAGACCCTCGGCTTTTCGCAGTCTAAGGTAAACGTGTCTAATGCTCTAAGCCAGCAACCTTGCTTTCTAAGCTCCATGGATCTTTTAAATTATTTTCCTCGGCCAATTGAAACGCAGCTCTTAACTGAAGTGGCGACAGACTCAATCCTTGCTGTTCTAGAAATAAAGCATCTTCCATTTCAGAATGAGTACCTTTAGATGGCCAGTTCTGTTTTCTACAGTTGGAGCTAATCCCGCTTGTATTTTCTTTCTAATTTGTACTTTGCCATGCAGAGTAAAGAAAGGAATGCATAAAATTCTGATGCACCTCGAATGCTTAAATGACCATTCATCGCCTCTTCTAATGCAGTCGGACTTCGTTTATTGTACATTTTCTCTTTTGGTCGTTTTCGAGGCATCTAAAAAAACAAATGGAGGTTTGCTTTGAAATAAGTACAATAAAACACACACACATATATCAGTAAATTTGGGGAAAACATTATGAGAAAACATTAGCGGAAAATAAAAAACGTGAACGTGTTTGATTATACGGAACGTATTTGCAGCAATGGTGTATAATATGCCTATGGTAAGCATTATTAGGAATTATATTGGTAAATACAGCCGCCCCAAGTGGGTGTTAGGATATAACATTGAGCAAAATAATGAAATATTTTGAATATGAATTCAGTGTGGTAAAGAGAGGTGAAGTTGGTGATGATTCTAATAATGTCTTTAACTGTGACATATGGTGGGAAAGTTACCCATTTGCGAGACTAGATTCAAGCCAGCATGAAAAATAAATCTTGCAATGTCCAAGTAAGAATAATGAAAGAATACTTTTATAAACTTTCCTACAAATAAAAATGAGCACTGTTATGGCAAATTTTACTTTCTCTACTACGTATAGTAAGTAGGGGAAGTGATGCATTTCACCCAAAAATTCGATACCGAGATTTCACCGTAAATACATGTTTTGAGACCCCCTGAATACAAAAAAAGCATTTTTAGAAACATGTCCGTGTGTGTGTCTGTGTGTCTCTGTGTGTCTGTGAACAGCATAACTCAGAAACGAACAGTTGGATAAACACCAAACTTGGTATTTAGGTTCAGTATCTTCCAGAGATGCGACACGAAGGTTTTCAAGAAAATTCCCCCACCCCAGATTACCCTTTACATAACAAATTTTTCGAAGATTTTAATTTTCTCAAAAATGGCTCTAACGATTTTGATTAAAATATCATATGTTTAAGATATTTTTATGACAAATGAAATGTATATCTCGAATTTTCTGGGAATGTCTCCAAAAGTATTCTTCATTGTGAACGACTTTTGCATAACTGGTAAACTATAAGAGATAGACAAAATTTTACTACACAATAAATGTAGATCGCGTTAAAATACACAATTTATGTTATATACATTTTGTTTGTTGAGTGAACCATTTTCGAGATATTGCTTGTTATTCCCTTAAATTTTCCAATACTTCATACTTTTTCTCAAATTCGTTATTCATTTTTTTATGTCCTGGACATGCAAAGAGAATGGAATGCGCCACATAGCAACTATCGCTTAAATACTACCATATTCCCGTTGCATCTACAAGAAAATTAGCAAGAAGATTAACATCTCGATATCTCGATTAACATGAAGCATATGGGAAATAAGCGTTTGTAAAAATAGTTTGTACAAGAGTAGAGAAAGTCATGTGAGTGTAACACATCAGATTTTTTACAGGTACTCATAGACTTCACACAAAAGCATAGAGACCTTAGTGACATAATCTCACATTTCCTTAGTTTAGGGATAAATGTGTGTTGGTGAAACTTCACTTTATTGGTCCGGTAAGGATTTCACTGCACAACTTTAAATTTATAAAAAATATGTTATAATGATTTGAACTGTTTTTGTGGTCTAATTTCTACAAAAATAATTAAAGTTTTCTTGTGTGCATGTGCATTATTTGCCCAAGCAGTACTGTAGTACAATATGGGTGGAATATAACATAACGAACTATAAGAAGTGTATTTGGTGTAATCAGTAGTTCTTCACAACTGTTTATTTCGTTATCTCACTACTTAAGCACACCTAACCTCAATAACTGAAATGTAAGTTCAACAATACATGCTTACTTTACAAATTAAATATCGAATAGAAATACTTGTAGCTGTAATCAATAGTGATCTAATTAACAATTCTCTCAAAGACATAAATACTTAAGTAGGATTGAATTATCAGTATATAAAAAAATGAGGGGACACGCCTAGAAAATATCCTCAGATGGAGTCCCGCTCACCTATAAATACACTCCTACATTGTTGTTTGCAAAATGCTTTAAATATCACTCTACAACAGTTTTAAAAATAAGTTTAAAATGTATAATAAACTATTTATAAGGTCTTAAGCACTTTATAAACACAAACAGGGAATAGGTAAGACATGAGCAGAATGATTGCATAGTAATAAGCTTGGAAGTGGAAGATTGTAGAGATCTTAGGATTGGCATGCTCAGCATGTCTTTATGTTTCGTTCTCCTTCATCAGTCCTACTGCAAGCAGCGCTTGGGAATATAGTCACAGCACAATTACACAACATATTATTAATTATATTAGATATTTCCAATAGCTTGCTTTAGGGATCAGTGTTGTTTAGAAAGCAAGACGGTGACGGCTAGCTCTTACGTCAGATTATGGAGTCTGTAGCTGCGGATAGCACGTCTCTAACCTCACTAATGTAACATTTGCAGGCAATTTTATAAGAGCGCATAAAACTAAGCTGGCTAGCTTACCTGTTATCAAGAAATATTTCATATCTCTGTAGCAATAAGACAGGAGGAGCTGCAGAGACCTTCCGCACTGCAACGCCACATTAAGGCAAGTTTTACCAACACTACCAACTCGAAAAATGTCGCTAAACCTTACATTGATCAGAATTGTACCACCTTACCTACCAAGTTTGGTATTTAACCGAGTTTTCGTTTTTGAATTATGGTGTTCACAGACAAAGACACACATACCGACAGACCTTGTTCTAGAAGGGCTTTTTTTATTCAGGTGACCTCAAAATGTATTTCCAGTGAAATATGGGTATTCAAAGTTTGGTGGAGTACAATACTTACTCTAATTACTAAAAGAGATGACTCAGCGGCAACGTCTGTGGCCCGCATTCGGGAGTTCCCTGGTTCGCTCCCCGCTCACTCTGTCCCATGGTTTTTTCGTGGTATCCCGGGGTCGACAGGCGAATACTGGGGTGGTTTCTTCTCTGTCACGATTTCCTTTCCCTCATGTCCCATTCATTCCATTGCCTTCTCATTTTTCAGGTGTGCTTCTAGATTACGTGACATGTGGTGCCGGACAGATAGCGCAGATGCATGTTCACTGGAAAGAATATTCCCCGTGGACACCAGAGGGCTGCTCGACTGGTGGGTCGTTCATCGCCACTCTCTCGGCAGCTTCAGCAGTGAGACGGGTCTGTGAGCTTGGAAATGTTATGGGCGCCCGCGCGTCTCTGTGGCCTGTAGCTTCCTGTGTGGTTCCTTCACTACATCCCCTCCGCCTGGGGATGGCAGGGCCAGTAGAACTACCTATGTGGGTCGTGGTTCACGAGGTGCCCCCTCAGTTCAACTTCCTATACTGTAAGTGAGCAGTAAGGAAGGTGAAGGGTGTACAGTTTCATGTTATCTAGCATGGATACAGCTTAGCAATAATACCACTGGAAAATGTGAGGAAGAACGCTGACCTTTGTAATGTGATTATTTTGGTGAAAGTTTAATACAAGTTGGCCATAAAAGTGAAAATATAGCTATTGGAAAACGTGGCAATTACAAGAGCCTCGCCCTATTAGTGGAGTTCTAGCGCCGCTTTCAGTAACAGGTTCTCGCGTAGATAACATTAAGCATAAACTTACGACGCAACACGTTATGCGAGGAACAAAGGTTTCTGTTTTGTGTGTGCATATATCCTAACAGAGCTGTGTTGCATTTTATAGTAATATTTTGGCACAATTCTGTGTTCTCTAGTCTTCCTTATGTTTACACATAAAACATGTATTACTAAAATCCAACATTAAGAAACCTACAATAAAACAATGACTAAAACCACCAACACCTGTTTCTCAAGTTAAAACTACCGAAATTAAGGGGGCCATAGAAATAAAACTAAAAAAAACACAAGAAAGAAACTGACGTGTTAAATTCACATGAGTTTCTCTACCCTCTATCGCATATTAATGGTCATAAAATTACTCTTACAAAACTTTATTTTTCTATCCACTTCATTTTAATCCAAATAAACCTTTACAGAAATAGCTACATTATCCATTTCATTATAGATACAAAGAGAACAGCGATAATCGGATGTATAAGAACTGGACGCTATATGCTGTCTTAAAACTCCATGCTGTTTCCATGCAATCGCGAGAAACAACTGAAAACCAACAGCACTTCAAAAGAAGGACTAAGTATTGAGCATTTCGAACCATTAATAACGGATATCTCAGAAATGTCTGATGCCACAAAAGTTATTTAAAATGAATTGCTACATTTTTAGTACGTTTCCGTCTATGGCTTAACACTTACCACTGGTACAACATTGTACAAAATTTCTTCTCATGAAAAGGACTTCGCGGTTATTCAGAAAATTTATACCCTACGTTGTGTACCAAGTGAAATACCTCAGGCGGGATCGTCTGTGTGGCCCCTATTCTGGAGATGTTGCGTTCAAATCCCCTGGGGCCGATCAATATAATCAAGGATGTTTTCGCGGTTTTCCTTAGTCATTAGACGAATACTGGGTTGCGTAATTTGATCCGCGAAATTTCCTGCCTCGCTTTCATCACTACATTTCATAACCTTCGTCTTCACCGCCATACAGGTATTGGGCTGATCACCCATCCTGAATATGCTGTGATGCAGAGTTTACTTGCTGCTCGACAGGCTACTGACCCAAGATATTAGGTTCATTACCCATCCTGGATATGTCATGATATAGTGTCTGCTTGCACCTCGGAAGCTACTGACCCAAGGCATTTGGGCCAATCACCTAACCCGGAAATGCTGTGATCCCAGTTTGCTTGCTGCTCGGCAGGCTACTGACCCAATACATTAGGCTGATCACCCATCCTGAATATACTGTGATGCAGAGTTTGCTTGCTACTCGGCAGGCTACTGACCCAAGACATTAGGCTGATCATCCATCCTGAATATGCTGTGATGCAGAGTTTGCTTGCTGCTCGGCAGGCTACTGACCCAAGTCATTAGGCTGATCATCCATCCTGAATATGCTGTGATGCAGAGTTTGCTTGCTACTCGGCAGGCTACTGACCCAAGACATTAGGCTGATCATCCATCCTGAACATGCTGTGATGCAGAGTTTGCTTGCTACTCGGCAGGCTACTGAACCTAGACATTAGGCTGATCATCCATCCGAACATGCTGTGATGCAGAGTTTGCTTGCTACTCGGCAGGCTACTGAACCAAGACATTAGGCTGATCACCCATCCTGAATATGCTGTGATGCAGAGTTTGCTTGCTGCTCGGCAGGCTACTGAACCAAGACATTAGACTGATCACCAATCCTGAATATGCTGTGATGCAAAGTTTGCTTGCTGCTCGGCAGGCTACTGAACCTAGACATTAGGCTGATCACCCCTCCTGAATATGCTGTGATGCAGAGTTTGCTTGCTACTCGGCAGGGTACTGACCCAAGACATTAGGCTGATCACCCATCCTGAATATGCTGTGATGCAGAGTTTGCTTGCTGCTCGGCAGGCTACTGACCCAATACATTAGACTGATCACCCATCCTGAATATGCTGTGATGCAGAGTTTGCTTGCTGCTCGGCAGGCTACTGACTCAAGACATTGGGCTGATCACCTATCCTGAATATGCTGTGATGCAGAGTTTGCTTGCTGCTCGGCAGGCTAATGACTCAAGACATTGGGCTGATCACCGATCCTGAATATGCTGTGATGCAGAGATTGCTTGCTGCTCGGCAGGCTACTGACCCAAGACATTGGGCTGATCACCTATCCTGAATATGCTGTGATGCAGAGTTTGCTTGCTGCTCGGCAGGCTACTGACCCAAGGCATTGGGCTGATCACCCATCCTGAATATGCTGTGATGCAGAGTTTGCTTGCTACTTGGCAGGCTACTGACCCAAGACTTTGGGCTGATCACCCATCCTGAATATGCAGTGATGCAGAGTTTGCTTGTTGCGCGGCAGGCTACTGACCTAAGGTATTGGGCTGATCACCCATCCTGGATATGCTGTGATGCGGTGCTTGCTGTTCGGGAGGCTACTGACCCAAGATATTGGGCTGATCACCCATCCTGAATATGCTGTAATGCAGAGTTTGCTTGCTACTCGGCAGGCAACTGACCCAAGACATTAGGCTGATCATCCATCCTGAATATGCTGTGATGCAGAGTTTGCTTGCTACTCGGCAGGCTACTGACCCAAGACATTAGGCTGATCATCCATCCTGAATATGCTGTGATGCAGAGTTTGCTTGCTACTCGGCAGGCTACTGACCCAAGACATTGGACTGATCACCCCTCCTGAATATGCTGCGATGCAGAATTTGCTTGCTACTCGGCAGGCTACTGACCCAAGACATTGGGCTGATCACCCATCCTGAATATGCTGCGATGCAGAGTTTGCTTGCTGCTCGGCAGGCTACTGACGTAAGGTATTGGGCTGATCACCCATCCTGGATATGCTGTGACGCAGAGTTTGCTTGCTGCTCGGCAGGCTACTAACCCAAGACATTGGACTGATCATCCATCCTGAATATGCTGTGATGCAGAATTTGCTTGCTACTCGGCAGGCTACTGACCCAAGACATTGGGCTGATCACCCATCCTGAATATGCTGCGATGCAGAGTTTGCTTGCTGCTCGGCAGGCTACTGACGTAAGGTATTGGGCTGATCACCCATCCTGGATATGCTGTGACGCAGAGTTTGCTTGCTGCTCGGCAGGCTACTAACCCAAGACATTGGACTGATCATCCATCCTGAATATGCTGTGATGCAGAGTTTGCTTGCTGCTCGGCAGGCTACTGACCCAAGACATTGGGTTGATCACCCATCCTGGATATGCTGTGATGCAGAGTTTGCTTGCTGCTCGGCAGGCTACTGACCCAAGACATTGGGCTGATCACCCATCCTGAATATGCTGTGATGCAGAGTTTGCTTGCTGCTCGGCAGGCTACTGACCTAAGGTATTGGTCTGATCACCCATCCTGGATATGCTATAATGCAGAGTTTGCTTGCTGCTCGGCAGGCTACTGACCCAAGACATTGAGCTGATCACCCATCCTGAATATGCTGTGATGCAGAGTTTGCTTGCTGCTCGGCAGGCTACTAACCCAAGACATTGGACTCATCACCCATCCTGAATATGCTGTGATGCAGAGTTTGCTTGCTACTCGGCAGGCAACTGACCCAAGACATTGGGCTGATCACCCATCCTGAATATGCTGTGATGCAGAGTTTGCTTGCTACTCGGTAGGCTACTGACCCAAGACATTGGGCTGATCACCCATCCTGAATATGCTGTGAAGCAGAGTTTGCTTGCTGCTCGGCAGGCTACTGACCCAAGAGATTGGACTGATCACCCATCCTGAATATGCTGTGATGCAGAGTTTGCTTGCTACTCGGCAGGCTACTGACCCAAGACATTGGGCTGATCACCCATCCTGAATATGCTGTGATGCAGAGTTTGCTTGTTGCTCGGCGGGCTACTGACCTAAGGTATTGGGCTGATCACCCATCCTGGATATGCTGTAATGCAGTGCTTGATGCTCGGCAGGCTACTGACCCAAGACATTGGGCTGATCACCCATCCTGGATATGCTGTGATGCAGAGTATGCTTTCTACTCGGCAGGCTACTGACCCAAGAGATTGGGCTCATCACCAATCCTGAATATGCTGTGATCAGAGTTTGCTTGCTGCTCTGCAGGCTGCTGACCCAAGACATTGGACTGATCACCCATCCTGAATATGCTGTGATGCAGAGTTTGCTTGCTGCTCGCCAGGCTACTGACCTAAGGTATTGAGCTGATCACCCATCGTGTATATTTTATGGTCCAGAGTTTGCTTGCTGCTCGGCAGGCTACTGATCTAAGGTATTGGGCTGTCCATCCATCCTAGATATGCTGTGATCCAAAATTTGCTTGCTTCTCGGCAGGCTACTGTCATTAGGCCGATCACCCAACCAGGTATGCTGTGATCCAGACTTTGCTTGCTCATCTGCAGGCTACTGGCATTAGGCCGATTACCCAACCCAGGAATGCTGTGATCCAGATTTTGCTTGCTCCTAGGCAGGCTGCTGGCATTAGGCCGATCACCCAACCCAGGTATGCTGTAATCCAGACTTTGCTTACTCCCCGGCAGGCCACTGACCCAAGGCATTAGGCCATTCACCCAACCCGGATATGGTGATTGTGTGATCTAGACTTTGCTTGCTCCTTGGCAGGCTAGTGACCTAAGGCATTAGGCCATTCACCCAACTCGGATATGCTGTGATCCAGCCTTAGCTTGCACCTCGGCAGGCCTCTGACCCAAGGCATTAGGCCGATCACCCAACCCAGGTATGCTGTGATCCAGACTTTGCTTGCTCCTCGGCAGGCTACTGGCATTAGGCCGATCACCCAACCCGGATATGCTGTGATCCAGACTTTGCTAACTTCTCTGCAGGCTACTGACCCAAGGCATTAGGCCGATCACCCATCCCGGATTTGCTGTGATCCAGACTTTGCTTGCTCCTCGGCAGGCTACTGACCCAAGGCATTAGGCCATTCACCCAACCCGGATATGCTGTGATGCAGACATTGCCTGCTCCTCGGCAGGCTACTGACCTAAGGCATTAGGCCGAACAACCAACCCGGATATGCTATGATCCAGAATTTGCTTGCTCCTCGACAAGTTACTGACTTAAGGTACTGGGCTACTAACTCATCCTGGATATGCTATTATCCAGAGTTTGCTTGCTCTTCGACAGACTACTGACCCAAGACATTGGGCTGATCACCCATCCTGGATATGCTATGATCCAGAGTTTGCTTGCTCCTCGGCAGACTACTGACCCGACATTGGAGTGATCACCCATCCTGGATATGCTATGATCCAGAGGTTGCTTGTTCCTCGACAGACTATTGACACAAGACTTGGGCTGATCACCCATCCTGGATATGCTATGATCCAGAGGTTGCTTGTTCCTCGACAGACTACTGACCCGACATTGGGCTGATCACCCATCCTGGATATGCTATGATCCAGAGGTTGCTTGTTCCTCGACAGACTACTGACCCGACATTGGGCTGATCACCCATCCTTGGATATGCTATGATCCAGAGTTTGCTTGCTCCTCGGCAGACTACTGACCCGACATTGGGCTGATCACCCATCCTGGATATGCTGTCATACAGGATTTGCCTGCTCCTCGGCAGGCTACTGACACAAGGCTTTAGCTTGTCAATCCTGGGGAGTGTAAGTCCTACAGAGAGGTGGGTAATAAGTTAAAGAGGAAGAGTAATGCTATTATCAGTAATTCATTAAAATAATATAACACACGAGCGTGAAAAAGAAATAGTGTACAATAAATGCATCTCAACTTTGTTTCGCCATTTCAAACTATTCTCTGTTCTGTAATACTGCACTTCCCACACTGATATTGCAATGTACTATTTCAGTATCTCTGTCATGGAAGGGACAGGCATAGGTTTACAACAGTTTTAGTTCCGTCCACGAAATAATTTGAAAAATGAATTTATGCAAATGCATGTCAAATTGGTAAATGAAGCAAATATGCTTCGTAAGGGCGTGTTTATGCGAGTCGACAGCTCGAGAACAACAGCTCTGACCTAGTAACTAACGGGATATAGTTTTACAATTCTTCATACATGTACGCACATTTGAAATATCTCTTCTATTAAAGGCCTAAGCAGACCAAAAAATCTGAATTTGTTACATTCACGTGACTTTCTCTACACACTAAGAATAGGGAAAGCCTTATTTTTATATCTTCTTCACGTTAATCGAGATATACCTTTGCAAAAATAGTTTAATTACACATTAAACAGGAATACTGATACCGAATCTATAGTCAGATGTTTAAAAGCGTTTCGATATATGCTGACCTTGGAGCTCCATACTCTTTCCATGACATGGCGAGAAGTAACTGATTAATAACAATTATTGAACATTCAAACCAATAACAACGAATGTCTCAGAAATAGCTATTGGCATAAACAATTTATTGAATATAAATTATGTCTTTAAACGAGATCTACCCTTAAGGTTTACCAGCTACACAAAATTCCTTCCTAATGAACAGCGCTTCACAGGCTGTTAGCAGAAAATTCAAGATGTATATTTTGTTATGTAAATATCTTAAGATATACACCTTATCTCTTAGTATTTTTTTCAATGTTATATGTATGTATATAGTGCGGTGATTATAAAAAAAATAGTTGTTTTTCTGGTTGATACTGCAAGTCACGTATACAGACCAGGTATTTTTCTAGGAGAGCATGTACGGTCTTATGACCCATGTGACTGTGTTATGCAATTAATGTAATACTAAATACTTAATAAATACCACCACTACCACTATCTTAAAATATGTAGCATTTTAATAAAAATAATGAGGACATCGTTAAGGTGAGACGAAATGGACTGGCCATGCATTCAAAGCCAAAAGTCACGAGTTGGAATCGCAGTATCGTAGTCATGTGTTTCTGTGGTAAACAACGGGGAGGACCCAAGCAAAATAAGCGGTGTGATGGCAGACTGGGATGCTAACCGTGTTACATTTGACTGCAGTTGCATAGATTTTGCTTTTTGGTTTTAAAGACAGAAACACACTAAAATTCTATTGTAACATTTTAATATATTTGCAGTAAGACAACTATAAATGCTTGTATTTTATTGTTGAGGATTAGTGTAATAGAATCAAAAACCAAAGTCATTAGAAACATTTGAAGCCTTAACAATACAGCTTTGTGTAAACTCTGCTACGCCAGGTACTAAGGAGTTGAATAACTACCAAGCTGCTATTTAACAGACTTTTCATTTTTGAGTTATGCTGTTGACAGATACCCAAGCACACACACACACATGGACGTGGATGGAATCTCTAATACTTCCTCTGCCTACTAGGCGTGTGGTACTTTTAGAGAGTAAAGAAGCGATTTATCATAAAAGCTGTTAGCATAAATGTTATACCGTATTCAATAAATTCTTTTCCCTTCGCTTTACTGTGTTCTCTTCCATTACTTCCTTGCTTGTCATTCTCCGTACTTCATCCGTCAAATGAAGAACGTTCATATTCTTACCTTCCCCTTAGCAATATTATATTTGGCATTGAGCTGTTCTCCAAACCGTAGCAGTGCAAGAGTAATATTCCTTCTTTCTCGCTACCTCATTGTGTAGGCACCTTAGGCCACATGTTGCGTTGCTGAATGACAAATACACTTTCCTTGTTTCATTTTCATGTAAACCTGTCTTAATTTATAGCATTACTATGTTAAAACCAGACCCTGTGTATTGTTTCTCTATTACATGCCTGCAGTCGCTAGACCAACTATTGCCTATATTTTCCCCAAAACATCGATGACGAACTTTCACTGCAAACGCATGTTCTGAGCCCCCTGAATCCAAAAGAAGCACTTGTAGAAATGGGTTCTGCGTTCGCGTGTGTGTGACTGTGAACAGTATAACTCAAAAGCGAAAAGTCGGATAAACACCAAACTTGGTATTTAGGTTCAGTACGTTCTGAAGATACAACATGAAGATGCTTAAGAAAATCTCTCCCCAAAATTACCCATTACATAGAACATTTTTCGCAATTTTTTATTTTATATAAAATTACTTCAACGATTTTGATTAAAATACCATATATTTACATGGAAAATAGAATGGAAAAGGAGAAAACTCGACCCACCTGAGGCGACTCAGAGAAGGCTTCCCTCTAGAGGAACCGGAGAGAACTCGACCCACCTGAGGCGACTCAGAGAAGGCTTCCCTCTAGAGGAACCGGAGAGAGCTCCACTCAAATGAGGCGGCTCAGAGAAGGCTTCCCTCTAGAGGAACCAGAGAGAACTCGACCCACCTGAGGCGGCTCAGAGAAGGCTTCCCTCTAGAGGAACCGGAGAGAACTCGACCAACCTGAGGTGGTTCAGAGAAGGCTTCCCTCTACAGGAACCGGAGCGAACTCGACCCACCTGAGGCCACTCAGAGAAGGATTCCCTCTATAGGAACCGGAGAGAACTCGACTCACCTGAGGTGGCCCAGAAAAAGCTTCCCTCTATAGGAACCGGAGAGAACTCGACCCACCTGAGGTGGCTCAGAGAAGGATTCCCTCTATAGTAACCGGAGAGAACTCAACCCACCTGAGGCCACTCAGAGAAGGCTTCCCTCTAGAGGAACAGGAGAGAACTCGACCCACCTGAGGCGGCTCAGAGAAGGCTTCCCTCTATAGGAACCGGAGAGAACTCGACTCACCTAAGGTGGCCCAGAGAAGGCTTCCCTCTAGAGGAACAGCAGAGAGCTCGACCCACCTGAGGCGGCTCAGAGAAGGCTTCCCTCTAGAGGAACCGGAGAGAACTCGACCAACCTGAGGTAGCTCAGAGAAGGCTTCCCTCTACAGGAACCGGAGCGAATACGACCCACCTGAGGCGGCTCAGAGAAGGATTACCTCTAGAGGAACAGGAGAGAACTCGACCCACCTGAGGCGACTCAGAGAAGGCTTCCCTCTAGAGGAACCGGAGAGAACTCAACCCACCTGAGGTGGCTCAGAGAAGGCTTCCCTCTATAGGAACAGGAGAGAACTCGATCCACCTGAGGTGGCTCAGAGAAGACTTTCCTCTAGAGAAACAGGAGAGAACTCGACCTACCTGAGGTGGTTCAGAGAAGGCTTCCCTCTACAGGAACCGGAGCGAACTCGACCCAACTGAGGCGGCTCAGAGAAGGCTTCCCTGTACAGCAACCGGAGAGAACTCGACCAACCTGAGGTGGCTCAGAGAAGGCTTCCCTCTACAGGAACCGGAGCGAATACGACCCACCTGAGGCGGCTCAGAGAAGGCTTACCTCCAGAGGAACAGGAGAAAACTCGTCCCACCTGAGGCGACTCAGAGAAGGCTTCCCTCTAGAGGAACCGGTGAGAGCTCGACTCAAATGAGGCGGCTCAGAGAAGGCTTCCCTCTAGAGGAACCGGAGAGAGCTCTACTCACCTGAGGTGGCCCAGGGAAGGCTTCCCTCTAGAGGAACAGCAGAGAGCTCGACCCACCTGAGGCGGCTCAGAGAAGGCTTCCCTCTAGAGGAACCGGAGAGAACTCGACCCACCTGAGGCGACTCAGAGAAGGCTTCCCTCTAGAGGAACCGGAGAGAGCTCGACTCAAATGAGGCGGCTCAGAGAAGGCTTCCCTCTAGAGGAACCGGAGAGAGCTCTACTCACCTGAGGTGGCCCAGGGAAGGCTTCCCTCTAGAGGAACAGCAGAGAGCTCGACCCACCTGAGGCGGCTCAGAGAAGGCTTCCCTCTAGAGGAACCGGAGAGAACTCGACCCACCTGAGGCGACTCAGAGAAGGCTTCCCTCTAGAGGAACCGGAGAGAGCTCGACTCAAATGAGGCGGCTCAGAGAAGGCTTCCCTCTAGAGGAACCAGAGAGAACTCGACCCACCTGAGGCGGCTCAGAGAAGGCTTCCCTCTACAGGAACCGGAGAGAACTCGACCAACCTGAGGTGGTTCAGAGAAGGCTTCCCTCTACAGGAACCGGAGCGAACTCGACCCACCTGAGGCCACTCAGAGAAGGATTCCCTCTATAGGAACCGGAGAGAACTCGACTCACCTGAGGTGGCCCAGAGAAAGCTTCCCTCTATAGGAACCGGAGAGAACTCGACCCACCTGAGGTGGCTCAGAGAAGGATTCCCTCTATAGTAACCGGAGAGAACTCAACCCACCTGAGGCCACTCAGAGAAGGCTTCCCTCTAGAGGAACAGGAGAGAACTCGACCCACCTGAGGCGGCTCAGAGAAGGCTTCCCTCTATAGGAACCGGAGAGAACTCGACTCACCTAAGGTGGCCCAGAGAAGGCTTCCCTCTAGAGGAACAGCAGAGAGCTCGACCCACCTGAGGCGGCTCAGAGAAGGCTTCCCTCTAGAGGAACCGGAGAGAACTCGACCAACCTGAGGTAGCTCAGAGAAGGCTTCCCTCTACAGGAACCGGAGCGAATACGACCCACCTGAGGCGGCTCAGAGAAGGATTACCTCTAGAGGAACAGGAGAGAACTCGACCCACCTGAGGCGACTCAGAGAAGGCTTCCCTCTAGAGGAACCGGAGAGAACTCGGCCCACCTGAGGTGGCTCAGAGAAGGCTTCCCTCTACAGGAACCGGAGAGAACTCGACCAACCAGAGGTGGCTCAGAGAAGACTTTCCTCTAGAGGAACAGGAGAGAACTCGACCCACCTGAGGCGGCTCAGAGAAGGCTTCCCTCTATAGGAACCGGAGAGAACTCGACCCACCTGAGGCGGCTCAGAGAAGTATTCTTTCTAGAGGAACAGGAGAGAGCTCGACCCACCTGAGGCGGCTCAGAGAAGGCTTCTCTCTACAGGAACCGGAGCGAATACGACCCACCTGAGGCGGCTCAGAGAAGGCTTCCCTCTAGAGGAACCGGAGAGAACTCGACTCACCTGAGATGGCTCAGAGAAGTATTCCCTCTACAGGAACCGGAGAGAACTCGACTCACCTGAGGTGGCCCAGAGAAGGCTTCCCTCTAGAGGAACCGGAGAGAACTCGACCCACCTGAGGTGGCTCGGAGAAGGCTTCCCTCTAGAGGAACCGGAGAGAGCTCGACCAACCAGAGGTGGCTCAGAGAAGGTTGCCATCTGGCAGGGGGGAGGGACTCTCCAACGAGCAAGCCTCTACGCCAACTGTCCCACACTGCATAGCCCCTAAGCCTGCCTGAAACAGGAGCCGAAATGAGGGAAAGGAAATTTATGGCAGGTGTTTTGGGGTGTCCTTTCGGGGCCAAAGCTTGGTTTTGGAAATAAATAAAAAATGTTATACCAACTCACTTGCTCCTTGCAGCTCATCCACATTTCCTCCCAGTCACTTACCTCTACCCCTTGCAGCAGTTCTCATCCTATTGCTTAAAGCTGTCCTTTTAAAGCCACTTTCGTCTTATCTGGGATCTCGTTCGTTCCGCCAAGTTGCGATCATGCACTTTCAAATTTTGGGCTTCTATATTCACCTTTGTGGTTCAAATCTCTCTATTAAAATATATTTTTGTGCAAAGAGTATAGTATTTAAGTTTGTTTGATTGTAAATGCTTATTCTGTGACGAGAATATTTATTTGAACGCATATAATCATTTGTGAAATCAGCTGAATGTGCACACGCATTTGAAAAACAACAGAATATCGACATTTGTTGATTTATTGGCGGTCATTTCAAGTAAAACCGAGTATTGATGCGTGTGAAGTACATGTTATTGACCACATTTCAGGTAACAAGGTACGATTTTACACTTTTTTATAACGCATAACATTCTGAAAGAACCTGTTATTTGTTAAAATTATTTCAAAAGTAATATCTATCGGTGCAGAAAAACTTAACCAAAAAATCGCAAAAGTTCGAACAAATCTGAACGCTCAGTGAAGAAGCAGAACTGATCCCGAACCCATGTTCTCTTAAAGGGAGACAAATGGCTAAACTTTCCCCCCAAAATTACACTTTTAGTTTCTTTTGTGCATTCTTATACATAGGAATTTCCTCTCTCACTTGATATATACTTTATGTTTATATTAAAAACACATTCTTTAAAAATGGTACTGCATCTGCCATTTTGTGCTGTGAATTCTACACCACTTCACAGAAGAAAAAGGATCTGATGCGCTACATTTACATGACTTTTTCTACCCTCTATCGTTTATTAGTGGGTATACGAATTAATCTTATGAAAGTTTATTTTCCTATCTACTTTATTTTAAACGAGATAAACCTTTACAAAAACAGCTACATTACACATTTCGTTATAGATACAAAGAGAACAGCGATAGTCAAATGTTTAACAACTGGACGCTATATGCTGGCTTTAAAATTCCATACTGTTTTCATGACATCGCGAGAAACAGTTTAATGTTGACAGGACTTGAATGAATGACAAAGTACTGAACAATTCGAACCATTAACAACGTATATCTCAAAAATGTCTGATGCCACAAAGAGGTGATTTGAAATAAATTGTGTGTTTTAAAGGGATCTAAATTTCTTTGTAGTACGTTTTCTACTATCGCTTTAACGTTTACCAGTTATACAAGATTATGCAAAATTCCTTCCCATGAAGCGGACTTTAATAGGCCATTCCCAGAAAATTCAAGATTTACATTTTATTTGTCATGTAAATATCTTTTAATATATGATAGTAACAAATATCGTTAGAGCCATTTTTTAGAAAATGAAAATTTTGGAAAATGTAACTTTAAAACGGTAGCTTTGGGTGGGGGATTTTCTTGAAAATCTTTGTGTCGCATCTTTGGAAGGTACTGAAACTAAAAAAAATAAGGTATTCGACTTCTCGTTTTTGAATTATGCTGTTCACACACACACATGAAGCTTTTTCTAAAAATGTTTTCTTTTTATTCAAGGTGCCTCAAAACATGTATTGCCGATGAAATATCGGTACAGAATTTTTTGATTGAATGCAATACCTCCTTTATCTACCATGTACGTGGTAGAGAAAGTTAAAATGGCAATTCTTACGCACTTTGGAGTAGAGGTGAACGTTAGCCCATGTTTTAGGGAAAGTTTTGCTCTACAAATTGGTACTACTGTTAAATATGGCAGTTGCTGTCTTTGCAAACATAGGCGAGCTTGTTTGCTTCTTTATTGAACACGTTTTCTGTGAATGACATTTTCTGGTACAATAACCCCTTTTCTCCTAAAGGACTGATTGCTAAATTAAATTTTAGGATGATAAAAACAAACTCTAAGTGCTGTTTTGGATCTACTTTTGCATTAATAACCTGATTGGTTATCGTTTATAAAGTAATTTCCGAAAAAAATTTAATCAATGGATGGTATAGCCAAGTAAATAATCCTATTGTCCTTAACAAACTTATTATATAGGAGTATACCAACGAACTCAGAAGGTATTCATCTACTTCCAGTAAAAGTTTGTGTGACATGTTAAACAGTTTTAGAGACAATGGGTCACGAATTTAGTAAATTTAATAGGACTTTTAATTTCCCCTGATGACAAATACATTGGATTTTATAGAACTAAGCCTCAAGCAAGTTGTGCGACTGTGTTGTCTTATGACGCATGTTTTCAATCGTTTTACTCCAAAACGTATTTAGGGTATTATATAACAAAGAGTTTTGAAACAAATCGATGCTATAGTAAATATTAGCGATCATTGTTACATTTCTTCAACTCACAGCTGCATCCCTGCAAACATAACCTCTCTGTGCAGCAAGCAATGTATCTCGCTCTTCTGATTCAAGGCCACTCTTTCAATTTTTTATCGCCCCAAAGGTTCAATCGATATGGGGCTTGATTAAACCCCCACCCCATGAATCCAGAGGCAACGCAAAACATAAATGAGGAATCACGTGCACACCTAACTTAACAAAGTGTGATTTTCCAAAATAACCTTGTGGAAAATGCTCCAACTTGTACCAACTTACTGGTACACTGCAGATTCTCTGTACAGCAAGTTTTGCATTCCACCCAACACCTAGACATCACCGGAAATACTTATTTTGAGGCTTCCGAAATAAATAAAATCCAAAAGCTCTATGTGTGCGGGTGTGTGAACAGCATAACTCAAACACGAAAGTTAGGTTAAATACCAAAATGTATTGATTAAGTTTAACATGCGACACAAAGCTGTTCAGCAAAATCCATCCACACCAAAATATCCTTTACGTGCAAATATTTGTTATTTTTTTCTTTTCTTAAAAATAGTTGCAACGTTACTGTAGCCAAACCAGCATAATACGAGGGCAGTCCAGAAAGTCCCAGACATTTTGGCCTATCGTGGCGATGAGTAGGGCTAGGGCCGCCATCTTGGTGTCAGAACGTTCCTACATTCAGTACGCATCCAGCTGTGGTAGCGTGAGGACTGTGCTCTCTGTGAGTTGTTAAAATGTGCGCTGCAATAGACAAGCCCGCCACTTGTGAAGTGCGGTTGGCTAAAAAGAACAAACCAATTGAAATTTATCGGCAACTTTGTGATGTTTACGGGCAGGGACTAATGAGTGAAAGCCGAGTCAGGCAATGGTTGTATTGATTTTAAAAATGGCCGAACCAATTTTCACGACGAGGATCGCAGTGGTAGGCCTAGCCTTATGACTGATGAACTGTCAATGCAAATCAATGACAAAATTCGTGAAAATCGTCGTTTCACGATTACAGGACTTTCGGAACATTTTCCCCAAATTTCACGGAGTTTGGTTCATCAAATTGATGCTTTGATACTGACGCTGAACTGCATGGCGGTGTAAACCAGTAGTTGAAGTCGCAGGCGGCACATTTCTACAGAGAGGCTATTATGCCACGGTATGATAAATGCCTCAATTTGAATGGGATTATGTAGAAAAATAGCTTAAGCGTGTACATTTCAAATGTAAATAATAAACGTTGATATTTGCATTTTGTTAATTCTTTATTTCAAAACGTCTGGGACTTTCTGGATTACCCTCGTACAGCGGTCAAGTCAACAATGAAGCTTTCAAAGGCTGGAGATTCGAGAAAGCAAGCCTGCATGGTATAGGGATGGGCAGAAAATAACGTAACGGTTACAGAAGTAATGGCATTTAAGGGAGTATCTCCAATTCCAAACAAAATTTGCATAAAACCTACAACATTAGAAAGAAAAAATAAATGTTTATACCTTAGATACAACTGTCATTTGTTGGTGAAGTTGATATAGGCGACAAAACATTAAAGTTCAAATAAACAGTGGGAATAATCAAGTGTTTTGAAACCAGCTTTAGTAGAAAAGCACACTCGTCCAAGGTCGTACAAAGCCTTAGCAAGACCTGTCCTATTCTGTGGCAGTGAGGCTTGGGTCCTGAAGAAAAGAGAGGAAGCACTGCTGGTTACACTAAGTGGGATATAAAGACCGATGAGTTTATTTAAAAAGAGCTAAAGATGCAACCAGTCCCGGAATACATACAACATACCAGAACAACACCTGCATAGGATGGGTCCCAAAGCTGTAATGCAGTACATTCCTGGGGTAAAGAGATCACTCGACCGTTTCAACAAGAGATGGAGTGAAAATTTCTTAGTGAGATCTTAGTGAAGAAGGCAGTGAAGAATGGGGATGGACAGTAAACTAGTTACCCAATAACGTTTACCAAAGTAACCAATTGTCCCGTTAACGGTTACTAAAGTAACGGAGACGGTTACCGAGTGTGGGTGACATCATTCATGCATGTGCAATGGCATCACTTATCAGGAACTAGTTACCCAATAACGTTTACCAAAGTAACCAATTGTCCCGTTAACGGTTACTAAAGTAACGGAAACGGTTACCGAGTGTGGGTGACATCATTCATGCATGTGCAATGGCATCACTTATCAGGAACTAGTTACCTCAACTTGTTGCGCAGTATCGTGAATGGCATTGTTGACCTAATATACCAAACTCAAAATAGCTATAGGTTCTAACTTATATAACAAGCTGCCTGATCATATTAAACTCTTAGGTAAGAAACCTTTTAAGTCCAGAGTATATACTCATGGTTGGTTTTAAATCCTTTGTACTCCATACAAGAATTTTTAAGCTTTAAATCTTGTTATATTAATGTGTAACTTTTAAATGACATAGTGTATATTTATACAGCTTTTTATCAAACGTTGTGAAACGCCTCTATAGTGCTTTACGACAGAGTAAATGCTGCTGGCGAGGGAAACGATTACTAATATCCGCTTTGCTACATATATGTAACCAACTGAATTTATCTGCATCTTTTGTGATGTTAGACAATAATGTGTGTTTGGACGTTAATGTTTCTCTTCTCTAGCAACATAGGCTTTCAAAATGTTTTACCATGTTTTATCTAACGCCCGACAAGAATATTTAAGTTATTACATGCCTGAGTTCAGTTATGTTGATGTTGGCAACAGTGATGTATTTTCCTTTGCTATGTCTGCACCATGTGATGTTTATATTTAGGATCCCAAATAGCTCAATTCACCTGTACAAGTTGTGTATGTGGAGGAACGTACAAGTAAGTGGGAATACATTCTGAGATTATAAACCACCACAGCAATCAAAATGCTGACACAGCCACAGAAACTTGTTTTTGGATTGCATCAAATAACCAAGCAGGTCTGTTCATATTGAAACGTGGCTACAGCTAATCCTTACTGGTAAACGTTACATGTAACTGTTAACGCACTGAGACTTTGACAGTTATAACCATTATCCGAAAATAACTGTTTGCTACATCCCTAGTATGGTACAATCGACCAAGCATTGCAAGAGGCTTTGACTGGCTACTCTTCGAGAAAGTTCGCCGTCTAGAACATTGCACTAACGTGTCTCTCTAGCAACAGGGGACTATAAAAAGACGGGCGATTGTACATGCGAGCGAGTTACGAGTTATTTATAAGCCAGAGCTGCAAAGCAAGCCCTGTAGCGCATTTCGCGTAATAAGTAAAGTTCTTTAAGAGCTAACCGGTGCTTTATTTGTCACAATACCTTATGTCCAAGATATTTACATGGAAATAAAACGTATATCTTGAATTTCCGGCCAAAAGGCTGTGAAGTCTTCATTCTGAACGACTTTTGCATAACTTACAAAGTCGTACTACACAAAAAATGTAGATCTCGTTAAAGAGATGTATGTCAAATAATATTTTTTGGTGGAGTTAACCACTTCGAGATATTCCGTCTTATTGGTTTGAATTTTCAAATGCTTATACTTTTTCTAAAATGGGATTCCGTTATTCGTCTTTTTCCCCTGGTCATGCAAAGAGAATGGAATTTTAAAGATATCATATAATGACCGCCTCTTAAAAGATTTTACTATCGTTTAAGCTTACTGCATTCACCTCTTCCCATTGTACCTACGGAGAAATATGTAATAAAACCATTTCTGCAAATATCTATGTCAATTAACATGAAATAGCTTTTTGTAACAATCGTTTGTTGAAGAATGGATAGAGAGAGAGAGTCATGTAAATCTAACCATTAGATTTCTTTAGTTATGTTGTTCGCAGATACACACACACACTTACCTTTTCTAAAACTGCTGATTTTATTGAGAGGGACTTCAAAACGTGTATTTCCGATGAAATCTCGCCATCCATGCAACAGGGGGGCAGAAATTAGATCCTACATTTCCGTTTACAGGCAATGTTTATCGCCGCAATAAAAGGACGATACGCAGACAAAAGTTGCCGACTGTTCACACATGTTCGGGCACATGCTGGGTCATTTACGTCACGGGTACATTGTGGTTTGAAACAAACCCCAGCACAAGTAAACACTGCCTGCGAGATTATGCCCTGTGTGCAGCATATGTCTCTATCAAATAATGTGGACCGCAGGGTAACAATGTTAGCGTTTCGTGTTAACAGCTAACAGCAAAATTTCCACATCCTCTGCGATTTTTATTCACTCTCATGATGATGTCGCTATTTTCGTCCTATGGATGTTGAATCTGATTTGGGGTGTAAACTGAAGCTAACTAACAAGCGAGGTACCTCAACTGCACGCCCGATTTCTTTCAAAATCGGTATATAGGTACATTTCTGGTAGAAGTCACTCCAATACATTATTATCCTGTCGCGAGATATTGCAGCGCCCCAGGACTGGGAACGAGCCCCTGGTATCAAAGCGAGACAAAACTAGGCATGGGCAGTTACATCATCTGTGGTTCTCATTGTCACCAGTCAGGAATGTAATAAGTTGAGTGTATACAGACTGGGCCGTAGGCTTTTAGAACAGAATATGGGGCTCAAGACATGGACATTAATTTTAACAGCCACCTAAGTAATAAGTTGAGATGTATACAGACTAGGCCGTAGGCTTTTGAAACAGAATATGGGGCTCAAGACATGAACGGTAACTTTACCAGCCACCTAAGTAATAAGTTGAGATGTACACAAACCGTGCAGTGGGCCTATAGAACAGAATAGGGGGCTCAAGACATAGTCATAACTTTACCAGCCACCTAAGTAATAAATTGAGATGTATACAGACCGTACCGTGGGCTTTTAGAACAGAATATGGGCTCACGACATGGACAGTAACTTTACCAGCCAGGTATGTGATAAGTTGAAGTATATACAGACTGGGCCATGGGCCTTTAGAACAGAATAAGAGGCTCAAGACATGGACAGTAACTTTACCAGTCAGGTATGTAATAAGTTGAAGTATATACAGACTGGGCCATGGGCCTTTAGAACAGAATAAGAGGCTCAAGACATGGACAGTAACTTACGGCC
The DNA here is from genome assembly GCA_030765065.1 of Deroplatys truncata. Classification (NCBI taxonomy): domain Eukaryota; kingdom Metazoa; phylum Arthropoda; class Insecta; order Mantodea; family Mantidae; genus Deroplatys; species Deroplatys truncata. The sequence goes on along the minus strand of CM060981.1, from coordinate 302,342,126 downwards.
ACCTACATAATAAGTTAAGATGTATACAGACCGTGCCGTGGGCCTTTAGAACAGAATAAGAGGCTCAAGACATGGACAGTAACTTTACCAGTCAGGTATGTGATAAGTTGAAGTATATACAGACTGGGCCATGGGCCTTTAGAACAGAATAAGAAGCTCAAGACATGGACAGTAACTTTACCAGCCAGGTATGTGATAAATTGAAGTATATACAGACTGGGCCATGGGCCTTTAGAACAGAATAAGAGGCTCAAGACATGGACAGCAACTTTACCAGCCAGGTATGTGTTAAGTTGAAGTATATACAGACTGGGCCATGGGTCTTTAGAACAGAATAAGAGGCTCAAGACATGGACAGTAACTTACGGCCACCTACGTAATAAGTTAAGATGAATACAGACCGTGCCGTGGGCCTTTAGAGCAGAAAAAGGGGCTCAAGACATGGACAGTAACTTTACCAGTCAGGTATGTAATAAGTTGAAGTATATACAGACTGGGCCATGGGCCTTTAGAACAGAATAAGAGGCTCAAGACATGGACAGTAACTTACGGCCACCTACGTAATAAGTTAAGATGTATACACACCGTGCCGTGCGCCTTTAGAACAGAATAAGAGGCTCAAGACATGGACAGTAACTTTACCAGTCAGGTATGTGATAAGTTGAAGTATATACAGACTGGGCCATGGGCCTTTAGAACAGATTAAGAGGCTCAAGACATGGACAGCAACTTTACCAGCCAGGTATGTGTTAAGTTGAAGTATATACAGACTGGGCCATGGGTCTTTAGAACAGAATAAGAGGCTCAAGACATGGACAGTAACTTACGGCCACCTACGTAATAAGTTAAGATGTATACAGACCGTGCCGTGGGCCTTTAGAGCAGAAAAAGGGGCTCAAGACATGGACAGTAACTTTACCAGTCAGGTATGTAATAAGTTGAAGTATATACAGACTGGGCCATGGGCCTTTAGAACAGAATAAGAGGCTCAAGACATGGACAGTAACTTACGGCCACCTACGTAATAAGTTAAGATGTATACACACCGTGCCGTGGGCCTTTAGAACAGAATAAGAGGCTCAAGACATGGACAGTAACTTTACCAGTCAGGTATGTGATAAGTTGAAGTATATACAGACTGGGCCATGGGCCTTTAGAACAGAATAAGAAGCTCAAGACATGGACAGTAACTTTACCAGCCAGGTATGTGATAAGTTGAAGTATATACAGACTGGGCCATGGGCCTTTAGAACAGAATAAGAGGCTCAAGACATGGACAGCAACTTTACCAGCCAGGTATGTGTTAAGTTGAAGTATATACAGACTGGGCCATGGGTCTTTAGAACAGAATAGGAGGCTCAAGACATGGACAGTAACTTACGGCCACCTACGTAATAAGTTAAGATGTATACAGACCGTGCCGTGGGCCTTTAGAGCAGAAAAAGGGGCTCAAGACATGGACAGTAACTTTACCAGTCAGGTATGTAATAAGTTGAAGTATATACAGACTGGGCCATGGGCCTTTAGAACAGAATAAGAGGCTCAAGACATGGACAGTAACTTACGGCCACCTACGTAATAAGTTAAGATGTATACAGATCGTGCCGTGGGCCTTTAGAACAGAATAAGAGGCTCAAGACATGGACAGTAACTTTACCAGTCAGGTATGTGATAAGTTGAAGTATATACAGACTGGGCCATGGGCCTTTAGAACAGAATAAGAGGCTCAAGACATGGACAGTAACTTTACCAGCCAGGTATGTGATAAGTTGAAGTATATACAGACTGGGCCATGGGCCTTTAGAACAGAATAAGAGGCTCAAGACATGGACAGTAACTTTACCAGTCAGGTATGTAATAAGTTGAAGTATATACAGACTGGGCCATGGGCCTTTAGAACAGAATAAGAGGCTCAAGACATGGACAGTAACTTTACCAGTCAGGTATGTAATAAGTTGAAGTATATACAGACTGGGCCATGGGCCTTTAGAACAGAATAAGAGGCTCAAGACATGGACAGTAACTTACGGCCACCTACGTAATAAGTTAAGATGTATACAGACCGTGCCGTGGGTCTTTAGAGCAGAAAAAGGGGCTCAAGACATGGACAGTAACTTTACCAGTCAGGTATGTGATAAGTTGAAGTATATACAGACTGGGCCATGGGCCTTTAGAACAGAATAAGAGGCTCAAGACATGGACAGTAACTTTACCAGCCAGGTATGTGATAAGTTGAAGTATATACAGACTGGGCCATGGGCCTTTAGAACAGAATAAGAGGCTCAAGACATGGACAGTAACTTACGGCCACCTACGTAATAAGTTAAGATGTATACAGACCGTGCCGTGGGCCTTTAGAGCAGAAAAAGGGGCTCAAGACATAGACAGTAACTTTGCCAGTCAGGTATGCAATACGTTGAGATGTATGCAGACCATGCCGTGGACTTTTATAACAGAATAAGGGGTCAATACATGGACAGTAACTTTACCAGTCAGGTGTGTAATAAGTTGAGGTGTATACAGGCCAGACCGTGGGCCTTTATAATAGAATAAGGGGTTGAAGGCTTGGACAGTAACTTTACGAGCCTGGTATGTAATAAGTTGAAGTATATACAGACTGGACCCTATTAACAATAGAATAAAAGGCTCAAGGCATGGTCAGTAACATCGGCAGTAGTTCTCATTGTGACCGAAACCCTAGCGCCGCCCGCAACCAAGGCCAGTGCTCTCCCAGCGTTGGGTGATCCGTGTAGGGCCCGGAATTTCCCGGGTCGTTGGAATGTCGTGATTCGATATTTGTATTATTGCCACGTAAAGCACACAAAATAAGCAAGGTCAAACGACACGTTCATCTTTTTGAATTCTTAGGGTGGACAGATCCTCATCTTTAATGACGAGAATGTTAATCAACAAGAGCATTGTGACTCAAAAGCAAGATTGGTCCACTGCTAGACATGTATCTTTTTAGCGAGCATTGCATTTGTATTCGGAAGACTGTTAAAGCAGAAGGTTTATGTCAAATAAAAATTTTCTACCATTAACCATGTCCGAGATATTCTTTATTATTCGTTTGTCAAATACTTACAATTTTCTCAAAGTTAAGTCACTATGCGTTTTTTCCGTGATGATGCCAGGAAGCCATGGAATAGAGGCACGCTTCTTACACCCACAAGGAAATGTTTAATGATTAACAGCAAGTAGATATATTCGCAAACTTTTAACAACAGTTGAAATATAGTTGAGGTTGGGTGTAATTCGCAGCACTGTCAAAACAAAGGTAATCTCAGGGGAATGTGAAGGTTGAACTGTTTTTGATAGGTACTATGAAATGTAAATTAACCCTTTGAAAAGTTTCCCCAGCGGGGTAATATTACCTACTCTGTTATGCTCGTTAAAACGCTGTGGGAAATTAAGGTCTGAAATGTTGGTAATGTTTGTTGCGCATATGGAGCGAATGGTGAAGGTACTTGCACACAGATACGCTCACTAAAGTTGTCATGTACTGTTTTTACTTTATCTACTACGTACAGTAAACAGAGGAAGTGTTGTAGTCCACCCAAAAATTCCACGTCGAGATTTCACCTGAAATATATACTTTGAGCCCCCGGAATCCCCAAAACTAGAATTTTATAAGAAGGTGCCTGTGTGTCTGTGAGCCGCATAACTCAAAAACGAAAAGTCAGTTAAAGCCAAACTTGGTATTTAAGGTTAACATCTTCCAAGGATTCGACGAGAAGATATTCAAAATTCCCCACCCCAAACTACCCTTTACATGGAAAGTTCATTCAAAAGTTTGATTATGTCAAAAATGGTTCTAACGATTTTGATTACAATATCATATTACAGATATTTACATGACAGATAAAATGTATATCTTGAATTTTCTGGGAATAGCCTGTGAAGTCCTCTTCATTTGGAAGGAATTTTATGTAATCTTGTATAACTGACAAAGTTAAGTGATAGAAAATGTAGTGCTCAAAAAATCTCCAAGTAACCTTTTTGTTGCATCAGTCATTTACAAGATGCCTGTTATTAATAGTTCAAATCGTTCAATACTTTGTTATTCTTTTAAAGTCCTGTCGATATTAAGTTGTCGATGTCATGGAAACAGCATGGAATTTTAAGGCAGCATATAGCGTTCAGTTGTTAAACATTTGACTATCACTGTTCTCTTTGTATCTATAACGAAATGTGTTATGTAGCTGTTTCTGTAAAGGTTTATCTCAATTAAAATGAAATAAATAGACAAACTTTCGTAAGAATATTTGTATACACACTAATAAACGATAGAAGCTAGAGAAGGCCATGTGAATATAATACAACGGATTTTTGTATCTTGGATGTCAATTGATTCTTAAAGTGAAATAGTCACTCTGAGCGTAAAATATAATAGGCAATGTCGAGTAACAGTGAACCGCCACATAGAAACATACTATATCACGAGCAACTGTTGTATTCGCAAGGTCTTCTCTACTCATTCTTCTACAAATTATTGTTACAGAAGCTTGTTCTTCTAACTACTTCTTAGATAAACTTTCGTTACACGCACTTCGTTGTGGTAAAACAAGAACGGCAGGTTAAAGTTATGGTCAGATTTTAAAAGGCGGATCGTTTTTGCTGGTTTTGAAATCCCATGTCATTTACATGGTCAGGAGAAAAAATGAATAGCGACTTACCACTTGAGAGAAGAATAAATACTCGAAAATTCAAACCTATAACAAAGAATATCTCGGAAATGCTTAATGCCACAAAAGCTGTTTCACATAAATTTGTTTTAACATTTTCGTCTATCGGTTAATGCTTGCCAGGTGTACAACATGATACAAAAATCCTTCCGAATTAAGAGGACTTTATAGGCCACAACTAGACAATTTAAAGTATACAGTTTTTTCGTGTAAAGAGTAGTTTAGGCTAGGGGGATGCTGTCAAAAATGTTTGTGTCACATTCTTGGAAAATATTGAACTTCATATTATTTAGTTATGCTGACACACAGTCAGTCAGACAACATGCGGTCTCTTTCTATATACTTTCGAGAGAAATCTCGCCATCGAATGAAATAATTGCTCTACTTAGTATAGTTAAGTAGCAGAGAAAGTAATAAGACAAGCGAGGGGAAACGAAGAAGCCCGTCATCTGTTCGTTACTTGTAGCATGGTGCTACAGACGTAGCTTAGTTCATCAGTATATTTCAGTCATGGACCCATGTAAGAGTTTGGGTATCACGGGCGTGGTTTCGTACAACAAATTATTTCACTCACGAAATAATAAATTCACGAAGTAAATTTAAATTATTCACTTTAAATGATTTTAAGGTATTGGTATTGCAGTGTTAATACTTATATTGCACAATTATAAATATTCACAGTTTGCGGCGCCTATCTCTCTGTCTACCAGCTAAAGTGTGTTCTTCATGGCTTGGCGCCTCCTTCAAGCTTTGCGTGCTTACGTCACACATTGCTATAGTAACATGATTTTACACAATCCTATTGGTTGCTTGAATTTGCCTCTACGCGCTTTATACGTTTCGTGCATGTACAGCTAACAATAATTTGTCTTCCATTATTTTACATTATTATGGTCCTGCTGGCAATGTAATTTTGATTACAATGAAGTGTTGATATTTTTTACCTTCTCTACTACGTATAGTAAGTAGAGGAAGTATTGTATTCCACCCAAAAATTCGATACCGAGATTTCACAGGAAATACATGTTTTGAGGTGCACTGAATGCATAGAAAGCATTTTTGGAAACATGTCCGTGTGTGTGTCTGTGAACAGTATAACTCAGAAACGAACAGTCGGATAAACACCAAACTTGGTATTTAGGCGCAGTATCTTCCAGAGATGCGACATGATGGTTTTCAAGAAAATCCCCCCACCCCAGATTACCCTTTACATGGAACATTTTTCGAAAATTTTAATTTTCTCAAAAATGGCTCTAACGATTTTGAATAAAATACCATAACTTTAAGACATTTTTATGGCAAATGAATGGTATATCTCGAATTTTCTGGGAATGTCTCCAAAAGTATTCTTCATTGTGAACGACTATTGTATAACTGGTAAACCATAAGAGATAGACAAAATTGTACTACACAAAAAATGTAGATCGCGTTAAAATACACAATTTATGTCATATACACTTTTTTGTTGAGTGAACCACTTTCGAAATATTGCTTGTTATTCCCTTAAATTTTCCAATACTTTTTCTCAAATGGAAATCGTTATTCATTTTTTTTGTCCTGGACATACAAAGAGAATAGAATACTCCACATAGCAACCAGCTCTTAAAACATTTGACTATCACTTAAAGCCTACCAATTCCCCTTGCACCTTAAAGAAAATTAGCAATATTAACTCGATTAACATGAAGCATATGGAGAATAAGCGTTTGTAAAAATAGTTTGTACAAGAGTAGAGAAAGTCATGCGAGTGTAACACATCAGATTTTTTTTTGAACTAATTATGCTAAGTTCTTTTCTGACTTCATTTTTCTGTTAAGTTTGTAGATGTAATGTGATTGGATGCGTTCTGTTCGGGTAGCTCAACATATAAATTGTGTAGCCAGACACGACTTGTTGAACCCAGTGGTAAAGAGCAAATGTTGGGCGATGAGAGTCTTCATGTGCCATTTCGACAACCACTTAAGTTCTTGCTACTTTACCTTGTACTTCAGCCTCTATGTAGCGGCTGCAAACACGTTCTGTGTTTTGTTTTCCAATTGATAGTCATTCCTGTACCTCTCAGCATTTATTATTATCTTTTAAATATAGGTCTTATTACTCTGTATGCATATACTGCATATGGATTTTTGTATCATGCAAGGTAATTTCGCGTATAAAATCGGGTTCTATGTGCTCCAGTGTCTGTTATTTTGCGACGAAACATAGTCCTAAATGGAAGCACGCTTCGTCAGAGAGGAATATTAAAGCGTCCAATTAGGTAAATTTACCCGACTCTGATGATCACATGAAAAATAAAGTGCGTGCAACAAATCCCATACATTTTAACAACTAAAAGGAAACATCGGGGCAAGAAATTCACTCAATTTTAGATATTGAATGAAGATTTCCTGAGAAGATGCCAGAAATGTGCGGGTGAAGAAGGACAACATTTCCAATATCTGTTAAGATAGTATATGTGCTTATTATCACTGTAATTGTAAATATAACGTGAGGAGATTGCGGGGATATTATAACTGCTTCGGCGAGAGTCCGAGCTGCGGCAGCCGATGTAGGAGCAGCGTGAGGTGGCCACAGTGTGAAGGGAAAGCATCATATTATAGCACCTCTGTTGATTAAGTAATAAGTACGTTAAGGAATCGGAAAGGTGTCTAAGCAAGAATGATGTTGGCACTATTCCCCTAACGTCGATGCAGATAAAGGTATACTAAAACTTAACGTAGTTATGGCTGCACTAGCTATAGAGATAATATGGCATCAAAAACAGCGGTAGGTGTCACTAAACGCTTTGAAGTTCCGTTGCAAACATTGTCGTCCCTCAATAGAAACTGTTTAACGAATGTTTAGTGACGGTCAGATCGTATCGTTTCGAGAGACAAAGGGAATATATCTGGTAACTCACTTTGAGTGCCCCATTAACGAGGAAGCATGGCTCCCGTCAGAACGCCGCCGTTCCCTCTTAAAGCAGTCTGCTCTCGGCCCACTTCGGTGTAGTGGAAATATTGATTCTGTTGCGATAATGTTCTTAATGGAGAAAACACGTCACAATCACAGCCGAGAGTCAAACAGCGAACACTTGGGATCTTTAATAATTCCTACAGCTGTATTCATCACTTTTAGTATTATAAAGAGAGAGCGGGTGACGGCACTGGATTCAGGTCTTTGGTACGATTGTTGGTTTTATATAATATGTGGGCACGGATCATTCTCAGGGGTGGTAAAGGAGTCGACTGCTACGCGTATTTGGCGCATTGTAGTGCCCGACTTGCTTACTTGCAGTCACGAACCAGTACTCTCGGTGACCTTACAAAATTATTTTATCCCCAAAACCTTACATTTTGAATATACCCACTGTCAAAACATGTGACGACCTATAACATCTCCTTAATTGTCCATTGCAATTCTCTTATTTTCTACTGGTTAGTTTTCCTAATTTATATTCCTAACGTAAGCTTCTAGTTGCACAGCAGCATTGAAATTTCATTTTCATAAACCTTTCAGTCTTAACAGGCGCAAGTCGTCCTCCGTGGTGTAGTGGTTACCATGCTAGCCTCTAGTTCCGGAGGTCGCGGGTTCAAACCCGGCGGAGGGCGATAGATTTTTTCGGGCGTAAAAGCATGGCTTTCTTCGGATGGTCCCGTGTCGTAGATTTACGGCATGTAAAAGAACCTCAAGCCTGACAAAGAGGCCTCTGAGCAAAATTACCGGTCTTTCACGCCCAATATAGAATGGGACGCTAAGGATGTGGTGGTGTGGAGTTTAAGGGCCCGTCGACAGCTAGGTCATTTGGGCCCAGACGCTAAGGAACACAGCATCGCGCTTAAACCTCTCAACCTTTGTTTCACTTTCTGCGTGATTTCATGTAACACAGGCATTCTCACTTTATAATGTACATAGTTTCCTCAATACTTCTTGATAATACTCACGGATATACATTATTATTGTTATTATTATACGCTGAGCGTACTGCCTCAATGTGTGTGTAGGGTAATCTCAAGGTTTGGACAATTCCTTCGTCATACAAAAGCCTATTCTGTATGACGGACATTCTAATTTCATATGATAAGTAATGAAAGACTACGAAGACACCGCAGTTATGAAAGAACACTACCTGACCCGCACGCATCCTCGATAAATATCTAAGTACACAATAAATTCGCGTACGTTTAACTACTGGACTCGCCTAGCTGACGGTAGCGACAGAGTATAACATAATCCTATATACGGTTTTGATATGTATGTAATATAAGCCTTTTTTTACTTTCTCTACCACATACATAGCAGGTAGAAAAGGTATTGCATTCCACCCAAAACTTTGATACGAGATTTCACCAGAAATACATGTTTTGAGGTACCACGAATTAAAAACAGTTTATAATGTGTGTGACTGTGCACAGCATAATTCAAAAACGAAAAGTTGGTTAAATACCAAAGTTAGATTTAAGTTCAGTATCTTCCAAAGATGCGACACAATATTTTTAAGAAATCCCCCACCCCAAACTAGGCTTTACCGGGAGAATTTTTCCAAATTTTTTATTTTCTGAAGAATGGCTCTAATGATTTTGATTAAAATACCATATATTAAAGATATCGACATGAGAAATAAACTGTATATATTGAATTTTCTGAGAATAGCCTGTGAAGTCCTCTTCATTGGGAAGGAACATTGTATAATCTTAGTGATTCAATTGTCTGATTTAGCCACCTAGGCACTGAATCGTTTAGACGCTGGAAGAACTCCGGCTCTGAACACAAATGTTGCCACATTTCATGACAGTGTTGCCAGAGGGCGACAAGTGATTCAGTGCGGCTAAATCAAGTATTGAACAAGAATGGATATGAAAGAGATTGTTAGTAAACGTGTCCTCTGTGAGAGTAAAACTATAATGTACTTCAGTTTTACATCATATTGTCATTAAAAATACTTTTTCATGGGAAATTGTGCAAAAAGATGCTTTATTTAGTTGTATATTTCGATTGGACAGATGATTCTAATAATGTCTTGTAAATGTGTCCTCTTTGAGAGTAAAAAGTATAACGTATTTCGGTTTTACATTATGTTACCATTAAAATATTTCATTTCATGGAGATATTGTGTAAAACAGCACTTTACTTACTTAAAGTTATGTATCCATTATATGTGAATAATCTACAACTGTGCACGTAACACAGGAAGGGTAAACGGATACGCCACCTGTGAAAGCCAGTAGAGTGCCTGCCGAAGCTGCGGTGAAGGCATAAATGGAAGCGAGTGTACCTTACAGCCAGGTGCTTTGTGGTGTTATTTAATTTTCCTTTAAAGAGAAGAAGGATGTTGGTTGCTGATGACGTATATTTGATCTGAAAGTAAAGAAAGGAGAGTGTCCATGGTGTGTAATGCTATCGTGAATGTAACAAGTGGTAGCATCACCCGCCACTGCATTCGCTTGTTAAGTGCGCAAGTGGCGGAACATATTTGAGGAAACATTACCTATAGTAGGTACAGCGGTTGCCAGCCGCTACCGACACCTGCCCGCCACTGCATTCGCTTGTTAAGTGCGCAAGTGGCGGAACATATTTGAGGAAACATTACCTATAGTAGGTACAGCGGTTGCCAGCCGCTACCGACATCTACCCGCCACTGCATTCGCTTGTTAAGTGCGCAAGTGGCGGAACATATTTGAGGAAACATTACCTATAGTAGGTACAGCGGTTGCCAGCCGCTACCGACACCTACCCGCCACTGCATTCGCTTGTTAAGTGCGCAAGTGGCGGAACATATTTGAGGAAACATTACCTATAGTAGGTACAGCGGTTGCCAGCCGCTACCGACACCTGCCCGCCACTGCATTCGCTTGTTAAGTGCGCAAGTGGCGGAACATACTTGAGGAAACATTACCTATAGTAGGTACAGCGGTTGCCAGCCGCTACCGACACCTACCCGCCACCAGAAGAGACACGGCACCCAACGCCTACACCAGGCGACATCTACCGCACAGAAACCGAACTGCAAGAAAAGATCACAGCAACAGTAACTCAAAACCTGCAAACTAGGATAGAAAATCTCTCTAACAGTATCAAAGCTGTGGTAAAACAGAACTTACAGCCACAACAGTCCCAGGATAGAGCGGAAAACCAGCCAAGCTATCGCCCCAAGATCGCTCAAACGATTATAGACTTTGGTCCATTGTGGTGGCCAGACCCTCAATATTGAAGACTGGAGCCAACGGAATGCAGCTAAGGTCCACAGGAATTGTAAAACCAAGAGGGGAAATAACAAGCCGCAGATCGCAGAGCATGGTTTTATGTTGGAAAACTTTACCACACCACAATAGATGAGATGGTGAAAAACACTTGAACAACATAAATGTGACAAACGTAATAGAAGGACGAGAGGCACTTAAGGCCTTTAAAATAGCCGTCCCGCTACAGGGACTAACAAAAATCAACGAACCAGAAGCTTGGCCAGAGGAGGTCATTGTAAGATGCTACCGGCTTTTACGCCCTCAAGGGATACGAGCCAACTCACAGTGTAGACTTCTCTTATGGAAATAGAAGGCTTAAGAGTACACTGGAGCTAACAGCCTCCTGCACGCGCACGACGTACTAATCCTCCTAGAAACCCTAAAAACTAAACCTATAGGAATAAGCGAATTTTATTCACAACATATCCCAGCAACACAATGCCCAAGAGGAAGGCGGTATCTCTTGCTTCTTCAAACCAAAAGCAGGAAAAGTACACACCAGGACCAGGACATGATAGTGATGAGCTTCGAAAATCTCTCCGTCATAGCCTTGTACGTAGAGCCACTAATGCCAGTAGAAGAGATAATAGCAGCCATAATGACCGCACTGGGATACCTACCGGCAGGACACAACATCTTCTTAGTCGGAGACTTGAACTGCAGTTCGAACTGCTAGATACGATGGCAGAAGAGTACATGAAGGAACATACTTCGCACATACCTGCTATTCTACAAAGAACCCACGATTACACTAATGAACCACAATGTATGTTACTCAGCAGACGAAACACTGCCCGGCCTTGGCTGGCTTTCATACGTGGAGGAGAGAGGAAAACCCGGAAATATCAAAGCCTTGCGGCAACCAAACGACTACGTACTAAGGCAGAAGACAGAGGAATGGAGTGAATTCGAGATACGAATAAAGGAGAACGGCTGCCACAGTCCTGGAAAGAATAGTCAAGTCTGCGCTGGTGCACAAATCCAAAAGGAGTGCGAAAAAACAACGGCACGATAAAGACTGCTATGTAAAAAGAAAGACTGCTCTTCAGACCCTGCATACGACAAAGTCCACTAAGAAGCCAGAAGATACAAGATCTTACAAAGAAGTCAGGGAAGAATACAAAAAGCTGCTAAAAAGAAATGATATGAGTACATAGAACTTGAAGCAGCGAGAATGGTTAAGGAGTCCAAAAAGAGTCCATAGTAGCACTAAACCAGAGGAGAATCCAGAACAACGGAGAAATAGAACGGAGGAACACTCCAGCAACATTCTCAACAAAAACAAGACCAGTGCTGCCTATGAATCGATCACTGGGAGGCTGGCCAGGGAGATAACAACCTCTTCACGGAGGAACAAGTACATGGCACCAGGACCGAAAGGGATTTGTAACTAAAGGTTCAGTTAGTCTCCTGCTCTAGGTAGTCACCGAACTGTTGAACCTATGTATGCAGCAAGGCAACATACCAGAAAGTTGAAGAATATCAACAATCAGGATGCTACCCAAGGTGAAGGGAAACCAATCGGACCCCAACCCTACAGAGGGATAGACCTGGAAGAGGGCATATTGAAAATGCTCACAAGATTGATCATCATGCGAATCTCTGAGGCAGTTGAAGACAAGTTCTCCGACGAGGAATTTGGTTTCCGAAGAGGAAGAAATGCTCTACAGACCATCAGAAACCTGGTAGACGATATAGAGAACACGCTAAGAGGAAAATTTCATGCAGTCTTCATAGATTATAGGAAGACTGTCTATACACTTGACAGAGTACACTCCTCTCAAAGTTGATGTCCATAACGGGAAAAAGAAGCGCTCATACATAACATGCTGACAGCCAACTACATTCAGATCGCAGACGGCGCCACCACCTCCAAGAAAATAATACAAACCAATGGCGTATTCAGGAAGACCCCCTAAATCTCTTGTTGCTCAACGTGGCCACATACGACATATACGTACGATGATCAGGCAAGAGGCAGAGAATATGAAAACATACATTTATGCTGACGACATGGTAATCGGGTCTCGCTCCAAAGAGGAACTTCAGAAGGCAACCAACCAACTGTACAGGTGGGAAAAGAGAAAAAACTAGAAATCAACACGGATAAAACTGTCAAGTTGACTTTCCGTAACGGGGGCCGAGAAACAGCGAATGACAGAATATACCTAGAACTCCCCTCAAGACCTTCAAATACTTGGGTCTGACACTACAGACCAAGCCAGGTCATTCAGAATACTTATAAAGTCTAGAGCAACAGCTGCCACAAAAGTCATGTTTGACATCAAGGACTATCCCAACTCTCACTAGGAACCACCATGGAGTTATTCGACACAAAAATAGTCCCCATCACCATATATGCAACAGACGTCTAAGCGTAGGAGACCTAAGAACATTGGAAGCTATCAAATCACACTTCCTGAAAGCTGCCCCAGAAGTATCAAAACATACAAGTTCCAGACTAGTCCACGAACTTGCCTTCTTTATGGAAGACCTACGTATGAAGTTAGCCCTACCATCCACGGGCAGCTGGAAGAGGATGCTACAAGAAAGACAAAGGAAGAGAGAAGAGATCTAGCCCAGCTTCTACGCGACGAAGGCGATGACGAACAGAACATGGACAGGAACCAACCAAGAACTCCGGCGTCTGGCGAACTCGTTAGCACTGTATGGATACCACCGTAGAATATGTAAAACGAAGTGATATCACGACCTGACAGCAACTGTGTATGCGAACTGTGTGACCAGCTGGTGAAGATATCATTTCATCACGTGCAAGCAAGGACATAAGAACCTAGTGAAGCTTTGTAAAATGTGAAATCTTGCACAGTCTGTACGCATTTTTATTTAATAATATAGTAAGTAAAGTATTATATTCTATCCAAAAATTCGATACCGAGATTTCACCGGAAATTCACATTTTGGGATCCCCAAAAGCACTAGGTTTGTGTGACTGTGAACGCTGTGTCGCATTCGTCGATATTAAATACCAAATTTGGTATTTAACAGACTATTATTTCTTGAGTTATGTTGTTCACACACACACATACGTACGCGCTTCCTTGTAAAATGCTTTTGTTGGGTTCATTGGGCCTCAAAACATTAAATAACCCGTGAAATCTCGACATCGGAATCTTTGGATGGAATATAAAATTATTGAATTGACAACAGACCTCCAGAAGAGGGGGAGCGATAATTAGAGCAAAGAAAATACATTTCATAGCGAAGATTCGTTTGAGAAGAACACAAGTGTGTTAATGCTATTCTGGTATATTCTGAGGTAATGAGTTAATAATTACTTGCTGGTCGTATACTGACCGCAATCCGTTGCAGCACTCGCTGGGAAGAGGTCACGTAGCGGGAGATCAAGAGCTGTTGGAAGCTTAGTAACGCCATTAACTAAGAGCAATGGCGCCACGTTCTGTCTGGATAGTTCACCCTTTCCAAGGGACACCGATCTCCATTACACGCATCTCGCTGGAATCTGTTGACCAGGAATGGCAAGAGACGTGAAAAACAAATGCAACATTACCCAACAATTTGTTTTCGTTGCAGCTGTATTAAACAATGTTATTTACAGGATCTGACTTTATCCTTGGAAAATTTGAAGAATGATGTTCCCTGCTTTTGCAAATTATGATTCTTGATGCACAGAACAAACATTTCAGAATTCCTGTGACATCGTGTGCTAGAATGAAGATAATACTTGCATCATGCATTTGTTCTAAATATCGTACTAGAAATTAGGAATATGCAGGAGTGCTAAAAATATTTTTATTAAAAAGTTAATTCTCAAATTGCATTGTGGCATGTTCTTTTGAAATTAAGGAAGAATACTTCAGTACTCCTTTTCGCAAAAATCTGGAAACGCTACGTGACGTCACCGTCTAGTACCTTGTGCAGTCATGCCAGTCGTTGATGGTGGATGTATATTGTTGGTTAGAGCTTCATTTTTGCATTTTCTTTTCTCAAAATGATGAATGGGGGTTTAAAAAACGCAAAATCAGATAATCTGTCATGTGTTGATGCATTAAGGTACATTTGACCAAAAATTGTGGAAAACTAAAAGATTCTTTTTTTTCACCATAAAATAATTCTAAACTTTAAGAAAACAATTGTTTGCACTAGACTACCAATTAACTGAAGGCGCATGATTATTGATGGACAGGCCCAACTTTAAAGCTTGTTTTCTCAGAAACTTTTTTCAGCACCGTTCCATATTCCTCCACAGGATGTAGCTTTTGCTCATTTGGTTAAAATGCTGCGTTGTCTCTCAAAAGTACATTAAATAAAATCATCTTATACTACCTTTTAAAATGATGCTCCAATTATTAACTTTTGAAAAATTAAGGCTTTTGGAACATGCAAAATGCATTAATTTTTGTACAGTATAATTAAGGGTTAATATAAAAAATGTTACATGACAATTTTTTTTTAAATTCACATACTGTAAAACTGAATGTTGTGTGAATATTTTTAAAATGCATCGTGTGAAGCATTTTTATTAGAACGATGGATTTATACTATAAACATTAATAATTGAATAACAATGCAAGCTAGAGTTTTGAAACATGGCAAATCATTATTGTTACTGTATGTAATGACTGACATAAATTTCAACAAGGTACTCGTATCCTTCATACTTTGGATTCTCCAAATTTCACAGATGCATTACCTTAATTATAGCATTCTTTATCAGAAATAATTACTGTTTTGTAGTTGCCAAAATTCGTGGATCAAAATTATAACATTAAGTAGAATACTCCGCTAATATACGACTCATTATGTACGTTTGCTAAGTTGTAACAAATGTAATGTTTATGTTGAAAAACTGAGCTGTGTTATTGATCAGTTTTCAGAAGCTAATATTGAAATATCGTAGTCGTATTTCTCATTCTGAATGAAGTATTAGATCAAACATCTGGGTTCGTTACACCAGCAGATTTCGCCACAGGAATAATGATAATATCTGCAACTTGAAACACAAATGTGATACTTAAAAAGCTGCAAGATGTCTCTAATTGTTGTGGAAGGACAACATGAAGAAAATAACAAATAAATCAACAATTTGAAGATGGTGATGATGATAGTATGATAACGAGAAACATTAATTCTTAGCATAGAATTGATGTTTACCCTATCGTTTCTTAATTTGGCAAGAGAAAACATAGATTATGACTAGGGCCCGGATTTTTAGATGGAATAAACCTTCAGTTTAGGTTTCTTATATGTTAAAATAGGTTTTTTTTTAGGTATTTTTTGATTAAAGTAGTTTTTTATGTTTTGCTTCATGGATCAGTAAAGGTATCAATAATTTGTTTTTCTGGTACTTAGTTATAAGATTTATTTTTTGGCATCGCAGTAGATACATACATTCTCAAATATTCAGGCGTAAACGATTTTCTATTGTACGTAACGCATTCTTGTATGAAGAAAAGGCTCTTTCAACGGAACATGACGTCATTGGAGCGCAGAACATAGATGCCAGTACAGCAGGTTCTAGGGGTAGTTCTCCTGCAGTACTGAATTGATGATTTTCATATCTTCAAAAGCAGCATTTCGTTGAAGAATCTTCTGCAACTTCGAAGAACATGCAACTCCCACTGGTCCCAGTATTTCTTTACTGGAAACATTGCCAATGATATCTAGAGCATCTTTCAGTGGTAAAGTTGTAGGTACTTTCCAACCGGAGAGTAGCTTCTGGTATAAATGTATCTTAATGTATGCAAGGGAAGCGGCAAGGGTGGGGCACTCGAGTGATTTTTTAGCCTTGGCAATGCAGGAAGCTTCTGTTTCATCCAATTCATTGACGACATTTTTAACGTCTTTTAAAGTGCTCGGCATAGTAAATGGCAGCAGACAGCCAAGTTCTGACCTTCTATCAGCTGCATCCAGGTGTCACCACGTCACACGTGCTGCGTTTAACTGTAGTAACTTGAACTATCTACTGGCTATAAGTGATGGAAATAATTTTACAATGAGTTTCAATCCGAAAATAACATTCTTCATTTCGAAAAAGGAAAAACAGCTATTTAGGTTATTTTAGGTGTCAATGCCTCATTTAGGTGTAATGAAATTCACATATTCTGCTCCAGGAGGTGTGAAACGAGTATATAACTTGAAATGTGTTAATTAAATAGCGAGGAAAAAATATAGGTTAAACCTAAAAATTCGGGCCCTAATTATAACGTATGAGTAATATTGTATTCATTACTATCTTTTATTAAATACGTATCAAAGTATTCTAAAATCCTAAATGCACTTCTTAAGCAGGTTAAAAATAGCACATTTATGGATTCAACGTCTTGACATAAGAAAAACAAGCATAAAGACATAGAAAGGTGTTACAAAGCGTTTAACTTTGATCCCCGAGCAGTAGATTGTAGATTTCTCCGAGATATCGTTGATATTTCTGGACCAATGCAAATTGGGCATCGAATAAACGTTGCTGGAGGTATGCATGTAATAGTACAAAGAGGACTCTACAACCTTTCTGGTTCAACATCTGGTCGGAACTCTTGTTGATCCCGAAACGAAAACGTTCTGCTGCACTTAACTACAACCCAGGCAACTGGTTTCACATAGCACAACGTTATTTATTGTTTCTGTAAGTAGCGCCAACATCGACGGTCACGTCAGACCAATAAGGTTGCGTTATTGCTTCGTGTAAAACCTCTTTGTTGATTAAATTGTAATTTCATGATATTTAGAGCTGTTATTCTTACTTAATAATATTTTCGCATTCTACATGGAATTTTCGATCCGAACAGCTCACATGTGAGCATAATTATATGTTTGTTCATGTTCTCAATTATACCCTTGTAAGATCTCTCAACCATTCCTCGCCGCTAGATGGCAGTGATCAATCTTTTCACTAGAGTTACTGTATTTTATATAGTACCGCCATCAGAGCGTCAGCCGCCATTTTCTATCCAACTAACTTAGTGAATAACACGCAACCTTATGGTGCAATGCGGAAAAATTACGAAATACTTCGTTTCCTTGCAATTGTAATGCAGGCTTACCACTGGAATAGTTTTTCTCTTGTTAGAACTCGCAACATGGAAATACAGATCAAAGTATTTTGGAGGCAATACTCGGAAAATGTAATATGAATCTGCTTGGAAGAAGCGCGGATTTTAAATGAGCGCAGATTGAATTTAGGCCTCTTATAAACAGAAGACTGGGCGGGGGAGGGGGGTTCATGTCACTTATCAGGCTGTCTTATTTAGACTTTTTTAATTTAGGGTAGGGGTTTTAATTGGATAGAATATCTTATGTTCGAATGCTTTCAATTAACATTTTTGTGACCCTTTTGAATCTGACAAGGTTTTCTGCTCCTAATTCAGATACAGGTATAATGGCAAACAGTGCGTTAATGAAATATTAAAAACAACAGAGGAGGTTTAAAACTTTATCCAAATTAATATATCAGGATATTACATAAGTATGGATGAGGAACAGAATGTTTGTGGTTCCAGAAATACAGAAAAAACGTTTATCCAATTTTAAAACTTATGTTGTTTGTATTTATTTCCCAGCCGTTCCAACACAATGTTTCAAACCAGTTAATAAATAACACTGCTGCAAGATTACAAATTGAACTGTATAAACGTCCAGGAGATGAAACGTTAACACTGTTAAGAGTATGATTATTATAAAACGTTTAGGTAGACACCTAACCTAAAGTGGAACAACATGAGTAGATATTGCACTTGAAACGCAATACTGTGACTTAGTCCAGCTCTTAACTGTCACTTCACTAATGTGATCTACTTCAACTTTTCACTGTCACTTCACTTCGTGACTTAGCGGCGTAATGAAATACACACGACGTAGGCTCTCCTTCAGATGGTTCACCCTCTGGGGAGTCGAACGCAAGACCTCTCTAATCTCTTGCAGTAGGAGTGCTCTGCACGCCACAGTACTCGCCAAAACCTCGCTCGGAGAACAGCACCTTTTGTTTGCACTAGAAACGCACTCACTCATTAACTCACAAGAGTACTCGCTTTTATAGCAGCTGGCTAGAATTCCAGAACGTTCTAGCGGTGGAGAGAAGTGAAAGTTCCAGAAGATCCTGGTTATCTCTCGATAGCGCCTCTGGTGTTTACGCTGGGCGAAACCCAAAGCTCCGTCACAATACGCCAGTTTCCTTAGAATCTACATGGCTTTACCTGGTCTAAAACGAACGCTTAAAGTTATAATCTATTTAAGTGGGGTAAATACAATTAATACAAACCTGTCTTATCCCACACATGAAAGTGTTTGATGTAAGATTTGTTCTGCCGGCATTTCTAACCCACAGCTGTAGAGTCTGTATCCCTTTTCCTAAGGACTGGAACAATTCACCGGTATTTTTATGACATTTCGCAACGCTCCACTTTGGATGGAAAGTGACGCATTTGGCAGCAGAAGGGGTAACGACGCCCTCCCTACGACTCCATGTTCATCTTCTTTTAGCGCCAGCTTTTCAGTATTGATTTTACATTGGTTTTACTGATACTATGAAGTACTGCACCGCTCCAAACTAAGTCGCAAAATGTTTTTTTCCCTTGGATGAATACGCTATTGTTTATTAAACAGAAACTTGTGCTATTATTCAATGCATACATGAAAACATAAAAAGAGCTTACACTGCTAAACAGATCCGTATCCTCTCAAATAACCAGCTGCACTTTGGTCTCTAAGTAGTCATAAGGTAACATCAGGACTGGTTTTAAAATGCCTAAATATGCTCACAAGCTGGACAGAACAGAATGAAGTTCAACTAATCTGGGTGGCAGGTCATAGTGGCATAGAGGGAAACGAAAAAGCTCATGAACTTCAAAGACAATGAGCAACTTCATAATTATTTATTGGGCCAGAGCCTGCTGTAGAAACATCTCGATGTTTAGTAAGAGAGGCTATTAGGAACTGGTCCAAAGTAGAATACCATGAAACCTGGCTTAAAACTCCAGGAAACAAACATTATAAGCTATTTATTAGAAAACCTTGTAAGAAAAGAGCTGAAAGCTTACTTAAATGTAACAGAATTCAGCTGAGAACAATTACTGCATTTCTCTTTTCAGTAGCTTCAGCTACTGTTACACTGCCCAGGATCCCTACATGCCCTGCCAATCACCTCATCTGAATTGAACTGTGGTTAGCTAGTGCTGTGAGGGACTCGCGGCATTCCAAGACCAACTTAGCCCTAACCAAGAGGTTATTGAGGACCTGACTGTCAGAGAGTGTAAGAATCCATCTGTTATTGTAGCGCCTTCTTACAGTCTCCCAAGTACTAGCTAAAATAGTAAATATACCAGCCTGAAAGACCGTGGCATATTCTCCAAGCTAAATATTAGTAAATTAGTACATTTTAAACCAAATCAAGCCCCCTTTTAGGTTGCTGAAACTACTGCAACGGTAAAATTGTAAGAATAAAAGGATTTTAAATGTGGGCTCTTAGTATGGAGTTATTTTTAATCCATGTTTTCTTCGATTAATAATAAGTTTTACTCGCATTCTTAAAAGGTGAAGTATTGCTTGTGATAAGAGAAAGTCAACATTTTAGTAAATAAATTCATAACTTTCTAAATTATCTGACGTGCTACATTTACACCACTTTCACTACTTACTCTTCTACAAAGCTTATTTTTCTAACTACATGTTAATCGGGATAAACGTTTGCAGCAAAAGTTTCATTACACATTCCGTTGTCGACACAAGAGCGATAGAGGAAACCGATGCTGAAGTCAAGTGTTTAAAAACGGGTCGCTGTTTACCGGCCTTGAAATCCTATACTCTTGTCCATGCGAGAAACAACTGACTGTGATAGCACTTCGTGTTGTGAGATGTTCAACTGCGGTGTAAAAAATGGCCCGTCCTGATAAATCCCCAAAAATCCATAATTACTGTCAAGTTCACATACAAAGGGAAAGTCTATCAGCGTCCTGTTTCTATGGCAGGGCTGCAGGTACACAAGCAACAGGCAAGCTTCGTATTGCCAGGTCAAGTAAAACACCTAGTATCTGTACAATCCCCACTACAGCTACCTTATGTATACATCCCTCATTTGACCTATATGGCAGCTCCATCTGAATATCTGCTTCACCTTCCCGGAGCAAAAAAATTCAGGGATCCGAAACACATATTTATGCCTGGTTACTGTATCAAGGACTTCTAGGGGTCCTACCAATACTGCGCACAAGTGCCTCATCCAACACCTTGGGACTACCATTGGGTAGCGCCCTATATACACATTCCTTCTAATATATGCTTGATAGAGGTATTGCAAACAAAAAGTATAATAGCGTTTTGTTTTGTGATAGCAGTTTTTGAAAACAAAATAGTGTTTTTTCCAAATTAGATGGTTCATTCCCGAAGAATGCATGAAGGTAATAGTTTGTTACTTATAAGATGAGTAGGTAACCTATTTCTGACCTAAAATTAAATTGAGTTTTATTTATGGACACTCTTTAACTGCTATGGTTCTTAGCGTCCCATTCTGTACTGGGCGTGAAAGACCGGAAGTTTTGCTCAGAGGTCTCTTTATCAGGCTTGAAGTTCTTTTTCGTGCCGTAAATTTACGACACGGACCACCGGTTTTACTTCCCTACCGAAAGAAGCTATGCTAAGAATTTTACACCCAAAAAAATCCATCGCCCCGCGGGGTTTGAACCCGCGATCTTGGGAACTAGAGGCTAGCATGACCACGGAGGGCGACATTTCGGACCTTGTTTCGGTAGTAACTGTGTGACATCATTCAGGGTCTTGATATAATTCATCATTTTCCGAACACCGTTTTGCAGATGTATTGTGGTCGGAGACATAGACAAGGTTGCCAGGTCATGGTAGATAAGTGTGAGAACTGCCTCCCTCACGTAACCAAAACAGCATATCTGAACTGGAGGTGGGGACTAGCGGTTTTGTTTTCCATACAACTCTTAATCTAAACGAACACAACGAAAGGGTGGTGTAATGTTCTAGCGAAATGACAAGTACAACTTAGTAGCTATTGGCTTATACTAGTATGGAAGTAATGCCCTCATCGTCCAATAAGCGTTTCGCGGTGGCTGACTGAAAAACGGATCATGTTTATGTCAACTCCACTAGAAGTTGAGTCATTATTAGAGTAACATCGTACTGCGCATTGAAACTCGTGCGTTTAGTGACAAAAGAACGCGAAGTGTGTTTAGTGGATAATCACACGTACAGCACAAGGTTTACGAGATACCAGCCTTATCACATGGCATCTCGTAAGCCTCAAAGAGCGTGCAGCCAGCACACGAAGGAGGGCGAGCATGACATACTGTCGCCGTAATTTTAAATCTTGTAGATGAACGAACTAGCAGCAGTAGTCGCGAAATAGCTTGCATGTTCAGCGTGACCATTGGTTTGTTCTCAGGACGCTGAACGAACAGTTATTTGACCGTATCATATCCAACGGGTACAGTGTCTCACAGCAGTGGATTACGCGCCTAGGCTGGCTTCCATCAATTGGTTCCTAGAACAAGTTGCACTTATGCCACTGTTAATTATGGCAACAGAAGCTTTACAGAAAATGTAATTCTTAATTTTCATAACGCCCATACATGGGCGTAAGAAAATCCTCACATCATCAGGGAGCATGATTTTCAGTAGCGGTTTGCTGTGAATGTATAGGCAGGAATACACGAAACGTTTATCTGCACTCATGAACCGCGCACCAGCGAAGCTAAAACCTGTTTACGCGCAGACCTACTTCTGGTTTTGAAAGGAAGAATTACATCTCCACTTCGAACTACCTTTCAGCTCGCTGCAACGTTGCCAACAAGTGCGTTTTATGTTCTCGAAAAACTAAAAATATCTCCGCAGAAAATGGTCATAGAAAAATATGAAAGATATAGGTAAAATATGTTACAAATAATGAAATCTGTAACTGGGTTTAAATTAATGCAATGATTTCCCTTCCACGCGGTATATACCCTTGAGTACAATAAAATTTAAACATTGAAAACAAATGATGTTGTAAGTCTGTGAAGACTGAAGAGGGCTTCATAGGCTACTCTAGAAGATTGAAGGTATACATTTCATTTGTTATGTGCATGCTTAAAACACATGGTATTGTAATCCAAATAGTTAAGAGACATTTTTGGGAAAATTAAAAATAGCGAATAATTGTTCACATAAATGGTAGCTTGAGAACGGGAGAGTTTGTTTAAAACTTTGTGTCGCATTGCTGGAAGATGCTGAAGCAAAATACCAAAGTTTCGTATTTATCCAACATTTCGTTTCTGAGTTATGCTGTTCACTCTCACACAAACTTGCGTTCTTTTAAAAGTGGCCTTTTGATTTAGGAGGTTTCAAAACGTATACTTCCGTTGTGTTCTCGAAATCGAATTTTTGGGTGGAATAGGGTACTTCCTCTACTTATTACAGAAATGTAGTAGAGAAAGTAACCCCTGCACCACAACCAGAAAGTAAACATCAACCTTACTATTCCTCGTTTCAAAAGCTTTTGGGAGAAAATAAGCAACGGAAGTATAATGAGATAACACTTGCTATAATGATTGATCCTCAAGTCACTTATTGCCAGGAACAAATTCTCAGAGCCGATCAGTACCGCAGAGGATAGAAAGGTCACAATTCGTAGTCTATGCCCTTCGTGGAGATTGGAATAGCCTCCATGCGCTGCAATTAGAGAATCAGTTATCACATCACGAAATCTCTCAGGCCCCTATCTCACGTTGATGCATTTAACTGCCCTCTTCCGAAATTCAGGGTTGCCTTTGAGTTTCTCAATCAATAAGCAGAACTAGGAATTACATCAGTTGGTGATTCAAAGAAATGAGATCTGCTCTCTTCTACCAAGCAGAAATGTGGTCCATGATCTCAAAATCTTTATCTATATTATAGAGAAAACCTTTGTGTGTTTTTGAAGGGTAATCCCAAAGCCACTCGACCGAATTTTATAATTCTTTCACCATTTAAAAGTCCAATTCTTTTGACGGGCATGGGCTATGAAACACCTAATTTCATTTCATAAAGCACTAAAAGATTAAAAAGGATTTACAAAGCCCTCGTACCTGAACACGAACATAGTTGCGAAGAAGGCTTTGACTTTCACTTGAGAATCTCATGGAGTAGTAAAGGTTGTTATTACTGCACAGAATATGTAAAATGTGGCGGATATTTCATTCCAAAGTATATAGATATGTATACGGCGGTCACGGTTTATTACCACTAAAACTCTGAAACGCCTACCGCCTGGCCACTGCGTCCTCCACTTCTGCTCACAACAGCCGTCAGGAGTGGGTGCAGTGCTGGAGGGTGGGACGTGGTTCAATCAAGTAGCTCCCTCAGGGACGTAAGGAGGCTGAGTGCACCCTGGGCAGGGTTCCTAGAGGGAGAAAATGCCCACGCCGTGCCGGTACCGGGAATCGAACCCGAGTCTCGCAGCTGTGCTACCACCGCGCTAAGAAGAGGAACGTTTAGCAGCTAATGTGTTTATAACGCTAGATATACATGCAATACCAATGCCAAACTATTTAAATAACCCTCGTGTACTTGTGGAGTCATCAAGTTCGTTAGCTGGGCGTGCTAGAGAGAAAGAATTGCTGACATTAGGAATCAGTGAACCGATATTTTATAATTAACAACTAAGAAGATTGTTTTCCTCGGTGCGACCAGACTATGTCTGTTTTCCAACCTACATATTCACCAACTTCATCTGTGTTTGGTTTCCTATGGTAAAGTTTATGTATTACGTGAAGACGGGGTACATTTTATGCTGCTAAACAATTATGTGACCACCAAAGGGAAGGTACAAGGACTTAGAGCTCTAATTATCTATGAAGTTACTCGACCATTGCGACCAGTGAGTGTTCCATTGTCGGGGGAGGTTAAGGAAGTTCCGTCGATGTTTCACATTCTTTTGTTGACATCCGTCATTATGAATAGCCAGGACTGCACGAAATTGCAATTATAAGGGGTAAAGCAAATGATTCACCATAAAACTCTTAGAGAGAATTGTGCAAGTTCATAAACAACGGCAGAAGGTAAATTACTTCGTCATTCGAATTTTAAAAAGGTACTCGTGCAGCGTCGGGCAGACAACTTATAAACTGTAGTTCAAGGAGCATTTTGAAGAGTGAAAAGTGCTGAAATATGAAAGGGAATTGAGAAATGGAGTTTAAAGTTCAATGTGGTAAGGGACGAATTAAATAGCCATCCGCGGCTTTAAAACTGATCATGTTAAAATGTCAAATGTGTGACACGAAATTTGAAGCTATAAGTAGGTGTAACAGGAATGGAAAAAACAGGATGGTGTTACGTGGGCAGAACTCGCTGGATCGCTGCCAATCGGTTCAGTGGCCAACATTTATAACACTCCTGAATAACTTTGTTTTTCTTACAATTAACATAATGTAGAACAATTTGTGCTCAACCATTTGCAATGCATTTCACAGTATTAGAGTAATTCCACAGGTTGTACCGGCCAGGAGCATGTATGAAATCTGCTTACAAAACAGGCTATAAGAACGTCCTTATTCACAGCGTGGGTGAATACCACGAAAAAGGCTTCATAGAAAATTTGTGTATTTTATTGATCTCTAGATTTTTTCTACCAGCAAGATGTCTATCCTTTATTCTTTCCCAGTTATACAGAATACAATAGAAATAAACAACACTTCAGCACGTACTTACTGAACATTTAGAACATATAATTAAGTTGTCAGAAGGATATTTTGATTAAAATCGAAACAATTGTTTTCAGACAGTAATAAATAAGATACATTTTCCTTTGTAAAGAATATTTGGGGTGGAGAAGTTCCACGAAAGTGTTCGCCTAGCATCATTAAAATTTCCGTTAGAGTTCAGTTAATTTCGTTTTCTGTGCAGTCTTGCACGTTAAAACCTTCTCTTTAATTATACATGTATATATTTTATAGGCACAATACAGTGCAGGTGTTTTAAGGTAAGGCCACGGATCGCGCGTATGCCGAGTACCGAGGTTACTGCAGCACAGCAAGTCTGTGGCCTCACCTTAAAACGATCGCACTGCACTTACATTTCAAACATGTTTTTTTTTAAAATACTACTGGACGTTTGTACTGTGATTCTGCAACACTTCACAGAAAAATAGCATAGTTACTAAGAGTAAATGGTTCCCATCTTTTATTGATACTTTTACCCCACAGATTGGTACTACTGTTAAATATGACAGCTTCTGTGTTCTCAAGCAATGTGACTTCTTTCTTCGCAAATATATGAGAGTTTGATCCCTCCATATTTACTTTCAACAGCTTTTTCCTGTGAATGACATTTTCTGGTATAACTGACCCGCTTTCTGAGAAACTGTTGAAGATAGATAAGTTACATTTTAGGATGATAAAAAAGCAATCTCTAAATACTGTTGTGGATCTACTTTGGTGTTAATAAGATTATTATTAATTATTTTTTTGGAAATATATCATAATTGCTGTAAAGCTTTAATCAGAAGATGACATAATTTAAAAAAATCCTATTTTCTTTAACAAACAAACTTATTGTATAGAGCTAGATCAGTGAACTAGTGACATGCATCTAAATCGTGTAAACATGTCAGTCTGATATGTTAAATAATTTCTGAGATAATAGGAACATTGGTGGGGTAGGACTTTCATCTATTCTTAAATAGGAAATACATATATACCATTATTCGTTTTCTTCACACGCGCACGCAGGTCATAAAATGTTCTAATCTTTAAAAGGCTAAGCTGTCTTTGAAGCCAACGCTCTTCGCACATTACAAGAAACGGAAGTTGAAATTGAAACCAAACGTAAGATATATGTCGGAAATCATTAATGCCACGAAGTTAACATAAATTGTGGTTGTAATGAGAATGCATTTTTGGTGTGGTAAGGCTGTTACCATCTCTTGTGGTTTAGAAAGTAACGAAGCATTATAATATTCATCCAGAAAGAAAACTATTTTACAAACTATTGACAAAAGCATTCAAGGCGTGCGTTTTATTAGTGTGCAAATATCTTAAAACCATGGCATTTTAATCAAACTCGTAACTAAAAGAAAAGAAAAACAACAAAGTTTGGGGTGGGAGCATCTTGTTTAGAATCTGCCTGTTGCATACTTGGATGAAGCCGTTCTCGGCGCGATAACTTTGATGCCGCTCCCTGCCTCAAACATTTATAGCATTTAATGTTACCTGCTCTGTTGATGAGCTTCATGATGTCGTTATCTCTTATCTCGTTCTGCGTTCCTCGTACGCCAGCTGCTCCAGTAGTATAGCTATGAGTTCTTTATCTCAGGGTATGTGTGAGTGTGTTTTGAAAGGTTGAGTTAGCTGAGAAATTTTAATGTTCGGTTTGAGAAGAGTCGCCGATTGTTATATTGCTTACTTCTATAACAATAATTAAGGGAAGCGTCAGTTGCCATGAGTTGCAGAAGTGTTACTGAGAAGGACCCCTCTCGATAGCCGCTAAATCTTTCTCACTCAAGCGTGTCACTATGCGCTACACAACTTAAAAATGAAACTAAAATCACAAGCGCCGTCACACGAGTAAGTCACAGAATTAAGTAAATAAGTGTTTCTGATTTAGAATGCACGCCCTTTTTAACTTAAGCTCCGCCCACCTAACCCTACCCCACCAACATTCTTTCTCGCGCAGCCCAATCTTAACATTCCTACTGCGGCTCTTACATTGTTGCTAAGCCGTACCTCCACGAAACTTAGAATTTCATTCCCTTTTCTATTTATAGAATCATTGCCTACGAGACTTTGCAAACGTACTAAACCCAACCTCTACTGCATTCCAGGAACTTTCGGTAGTCGGCTATTACTACTTTGTTTAACATGACTTGCCAATGACCTTTTTCTCCGGGCAAATATTTTAACTCAGGCTTATTACATTATACATACATTTAATATACGGAAATTATTTATTGCAATTATTGCTTTATCTTACTATCACTTCCTTATTTAATTATTTATATCTCCCGTCAATAATTACGGTATCACTTTGATAACGAGTTTGGAATTGCCAGATATTTTGTTTTTGAGCTTTATGCTCTCTTTCTCTCTGTCACACACACACACACACACACACACACACACACACACACACACTCACGCCATAATAATTCTCTTGTTTCTTTTTAGGCATAGATCCTCAAAAATTCAGTTTTTTATGAAGTGCAGACATGAAATATACCGTTGATAAGCAGTGTAAAAAGTAAAGCCTTCAGCAGGTGTAGCTCCTTAATAAAAACAGAATGTACAACTTAGCAGTGCTACATCAGTATTCGACTGACGTAGTTACACACCCTACTCAATGTATAGCTACACTCAGGTGAGACTACACGCAATGCTATCGGAGCTGCCGAGTAGGCGATGTAAACAGAATGTCCAACTTAGCAGTGCTACATTAGTATTCGACTGACGTTGTAGTTACACACACTACTCAATGTATAGCTACACTCAGGTGAGACTACACGCAATGCTATCGGAGCTGCCAAGTAGGCGATGTAAACAGAATGTACAACTTAGCAGTGCTACATGAGTATTGCACTGACGCTGTAGTTACACACCCTACTCAATGTATAGCTACACTCAGGTGAGACTACACGCAGTGCTACCGGAGCTGCCGAGTAGGCGATGTAAACAGAATGTACAACTTAGCAGTGCTACATGAGTATTGAACTGACGTAGTTACACACCCTACTCAATGTATAGTTACACTCAGATGAGACTACACGCAGTGCTATCGGAGCTGCCGAGTAGCCGATGTAAGCAAATGCTAATTCGTATGAACCCTCTAGGGGCGCTAGGTCATGACGTGGTCGATCGATTCATTAATAATGTAATCATTAGGAAGTGGTTTCGCGACGCTACGAAAACTCCATTTTAATTATGTGTAGCCTGACTGCGACTAGTCTTTTCAGAAAACCTTTGCTAACAACGGAGGGACACCTCGCACACTGCGACCTACGAGAGAGTTATTGCGACTACCACCCCAGGAGGAAAGGATGAAGTGAAGGAAACACAGGAGGCTACAGGTCACAGAGACGTGCAGAACTCCCTAAAAATTTCTGGCTCGAAGACCCAGGAGCTGCTCAGAGAGGACGATAAACGACCCGTTCAACTAAGCAGCCCTCTAGTGTCCCATAGGAATACGCTTTCCTTACAGCAGCAAGCATCCGTGCAATATGTTCGGCACTGCCTCACACCACGAAAGTTGTAGCACAACAGAAACATAAGAAGGAAATGTAATGAAAGCGATTGATCAAAAGGAAATCATCGTAGAGAAAAATATCCCCAGCATTCGCCGACCGACTAGGGAAAACCACGAAAAACCCAAGGTTAGATTGGGCTCTCAAGGGGAATCGAACCCGGGACCTCTCGAATTCGAGCCTTACACGTTACCACGAAGCCACATTTGGTCTCGCACTCTGTAACACGCGCATGCGCACATTTGGATGTTTAAGTTGAGCAACAGTCCACGTGCTTTATAATGAGCATAACAAAAACAGAATGATAATAAAAGCAAATGACGTCTTACATTCACATCACTTTCTGTACACAATATCGTTTATATAGCTGCTACAACCTATTCGTAAGAAAGGTTATTTGTGTATCTACTTCATGTTATATATATATATGAAATTAAACGAGTGTACTAAGGGAAAAAACAAGATCAAAGGATCGATAGGCAGATATTTGAAACAACGTCGCTCTATGCTGGCCTAAAATAACACAAATATGATTGGTCATAGTTGCAAAGGATAACAATAGAATATGTCCCTTTCACGTGACTTTCTTTACACATTCTTCTACAAAGTATTGTCACTTGTTAATGGAGATAAACTTTCATTACACATTTATACATTTGTTTAGGTATAAGAAGAATGCGGTAGGCTAAGGTGATGGTCTGACTTTTAAAACCGCAACCCTGTCATGACTGAAGTTTCATGCTATTTGCACGACCACGAGAATAAACAAATAGCGACATACAACTTGCAAAAACAAGCATAAATATTTGAAAATTCAAACCAATAAGAAACAATATCTTGGAAGTGAATATCGCCATAAGAAGTTTAACACAAATTGTATGCCTTAGCAAGATCCACGAGTTTGTGTTGTAAGACTCTGTCCCTACCTATGGTTTATCAATCATATGAAACTCACTCATTTGGCAGAACGAAGAAGAGTCCGCAGGCTGTTCTCAGAAAATTCCTTCTCCATTAACAAGAAATAGACACGAAAATATGATTCTGTAAAAAGAGCTTGTACAACAGTGAGAGGAGAAACTAATCTGAGCGCAACACCATCCTTTTGATTTAAACTGGTACGAAATGCACGAAGGTGTTCTTTAATATTAATTTACATGAAATCATTTTCAAAACATGCTTTTTGCAACTCATTCCATACTTCTTACTTCACAATACTTGATTTACACCCCCCAAATATATCTGTACCATACTGACCAAGAAGTCCTCACATGGTCCTTACACCAGGTGAGTATAATTGTAGTGACGGTGTTCAGTGTGTACAGTAACTGAAATATCTGTACCATACTGACCAAGAAGTCATCACATGGTCCTTACACCAGGTGAGTATAATTGTAGTGACGGTGTTCAGTGTGTACAGTAACTGTAATATCTGTACCATACTGACCATGAAGTCATCACATGATCCTTACACCAGGTGAGTATAATTGTAATGACGGTGTTGAGTGTGTACACCACGACTGTAATATCTGTACCATACTGACCAAGAAGTCATCACATGGTCCTTACACCAGGTGACTATAGTTATGGTGACGGTGTTCAGTGTGTACACCACGACTGTAATATCTGTACCATACTGACCAAGAAGTCATCACATGGTCCTTACACCAGGTGACTATAGTTATGGTGACGGTGTTCAGTGTGTACACCACGACTGTAATATCTGTACCATACTGACCAAGAAGTCATCACATGGTCCTTACACCAGGTGACTATAGTTATGGTGACGGTGTTCAGTGTGTACACCACGACTGTAATATCTGTACCATACTGACCAAGAAGTCATCACATGGTCCTTACACCAGGTGAGTATAGTTATGGTGACGGTGTTCAGTGTGTACACCACGACTGTAATATCTGTACCATACTGACCAAGGAGTCATCACATGGTCCTTACACCAGGTGAGTATAGTTATGGTGACGGTGTTGAGTGTGTACACCACGACTGTAATATCTGTACCATACTGACCAAGAAGTCATCACATGGTCCTTACACCAGGTGAGTATAGTTATGGTGACGGTGTTCAGTGTGTACACCACGACTGTAATATCTGTACCATACTGACCAAGAAGTCATCACATGGTCCTTACACCAGGTGAGTATAGTTATGGTGACGGTGTTGAGTGTGTACACCACGACTGTAATATCTGTACCATACTGACCAAGAAGTCATCACATGGTCCTTACACCAGGTGAGTATAGTTATGGTGACGGTGTTGAGTGTGTACACCACGACTGTAATATCTGTACCATACTGACCAAGAAGTCATCACATGGTCCTTACACCAGGTGAGTATAGTTATGGTGACGGTGTTCAGTGTGTACACCACGACTGTAATATCTGTACCATACTGACCAAGAAGTCATCACATGGTCCTTACACCAGGTGAGTATAGTTATGGTGACGGTGTTCAGTGTGTACACCACGACTGTAATATCTGTACCATACTGACCAAGAAGTCATCACATGGTCCTTACACCAGGTGAGTATAGTTATGGTGACGATGTTCAGTGTGTACAGTAACTGTAATATCTGTACCATACTGACCAAGAAGTCATCACATGGTCCTTACACCAGGTGAGTATAGTTATGGTGACGGTGTTGAGTGTGTACACCACGACTGTAATATCTGTACCATACTGACCAAGAAGTCATCACATGGTCCTTACACCAGGTGAGTATAGTTATGGTGACGGTGTTCAGTGTGTACACCACGACTGTAATATCTGTACCATACTGACCAAGAAGTCATCACATGGTCCTTACACCAGGTGAGTATAGTTATGGTGACGATGTTCAGTGTGTACAGTAACTGTAATATCTGTACCATACTGACCAAGAAGTCATCACATGGTCCTTACACCATGGTTGTGGGATTCTGAAACCTATTAGATATGCTAATTAAGTGACGGTGCTCATTGTGACCAGCATGGACAGTAATGGTTGTGGGATTCTGAAACCTAGTAGATATGCTAATTAAGTGACGGTGCTTATAGTGACCAGCATGGACAGTAATGGTTGTGGGATTCTGAAACCTAGTAGATATGCTAATTAAGTGACGGTGCTCATTGTGACCAGCATGGACAGTAATGGTTGTGGGATTCTGAAACCTAGTAGATATGCTAATTAAGTGACGGTGCTCAGAGTGACCAGCATGGAGAGCAGTGATTGTAGCGGTCTGAAACCTCGTAGATATGCTAATTAAGTGACGGTGCTTATAGTGACCAGCATGGACAGTAATGGTTGTGGGATTCTGAAACCTAGATATGCTAATTAAGTGACGGTGCTCAGAGTGACCAGCATGGAGAGCAGTGATTGTAGCGGTCTGAAACCTAGTAGATATGCTAATTAAGTGACGGTGCTTATAGTGACCAGCATGGAGAGCAGTGATTGTAGCGGTCTGAAACCTCGTAGATATGCTAATTAAGTGACGGTGCTTATAGTGACCAGCATGGAGAGTAATGGTTGTGGGATTCTGAAACCTAGTAGATATGCTAATTAAGTGACGGTGCTCATGGTGACCAGCATGGAGAGCAGTGATTGTAGCGGTCTGAAACCTAGTAGATATGCTAATTAAGTGACGGTGCTTATAGTGACCAGCATGGAGAGCAGTGATTGTAGCGGTCTGAAACCTAGTAGATATGCTAATTAAGTGACGGTGCTTATAGTGACCAGCATGGAGAGCAGTGATTGTAGCGGTCTGAAACCTCGTAGATATGCTAATTAAGTGACGGTGCTTATAGTGACCAGCATGGAGAGTAATGGTTGTGGGATTCTGAAACCTAGTAGATATGCTAATTAAGTGACGATGCTCATGGTGACCAGCATGGACAGTAATGGTTGTGGGATTCTGAAACCTAGTAGATATGCTAATTAAGTGACGGTGCTCATGGTGACCAGCATGGACAGTAATGGTTGTGGGATTCTGAAACCTAGTAGATATGCTAATTAAGTGACGGTGCTCATGGTGACCAGCATGGACAGTAATGGTTGTGGAATTCTGAAACCTAGTAGATATGCTAATTAAGTGACGGTGCTCAGAGTGACCAGCATGGAGAGCAGTGATTGTAGCGGTCTGAAACCTAGTAGATATGCTAATTAAGTGACGGTGTTTATTGTGACCAGCATGGAGAGCAGTGACTGTAGCGGTCTGAAACCTCATAGATATGCTAATGAAGTGACGGTCCTCAGAGTGACCAGCATGGTTAGTAATGGTTTATGCGGTCTGAAACCTCGTAGATATGTTAATTAGACAATGAGCTCTCAAATCCTAAAAATATCAGTTAAAAGCATAAGTTTTGTTATGTTATCTTCATACAAATTCTGGTTCAGTGTGCATCATTTTGTGAATTAAGGATTGTCTTTCTTCCTTCACTAAAATTGCCGAAATTATGAACGTAACGCCTAATTCTTGCTCCTCAGTGAACACGACAGGAGGACTAAAGCTGCACGGGTCAACAGTCTGACATTCGATACGATGTTCTCCCCCTGGGGACTGCTCGTGTCCTGGTTACTAGCGCCCCAAGTGAAAAGGTCGCGCAGGTGCCCCTCACATTCTGCTATTAGCAGCATTAGACGATGCCTAATACACTCTAACTACTAATGCTATGATTGAAGAAAGCAAAAGCAAAACATGACTTTATCTACTCACTCTTCTACAAGCTATTCTTACAAAATTGTACCTCTTGTTAATCAAGAGTACCTTTCATTACTCATTTCGTTGTAGGTATAAGTAAAATACAGCAGGCTAAAGCGATAGTCGGGTTTTTATAAAGCAGGTCCTTATGTTATGGATTCGAAAGTCAGTGCTCTTTGCATGGCCACGAGATAAAACAAATAGCGACTTCGCGCTTGAGAAAAAACTAAGTATTAAAACTGAAATGAAAAAAGGATATCTCGGAAATAGTTAATGCAAAAATAAAATCACAAACGGTGTCCTTTAACGTGTTCTAAATATTTTGTTTATTAAGGTTTTGTCTCTCTTTTACGATTTACCCACTACATAAAAGCTATTGGATATTCGCAAAAATTCAAAATGTACATTTTATTTGCCGTGCAAATAACTTAAGAACTGTCATTTTAATAAAAGTTAAAATTATTTTTGAGAGAATAAGAAATAACGAAAATATTTCTGTGCTGAGGGTAATTTGGATGCGAAATGTTCTTAAAAATCTTCGTATCGCATCTTTAGAAGAAGCTTAACTTAAATACAAGCATGGATTTACCCGACATTCTGTTTTTGAGTTATGCTTTTCAACGACAAATACACCCACCCACACATATACATACGTACACGCGCGCAAGCACACACACAGTTTTTTTATTCAGGAAGTCTCAAAACGTGCATTTCGTTATCTAATTATTTGGCTAGAATGTAGTACTTGTACTTACTGAAGGTAAGTGACAGAGAAAGATACCGATGGAAGAAACGCTAGAAGTGAAATATTAAAATGATTCCACCCTGTCCTTATCTAGCTCTAGCTGTTCCTTTGTGTTTATTGGCACTTCATGTTTACAATTTGTTCACGACAGGCTGGTTCAGGACACATATGGATTAACGAGGTCAAAATATCTAAGGAAAATTTTTTAAAAGAATTCAGACATTTTAATCAATATTCAGAATAAATCCTATATTTTTATTTA
The DNA here is from genome assembly GCA_030765065.1 of Deroplatys truncata. NCBI lineage: Eukaryota > Metazoa > Arthropoda > Insecta > Mantodea > Mantidae > Deroplatys > Deroplatys truncata. The sequence continues at coordinate 302,307,331 of CM060981.1, read as the reverse complement.
ATTATGTGTCTTGTAATTTTCCAGAAAATGAATAAAAGCAGTTGTTTCAAACGTTTGCGTGTAGTTTAAAATAGAGGAAAGAAGCCAAATATAGCGCACCTCAGTATCTCTGCCGCATAATGCTGACATCTCGTGAAAAGCAAGGCAGAATCAGGCAAGCACGTCACACTGAGTTCAAGAAAGACGTTTTCTTCTTAAAGGTATTTGCTCTGGTGATGACTGTGTATATAAACAGGTTATGCTCCGGTGATGATAATATTAAGATCAAACTATCTGCCAATACGCTATTGTTTGGTTTAACTTCATTACAAAAGGGGCTAGAAGCATTAGTAAATTAAAATGGCGACTTCCCGATTATGAAATAGGGTATAGAGCTCCATATGGGATATCCCACATTACGATTTATTTATCTACTTTACAGTAAATGTCAACTAGGTAGAGTTTTGCTCTCCACCGAATCTGACACTGCTATTAACTATGCGTTGCCACTTCATTACCCTCTCACCCGCACACTCCCTAGCGCCAGGTAATGCAAGTAGCTCGCGAAACACAATTGATTTACCTACACCACACGCTTTAGCATAAGTTACTGGACATTTTTAAAATCGAATTGTTTTCACTTTCTCTCATTAATGCATCTTTTAAAAAATGTGTATACCCTAAAAATAATATTTCGAGCCTGGCTTCCTAATACCTGCTTCTTTGATTAGCCACTAATTTCATCGCTTAAGCCACTGCACGAATTCGCGTCTGTTATATTGTTACTTAAAGCAACAAGTGATTACTGAAATGAAGTATAGGGTCTTTCAACAAGAGTGTCCTATCTTTAACATGTGATAGTTGCCGTTGTTATTGAGTTACAGTAGTCATTTTTTCATGTGTTTACAGTTGTTATTGACAAATATAACGTTACAGCATTCAGCAACGCGTAGAAATTGTGAAAATTTATTATCAAAATGGATCATCTGTTCGCCAAACCTTCCATGTATTGCGAGAAGTTTACGGTGTGCATAATCGTCCCTGCGAGAGAACGATTCGGCATTTGATCGATAAATTTGAAAGAAGTGGTTCTGTCAACGATCAAACAACGCCTGTACGTAATCGATGTAAGCGCTCCAACGAAAACATAGGCGCCGTTCGTGAGAGTGTACTCGAGAACGGAAACAAATCAATTGCTCGTTGAGCGCAAGATTTGGGGCTTTCGCCGACCACAACTTGGCGAATTCTGCATCTGGACTTGAAGTTTCACGCTTACAAAATGGTGTTAACTCAAGAACTAAAGCCCAATGGCTATAGGTTGCGCCGTGTATTCGCTGACTGGGCTATGGAGCAATTGGAGGCTGACCCGGATTTTTGTCGAAAAATCATCTTCAGCGACGAAGCCCACTTTTGGATGGATGGTTGTGTTAACAAACAAAATTGCCGCTATTGCAGCAATCACAATCCAATGCAGATTCAAGAACGACCACTTCATCCCCAAAAGGTTACTGTGTGGTGTGGATTTCGATATGGTGGAATCATTGGTCCATATTTCAACCAAGATGAAGATGCAGAAGCTGTAACTGTCAATGGAGAAAGATATCGGGCTCTTATAAGGGCCTCAATTGGATGGTATGGATCTCAGAAACATCTGATTCCAGCAAGATTGTGTCACATGCCATACAGCTCTCGAAACAATCGATCTTTTGAAGGAAAAGTTCAGAGGTTTCATCATTTCCCGTGGTGGTGATGTTAACTGGCCCCCGAGGTCATGTGATTTAACGCCGTTGGATTACTTCTTGTGGGGTTATGTAAATCTCGAGTTTATGTCAACAAGCCACAAACAGTAAATGATCTTATGAATAACATCACGCGTGTTATTCGTAAAGTTGGACCTAATTTACGTTCTTCTGTCATTGAAAATTGGGTCAACCATATACGCGCAACCCAACGAAGTCGCGGCGGTCACTTAACTGATGTTCTCTTCCACACGTAATGACATTAATTATGTTCCAAAAGAAAAAAACTCTATCATTTATAGAGCGTGTTTTATTTAAGTTCAAAGGTAGGACACTTTTGTTGAAAGATCCTATACTTTATCTGTGAAGGGTAAACATAAGGTCCGCACAAGCATGTCAGGGCTGATGTTCTCCAGATACAGCATTCTGCTAAGCGAGCTGTTGGCTCTCATCTTCAACAAAAGAGACAGGAAACAAACAAAGTCCAGGTGCTTGTTCAACGTAATTCCAATAGCACCATCCTCGCAATGGTTTGCATTATATTTACTACTATTAATTACAAATACATATGTACATTCAAAGGCTGGCCAAACCAGCGGGTTGACTCACGCGGCAAAGCCTGTGGTCCGTATTCGGGATATTCCAGCTTCAAATGCGTGGGCAGACTGATCAGATTGGGTTCTTTTCCCGCCTTCTCTCAGTAAATACCGGACTACTATATTTAATACCACGATCCGAAGTTACACCTTATTCCTAAAACAACAGTAGAAATTACAATAGATATTACTACCCAATTCTCTACCAAATATACACGAATGGACGGCATTCTAATACCATCTTAATACACTTAACTGAAACTAAGGTGCCTGTGGACACGTGTTGAGGCTGCCATCTGCCTGTCGCGTATAGAAGTAGAGACACAAATAAATAAAATCTGAACACGCTATCCCGGTACCTCGGTTACTCGGGACATACATTCAAACTTTACGTTCAAATTTACATTTTACATCAAAATGTTTCAGATGAAGTGACCACAAAGTAGAAAAGGTCTACAGAGTAATAAATAAAAATACAAAGGAAAGAAAGAAAAATAGTAGAACGTAGTGTATTAGAGTAAAGGCGTAAACAAAACTTAATTACAGTTCTAAATCTTATATTTATCTGCACTTGCTGGTAACCAGCAAATCTAGCAACCGGTAACTACCTACTATCTATTCCTATTGAAGTAGAAGTACAGTTGTATACTACTGCGGCCATTATGGACACGTAAAGAAGCAAGATGGTCTAGTACTGGGATGAAAGCTAGAAGGCTAACTCTCTGCCACATACATAGCTACGAGGTATCTGTAGACACGTGACGAAGCAAGATGATATAGTAGTGGGATGAGAGCTAGAAGGCTAACTCTCCGCCACATACATAGCTACGAGGTATCTGTAGACACGTGACGAAGCAAGATGATATAGTAGTGGGATGAGAGCTAGAAGGCTAACTCTCCGCCACATACATAGCTACGAGGTATCTGTAGACACGTGACGAAGCAAGATGATATAGTAGTGGGATGAGAGCTAGAAGACTAACTGTCCACCACATACCGAGCTACGAGGTATCTGAGGACACGTGACGAAGCAAGATGATATAGTAGTGGGATGAGAGCTAGAAGACTAACTGTCCACCACACACCGAGCCACGAGGTATCTGAGGACACGTGACGAAGCAAGATGGTATAGTAGTGGGATGAGAGCTAGAAGGCTAACTCTCCGCCACATACCGAGCTACGAGGTATCTGAGGACACGTGACGAAGCAAGATGATATAGTAGTGGGATGAGAGCTAGAAGGCTAACTCTCCGCCACATACCGAGCTACGAGGTATCTGAGGACACGTGACGAAGCAAGATGATATAGTAGTGGGATGAGAGCTAGAAGACTAACTGTCCACCACACACCGAGCCACGAGGTATCTGAGGACACGTGACGAAGCAAGATGATATAGTAGTGGGATGAGAGCTAGAAGACTAACTGTCCACCACACACCGAGCCACGAGGTATCTGAGGACACGTGACGAAGCAAGATGATATAGTAGTGGAATGAGAGCTAGAAGACTAACTGTCCACCACATACCGAGCTACGAGGTATCTGAGGACACGTGACGAAGCAAGATGATATAGTAGTGGGATGAGAGCTAGAAGACTAACTGTCCACCACATACATAGCTACGAGGTATCTGTAGACACGTGACGAAGCAAGATGATATAGTAGTGGGATGAGAGCTAGAAGACTAACTGTCCACCACATACATAGCTACGAGGTATCTGTAGACACGTGACGAAGCAAGATGATATAGTAGTGGGATGAGAGCTAGAAGACTAACTATCCGCCACATACCGAGCCACGAGGTATCTGAGGACACGTGACGAAGCAAGATGATATAGTAGTGAGATGAGAGCTAGAAGACTAACTGTCCACCACATACCGAGCCACGAGGTATCTGAGGACACGTGACGAAGCAAGATGATATAGTAGTGGGATGAGAGCTAGAAGACTAACTGTCCACCACACACCGAGCCACGAGGTATCTGAGGACACGTGACGAAGCAAGATGATATAGTAGTGGGATGAGAGCTAGAAGACTAACTGTCCACCACACACCGAGCCACGAGGTATCTGTAGACACGTGGAGAAGCAAGATGATATAGTAGTGGGATGAGAGCTAGAAGACTAACGCTCCGCCACATACCCAGCTACGAGGTATCTGTAGACACGTGACGAAGCAAGATGATATAGTACTGGGATGAGAGCTAGAAGGCTAACTGTCCACCACATACCGAACAACGAGGTATCTGTAGACACGTGGAGAAGCAAGATGATATAGTACTGGGATGAGAGCTAGAAGACTAACTGTCCACCACACACCGAGCCACGAGGTATCTGTAGACACGTGGAGAAGCAAGATGATATAGTACTGGGATGAGAGCTAGAAGGCTAACTGTCCACCACATACCGAACAACGACGTATCTGTAGACACGTGGAGAAGCAAGATGATATAGTAGTGGGATGAGAGCTAGAAGACTAATTGTCCACCACACACCGAGCCACGAGGTATCTGTAGACACGTGACGAAGCAAGATGATATAGTACTGGGATGGGACCTAGGAGACTAACTGCCCGCCACATACCGAACAACGAGGTATCTGTAGACACGTGACGAAACAAAACGATACAGTACTGGGATGGGACCTAGGAGACTAACTGTCCGCCACATACCGAGCCAGGAGATGTCTGTAGACACGTGACGAAGCAAGATGATATAGTACTGGGATGAGACCTAGGAGACTAACGCTCCGCCACATACCGAGGTACGAGGTATCTGTAGACACGTGACGAAGCAAGATGATATAGTACTGGGATGAGACCTAGGAGACTAACTGTCCGCCACATACCGAGCCAGGAGATATCTGTGGACACGTGACGAAGCAAGATGATATAGTACTGGGATGAGACCTAGAAGACTAACTGTCCGCCACATACCGAGCCAGGAGATATCTGTGGACACGTGACGAAGCAAGATGATATAGTACTGGAATGAGACCTAGAAGACTAACTGTCTGCCACATACCGAGCCAAGAGATATCTGTGGACACGTGACGAAGCAAGATGATATAGTACTGGGATGAGAACTAGAAGACTAACTGTCCGCCACATACCGAGCCAAGAGATATCTGTGGACACGTGACGAAGCAAGATGATATAGTACTGGGATGAGAGCTAGAAGACTAACTGTCCACCACATACCGAGCCACGAGGTATCTGAGGACACGTGACGAAGCAAGATGATATAGTAGTGGGATGAGAGCTAGAAGACTAACTGTCCACCACACACCGAGCCACGAGGTATCTGAGGACACGTGACGAAGCAAGATGATATAGTAGTGGGATGAGAGCTAGAAGACTAACTGTCCACCACACACCGAGCCACGAGGTATCTGAGGACACGTGACGAAGCAAGATGATATAGTAGTGGGATGAGAGCTAGAAGACTAACTGTCCACCACACACCGAGCCACGAGGTATCTGTAGACACGTGGAGAAGCAAGATGATATAGTAGTGGGATGAGAGCTAGAAGACTAACGCTCCGCCACATACCCAGCTACGAGGTATCTGTAGACACGTGACGAAGCAAGATGATATAGTACTGGGATGAGAGCTAGAAGGCTAACTGTCCACCACATACCGAACAACGAGGTATCTGTAGACACGTGGAGAAGCAAGATGATATAGTACTGGGATGAGAGCTAGAAGACTAACTGTCCACCACACACCGAGCCACGAGGTATCTGTAGACACGTGGAGAAGCAAGATGATATAGTACTGGGATGAGAGCTAGAAGGCTAACTGTCCACCACATACCGAACAACGAGGTATCTGTAGACACGTGGAGAAGCAAGATGATATAGTAGTGGGATGAGAGCTAGAAGACAAACTGTCCACCACACACCGAGCCACGAGGTATCTGTAGACACGTGACGAAGCAAGATGATATAGTACTGGGATGGGACCTAGGAGACTAACTGCCCGCCACATACCGAACAACGAGGTATCTGTAGACACGTGACGAAACAAAACGATACAGTACTGGGATGGGACCTAGGAGACTAACTGTCCGCCACATACCGAGCCAGGAGATGTCTGTAGACACGTGACGAAGCAAGATGATATAGTACTGGGATGAGACCTAGGAGACTAACGCTCCGCCACATACCGAGGTACGAGGTATCTGTAGACACGTGACGAAGCAAGATGATATAGTACTGGGATGAGACCTAGGAGACTAACTGTCCGCCACATACCGAGCCAGGAGATATCTGTGGACACGTGACGAAGCAAGATGATATAGTACTGGGATGAGACCTAGAAGACTAACTGTCCGCCACATACCGAGCCAGGAGATATCTGTGGACACGTGACGAAGCAAGATGATATAGTACTGGAATGAGACCTAGAAGACTAACTGTCTGCCACATACCGAGCCAAGAGATATCTGTGGACACGTGACGAAGCAAGATGATATAGTACTGGGATGAGAACTAGAAGACTAACTGTCCGCCACATACCGAGCCAGGAGATATCTGTGGACACGTGACGAAGCAAGATGATATAGTACTGGAATGAGACCTAGAAGACTAACTGTCCGCCACATACCGAGCCAGGAGATATCTGTGGACACGTGACGAAGCAAGATGATATAGTACGGGATGAGACCTAGAAGACTAACGCTCCGCCACATACCGAGCCAGGAGGTATCTGTAGACACGTAAAGAAGCAAGATGGTCTAGTACTGGGATGACACCTAGGAGACTAATGCTCCGCCACATACCGAGCTACGAGTTATCTGTAGACACGTGACGAAGCAAGATGATATAGTACTGGGATGAGACCTAGAAGACTAACTGTCCGCCACATACCGAGCCAGGAGATATCTGTAGACACGTGGCGAAGCAAGATGATACAGTACTGGAATGAGACCTAGGAGACTAACTGTCCGCCACATACCGAGCCAGGAGATATCTGTGGACACGTGAAGAAGCAAGATGATATAGTACTGGGATGAGACCTAGAAGACTAACTGTCCGCCACATACCGAGCCAGGAGATATCTGTGGACACGTGACGAAGCAACACGATATAGTACTGGGATGAGAAGGATAATTGTCCACCACACACCGAGCCACGAGGTATCTCCTAACAGACCCGCCGCGATGTGACCACATAGTTAAAGCGACGACAAATAAATAAATGATTGCCGTTTCGGTGCGTACTTGTCTCTGATCGAGTATGGGTGTTTTTATTCATGAAACCCATGACACGCGGCACTTCCTGCTAGTCGGAACATAACATGATAACACTGCAGGAGTCTGATTGATTGACGGTCTCGTGGCGTCAAGGAGAGACATCATCATATTTGAAAACAACCTTAGGTATGCAACGGGGATATATCCATTCAACCCCAACTGTTTGAGCCCCATTGAAGATGGCGAGCAATTGCTTGAGGAGAATGAAGGCCAAGAATGCACAACCATCCTAGAAGTGACAGATTCACCTGGCGGCAAACATAGCGAGCTCATCAGGTAGTTTGTCTAGAGCCTGGACATGTATAGTTACAAGCTCGGATCATTGAGCTGACCCCATTAAATGTTAAACGAACTTTTGTATCGCTAACCAATGTGACAAAGCCAACCAGAAAAACTACAGAACGTATTACTGACTCTTCGTTTCCGGCAGATGATGTGGTACCTCTGCAGTAGGAAGAGAGTGACGACAAGGAGTGTCTCTGTTGTGCAGGCCTTTTCTCAGAGAACCGAGAACGAGAAACTTGGATACGCTGCTGCAAATGTTTCAATTAGGCACACTGTGTTTGTGCAGGCGATAATTCTACTAAATTCTGTTATGAAAAGTGTGTGAGCAAAGGAAAAAGGTAAATAAATAACTATCTACTTATTAGGGAAATAATGTGAATACCACATCGGGATTTGAACCTTGCATTTTCACTTGGGCATCAATCGATCATGTTCGACACAGACTAAATGTAGTGTAAACATTTTAATTTTTAATGTTGTAAATTAACCTTAGAAATGCCATCTCGCTCTAGGAACCTCCGTTATCCCAAATTAGGCATCATCTCATTTTATGAATCCAATGTTTATATTTAATAACATCCGGTTATAAGTGCACTTAGTGTATTCCGGAATGTAAGGAAATAGTTGGAGAATCAATTTATATTGCTCATGGATCTGCAGATTCTTCAACATACCATAACAACAAAGAAGGTACCCTTAATTTAGGCTACTTTCCTCTGCTTATTGCTGATAGAAATCAACTACGAAATAGTAATTATAATAACTTCAAAAACTAAAATCTCAATCACTTAGCATTTTATTATGCTCAGTGTTATATATTAGTTTGTCTACTACGTCAATATTATGTAGAGGAAGTGTTGTATTTCACCCAAATATTCAATATCGGGAGTTTTACCAGAAATACATGTTCTGAGAGTCCTCGAATAAAAAGGAAATTTAGAACAGCAGAATGAAAACACAAATGTCGGATAAATATTAAACTTGGTTTTTAATATAGAGTAAACTGAAAAATTCAACGCCACAGCCGGGATTTGAACACGGTTCTCCCGGTCTCCGTGTGGCTGCTCTGCTGTGACAACATACCGGTGGGACATTGAATTCCCCAATTGACTCAAGTTGTTTCCCCGACAGACCACTGGAGATGACAAACTTAGCGGCGATCTGCTTATCGCAACTTGTCACAGTAGCTCAATGGTTAGAGCGGGAGAACCGTGTGGCGTTGAAATGTTTCAGTTGACTCTATATTAAAAACTTGCCTCGACCAGGCTAAGGTCTATTAAAACTATAATTAATCTATACAATAATATTAAACTTGGTATTTAAGTTCAGCAACTTCCAAGCATGCAACACGAATGAGGATCTTCTCACCGCAAATTACGCTTTTCATGAAAACATTTTCGTTATTGTTGATTTCCTCGAAAATGACTAATTATTTGAACAAATGAATATCGTGCGGGCATGTTGACATAGTAGCACTGGAAGCGGAAGAACCGTGGTTGAAATCCCGGCTATGACATTCTATCTTTATCCTACACATGGTTTTGTGAAAGAACATTTTAATTGCCGAAATACCATACGTTTATGACAGATGAAATGTATATTCTTTGTTACTGGTATCAACTGGTAAGTCGTTTTTGTTCCCTCGTAATCATGCAAAGATCATAAAAATGTGACTATCGCTTTAGTCTACTACATTCTTGTTATACCCAGGTGTAATGGAAGTTTATCTCGATTAACAAGAAGTAGGTGGAAGAATAAGCTGTGGAGGAGCGAACACTGTTCACGAGTGTAACCGTGTGTGCTGCAGCTCATTCACCTCCACGAACCGTATTACTCCAAGACAATACACAAGAAGGGACAGAAATAGATCATCTAGCACCAAGCATTGTTAACTTCGTTTCTCCGTGTGACCCGGCCGAACTCTACCGGGAGATCGCGAAGTTATCGGCGTCATCTCGTGCGTCATAGCGAGTGACGTAGCTTCACCTGTTCGATAACCACCCGTGCCTCACCCTTCAACCTCGTTTACGCACACGAGTGAAGGAGCGCGCGCTGCAGATGTTAACTTCAGTTTACATGAGAAATTGGATAAACAAACGACCATGTCAACCCTGTGGGGACTCTTGAGACCCTTAGTTACATAGGTCTTTCTTCAAAACGTTCTGTCATCTAGATTCTAAAATAAAAGAAAATACAAAATAAATAAATGACTGGCATTTAAGGTATTAAAATAGAATTTAAAGCCTTATTTTATCCACCTGATCTTATCTTCCTTAATAGAGGGGACTCATTACCGACCCAGAGGGAATATTCTATCTACTCCCCACGAGGGGGCGTCCCCGGGAGGAAGAACGAGGCGACAGAAGGAAGTCGGATTCAGGAACGACGGTACAGCAATGACAGGGTCCCTAAGTTTCCAGAAGTAGACACTCCGACAGGCGGGTACCCCGCCCCCACACGGAAGGTGTCCAACGTCCCTCAAGGGGCTTCGGATATCCCGGCATCCAGCCGCAAAACGAGGGATGGAGGGAGATCACACAGAGCATCCTTTTCCCTGCCACGTTGCACCGAAACACCATCGCCGATACTTCTGACTCTGACCCTGAAAGAGACCAACGCGAAGAAGGATGAATGAAATGATGAATGGAACGAAATGGAAGGACAGAAAATTCGGGGGCTGAAAGAAATCACTACAGCATTCGCCTGATGTCCCGGGAGAACCTCCGAAAAAACCCATGGGTCAGAGTAGGCGGTCGCCGGGGATCGAACCCGGCACCTCCCGAATGCGGGCCACAGATGTTGCACGTGAGCCATCCCGCTGGGGAATTTATCCATAGCCAAGTGTTCCAGAAGCATCGCAGCCAAATGTTTCCGAAACACTTTGAAAGTTTAACTAAAAGTAAATACAGTGAGATAAAGAATAAATGCAATGGACGGCAGCTTGCTGAGGTGTAAATCAGCTATTTTATTTAATTTTTATTGTCATTAGGAGTGAAATACAACCACAATGCAATCATGTGCAGTAGAGGTCTGCATTTTCATAAAAACGATTGACAGTGGCTGACACAAAGGGCCATTGAACTTACTTGCGTGGATGACAGGAAGCCCTTCCGCGTCGTCCAGAAGACGTCGAAAATATCTAGTATCTCTCGACGAACACGTTTGGAGAAGATATCGTTCTGGCGGTTATCTCTTGGCCGCACAGTGTGCTCAAGATACTCAGCGAGCACATTTGTCTTGGCTTGGCGATCAAAGACCAGGCCTCGGGTGCCCTGGAGTGAAGTATACTGACCTCAACGGTTGCGAAGGTTTATAGCAATCCTCCGCATGTCGATGTGCAGCCTGGTTATCGTTTCCTCCCATATTTGCACCTGGCGCTCACGTAGGTGAAGACGGACCTGCCGACGTGAATGCCGTAGAGATGCCCGATTATATGGCGTGTCGTTGGTAGAGTCTGCGTACCGTTCAGGAGCGGCGGATGAGGATGATTAGGTCCACTGGTAGGACATCTAGCTGCTAGAGAGCTGGGCATGAACTGTCAGGTTATGAGGAGTTCGTGTCACTATGGAAGCGAAGGATGAGACCGCAACCTCCAGGAACGGCATATCGGTGATTCTGGGTTTGGTGGTACGGAAGTGCTGAGGAAATTCCTTACCCTTCCCAGGCGACATCTTGGGTTGATACGAATAGCGGGTGCGGCAACCCCAAGCAACGTTGATTTCTGTCAACACGGAATTGCGGTCGGAATAAAATGGGTTTATTGAAGTGAAGGTAAGATGGTAGGAATCGCAACCTCGGATGATGTGAGAGTATACAGTATCAATCATGGGATAATATGAAGCTAGAAGCGTGCAATTTAGAGCCGGCATTGTGATCGGACAAGTCACCAAGACAAAGGACGCGCCGTGAATCTATCCCGCCGGATAAAGAATCATTTGGTTTAGCAAAATAATTGTCTCACGTGCAATTTCAGCAATAATGAGGAACAACCTTAAGTAATGAAATATTCGTTTGACGAGTAATTTGTTGCAGAATGTTTTACGACGAGATACCTTCAAAATTTCTATGGACAGGAAGCACACCTTTATTGGGGGTGACGGAGATCCTCATTTGGGGCCTCTGCCTAGTTACGCCGCTGTGTAACGGTATTAATATATTTATAGGTTACGATTATACTGAACTCTCTGGTGTAATGGTAGAAGATACGTATAGTTGAACAACATTTCTTAAAAATTAAAAAAGCCCGCTTTCATATTAAAAAATACGCATTTTAAACCTCTGATTTCAAATAAGATACTATGATTTTGCTCTGACCCCTTTAAAGCTTCAGCCCGTGGCCATGTAAATGCGCACGGCCTAACGACCTGTAATTAGTCCCAGTGTCTTTTACTAGACTTAAATTTTTGTTACACTTTTTCGCATTAAAATGTTTCATAAGATTTACCAATCTTGTTGACATTTACAGCAGAGATAAGAGAGATTGAATTTAAAGAACTGATATGCGGTTTTTGCTACACTTTTAAACGAGATATTACACAATTAATTCGACCACTCAAGATAAATTATTACAAAACTTGTATTTAATTCTTTTTTTCTGAAACAACCATAAGAGTGAAAGAATTTGCATATACCAGCTTTGCACATTAGTATTGAAATAATGGTGTAGTATTTTGTTGCTACATTTTTCAAACTTACGCTTCCTGCATCGTGTGCACATTAATTAGTATGATCAAAGTAAAATGAGCTTGTGCTCGCTTCTGTGGCGTGGGGTAACGTGTTCGCCTCATGTTTAAGCGGTCACGAGTTCAAATCTCGGTTAGGGTGAGTTAACCGGATAGGATTTTTTTCCGCGGCTTTCCTTTATTTTGAGAAGACGAATATAGAGTAAACTCTAAGCTTTATAGACCCCGGGATCATTTGAGCATCATTTCATCCAGTTCATTCATTTATTCATCCATTCATCGTCCGTTATGATCTACCAGGTTAAAGGAGATAATTATAATTATAATAATAATAATTTTCTCTGGTGCATACCATAGTAGGTGAGATGAAGTATTGTGTTCCATCCCGACATTACATGTCGATATTTCATCGAGAAATACATATTTTGAGGCACTCTGAAACAAAAAACGTGTTTAGAAAAAGGACACTTAGTGTAAGTGTGTGTCTGTGAACAGCAAGCTGAATAATGAAGAGTCGGTTAAGCACCGAACTTTCTATTTACGGTATCTTCCAAACATACGACCCGAACATTTTAAAAAAAATTGCCCATCCCAAACTATCCTTTACATGGAAATTTTTTCGGTATTGTTTATTCTCTCAAAAATGCCCGTAACAATTTTGATTGAAATATCATATGTGCTGTCACTATTCAGTGTTTCTTCGATGTCAGTGAAAGAATGAGGTATGTTAAGGCCAGCATATAGGGGCCCGCTTACAAACATTTGACCTTAGATTTGGTTTCGTCAATTTCCTTGTATCTTGTATTAACAGTGAGCTAGTGTGTAGAAATTGTATAAAAATAAATGTGTAGAGAAAGTCATGTGAATGTAACATGTCAGATCTTTCCTTCCTGTTTAGTCCGTAATGGCTAATCGTACTCCATTCATTCTGGTATTTTGTCGACGACCATTATAATTACGCTTTCTATTTCACATTTTGATTGCGACGAATGGGCTGAGGTAAGTGTGCAGCACTTGGGAATCTCATTGATTTACATCAATCCTGCTTGCTTAGGCAACACGCTCGTCCTGGCGTGAGGGGGGACAGTAACCCTCCCCTCCACATGATGGGTGCGATAGACAGCCACACGACACACAGCTGCTGCACGTGTTTTTGGGTTTCTTAGTGCACCGCGTCAAACTATTATAGCAATAAACTATTTATATTTAAACATTTTAATATATAATATTAAAACTTAAATAAGGGGCTATATTTATACCTGAGCCAGAAAGTTTGTTAGTGTATGGAATTAAAGCTTAACGAAGATGTCATTTCTTGTACTTGTACAACTATAATGTGACATGAAAAGTAGGATTGCAATGATTATATAAAAATAAATTTGCAAAGTTTATAGAAGCGAATAATTCAGAAAGTTGCAATGATGATATCCAATAGGTGCCTTTTAGTGTGACAAAAATAATCCAATAAAATCACACGGAGTTGTGATACGGTAAAAATAAAAATATTATTGCTTAGAAAATCTGAGGGTTCAAAAAATCATTACAACTATCAACACAACTACCTAACCAATAACAATGTCATAATGTGATATAAAAATTAAGATTACAGTGATATTTTAAAAATAAATTTACACTAACATGTACATAAGTATATTTAAAAAAAACAAAAATAAAGAAAGCAACTCATGAAAGTTGTAATGATGGGATACAAACGTTTTTAGTGTAGGAAAATAAATAAGTTGATACGGAGCTGCGATACGGTAAAAATAAAGATATGATTTTTTAGGGAAGATGCGACTTCAAACAATCACTATAAAAACATTTTCAGGTGTTGTTGAATTGAAAATTTTGGTTTATATTATGGTTTAGCTATCACTATGACATGAAAACTAAGATTACTGTGACGTTTTAAAAATAAATTTGCATTAATCTACACAGTGTACATAAATACATTTTGAAAAACAAACACTTCAGAAAGTTGTAATTATATCTAAAAGTTTCAGTGTGAAAAAAATGATCATACGGAGCTGCGACGTGGTAAAAATAAAAATATTATTTTCTAGATAAGCTGGGTGTTAAAACAATACTTTAATATTTTTAAAGATATTATTGAATTATGTTTTCGAATTTCCTCAAACACGAGTCCCTTGTGGAACTTAGAGAAGTGGTTTTTCAAGGTGAAACGGTTTTTAAATGGTTTACAAGGTACAGTGCAATTTAATGGGTCAAGCACTATTAGAGCAAGTGCACACACACACACACACACACACACACACACACACACTAATGAAATTAATCGGAACACCACAATTCCTGTTCAAATCGCGCTCACTAACACAAGGTTGGGTGCAGCTTCCGTCTGTAGAGTCTCGTGCTACAGGACCTGGCGTGAGGGGAGGCAGTACAGCTCAGTACCTGCTAGTTACCGTGGTATGCCTACAGGGTCTGGAACCTTGGTGGTCGTATATAGGAACATTCCATGTGAAATCGAACGGCAAAAAACCTCGCATTTTTTTTTCTTTCCATTGTAATTTTCCCTATTAATAAAGGGTGCTAAGGAAAGCACATTTGTCAAATATGAGCATCCAAAACCCAATGGTTGTCACATTATTAGACGAAAATTTATCCTATTAATTCATTTTGTCACATTTTAAGTGAACATAGCTCCGGAATCTTTTATTTCAGAATATTGTACCAAATCCCATTTTGGAGATAAAAGTCCACATTTCATTACAACATATGCCAATTATTTTTATAATATTCACTACAATCTATATACAGCTTTTAATTTATTTTAAACATCTCCGGAGTTTTATAAAAGTAAAATATTAGATTGAGAATAATCCATAAAGACATTAAGAGAAGCCGGCAATGTTGGTAAAGTGGTAATGTTATGGTGTTCGTAGTATAACAAAAAAAGTGAATGGACGCAGCGATTTACATTGTTGATGCATGATAATCACGAAGCGCTCTGTGAATCTGTGAGGAAATACTCAGAATAGCATACTGCTTAGTAAGCGTTCTCATTGTTTAACCTTATGCACAGCAGCTTGCTTGACCTTCAGTTCAAAACAAACCTGCGAGAGCGACCATGAGCGCGTATTTTGCTACTTCCGCGCGTAAAGTAATTTACTTCTTTAATTATTTTAGGCGAATCCTTATCAGTTACCATTACAGAAAATATATATTTGGTTGTGTTTAAATTACAGATTCTTACCATACTTAACATAATTGTTGTTCTTACCGCCCACAGTTGAAAGAAATAACAAGAACATGTTTACTTATCAGTATGAAATTAAAGTTAAGGGAATCAAAATAAAGATCGATTTAAATAATTATATTTAAAGGTTTCAGAATTATAACAGCTTGAAGTTGGGAATTTTAGGAAGGTACGATAAATTTGAATAATTTTAATTGCAAAACTATGATGATCTGAATTTTAAGAGTTTATGTAAAGTACTCTATCAGGCTTGTCTACAAATACAAAAAGTTTTGTTTCGTTTAAAATATTCAAGATCCATTTCCCTTCATTTCGGACGATTTGAAATGGAATGCCGAATGAAACAAGGTTTACTTTGGAGTTGCATTAGAAATTAGTGAAGCGCAAATGCTCCTATTATATTTTTACTTTCTCTACTACGCATAGTAAGTAGGGGAAGTATTGTATTCCACCCAAAAATTCGATACCGAGATTTCACCGGAATTACATGTTTTGAGATCCCACGAATCCAAAAAAAAAACATTTTTGGAAACATGTCCGTGTGTGTGTCTGTCTGTCTGTGTGCATGTCTGTCTGTGTGCCTGTCTGTCTGTCTGTCTGCCTGTCTGTCTGTGTGTCTCTCTGTGAACAGCATAACTCAGAAACGAACAGTCGGATAAACACCAAACTTGGTATTTAGGTTCAGTATCTTCCAGAGATGCGACACGAAGGTTTTCAAGTAAATCCTCCCACCCCAGACTACCCCTTACTTGGAACATTTTTCGAAAATTTTAATTTTCTTAAAAATGGCTCTAACGATTTTGATTAAAATATCATATGTTTAAGATATTTTCATGACAAATAAAATGTATATCTTGAATTTTCTGGGAATGTCTCCAAAAGTATTCTTCATTGTGAACGACTTTTGGTAAACTGGTAAACCATAAGAGATAGACAAAATTTTACTACACAAAAGATGTAGATCGCGTTAAAATACACAATTTATGTCATATACATTTTTGTTGTTGAGTGAACCATTTTCGAGATATTGCTTGTTATTCCCTTAAATTTTTCAATACTTATTTTCTCAAATGGGAATTCGTTATTCTTTTTTTTGTCTTGGATATGCAAAGAGTATTAATCTGTGGCAAAGGGAGTAGTGCTGCACCTAGCAACCAGCTATTAAGAGATATGTATGTGCTTAAAGGCTACTGTATTTCCATATTGCCCTTGTAAATATATATTCCCTTTACATCTACAGGGAAATTCGCAATAAGATAGAGTCTGCAAATGTTTATCTCGATTAACATGAAGTAGATGGAGAATAAGCGTTTGTAAACATATTTTGTATAAGAGTAGAGAAAGCCATGTGAGTGTAACACATCAGATTTTTATCCTAGCTTACGAGGGGCACTGTTTATATTTTGAGCCTTGGCCACCTGACGTTTCCAATGGAAAGTTTGAAATTTTTTACCATAATCTACTTCAAACTTTTTGTCAATAGAGCGTCATTTGTTTTGTTTACACTAACTTGAAAATTGTGTGTCAACAAAAATATGGAATTAACTCGTGAAAATGTTCGTGCAATGATTTATTACGACTTTCGACGTGTATTATCAAGACAAGAGCGCATCGATCAATTAACTTGCACATTTGGCGACGAAGCTCCATCCTTTGCCACTGTGAAGTGCTGATATAACGAATTTAATCGTGGCCGCCGTTCGCTCAATAATGAAGTTCGTCCAAAATCATTTGTTGTGCCAGAAAACATTGATGCTGTACAAAAACTAATAATGAAAGATTGTCATGCGACATATGAGATTGAGGCAACCCTAGGCATTAGTTTCAACAGCATATATAAAATATTGCATGATTATTTAGCCGTGAAAAAGGTTTGCTCTTGTTGGATCCCACATAATTTGACGCAATCTCAAAAAGATGCTCGTGTCGATTGGTGTACAAAAATGCTCAAGAAATACAGTGGCGGTGCCTCAAAAGCCGTATATAGATTGTAACAGGTGACGAATCATGGATCTATGCGTATGAGCCGGAACGTAAACAGCAGTCGACTGTATGGGTGTTTCAAGATGAAGCAAACCCAACAAAAGTTGTTCGCACTCGAAGCACTTCGAAGCAAATGGTCGCCTGCTTTTTCAGCAAAACTGACCATGTGGCAACAGTGCCTTTAGAGGAACGTAAAACGGTCAATGTCGAATGGTACACAACCATTTGTTTGCCGGAAGTCTTCGGTGAAGTAAGGAAAACCAACAAGAACCGTAGGATCGTTCTTCATCAAGAGAATGCGAGCGCGCGCACACACACACACACACACACACACACACACACACACACACACATCTCGTCTAACAACAGAGTATTTGAAGGCACAAAAATTGAATTGATAGGTCATCCGCCATACAGTCCTGATTTGGTACCCAATGACTTCTTTTTGTTCCCGAACATCCAGAATAAATTGCGTGGACGACGATTTTCGTTGGTAGAAGAAGCCGTTGATGCCTTCAAAAACCATGTTTTGGAGGTGTCTCAAGAAGACTGGAATAAATGCTTTGACAAATGGTTCAAACGGATGCAAAAGTGTATAGATCATAAAGGAGAATATTTTGAAAAACAATAAAGCAGTTTTCAATAAGAAATTACTTTGTTTTAATCATTAGGCTCAAAAAATAAATAATGCCCCTCGTAACATGTGCATATTTTGTGGAAAATCTTTAGTGGCGAGAATTATTTCCTTCTTATTCATTTTTAAAGCATTTTTGATGTTTTAAATAATTTTGCACAATTTTACAATGTTTAACCTCTTACACTTCACCAAATGTTGTTCCTGATTCCCACAGTATTGTGAATTTTCGAATATTTTTATACGTTTTCGACATTGTTAAACCTTGGCTTTAATATAAATATTTTGATATTTTACAATTGTTACATTCTTACACGTTTCCGACGCTTTTATTAGATTTCATCCAGTTTAAAAGTATGTCTTTATCGTGACAGAGGTCACCTTCTATGGAAGTGCGTATTATTAACTGGCAGCGCAGTGTCCTCAAGGTGACAGTTAAAAACAGAACAAATTGGACAATAAGTAATTGAGATGGTAAAAAAAACACTCGTCATTTGTGAGTTTTGTTAAAAGCACATATTTTAAACAGTTGTAAGTAGAAGGGTATAATACTGTTAATAATAATAGTAATAATACACTTAAACATTTATCTACTTGCAAACCCAACTATTTGCAGATATCTGAAACTATTTTAAAATACTCGGAAAGCTTGTTTATCGTAATGGTGGAAAGAATCTCAATGAAAGCTTTCTGAACAGTTCCAAAGTGGTGATGTTTTATTATTTCATTAGCAGTTTGGAGCATATAATTATAGAAACCAATAGTTTAAATGTAACGGTAATCGAGGACGAAAGGAAATAAAGTTGAACTGTTACTGGACCACAGGCAGGAAGGCTGCAAATAAACCATCCCCGCATCCCTCGTACAGTCTTTTGGCGTTTGCAGACGGTTTTTATCTGCGTGTCAGTGTCCCTTGGCCGTTGCTGTTTGCGTCCTATGTATGGTAATGGTTGCGTATAGATAAGCTGAATACAATTCCTATACCTATAATATTTGTATTTTTATTCGACGATAGCGTTATACTGCCAGCTCCGTCCTTCATATTCTACCAGGTTGAAAAGCAATACACTGTTTGGGAAGCCACGAGAATGAGTTGTTTTGTTGCGTGGCTAGTCAGAGAGACATGGGGAGGTTGTTGACTAACCTGCCTGCCTTCAGGTGCCTGGTCCAATGTTTCTCACAAACGCGAGAACAGCCGATTTGGCGCATAAATTTCTTTAGCTCGAGCTCTTTTATCACCTGGTAACTGCAATTCTCCCTAAGTACGAAAATTAATCCTGTCCTTTTTATTTTGTATAATTACACTAGTCTGCATTTTCAAACTTTTTGTCAGATTATTTCTTAAAAGTAGGTGTTCTTGAATCAAGTTTTTATGCTGATTCCAGAAGAGTAGGGTAGAAATGAGAGAGCTGGCGCAGTTAATTTATGCATGGCTATTCATATGCAAATGAGCTCCCCCACCTCTTCTCCCCCCCACCTCCTCTCCCCCCACCCCCTGCTACTTGGTATGAGAGAGCTGGCGCAGTTAATTTATGCATGGCTATTCATATGCAAATGAGCTCCCCCACCTCCTCTCCCCCACCCCCGCTGTGCCTTGGTAGCTTTAGTTGCAGCTGCGGTCGTAAATCATGTTGAGTACAATGGAGGCTTGACAGTTAAGCAATTAAGGCTGTCAATCAACTGTCAAAACGAACAAAGGGGTCATAAATTTAAGGTTCTGTAACAAAGGCGAGATGTTTTTCCTACCCATTCCACATCCGGCCACTTCTGCACCTGGTCAGTTACCCACCCCCACTTCCATTGTGTGTCGAACACGTGGCATACTCGTTCCACTAGCTTTTAACAAAAGAACAATGCTTAACCTTCAGCTGTCAAAATGAACAAAGCCCATGATGAATTAGGGTTGTAACAAAGCCTGACCCTTTCCATTGTGTAAGAGATTCTATTGTGTGTGCCTTTCTATTGTCCGATGCAAGCATTCTTTAGAAAGACACCTGCAGCGTTCCCATCCCAATAACAAAGCCTGACCCTTTCCATTGTGTAAGAGATTCTATTGTCCTTGGCAAGGCTAGTTTAGAAAGACACCTGCAGCGTTCCCATTGTTTGGCCACCTGCTAGTTTAACAAAAGAATTCGAGGGTTGCTTTATACTCGACTTGTCTTTGTCTGACTGTGGGAAAAGAGAGAGCCATGAGTTCCCACGCGTCCTGTCCTTGTTTGTGTGAAAGAGAGAGAAACTTGTTTACCAACTCTGCGTGACGTCATACTTTAGAAAGACACCTGCAGCGTTCCCACAATCCAATAACAAAGCCTGACCCTTTTCATTGTGTAAGAGATTCTATTGTGTGTGCCTTTCTATTGTCCTTGGCAAGGCTAGTTTAGAAAGACACCTGCAGCGTTCCCATTGTTTGGCCACCTGCTAGTTTAACAAAAGAATTCGAGGGCTGCTTTATACTCGTCCTCTCCTTGTTTGTGTGAAAGAGAGAGAAACTTGTTTACCAACTCTGCGTGACGTCATAGTCGGCCATCATGATTTTGCCTGAGGGAGTTCTCTCCGATGTTTTACGATCTCCTACGAATATACCCGAGCATAGTTAACAAGCATTCTGTTTCAGCCAACGACTCCGAAAAAGCGCCTAATATCCATTACATTACGTGCATTAAACCTCTGAGTGATATCCATAGATCGGTGTTCGATTCTTACTGTAATCAAAAGTTTATTGCTAATGAGAAATTAATGATTTATATTATTATATCATTACCCTAATTAATAAAAAGGCGTTCAGAGAATTCTAGCTCGAGTCTTACCAAGTGAAACTCTAACGCGTAATAACTATTAAACTATGCAAGGTCAGATTAAAAAAATGTATTTATCAATTATAATTTAATTTTTTATATATCATTACCCTAATTAATGAAAGGGTGTTCAGAGGGTTCTAGCTCGAATCTTACCCAACGAAACTCTAATGCTTAATAAATATTAAACTATGCAAGGTCAGATTTAAAAATGTATTTATCAAATATAATTTTTATACATCATTATCCTGATTAATGAAAGACCGTTCAGAGGACCCTAGTTCGAATCTTACGCAGCGAAACTCTAATGCTTAATAAATATTAAACTATGTAAGGTCAGATTAAAATGTATTTAACAAATATAATTTAATTTTTATATATCATTACAATAATTAATAAAAAGGGTGTTCAGAGGGTCCTAGATCGAATCTGCGAAACTCTAATGCCCAATAACTATTAAACTATGCACGGCTAGATTAAAATGTATTTAACAAATATAATTTAATTAATGAAACGGTGTTCAGAGGGTTCTAGATCGAATCTGCTAAACTCTAATGCTTAATAAATATTAAACTATGTGAGTATTGGGCGGTCAGATTAAAATGTGTTTAACAAATATAATTCAATATACACGACATTACAATGTTTAACGATCTGTATTCTTAGGAACCAGAGGTCCATAGTTCGAATCCAACCCTGTGAAATGCTATAATAACTATTAAGTTATTGAAGCAGCGGGCGGTAGGATTAAAATTGCATTTAACAACTATAATTATTTATATTAAACCCTGATGCATACTTAGATATCCCAAAGCCTAGACAACATTCTTTCTTCTTCTCCTCTCTTTTTCTTTCTATCTATCTCTTTCTTTCTCCACGACTTGTACACATTCAGGCGTTCACATATACACGAGCACTTGTACACACATCAGCAAACATACACTGGTGCACGCATGCATGCACATACACACACGCACATGTAAGTACACACACGCACCCACGCAAGCACATACACTAGCACATACACACATGCACATACATACACCAGCACATACACACACATGCACATACATACAACAGTACACACACACGCACATACACGCATTCACACAACTCATGCGTATACATACATACATACATACATACATACACCAGTGCTCTTACACACATACATATACATGGACAAACACACACGCACACACACACACACGCACACACATACACCAGTGCACACACGCATACACGCATATGTAAGTACACACACGCACACACCAACTCACGCGCATGTCCTGAATGAAAAGAGACAAAATGATGCAATAAAAACTAATTATAGCTCGGGATGCAAGGCTCCATTTACGATTGCTCGAAAGCGGTCTTCTAATAACTCCAAAACTAATTAAAATAAAGACAGTAAATAAACTTTATTACTTTTATGCCATTAGCTCGTTTCTTGTGTATGTATATTAGAGTCCGGGTGTCATGGGTTCGATCCTTAACTTTAAATCTCAATTATCTCAGAAACTAGCAGGGATTAAGGTGCGGACCAAAGCACGATTTTTAGTTCCTACGATGAACAATTAATGCTTTATATAATTTCCAATCAGTGCCCTAGCTCGAATCCCGATCTTTCAGTGACTTCCTTAATTTTCCACTGTGTTCTAGAATATATCACTTAGATCAATGTTGCAACTGCATACAGGTCTTTTAAACACATCAAACTAATATTATAAATAATTTTGTTTCTGGCGTTCTGAGTTCGAATACCGATTCAATGAAGTTTACTTATAAATTTAATAACAGTAAATAATTAAGACAAAGGTACCAAATAAACCTATTACGTTTATGTCATCAGATAACATCTTGCGGGTGTATATTAGGGTACCTGACGGCCAGGGTTCGATCCTTAAGTTTAAATCTCAATTATCGCAGAAACTAGCAGAGATAGAGCTGTAGACGAAAGCATGTTTGATAGCTCATACAATGAACAATTAATGCTGTATATAATTTTCAATCAGTTGCCCCTAGTTCGAACCCCGATCTTACAATGACTTCACTGATTTTCCTCTGTACTCTAGAATACATCACTTAGATTGATGCTTTAACTGCATGCAGCTGTGTGAGAGAGAGCGAGAGAGGGAGAGAGAGAGCGAGAGAGGGAGAGGAAGTGAAACAAGCAGGGGTAGAAGTGCTGAGGGCCTCTGCGCATGCGTAGCAAGAGATGATGCCATTGGCTGCAATAATCACGTGACGTGTAAGCATCACAGCCATGATGACGTGCAGGCATCGCCTGGAGGGGGTTTAGATCCCTATATAAACAGACATCTTTCCCATGTTAGAACTGTTGTGTACTTATTAACTTTACATTCAAGTTTTAAAGAGCTTTAAAAGCAACGTGAGCTGCAGGCCGTCTACACATTCAGCACATATCAAAACGGGGCAATGCAAGGTGAGTTTTAAATAACTATACAAAATCACTGTTGGCTTTTAAAATACATTTAATTTTATTTAAACGTTACAGTACATGAAAGACGATTCGTTACAAAGAGCATCATATTTTCTAATCTGTGCTTTACATTCACATGGATTTCACTGCATACTCTTCTTCAGTTCACATGATTTTCTCTACATCTTCTTTGTAAACATTCATACGACTTTCCCCTCATTCTTTGTTTCACTATACACTCACATGATTTCCTCTACTCATTCTTTATTCCACCTACAGGTTCATGCTCTGTTAACATTCACATGACTTTCTCTTCACATTCTTTGCTTCCATTAACATTCACATGATTTTCGCCACACCTTCTTCTTACATAAACATTCATACGACTTTACCCTCATTCTTTGTTTCACTATACACTCACATGATTTCCTCTACTCATTCTTTGTCCCCCTGCAGGTTCATGCCTTGTTAACATTCACACGACGTTCTCAGCTCATTTCTCTATTTACATTCACATGATCTTCTCAACACATTCTTCTTACTTAAACATTCATACGATTTTCCCCCTCATTCTTTGTTTCACTATACATTCGCACACGATTTCCTCTACTCATTCTTTGGTTCTCTGCTGGCTCATCTTCAATGAACATTCACATGATTTCTGTACTTATTCTTTATTTCTCTACACCCTCATAGGCTTACTTACAAAACATACACACCCTAGTTCTTCAACTTGAATAATGTAGTGAAATAATAATTCATGACAATGTCTGTTACAGATTGTTTAGCTGATAGACTTAACAAGATGGTGGAAGAGCGTAGTTTCCTACCGACTCGCCGAGTTCAAGATCTCGAAATAGGTCTTAACTATGAGATAAAGTCCTTAAAGAGAGTTCAAACAAGATATGGTACCAGGATCGTATCTTCGCTGGAGGATTGTCAAGTGTTCTTGCCAGAGCGCTATAATTCGTTAACCGATCAAGAGATTGCAGAAATACCTGGGAGCGTATACCTACAGTATAATGGCATGGCAGAGAAGGGGAAATTTAAGACATGTAAATTGTCTTTTTTACATGCAAAGAAGGCGCGTAGAAGTGTCAAACTTAAGTATTGAATGTTCTCCCATTTCACAATGAAAAATTCATAAATAAAACAACTGACTCATTGATATTACATATAAAGATACAAAAGATGCATATTATAGAATTTTATAAAAAATTAACGAAATTACAATATCACATGCTTGAGTTTAATTATATCTAGCGCATTGAAATAACTCTAAATATCCGAATGTTTATACAAATCTTTGTGCTTCTTTTTACATGTGCCATATGCTTCATTTTACATGTATCATAACAAAAAATGTAATTCTTTCCAGGTTGCCTTTACTTGACCAAGATAGTTTTCTAAGACTTTCATTGTGCAATGTTTCAGGGTGTGCAATAAGAGGAAGAAGAAGAAGAGGAATAGCCTGCTGGCATGCAAAGGATGCCGACGCTATGGGAGGGTAGAATACCTACAAGAAACATTTCGGCAAGAAACGGGTGCTGAGACATCTACATCACCGAAACACATTAAGACAGGATCCTTATATAACATTACAGGGTATACAATGAAAAACTACGGTCAATTTTGTATACAATTCAATGCATGGCTGAGAGTTAGCTCGAACTAGTCTCCCTATATTCACTGAAATTAAGCATTGTGAGCAATAATTTAAGTGACTGTGAAAATACTTTAAGTAATGGTGAAATTTGTATCCTAAAAGACTTGAGCCCTCTATACATTAACAGCATTAAGGCTGTTTGCCACGCTGGAATACAAATTATGAAAATAAAAAGACTTTCATTTAAATAATAAGGAAATTTGCATAACCTGCTGTTACAAGTGTAATGACATATACAGAAAAAATGAGTCGGACGAGAAAGTGATGGAAATGTAAGATAAATAATAACAATAAAGGAATTAAGGTATGCTTTTACATAGTGTTTTTATTCATTAAAAATCCTTGCATTCCTAATGAAAAATAAATCATTACAATGATTAGTTTAAGTTATGTCACAATGATCAAAAAGAGAACCGTCTTTAGATGCATTACTCTATCTTAAGTCAGAGCACCAAAAAATGACAAATCACGGCTTCTCCATTTTAGATGCGGGGTCACTATTCAGGTAAATTCCTGTAACACAACAGGTTGAGTATGCAGATCTGTGGTCCTAAATGGGTGAAACAGAGTCTTATCCAGCTTAACAGTCTTGAGATCTCAGCATCAGAAAGTCGAATCACAAGCCTTCTCCACTCGATGAGTACAGGTTTAACATTCTCTTCACCCTGAGACTGTGTAATGTATATAAATGTTCAACTTGACATGGGATTCTAAACTCGTTGTTAGAGTCCAGAACTGATGTATTATATGGTGAAAACACATGTTCCTCTTCTTAGTGATCTTGTCGTCGAATCTCGGTGTCATTGAAGATGCCCATGATTATAGGATTCTGAAGCCCAAAAACTGTAGGAACTGCTGATTGCGTGATGTTAACCTGATGGGCGTCAAGGGCAGAGCATGATGTGTGCGTCGAATCATTCCATTATTATATCCTCGACGTCGTTGACTTCTTCTAAAAACTATAGGCATTATGCTTATATCCTTGTTTCTAAAGGCAATGATATTGCTGTTAGGCTGCCCTGTTTGCTCTATGAAGCGGATGTTTATGAACAACAGGTAAAATTTGATTTGATGGTTCCTGTGAAATACGTTATCCAGCCGTAACAGATGGAAAAACTGGTAGATGGAGTGTCCACTTTTACTATCGAGGAAGGAGACTGATGCAATACAGCGCTAAATTCGTATGATGCTCAACTTAAATATATTCACTAGGAAATCAGATTCAGACAGCTGATTAGATGGAATAACTTTGTCACTGAAGGGTCGCAGAACGTTCCTATAGAACAATCACTGGAAAAAATCAAGAGTGAAAGGAGTGAAATGACAATTTTATTATTATTATTCACTGATCTCATAAAGAAGACATTCGCATCCTTATATGAGGAATCTTTCTAACTCTTTCAAGGTTTTGCAGATGCTAATCACGCTATAAAACCACCCAGCTTTAAATCCTGAATAATGTCGTTAATCGCATCGGAAAAGTCATTTTTATCAGGTGTATGAAGCATCATGAGTACCCTTAGCATGTTTACCAAATCATTAGGATCGGTGTAGCGGTATAGCATCTCCTCTGTATTCGCTTTGGATATATCTTCTAATCTAGGTGAGTTGTCACTAGTATGCTTGCTTTCATTGGTGTGTTTATTCAGAGCTTGCTCATTCAAAGAAACTGCTCTCATTGCTTCATCAGTGGTAGCTCTTGACGTTATTACAGAGTCGCTTGAACTGGTTCCAAATACGGTACATCTTTAATCCCTCTCTTCGGGACTTGAGAAGATTTCAGGATCTCGTTTGAGTGTTGTAGGCAATGCACAGCTGGCCATTGCTTTACAGCATCTTCTCCTATGTTGTTTAAGCCTTGAAATTGTCCTGTTTTTTAAAGTTCTATTACATATGCAGCACTTAACAAAGCGATTACTCCCCCCTTGGGAAACATACGAAAAATCAAGATTCTCGTAAATTGACTGTAATTGTCCGTCTTTGTGAGTGTTCATGTTCAAGCTGTATATATAAACTAGTCAATGTATAATGTAGATGTTGAATTCGTATACGATAACACGAGACTGAGTTATTTTTTAACATTTATGTATTTATATATGTACTCAGGTTTTGATGCATATAAACAGCCATGTCCGAATTAGACTAAGCAAAATATTGTAGCATTTCCGCATAATAGTTGTAATTCCGTTAATTATAACTATCTCATTAAGCACAAACAGATTCAAGTAGCTAGAAACGGATCCATAGAGGTAAGAGTACAAGTTTTCTTGATAGCACAGAGAATGCGAGAGTTAAGGGAGATACTGGTCATTTTCCCTTTGCAGGTCACCTTTTTTCCCTTTGCTGGCCACCTCTTCCCTTTGCTGGTCACATTTTTCCCTTTGCTGGCCACCTTTTTTCCCTTTACTGGTCACAGTTTTCCCTCTTCTGGTCCCATTTTTCCCTTTACTGGTCACATTTTTCCCTTTGCTGGTCACATTTTTCCCTTTGCTGGTCACATTTTTTCCCTTTGCTGGTCACTTTTTCCCTTTGCAGGTCGCATTTTTCCCTCTTCTGGTCCCATTTTTCCCTTTACTGGTCACATTTTTCCCTTTGCTGGTCACATTTTTCCCTTTGCTGGTCACATTTTTCCCTTTGCTGGTCACTTTTTCCCTTTGCAGGTCGCATTTTTCCCTTTGCTGGTCACATTTTTCCCTTCGCTGGTCACCTTTTTCCCTTTGCAGGTTACGTTTTTCCCTCTTCTGGTCACATTTTTCCCTTTACTGGTCACCTTTTTCCCTTTGCTGGTCACATTTTTCCCTTTGCTGGTCACGTTTTTCCCTTTGCTGGTTACCTTTTTCCCTTTGTTGGTCACCTTTTTTCCCTTTGCTTGTCACGTTTTTCCCTTTGCTGGTCACCTTTTTCCCTTTCCTGGTCACCTTTTTCACTTTCCTGGTCACCTTTTTCCCTTTCCTGGTCACCTTTTTCCGTTTCCTGGTCACCTTTTTCCCTTTTCTGGTCACATTTTTCCCTTCCCTGGTCACGTTTTCCCTTTGCTGGTCACGTTCTTCCCTTTGCTGGTCACATTTTTTCCCTTTGCTGGTCACATTTTTTCCCTTTGCTGGTCAATTTTTCCCTTTGCAGGTCGCATTTTTCCCTTTGCTGGTCACATTTTTCCCTTTGCTGGTCACCTTTTTCCCTTTGCAGGTTACGTTTTTCCCTTTACTGGGCACCTTTTTCCCTTTGTTGGTCACCTTTTTCCCTTTGCTGGTCACATTTTTCCCTTTGCTGGTCACGTTTTTCCTTTGCTGGTCACCTTTTTCCCTTTTCTGGTCACCTTTTTCCCTTTGCTTGTCACCTTTTTCCCTTTGCTGGTCACATTTTTCCCTTTGCTGGTCACCTTTTTCCCTTTCCTGGTCACCTTTTTCCCTTTGCTGGTCACCTTTTTTCCCTTTGCTGGTCACCTTTTTCCCTTTGCTGGTCACCTTTTTCCCTTTGCTGGTGACCTTTTTCCCTTTCCTGGTCACCTTTTTCCCTTTCCTGGTCACCTTTTTCCCTTTCCTGGTCACCTTTTTCCCTTTGCTGGTCACCTTTTTCCCTTTGCTGGTGACCTTTTTCCCTTTCCTGGTTACCTTTTTCCCTTTCCTGGTCACATTTTTCCCTTTCCTGGTCACCTTTTTCCCTTTCCTGGTCACCTTTTTCCCTTTCCTGGTCACCTTTTTCCCTTTGCTGGTCACCTTTTTCCCTTTGCTGGTCACCTTTTTCCCTTTGCTGGTCACCTTTTTCCCTTTCCTGGTCACCTTTTTCCCTTTGCTGGTCACCTTTTTCCCTTTCCTGGTCACCTTTTTCCCTTTGCTGGTCACCTTTTTCCCTTTGCTGGTCACCTTTTTCCCTTTGCTGGTCACCTTTTTCCCTTTCCTGGTCACCTTTTTCCCTTTCCTGGTCACCTTTTTCCCTTGGCTGGTCACCTTTTTCCCTTTGCTGGTCACCTTTTCCCTGAATGGTTTACATGATAGGCAAGTCAAGAACATTGACATGAAACAGTTTTGCACTAAGTTCACATCTAAAGTCGCTTTCAAAGTCTAACATATGAATAGGCTGTGAGCATTCTTGTTTCATCCTCTCTAGCTTGACAGCTAAAGTAAAATAAATCGCTCTTAATGTATATACGCTAATGAGAAAGTATAAAAGAACTATCCTGAATAAAAATCGATTAGTATAACATGACAGCTAAGGTGGTTAAGCTCGCAAGAGGTTTCGGTTTAATTAACTCTCTCACTAGCCTGCAACCATTGAAGTACATTTACCTGGTTACATAGACTGAGGAACTGTGGTAAAGCTAGAGAAAAATTAAAGAGAGGAGACCCTGGAATTATTCCGTTAGACGATTCGTGTAATCTTAGCGGCATTGCCAACGCTCAGCATAAGGTCTCTGCTTCGAGAAACATTGCTGCCAAGATCTGACTGAAACGACTTGGAAAAGCGTGCAATCTGATGTTACATTAGGTGAAAAAGTTGGCAGCGTGACTAGTAACAGCAATTATGAATGGAAAGGTAGCTCCAGGTGCAGTAACCATGAAGAAGAAACGATGAGGATTTCTACCTCTCATACCAATTATTGCAGCTCTAGGCGCTGCTGCTGGAGGTGCAGCCCAAATTGCCTCAGCAGTAAATAAGAAAAAGACAGCAGATAAACAACTTGCCGAAATGATGAGGCATAAGAGAGAAATTGCGAGAAAGGTATCTGTTGGCGGAGGGTCCAAAAAGAAGAAACGAGGAGGATTTCTACCGCTCATACCGATTATTGCAGCACTAGGCGCTGGAGGTGCATCACAAATTGCTACATCTGTAAATACGAAAAAAGCTGCAGATAAACAACTTGCTGAAATTATGAGACGTAACAGAGAAATTGAAGCAAGAGGGAGAGGTTTTCGAGTGAAGAAGAATAAGGGAAGAAACACAGAAACGAAGAGGAGACAGAGCCTGAAAGGGAATTCAAAAAACTCTGGCAGAGGGCTATACTTGTCCCGGAAAAACATTGAGTAACATAGACCTTGACTTGTATGCCCGACGTTTAAAGATTCCTCATATTAGGATGCGAATGTCTTCTTTATGAGATCAGTGAATAATAATAATAAAAACGACATTAAAATGTCCTTTCACTCTTGATTTTTTCCAGTGATTGTTCTATAGGAACGTTCTGCGACCCTTCAGTGACAAAGTTATTCCATCTAATCAGCTGTCTGAATCTGATTTCCTAGTGAATATATTTAGGTTGAGTATCATACGAATTTAGCGCAGTATTGCATCAGTCTCCTTCCTCTATAGTAAAAGTGGACACTCCATCTACCAGTTTTCCCATCTGTTACGGCTGGATAACGTATTTCACAGGTACCTTCAAATCAAATTTTAACTGTTGTTCATAAAGATCCGCTTCATAGAGCAAACAGGGGAGCCTAACAGCAATATCATTGCCTTTAGAAACAAGGATATAAGCATAATGCCTATAGTTTTTTGAAGAAGTCAACGACGTCGAAGAACTGCAGTTCCTACAGTTTTTGGGCTTCAGAATCCTATAATCATGGACATCTTCAATGCTACCGAGATTCGACGACAAGATCACTAAGAAGAGGAACATGTGTTTTCACCATATAATACATCAGTTCTGGACTCTAACAACGAGTTTAGAATCCCATGTCAAGTTGAACATTTATATACATTACACAGTCTCAGGGTGAAGAGAATGTTAAACCTGTACTCATCGAGTGGAGAAGGCTTGTGATTCGACTTTCTGATGCTGAGATCTCAAGACTGTTAAGCTGGATAAGACTCTGTTTCACCCATTTAGGACCACAGATCTGCATACTCAACCTGTTGTGTTACAGGAATTTACCTGAATAGTGACACCGCATCTAAAATGGAGAAGCCGTGATTTGTCATTTTTTGGTGCTCTGACTTAAGATCGAGTAATGCATCTAAAGACGGTTCTCTTTTTGATCACTGTGACATAACTTAAACTAATCATTGTAATGATTTATTTTTCATTAGGAATGCAAGGATTTTTAATGAATAAAAACACTATGTAAAAGCATACCTTAATTCTTTTATTGTTATTATTTATCTTACATTTCCATCACTTTCTCGTCCGACTCATTGTTTCTGTATATGTCATTACACTTGTAACAGCAGGTTATGCAAATTTCCTTATTATTTAAATGAAAGTCTTTTTATTTTCATAATTTGTATTCCAGCGTGGCAAACAGCCTTAATGCTGTTAATGTATACAGGGCTCAAGTCTTTTAGGATACAAATTTCACCATTACTTAAAGTATTTTCACAGTCACTTAAATTATTGCTCACAATGCTTAATTTCAGTGAATATAGGGAGACTAGTTCGAGCTAACTCTCAGCCATGCATTGAATTGTATACAAAATTGACCGCAGTTTTTCATTGTATACCCTGTAATGTTATATAAGGATCCTGTCTTAATGTGTTTCGGTGATGTAGATGTCCCAGCACCCGTTTCTTGCCGAAATATTTCTTGTAGGTATTTTACCCTCCCATAGCGTCAGCATCCTTTGCATGCCAGCAGGCTATTCCTCTTCTTCTTCTTCCTCTTATTGCACACCCTGAAACATTGCACAATGAAAGTCTTAGAAAACTATCTTGGTCAAGTAAAGGCAACCTGGAAAGAATTACATTTTTTGTTATGATACATGTAAAATGAAGCATATGGCACATGTAAAAGAAGCACAATGATTTGTATAAACATTCGGATATTTAGAGTTATTTCAATGCGCTAGATATAATTAAACTCAAGCATGTGATATTGTAATTTCGTTAATTTTTTATAAAATTCTATAATATGCATCTTTTGTATCTTTATATGTAATATCAATGAGTCAGTTGTTTTATTTATGAATTTTTCATTGTGAAATGGGAGAACATTCAATACTTAAGTTTGACACTTCTACGCACCTTCTTTGCATGTAAAAAAGACAATTTACATGTCTTAAATTTCCCCTTCTCTGCCATGCCATTATACTGTAGGTATACGCTCCCAGGTATTTCTGCAATCTCTTGATCGGTTAACGAATTATAGCGCTCTGGCAAGAACACTTGACAATCCTCCAGCGAAGATACGATCCTGGTACCATATCTTGTTTGAACTCTCTTTAAGGACTTTATCTCATAGTTAAGACCTATTTCGAGATCTTGAACTCGACGAGTCGGTAGGAAACTATGCTCTTCCACCATCTTGTTAAGTCTATCAGCTAAACAATCTGTAACAGACATTGTCATGAATTATTATTTTCACTACATTATTCAAGTTGAAGAACTAGGGTGTGTATGTTTTGTAAGTAAGCCTATGAGGGTGTAGAGAAATAAAGAATAAGTACAGAAATCATGTGAATGTTCATTGAAGATGAGCCAGCAGAGAACCAAAGAATGAGTAGAGGGAATCGTGTGCGAATGTATAGTGAAACAAAGAATGAGGGGGAAAATCGTATGAATGTTTAAGTAAGAAGAATGTGTTGAGAAGATCATGTGAATGTAAATAGAGAAATGAGCTGAGAACGTCGTGTGAATGTTAACAAAGCATGAACCTGCAGGGGGACAAAGAATGAGTAGAGGAAATCATGTGAATGTATAGTGAAACAAAGAATGAGGGTAAAGTCGTATGAATGTTTATGTAAGAAGAAGGTGTGGCGAAAATCATGTGAATGTTAATGGAAGCAAAGAATGTGAAGAGAAAGTCATGTGAATGTTAACAGAGCATGAACCTGTAGGTGGAATAAAGAATGAGTAGAGGAAATCATGTGAGTGTATAGTGAAACAAAGAATGAGGGGAAAGTCGTATGAATGTTTACAAAGAAGATGTAGAGAAAATCATGTGAACTGAAGAAGAGTATGCAGTGAAATCCATGTGAATGTAAAGCACAGATTAGAAAATATGATGCTCTTTGTAACGAATCGTCTTTCATGTACTGTAACGTTTAAATAAAATTAAATGTATTTTAAAAGCCAACAGTGATTTTGTATAGTTATTTAAAACTCACCTTGCATTGCCCCGTTTTGATATGTGCTGAATGTGTAGACGGCCTGCAGCTCACTTTGCTTTTAAAGCTCTTTAAAACTTGAATGTAAAGTTAATAAGTACACAACAGTTCTAACATGGGACAGATGTCTGTTTATATAGGGATCTAAACCCCCTCCAGGCGATGCCTGCACGTCATAATGGCTGTGATGCTTACACGTCACGTGATTATTGCAGCCAATGGCATCATCTCTTGCTACGCATGCGCAGTGGCCCTCAGCACTTCTATCCCTGCTTGTTTCACTTCCTCTCCCTCTCTCGCTCTCTCTCTCCCTCTCTCGCTCTCTCTCTCTCCCTCTCTCGCTCTCTCTCACACAGCTGCATGCAGTTAAAGTATCAATCTAAGTGATGTATTCTAGAGTACAGAGGAAAATCAGTGAAGTCATTGAAAGATCGGGGGCTCGAACTAGGGGCAACTGATTGAAAATTATATACGGCATTAATTGTTCATTGTATGAGCTATCAAACATGCTTTCGTCTGCAGCTCTATCTCTGCTAGTTTCTGCGATAATTGAGATTTAAACTTAAGGATCGAACCCTGGACGTCAGGTACCCTAATATACACCCGCAAGATATTATCTGATGACATAAACGTAATAGGTTTATTTGGTACCTTTGTCTTAATTATTTACTGTTATTAAATTTATAAGTAAACTTCATTGAATCGGTATTCGAACTCAGAACGCCAGAAACAAAATTATTTATAATATTAGTTTGATGTGTTTAAAAGACCTGTATGCAGTTGCAACATTGATCTAAGTGATATATTCTAGAACACAGTGGAAAATTAAGGAAGTCACTGAAAGATCGGGATTCGAGCTAGGGACACTGATTGGAAATTATATAAAGCATTAATTGTTCATCGTAGGAACTAAAACTCGTGCTTTGGTCCGCACCTTAATCCCTGCTAGTTTCTGAGATAATTGAGATTTAAAGTTAAGGATCGAACCCATGACACCCGGACTCTAATATACATGCACAAGAAACGAGCTAATGGCATAAAAGTAATAAAGTTTATTTACTGTCTTTATTTTAATTAGTTTTGGAGTTATTAGAAGACCGGTTTCGAGCAATCGTAAATGGAGCCTTGCATCCCGAGCTATAATTAGTTTTTATTGCATCATTTTGTCTCTTTTCATTCAGGACATGCGCGTGAGTTGGTGTGTGCGTGTGTGGGTTGCTGCTGTTGGGTGTAAGTGAACAGGCCTATGTGCTTGCACGTGTGTGTGTGTATCCATGTATATGTATGCGTGAGTGTAAGAGCACTGGTGTATGTATGTATACGCATGAGGTGCGTGAATGCGTGAGTGTAAGAGCACTGGTGTATGTATGTATACGCATGAGGTGCGTGAATGCGTGTGTGTACTGTTGTATGTATGTGCATGTGTGTGTGTATGTGCTGGTGTATGTATATGCGTGTGTGTATGTGCTTGCGTGTGTGCGTGTGTGTACTTACATGTGCGTGTGTGTATGTGCTTGCATGCGTGCGCCAGTGTATGTTTGCTGATGTGTGTACAAGCGCTCGTGTATATGCGAACGCCTGAATGTGTACAAGTCGTGGAGAAAGAAAGAGATAGATAGAAAGAAAAAGAGAGGAGAAGAAGAAAGAATGTTGTCTAGGCATCGAGATATCTAAGTATGCATCAGGGTTTAATATAAATAATTATAGTTGTTAAATGCAATTTTAATCCGACCGCCCGCTGCTTCAATAACTTAATAGTTATTATAGCATTTCACAGGGTTGGATTCGAACTATGGACCTCTGGTTCCTAAGAATACAGATCGTTAAACATTGTAATGTCGTGTATATTGAATTATATTTGTTAAACACATTTTAATCTGACCGCCCAATACTCACATAGTTTAATATTTATTAAGCATTAGAGTTTAGCAGATTCGATCTAGAACCCTCTGAACACCGTTTCATTAATTAAATTATATTTGTTAAATACATTTTAATCTAGCCGTGCATAGTTTAATAGTTATTGGGCATTAGAGTTTCGCAGATTCGATCTAGGACCCTCTGAACACCCTTTTTATTAATTATTGTAATGATATATAAAAATTAAATTATATTTGTTAAATACATTTTAATCTGACCTTACATAGTTTAATATTTATTAAGCATTAGAGTTTCGCTGCGTAAGATTCGAACTAGGGTCCTCTGAACGGTCTTTCATTAATCAGGGTAATGATGTATAAAAATTATATTTGATAAATACATTTTTAAATCTGACCTTGCATAGTTTAATATTTATTAAGCATTAGAGTTTCGTTGGGTAAGATTCGAGCTAGAACCCTCTGAACACCCTTTCATTAATTAGGGTAATGATATATAAAAAATTAAATTATAATTGATAAATACATTTTTTTAATCTGACCTTGCATAGTTTAATAGTTATTACGCGTTAGAGTTTCACTTGGTAAGACTCGAGCTAGAATTCTCTGAACGCCTTTTTATTAATTAGGGTAATGATATAATAATATAAATCATTAATTTCTCATTAGCAATAAACTTTTGATTACAGTAAGAATCGAACACCGATCTATGGATATCACTCAGAGGTTTAATGCACGTAATGTAATGGATATTAGGCGCTTTTTCGGAGTCGTTGGCTGAAACAGAATGCTTGTTAACTATGCTCGGGTATATTCGTAGGAGGTCGTAAAACATCGGGGAGAACTCCCTCAGGCAAAATCATGATGGCCGACTATGACGTCACGCAGAGTTGGTAAACAAGTTTCTCTCTCTTTCACACAAACAAGGAGAGGACGAGTATAAAGCAGCCCTCGAATTCTTTTGTTAAACTAGCAGGTGGCCAAACAATGGGAACGCTGCAGGTGTCTTTCTAAACTAGCCTTGCCAAGGACAATAGAAAGGCACACACAATAGAATCTCTTACACAATGAAAAGGGTCAGGCTTTGTTATTGGATTGTGGGAACGCTGCAGGTGTCTTTCTAAAGTATGACGTCACGCAGAGTTGGTAAACAAGTTTCTCTCTCTTTCACACAAACAAGGACAGGACGCGTGGGAACTCATGGCTCTCTCTTTTCCCACAGTCAGACAAAGACAAGTCGAGTATAAAGCAACCCTCGAATTCTTTTGTTAAACTAGCAGGTGGCCAAACAATGGGAACGCTGCAGGTGTCTTTCTAAACTAGCCTTGCCAAGGACAATAGAATCTCTTACACAATGGAAAGGGTCAGGCTTTGTTATTGGGATGGGAACGCTGCAGGTGTCTTTCTAAAGAATGCTTGCATCGGACAATAGAAAGGCACACACAATAGAATCTCTTACACAATGGAAAGGGTCAGGCTTTGTTACAACCCTAATTCATCATGGGCTTTGTTCATTTTGACAGCTGAAGGTTAAGCATTGTTCTTTTGTTAAAAGCTAGTGGAACGAGTATGCCACGTGTTCGACACACAATGGAAGTGGGGGTGGGTAACTGACCAGGTGCAGAAGTGGCAGGATGTGGAATGGGTAGGAAAAACATCTCGCCTTTGTTACAGAACCTTAAATTTATGACCCCTTTGTTCGTTTTGACAGTTGATTGACAGCCTTAATTGCTTAACTGTCAAGCCTCCATTGTACTCAACATGATTTACGACCGCAGCTGCAACTAAAGCTACCAAGGCACAGCGGGGGTGGGGGAGAGGAGGTGGGGGAGCTCATTTGCATATGAATAGCCATGCATAAATTAACTGCGCCAGCTCTCTCATACCAAGTAGCAGGGGGTGGGGGGAGAGGAGGTGGGGGGAGAAGAGGTGGGGGAGCTCATTTGCATATGAATAGCCATGCATAAATTAACTGCGCCAGCTCTCTCATTTCTACCCTACTCAGAAGTAACTTCCGTTTTTTCCTATCACGTCAGATTTTTATACAAAATAAGAAGTAATGTTTTGACAATTGTACTAATGAGCATAGAAAAGTATTCAAATACCATTTCACACAAGGTAAGTTTTTATTCAAGAAACGTTTTAAGAATACTCTCCGGAACTTCCCTAATTTATTTCATGACTACATTTTAACAAAACAAGAAGTCAAAGTGTTTCATTTAAATTTTTTCAAACTTTCTCTTCTTTGACTTTCTTGCTGATCCTTGAAGATGGCTGTCCCTCCTCAACATCCAACAGTAGTCGGCCATCATAGTTTCATTCCATTTCCCCTGGTATCTCCTCTCCATTTCCTTAATATCTTGGTGAAAACGTTCACTCTGCTCTTCACTATAATGTCCCAGATTTTCTGGAAAGTAGTCGACAGGTGAATGCAGAAAATACACCTTTACACTCATGTTACAACCCATCTTCTTGAAATTTTCCAACATTGTTTCAACAATGGCCTTGCAATTAGGATATTTGTTATTGCCTAAGAAGTTTTCAGTAACAGGTCGGAAGGCGGTCCATGCTTCTATTTCTCTCTCATTCATTCTCTTCTCAAAATATTCATAATTCATCAACTTCTTTATTTGAGGACCAACAAA
The DNA here is from genome assembly GCA_030765065.1 of Deroplatys truncata. Classification (NCBI taxonomy): domain Eukaryota; kingdom Metazoa; phylum Arthropoda; class Insecta; order Mantodea; family Mantidae; genus Deroplatys; species Deroplatys truncata. Next base: position 302,269,493 of record CM060981.1, on the reverse strand, counting down.
ACCTCGAGCCTTTAATTTGTCTTGTGTAATGAAGGGAAATTTCTTGGAAAGGTATTTGAAGCAGAGTCCATCCTATGGTAGAACCCTTACAAATTGCTTCATCAAGCCCAATTTTGTGTATAGTGGCGGAAGAATATCTTTATATCTGTATATTTTTGAAGTGAAATTGTGATAAAACTGTACGTGATAGGAAAAACCTGAAATCAGCATAAAAGGTGAGTCAGAATCACCTATTAGATTTCAGTCATCTGATATCATGCAGACTAGTGTTATTGTTTAAATGGAAACTGATTTTTAAATTCCCATCATGATTTTATATTCTTTTAAAGCTAATATGATCATGAGTAATCGCTAAACAAGATTAAAGTCGCGTGATATTTAATACGACAATTTTAGAACTACGTTGATAAATAACTGATTAAATGTGCTCAATAGTCTATATTATAATAATTAAGACACATTTAGATATGCTTACTGTAGTATAGCATTTGATTGCGCTGCTATTTTATTTCACTGCATTAGCAGGACATGGTTTTTGATGACCTAGAAATGTTTGAACAATAACCTAGAAAATAATTCCAGAATTTAAAGAAAATGACAAAACTGATATATATTCAATTTACTACAGTAAGTTCATAGAAAGTTATAAGTTAACTTATTCATACTATAACTGCTATAAAATAGAAAACGTTGCTATGAGAGTAATGACGAGATAGTTTAGAAGATTAATTAAAACTTTATTCCAAGCTCTTGTTTCAGCAATCTGAAAATAGCATTAAGAAATTTCTTTTCAAGCAGGTCTTACAACTTGTTTGAGTTCCTAGATTATACAAAGTTCAATGCAAATGTAGAGGACTTGACAGCGATAAGCAACCTGACTGTTTGCACTTGTTAAAACTACCGGCCTCATCCCTTGCCACCCACCAGCAACCATTAAACAGGCATGTGATCTTTTTCCAAAATGTACAGAGTTACTCGAATTTATCAGTTCAATATACAGCATTTCTATGCTTCAAAAGTTATTTTTATGTAAAATGTCAATATTACAAAAGTATTCAAATGTCCAAATTAAATGAAAGAAAATGAATAACTAAAGAACGCAAAGTGCAAGAAAATTACAAAACAATGACGCAAAATCTAAAAGAATTAGCTAAAAACAGAAACTGGCATACATGTCCAAGCATTACTCAATATATATGCATTTTCATATTCTAGGATTCATTATAAGGGTTTATTATATGTTAGCTATGCCTATGATGTAAGAGTTAAAAATGGCATTAATGAGAATGCGGGTGCTGCTTATTAGTGACATCTAGGGATAGCTTGCCAAACTTAACTACAGAGCCCTCCTTAGGACCCATGGCCTCCCTGTACTGCGCCGTCCCCTCTCCCTGTACCGGTTCATCAGTTTGACACCAAGTCAGTGCTGTACGGAGATTGATACATTGTGAGACCATGTGCTTCAGTATTAAAGGTATTAGTGTTGCTACAATGCCATATACGTTAGAACACAGAATCTTCATGTATGATTCCTTGTGACAACAAACACCTGCAGAGAAGGTGAGACGATTCCCTGTTGTTACAATGCCGTATACTTTAGCACACAGAATCTTCATGTATGATTCCTTGTGACAACAAACTCTTGTAGAGAAGGTGAGACGATTCCCTGTTGTTACAATGCCGTATACTTTAGCACACAGAATCTTCATGTATGATTCCTTGTGACAACAAACACCTGCAGAGAAGGTGAGACGATTTCCTGTTGTTACAATGCCGTATACTTTAGCACACAGAATCTTCATATATGATTCCTTGTGACAACAAACTCTTGTAGAGAAGAGATATAGATTCCCTGCTGTTATAATGCCAGCACACAGAATCTTCATGTATGATTCCTATGTGACAACAAACTCTTGTTGAGAAGTGAGGCAGATTCGTTGCTCTTAAAATGCCAGCACACAGAATCTTCATGTATGATTCCTATGTGACAACAAACTCTTGTAGAGAAGAGATATAGATTCCCTGCTGTTATAATGCCAGCACACAATCTTCATGTATGATTCCTATGTGACAACAAACTCTTGTAGAGAAGAGAGACAGATTCCTTGCTGTTATAATGCCAGCACACAGAATCTTCATGTATGATTCCTATGTGACAACAAACTCTTGTTGAGAAGTGAGACAGATTCCTTGCTGTTATAATGCCAGCACACAGAATCTTCGTGTATGATTCCTATGTAACAACAAACTCTTGTAGAGAAGAGAGACAGATTCCTTGCTGTTATAATGTCAGCACACAGAATCTTCATGTATGATTCCTATGTGACAACAAACTCTTGTTGAGAAGTGAGACAGATTCCTTGCTGTTATAATGTCAGCACACATAATCTTCATGTATGATTCCTATGCGACAACAAACTCTTGTTGAGAAGTGAGACAGATTCCTTGCTGTTATAATGTCAGCACACATAATCTTCATGTATGATTCCTATGTGACAACAAACTCTTGTAGTGAAGAGAGACAGATTCCTTGCTGTTGTAATGTCAGCACACAGAATCTTCATGTGTGATTCCTATGTGACAACAAACTCTTGTTGAGAAGTGAGACAGATTCCTTGCTGTTATAATGTCAGCACACATAATCTTCATGTATGATTCCTATGTGACAACAAACTCTTGTTGAGAAGTGAGACAGATTCCCTGCTGTTATAATGTCAGCACACAGAATCTTCATGTATGATTCCTATGTGACAACAAACTCTTGTAGAGAAGCGAGACAGATTCCTTGCTGTTATAATACCAGCACACATACTCTTCATGTATGATTCCTATGTGACAACAAACTCTTGTAGAGAAGTGAGACAGATTCCCTGCTGTTATAATGTCAGCACACATAATCTTCATGTGTGATTCCTATGTGACAACAAACTCTTGTAGAGAAGTGAGACAGATTCCCTGCTGTTATAATGTCAGCACACATAATCTTCATGTATGATTCCTATGTGACAACAAACTCTTGTAGAGAAGTGAGACAGATTCCCTGCTGTTATAATGCCAGCACACAGAATCTTCATGTATGATTCCTATGTGACAACAAACTCTTGTAGAGAAGTGAGACAGATTCCCTGTTGTTATAATGCCAGCACACAGAATCTTCATGTATGATTCCTATGTGACAACAAACTCTTGTAGAGAAGTGAGACAGATTCCCTGCTGTTATAATGCCAGCACACAGAATCTTCATGTATGATTCCTATGTGACAACAAACTCTTGTACAGAAGCGAGAGAGAGTCGTTACTGTTCATGCGCCTCACGAAGTAACGGTTCGTAAACTTGTAAACAGGTTTAGGAAATCGGGATCTATTCTTGATAAGAAACCGGAATTAAATCGCCTTGTTCTTACAGAGGAAAAACTCTATGAGCAAAGATATCTCTGAGAAAGCTTGCAGAGGAATCAGGAATTTCACAAACGGCAGCTTGGAATGCCACTAAACTTTTAGAATGAAAGCTCGATAAGACAACTGTAGATGAGGAATGCAACCACGCGTTAATGTGAGTAGAGTTAATTTATGCAATGGGGTGATGGGTAATGTTAGTGTTCGCTCTAGTGACCCGCGTTTCATTTCTTTACACTAAGCATGGCCATAAACAATTAAAAAGTGTTAATAAAAATGTTATTATAATGTGTGAGAGATGTGTGGACTTCATTTCCGACATCTTTCCTGACAAAGGCATATGTTTTTTGTAGTCATAATTTGTATGAGAAATCTATGCGGTTGAAATTAAGGGACTAAAAATATCCGACACCACGGGGGGATACAGTGGATACCTTTTGCTTCAAACGTGATCCCTGGGCGGAAGGGGTGAAGGTCACCAAAGGGCGACCAGATACGGACGACGATGCGCGCTAGCAAGTCGGGATCCCTAACGATTCCAACATGAAGGGTATTCTGAGGCCGTCTAGTCCTGCCTAAGACACTCGCAACTCGAGGGTCGCGTGGCAGTCGAGACACCTCCCAGGAAGAAGACCCCAGCAGTCCCACCAAATACCAGGAAGAAATCTTTCCAGTGCACAAATTCTACCATCCTGCCACAACACACCAACCGCCGTAATCTGGCCCTACAGCCTGGAAACAGATGAGGTGAAGCAGATAAAGAAAATTATGGGGACAAGAAATGTTGGACAGGAAATTCGCAGCAGAAGGGAACTACCCTTTCTACCGTTCCGGGGAGCCCATTATCAGAGCAGCCGATCCGAAGGATATTGAACCGGGACCTCCCGAATGCAAGTCTCACATGTTACCACATAACCACTTCACTTGGTCTAGTGGCATGCGAGACAGCCACTTCTTCCCAAGCCAAACGTTTCAACTTTATGGAAAAGTCCGAGTGTTAGTCCACATTAATCTGTTTTCTTGTTGTTTTCATGCTCTGATTGATAGTCGCAGCATCCAAAGAAATGGTTTTCTGCTTGAATATTAGAATAAAATCTCCTTTGTTTATGTTCCAAAAGTATGCGAAAATCAATGGAAAATTTGATGATTCCCAGGAAAAGACCCTCAAGTTGTGCTTTCACCTGACTGAATGAACTGATACTCGTACAATCACTGTTCATTGTTACATAAATAAAGAGTTTTGCATGTGTGAAAGAGAGAGAGAGAGAGAGAGAGAATGAACGCACAAGTGTTTAAAACGTAACGAAATGTACTTTTTCGACAATAGGTTTTTGATCCACTTCCTGTTCGTGGTGGAAAGTTGAATTTTTCTGCACCAAGTGCTGGTAACCTATCTTACTTGAGCGTTTTGTCTATTTTACTGCACGAATGCTCGTGAACTATATTAAATGCTCTAACTTATGATATATGGCACAGAGTAAAATGATAGTTGATAGTTAAATAATACCTGAGCCTTTACTTCCGTCCAACTAAGCAGCGCTCTAGTGTCCAAGAGGAATAGTTTTGCCCTGGAGCAATCATCCAGGCTATCTGTCAGGCACCGCCTCTCGCCACGAAACCTAGAGCACACCTGAAAGATAAGAAAACTGAATGAAAGGGAAATGACGAAAAATAAATGGTGGTAGATAAGAAAGCACACCAGCATTCGCCTACCGACCAGGGAAACCCACGGAAACCCAAGGTTAGAGTCGATGTTCGAAGAGAATGCCTCACCACTTACCGTGGAGCCATGCCGAAATGAGTTTAAACCCTGTTGCTTATAACTCTGCCCCGCAGACACGTATTGCACAGCGCTCCCTTTCCCCTGATTGGCTAATGTTCTTGGCAAACCTGCTGTACTTGTCATAACTGCCACAAATATTCAAATAAAGCAAATAAAGATGTGAGTTTGTATGAAACTCAACTCACATGGAGAACGGAATCTGATCCCTGTCAGTCTATCCGATGTTCCTACGGTTCAAACACTTACACTGTAGATACGAAAAGAGCTCCTCATTTTTTCTCATTGACAAAGAAGGATTCTTCCCTGAGTGCATTAAACACAAAGGTTTCTCCTCTCAATGCTTAAGCCAAAAACCAGAGGTACATACACTATGTGATCAAAAGTATCCGAACACACCCACAAATATACGTGTTTCATCTTAGGTGCATTGTGCTGCCACCTACTGTCTGGTACTCATTATCTGCGACCTCAGTAGTCATTAGACATCGTGAAACAGCAGAATGGGACGCTCCCTGGAACTCACGGACTTCGAACGTGGTCAGGTGATTGGGTGTCACTTGTGTCAGAAGTCTGTACGCGATGTTTCCACACTCCTAAACATTCCTAGGTCCACTGTTTCTGATGTGATAGTGAAGTGGAAACCTGAAGGGACATGTACAGCACAAAAGCGTACAGGCCGACCTCGCCTGTTGACTGACAGAGACCGCCGATATTTGAAGAGGGCCGTAAAGAGTAATAGGCAGACACCTATCCAGACCATCACACAGAAATTCCAAACTGCATCAGGATCTACTCCAAATACTATGACAATTAGGCGTGAGGTGAGAAACCTTGGATTCCATGGTCGAGCGGCTGCTCATACGCCACACATCACACAGGAAAATGCCATACGACGCCTCGCTTGGTGTAAGGAGCGTCAACATTATACGATTGAACAGTGACAAAACGTTGTATGGAGTGACGAATCACGGTACACAATGTGGCGATCCGAGGGCAAGGTGTGGGTATGGCGAAATCCCGGTGAACGTCATTTGCCAGCGTGTGTAGTGCCAACAGTGAAATTTGGAGGTGGTGGTGTTATGGTGTGGTCGTGTTTTTCCTGGAGGGGGCTTGCACCCCTTGTTGTTTTGCGTGGCACGATCACAGCGCAGACTACATTGATATTTTAAGCACCTTCTTGCTTCCCACTGTTGAAGAGCAATTCGGGGATGGGGATTGCATCGTTCAACACGATCGAGCACCTGTTCATACTGCACGGGCTGTGGCGAAGTGGTTACATGACAATAACAGCCCTGTAATGGACTGGCCTGCACAGAGTCCTGACTTGAATCCTATAGAACACCTTTGGGATGTTTTAGAACGCCGACCTCGTTCCAGGCCTCACCGACCTACATCGATACCTCTCCTCAGTTCCTCACTCCGTGAAGAATGGGCTGCCATTCCCCAAGAAACCTTCCAGCACCTGATTGAAAGTATTCCTGCGAGAGTGAACGCTGTCATCAAGGCTAAGTGTGGGCCAACACCATATTGACTTCCAACATTACCGATGGAGGTCGCCACGAACTTGTACGTCATTTTCAGCCAGGTGTCCGGATACTTTTGATCACGTAATGTATATCCTGCCATTGTGCAGTAATTACACGCACAACAAAAAACACTAATTAATTCTCGCAACTCTGAGTGGCAATGTGTGACAAACAAGCCCTGTGCAATGCAAGGTTAGGCAACAAAAACACTCTCTGATGAAAGATACACGTGCTTTCGTCATCCTAAGAAGCAGGTTTAAACCGAAGGATCCTCTTAACTATTTGTTGATACGAATTTATTAACTCTCTTACTAATACATTTAATGCCTGCGGTTATGAAAATGTAAATATATATATATTAAGATAATGATCATGTTAAACCAGGAACTAGTTTGTATCGCACCACAACCTGAGAGTAAATTAGTGCAACGGACAGTTAAGAGAGTCATATTGAACAGGGTTTAGGCGAGGAGTACCTTGAGTCACTGATCGATTCCTTACTTCAGCAGGTTATAGAGGGCGTTACAGAGAATGGACGTCTTGTGTCTGGTGGATCGGGGTTTAATCCTCTGACGGAGCAAAAGTGCTAGTTTCTTTCTTATTCCGCAAAGGGGAGTAAAAGCCTTAACAGTTGAGGTCGCTTTCACCAAGGTTTAGCACATTGAGAGACTTGTGGCAGAGAAGGGATGGAGCCATACTTCGGGTAGATGTTCACATAGTTTAGACAGCAAAACTGTCATGTTGCATTCACTGACTTTCCCAAACTGTTCTCCTTCTATTACTTCATTTGCTCGAAGTTTAACGTCCTTTAAGCTGTTAAGTCATGCTGGAGATGAATAAATGAGTGCAATGATGCTCAAACGAGCTTAGGGTTACCCGACCTGGAAAAAACCATTATTCGGGCAACTCACCCTAAGCGAGATTCGAACTCAGGACTCCACAGAGGTGGCATCTACTGCTAGTTAATCATTACAAACCTCGCTATAGGATACAGAAGGCTAAAGCGACAGTCAGATTTTGAAAAAGCGGGTCGCTATGCAGTGGCTACATTCACATGACCTTCGCTACCCATTATTCTTTATTTTTATGTAGCTTCCACACAGTATTCTTAGGAAAGCTTATTTCTTTATCTACTTATGTTAATCGAGGTAAACATTTGCAGAAGCAGTTTCATTACACGTTTCGATGTAGGTACAAGGAGGATACATACTGCTACTGTAGTCAGCGCTCCGGCTTGTCAACCCAGAGGTCCCGGGTTCCATTTGCGGCTGGGGTGGGTGTGTTTAGTGATAAAAATCAACGTTAAGAAACCATACTGTGTTGCGAGCAATACCACCATCAGTTGTTCTCAAGTAAAAGCCCCCATATTATCCAAAACATTTAAAAAAATAAAAAACGGCGATAGAAGAAATCCAATCTATAGTTAGATATCTTAAAGCTAATTTGTATATGCTGGCCTTAAATTACTTTTTTCGGGGAGCCTCAAAACGTACATTTTCAGTGAAATCTCGGTATCGAATTTTGGGTGGGATGTAATACCTCTACTTACCATAGAGTAACCACACCCGGACCAAATCTAGAATGCTCACAGCTGTGGGTGTGAAATATAAAGAACACAAAGTGAATTTGAGTAACTCGACACACGATACAAACCCTTTTACCGTGAAACTTTCGTTCCCTTCTTGCTAATAGAGCCCCTCTTTTATGACCACTTCGTACTCACAACGTTTCATTGCTCTGTTGTTCAAAACTCGTTGACAGTATTTCCTGTTACATCCTGTATCATGTCTGTGTGGTGTTGGGGAATCTCCTTCATTCCTCACTACTATATGTCACTGTGTCTACATGTTGACACCTAGCATGGACCTCAGTATTTCCTGTTACACCCTGTATCATGTCTCTGTGGTGCTGGGGAATCTCCTTCATTCCTCACTACTATATGTCACTGTGTCTACATGTTGACACCTAGCATGGACTTCAGTATTTCCTGTTACACCCTGTATCATGTCTCTGTGGTGCTGGGGAATCTCCTTCATTCCTCACTACTATATGTCACTGTGTCTACATGTTGACACCTAGCATGAACTTCAGTATTTCCTGTTACACCCTGTATCATGTCTGTGTGGTGTTGGGAACTCTCCTTCATTCCTCACTACTATATGTCACTGGGTCTACATGTTGACACCTAGCATGAACTTCAGTATTTCCTGTTACACCCTGTATCATGTTTCTGTGGTGCTGGGGAATCTCCTTCATTCCTCACTACTATATGTCACTGGGTCTACATGTTGCCACCTGATATGAACTTCAGTATTTCCTGTTACACCCTGTATCATGTCTCTGTGGTGCTGGGGAATCTCCTTCATTCCTCACTACTATATGTCACTGTGTCTACATGTTGACACCTAGCATGAACTTCAGTATTTCCTGTTACACCCTGTATCATGTCTGTGTGGTGTTGGGAACTCTCCTTCATTCCTCACTACTATATGTCACTGGGTCTACATGTTGACACCTAGCATGAACTTCAGAATTTCCTGTTACACCCTGTATCATGTTTCTGTGGTGCTGGGGAATCTCCTTCATTCCTCACTACTATATGTCACTGGGTCTACATGTTGACACCTAGCATGGACTTCAGTATTCCCTGTTACACCCTGTATCATGTCTCTGTGGTGCTGGGGAATCTCCTTCATTCCTCACTACTATATGTCACTGGGTCTACATGTTGCCACCTAGCATGGACTTCAGTATTTCCTGTTACACCCTGTATCATGTCTCTGTGGTGCTGGGGAATCTCCTTCATTCCTCACTACTATAAGTCACTGTGTCTACATGTTGACACCTGGCATGGACTTCAGTATTTCCTGTTACACCCTGTATCATGTCTGTGTAGTGTTGGGAACTCTCCTTCATTCCTCACTACTATATGTCACTGTGTCTACATGCTGACACCTAGCATAGACTTCAGTATTTCCTGTTACACCCTGTATCATGTCTGTGTAGTGTTGGGAACTCTCCTTCATTCCTCACTACTATATGTCACAATGTCTACATGTTGACAACTAGCATGGACTTCAGCATTTCCTGTTACACCCTGTATCATGTCTCTGTGGTGCTGGGGAATCTTCTTCATTCCTCGCTACTATATGTCATTGTGTCTACATGTTGACACCTAGCATGGACTTCAGTATTTCCTGTTACACCCTGTATCATATCTGTGTGGTGTTGGGAACTCTTCTTCATTCCTCATTATCATATGTCACTGTGTCTACATGTTGCCACCTAGCATGGATTTCAGTATTTCCTGTTACACCCTGTATCATGTCTGTGTGGTGATGGGGAATCTCCTTCAATCCTCGCTACTATATGTCACTGTGTCTACATGTTGACACCTGGCATGAACTTCAGTATTTCCTGTTACATCCTGTATCATGTCTGTGTGGTGTTGGGAACTCTTCTTCATTCCTCCTTATCATATGTCACTGTGCCTACATGTTGCCACCTAGCATGGACTTCAGTATTTCCTGTTACACCCTGTATCATGTCTGTGTAGTGTTGGGAACTCTCCTTGATTCCTCACTACTATATGTCACTGTGTCTACATGTTGACACCTAGCATGGACTTCAGTATTTCCTGTTACACCCTGTATCATGTCTGTGTGTTGTTGGGAACTCTTCTTCATTCCTCATTATCATATGTCACTGTGTCTACATGTTGCCACCTAGCATGGACTTCAGTATTTCGTGTTACACCCTGTATCATGTCTGTGTGGTGCTGGGGAATCTCCTTCATTCCTCACTACTATATGTCACTGGGTCTACATGTTGCCACCTAGCATGGACCTCAGTATTCCCTGTTACACCCTGTATCATGTCTGTGTAGTGTTGGGAACTCTCCTTCATTCCTCACTACTATATGTCACTGGGTCCACATGTTGCCACCTAGCATGGACTTCAGTATTTCCTGTTACACCCTGTATCATGTCTGTGTGGTGTTGGGAACTCTCCTTCATTCCTCATTACTATATGTCACTGTGTCTACATGTTGACACCTAGCATGGACTTCAGCATTTCCTGTTACACCCTGTATCATGTCTGTGTGGTGTTGGGAACTCTCCTTCATTCCTCACTACTATATGTCACTGTGTCTACATGTTGACACCTAGCATGGACTTCAGTATTTCCTGTTACACTCTGTATCATGTCTCTGTGGTGCTGGGGAATCTCCTTCATTCCTCACTACTATATGTCACTGTGTCTACATGTTGACACCTAGCATGAACTTCAGTATTTCCTGTTACACCCTGTATCATGTCTGTGTGGTGTTGGGAACTCTCCTTCATCCTCACTACTATATGTCACTGGGTCTACATGTTGACACCTAGCATGAACTTCAGTATTTCCTGTTACACCCTGTATCATGTTTCTGTGGTGCTGGGGAATCTCCTTCATTCCTCACTACTATATGTCACTGGGTCTACATGTTGACACCTAGCATGGACTTCAGTATTTCCTGTTACACCCTGTATCATGTCTCTGTGGTGCTGGGGAATCTCCTTCATTCCTCACTACTATTTGTCACTGGGTCTACATGTTGCCACCTAGCATGGACTTCAGTATTTCCTGTTACACCCTGTATCATGTCTCTGTGGTGCTGGGGAATCTCCTTCATTCCTCACTACTATATGTCACTGTGTCTACATGTTGACACCTGGCATGGACTTCAGTATTTCCTGTTACACCCTGTATCATGTCTGTGTAGTGTTGGGAACTCTCCTTCATTCCTCACTACTATATGGCACTGTGTGTACATGTTGACACCTAGCATAGACTTCAGTATTTCCTGTTACACCCTGTATCATGTCTGTGTAGTGTTGGGAACTCTCCTTCATTCCTCACTACTATATGTCACAATGTCTACATGTTGACAACTAGCATGGATTTCAGCATTTCCTGTTACACCCTGTATCATGTCTCTGTGGTGCTGGGGAATCTTCTTCATTCCTCGCTACTATATGTCACTGTGTCTACATGTTGACACCTAGCATGGACTTCAGTATTTCCTGTTACACCCTGTATCATGTCTCTGTGGTGCTGGGGAATCTTCTTCATTCCTCACTACTATATGTCACTGTGTCTACATGTTGCCACCTAGCATGGACTTCAGTATTTCCTGTTATACCCTGTATCATGTCTCTGTGGTGCTGGGGAATCTTCTTCATTCCTCGCTACTATATGTCACTGTGTCTACATGTTGACACCTAGAATGAATTTCAGTATTTCCTGTTACACCCTGTATCATGTCTCTGTGGTGCTGGGGAATCTCCTTCATTCCTCACTACCATATGTCACTGTGTCTACATGTTGACACCTAGCATGGACTTCAGTATTTCCTGTTACACCCTGTATCATGTCTCTGTGGTGCTGGGGAATCTCCTTCATTCCTCACTACCATATGTCACTGTGTCTACATGTTGACACCTAGCATGGACTTCAGTATTTCCTGTTGCACCCTGTATCATGTCTCTGTGGTGCTGGGGAATCTTCTTCATTCCTCGCTACTGTATGTCACTGTGTCTACATGTTGACACCTAGCATGGACCTCAGTATTTCCTGTTACATCCTGTATCATGTCTCTGTGGTGCTGGGGAATCTTCTTCATTCCTCACTACTATATGTCACTGTGTCTACATGTTGACACCTAGCATGGACTTCAGTATTTCCTGTTACATCCTGTATCATGTCTGTGTAGTGTTGGGAATCTCCTTCATTCCTCACTACTATATGTCACTGTGTCTACATGTTGACACCTAGCATGGACTTCAGTATTTCCTGTTACACCCTGTATCATGTCTGTGTGGGGTTGGGAACTCTCCTTCATTCCTCATTATCATATGTCACTGTGTCTACATGTTGACACCTGATATGAACTTCAGTATTTCCTGTTACATCCTGTATCATGTCTCTGTGGTGCTGGGGAATCTCCTTCATTCCTCGCTACTGTATGTCACTGTGTCTACATGTTGACACCTGATATGAACTTCAGTATTTCCTGTTACACCCTGTATCATGTCTCTGTGGTGCTGGGGAATCTCCTTCATTCCTCACTACTATATGTCACTGTGTCTACATGTTGACACCTAGCATGGACTTCAGTATTTCCTGTTACACCCTGTATCATGTTTGTGTAGTGTTGGGAACTCTCCTTCATTCCTCACTACTATATGTCACTGTGTCTACATGTTGACACCTAGCATGGACTTCAGTATTTCCTGTTACACCTTGTATCATGTCTCTGTGGTGCTGGGGAATCTTCTTCATTCCTCACTACTATATGTCACTGTGTCTACATGTTGACACCTAGCATGGACTTCAGTATTTCCTGTTACAGCCTGTATCATGTCTCTGTGGTGCTGGGGAATCTCCTTCATTTCTCGCTACTACATGTTACTATGCCTACAGGATGCAACCATAAGGTAGGGCCACACTTTCAGGACACATTCCTCACAGGTAGAAGAGACGTGGGTTATATGGACATAATATAGTGTGTATTGGACATGAGTCCGGAAACACTTTATTTCATGTAAGAACTCATTTTCTGCAACTCTACATTGTACACTAATCATGGGAAACTCACAGAAATAGAACATAATTAAGAGCTCTTTCTCAATTGAAATGTTCAGACTGCTCTCTTGGTTACGTCTGGTTAATTTGTTTCTCTTAGATTCATCTCCAGTGTTTTTATTCCATCTGAACGAATATGCGACTCACTTCATCTATCTCACTGCGTCAAACGTTTAGTGTTGATCACACACTGCAATAGAAGTATACACGACACAAGCTCATTTGATGTATACATTAGCATGCGGTAATGGCTAAACGCTTGTATCAGGAGAGATTTCCATAACGATGGTGTCCGACAGGAACACATTTGAAGCAAGTGATCGTCATCTTAGGGAGCATGGAACGTTTAACCTTACTACTCGCGACTGGGGGAGGCCTAGGAGGAGGCAATTTTGCATGCAGTTGACGACAATCTATAACAAGTGCTGCTGACCACACGACTGTCTAGGGAGTGTAACATTTACAGCGTGAGCAGGCAGATGATTTCTCTGCATGGGTACACTTCTGTGAATACTTTATTCAACAATGTGTTAACTCTGATTTCAATGCAACGGAGGAGACCTTGTTTCAATGTCATCAGATAGTAAATTTTCATAATCAGCGCCCTCTTGAATCCTCACGCAGCTGTTGAGTCACGTCATCAGCAAAGATTTTATGTCAATTTTTGGACCGACATTCTTGGCGACTTTTTGTTAGGTCTCTCACCCAGGCTCAACGGACAAAGCTACTATCTTTTCTTAGAGAATACTATATCCGCTAGAAGATTTACTTTTACCAGTGCGACAAAACATGTACCTCATGCACAACAGAGCTCCTCGTTATTTCAATGTTAATGTTCGTCGGCTTATAAATAAAACATTCCGTGATAGACAGATAGGTAGATGTGGATCAATTCCCTGGCCTCTATGCTCTTCGTATCTAAACCCACCAGATTTAAATTTTCAGGGGTATTTGGCCTTTGACAGATAGGTAGATGTGGATCAATTCCCTGGCCTCTATGCTCTTCGTATCTAAACCCACCAGATTTACATTTTCAGGGGTATTTGGCCTTTGACAGATAGGTAGATGTGGATCAATTCCCTGGCCTCTACGCTCTTCGGATCAAAACCCACCCGATTTACATTTGCAGAGGATTTGGCCTTTGACAGATAGGTAGAGGTGGAGCAATTTCCTGGCCTCTGAGCTCTTTGGATCTAAACCCACCAGACTGTCATTTGTAGGGGTATCTGGCATTTGAAATCTCGCTGTGTATCGAAACCCAAACTCTATATGGAGTCTTAAAGCCTGTATTGTGGAAGGTTGCGAAACAATGCGCAATTCTCCAGGAATGCATCAACGCATTCAATGTTACGACGAGTTCACGTATACATCCATGCTAACGGCGGGCATTTAACGTAAGACAGAGCTTCATGTGGTACGTTCTATTCCTGTGTGTTTCCCAAGATTAATGCTCTATGAAGAGTTGTAGAAAATGAGCTCTAACATAGATATAAAGTGTTACCAGACCCATGACCATATAACATATCTTCTTCTCCTACATGTGAGGAGTGTGTCATGGAAGTTCGGCCTACCTTATTGTTACATCTGTACAGATCATTGTCTCCTTTCAAGCTATAACTGTCGAGGTATTATTCCGCTAGCGGGAGGTTACTATATTGCCTACCCAGGAGTACTATCACAGTACCACTTCATGAGACAGCTTCGTGTTAAATTCTTAATCTGTGGAGATTTTAACGCACGCAAGACACATTAAGCATTGGAAATAACTGTATTAAATAAAAGGTTGGAACGTTTGTGCTTAACTAACACAGAAAATCCATGGATTTCTTTCAGTTTATAGCTCAAGGACACAAGAGGCTCATATGCACAGGTGGAACATTTCCAATTTAAAGCGTCAGAAAGCTATTAGCAAACTAATTTGGTGAAGGTGCTATCGATTCGTCTTCCAGGTCCGATAATGCGATTTGAACGACATTTCCTGCGGAAGCGATTCATGATTTTTCTCGAAATATCTCCCTAATTGCAATAGGTGATTTCGCGACCAACGCTATGAGAGACCGAGCGCGATGGGTCAAGAACTTGTGCCTGAGGCTCGCATTCTGGAGCTACCGAATTCGATTCCCATCGGACCGGCCTCCCTCAGGTAGGTAGACTGAAGCCGCGATGGATTATATGCTACCACGAACTTTCCTGTTTCACATTTCATTTCCTTACATTTTCAGGGTTGCCGGACCTGGCAGGATGACGGTGGTATGCGGCTCACACAATGGATGTGCGTTGAGAGAACTGTTTCTTCCCGTACGTCCTTCGTCCGGATAGGACATTGAAGGCTAAAATCTATAACGATAGGGACCCCGCTGTGGCTGCCTCTGGCTCTCTCCCGGAAATCTAGCAGACGCAATAGGCCTAGTCTCGAGCGTTTCCTTCATAATTATCATTTTCATGCGTCATGCCTATGAGTGTCCACCTCCTGTGGTGTCGTATACAGTAAGAACTGGCTTTAACCACTATTTAAATATCTGCTTTATTACATTCACGTCATTATCTCTACACAATATCGTTTATTTTTTTACAACTTATGTAAACTATTCTTACAAAAGCCTATTTTTCTATTTACTTCATATTAACCGAGATAGGCTTGAAGGAAAAGTTGAAGTGCACTTTTCGTGGTGTGACAAGTGGGATACAGGAAACAGGAACGATAGTCAAATGTTTAAAAGAGGGTCGCTATATGTTGGCCTTGAATCCCATAGTCTATCAATCACTTCGCAGAAACAACCGAGCAGACAGCGCTTCAAAAAATGCCAACCGTATCAGAACATTGAAACCAGTAACAAGGGATTATCTCCTGGATGGCTGATGTCACAAAAAATGTCAATTATATCAGAACATTGAAACCAGTAACAAGGGATTATCTCCTGTATGGCTGATGTCACAAAAAATGTCAATTATATCAGAACATTGAAACCAATAACAAGGGATATCTCCTGTATGGCTGATGTCACAAAAAATGTCAATTATATCAGAACATTGAAACCAATAACAAGGGATATCTCCTGTATGGCTGATGTCAAAAAAATGTCAACCGTATAAGAACATTGAAACCAATAACAAGGGATATCTCCGAGATGGCTGATGTCACAACAAATGTCAACTATATCAGAACATTGAAAACCAATAACAAGGGATATCTCCGAGATGGCTGATGTCACAAAAAATGTCAACTATATCAGATCATTAAAACCAATAACAAGGGATATCTCCGAGATGGCTGATGTCACAAAAAATGTCAACTATATCAGAACATTGAAAACCAATAACAAGGGTTATCTCCGAGATGGCTGATGTCACAAAAAATGCAAACTATATCAGAACATTGAAACCAGTAACATGGGATATCTCCTAGATGGCTGATGTCACAAAAATGCAAACCACATCAGAACATTGAAATCATTAACAAGGGATATCTGCTAGATGGCTGATGTCACAAAAATGCAAACTATATCAGAACATTGAAACCAGTAACAAGGGATTATCTCCTGGATGGCTGATGTCACAAAAAATGTTAACTATATCAGAACAGTGAAACCAGTAACAAGGGATTATCTCCTGAATGGCTGATGTCACAAAAAATGCAAACTATATCAGAACATTGAAACCAGTAACAAGGGATTATCTCCTGGATGGCTGATGTCACAACAAATGTCAACTATATCAGAACATTGAAACCAATAACAAGGGATTATCTCCTGGATGGCTGATGTCACAACAAATGTCAACTATATCAGAACATTGAAACCAGTAACAAGGGATTATCTCCTGGATGGCTGATGTCACAACAAATGTCAACTATATCAGAACATTGAAACCAGTAACAAGGGACATCTCCTGGATGGCTGATGTCACAACAAATGTCAACTATATCAGAACATTGAAACCAGTAACAAGGGATATCTCCTGGATGGCTGATGTCACAACAAATGTCAACTATATCAGAACATTGAAACCAGTAACAAGGGATTATCTCCTGGATGGCTGATGTCACAACAAATGTCAACTATATCAGAACATTGAAACCAATAAAAAGGGATTATCTCCTGGATGGCTGATGTCACAACAAATGTCAACTATATCAGAACATTGAAACCAATAACAAGGGATATCTCCTGGATGGCTGATGTCACAACAAATGTCAACTATATCAGAACATTGAAACCAGTAACAAGGGATATCTCCTGGATGGCTGATGTCACAACAAATGTCAACTATATCAGAACATTGAAACCAATAACAAGGGATTATCTCCTGGATGGCTGATGTCACAAAAAATGTCAACTATATCAGAACATTGAAACCAATAACAAGGGATTATCTCCTGGATGGCTGATGTCACAACAAATGTCAACTATATCAGAACATTGAAACCAATAAAAAGGGATTATCTCCTGGATGGCTGATGTCACAACAAATGTCAACTATATCAGAACATTGAAACCAGTAACAAGGGATTATCTCCTGGATGGGTGATGTCACAACAAATGTCAACTATATCAGAACATTGAAACCAATAACAAGGGATATCTCCGAGATGGCTGATGTCACAACAAATGTCAACTATATCAGAACATTGAAACCAATAACAAGGGATATCTCCGAGATGGCTGATGTCACAACAAATGTCAACTATATCAGAACATTGAAACCAGTAACAAGGGATATCTCCTGGATGGCTGATGTCACAACAAATGTCAACTATATCAGAACATTGAAACCAGTAACAAGGGATTATCTCCTGGATGGCTGATGTCACAACAAATGTCAACTATATCAGAACATTGAAACCAATAACAAGGGATTATCTCCTGGATGGCTGATGTCACAACAAATGTCAACTATATCAGAACATTGAAACCAATAACAAGGGATATCTCCGAGATGGCTGATGTCACAACAAATGTCAACTATATCAGAACATTGAAACCAGTAACAAGGGATTATCTCCTGGATGGCTGATGTCACAACAAATGTCAACTATATCAGAACATTGAAACCAATAACAAGGGATATCTCCGAGATGGCTGATGTCACAACAAATGTCAACTATATCAGAACATTGAAACCAATAACAAGGGATATCTCCGAGATGGCTGATGTCACAACAAATGTCAACTATATCAGAACATTGAAACCAGTAACAAGGGATATCTCCTGGATGGCTGATGTCACAACAAATGTCAACTATATCAGAACATTGAAACCAGTAACAAGGGATTATCTCCTGGATGGCTGATGTCACAACAAATGTCAACTATATCAGAACATTGAAACCAATAACAAGGGATTATCTCCTGGATGGCTGATGTCACAACAAATGTCAACTATATCAGAACATTGAAACCAATAACAAGGGATATCTCCTGGATGGCTGATGTCACAACAAATGTCAACTATATCAGAACATTGAAACCAGTAACAAGGGATTATCTCCTGGATGGCTGATGTCACAACAAATGTCAACTATATCAGAACATTGAAACCAATAACAAGGGATATCTCCGAGATGGCTGATGTCACAACAAATGTCAACTATATCAGAACATTGAAACCAGTAACAAGGGATTATCTCCTGGATGGCTGATGTCACAACAAATGTCAACTATATCAGAACATTGAAACCAATAACAAGGGATTATCTCCTGGATGGCTGATGTCACAACAAATGTCAACTATATCAGAACATTGAAACCAGTATCAAGGGATTATCTCCTGGATGGCTGATGTCACAACAAATGTCAACTATATCAGAACATTGAAACCAATAACAAGGGATTATCTCCTGGATGGCTGATGTCACAACAAATGTCAACTATATCAGAACATTGAAACCAGTATCAAGGGATTATCTCCTGGATGGCTGATGTCACAACAAATGTCAACTATATCAGAACATTGAAACCAGTAACAAGGGATATCTCCTGGATGGCTGATGTCACAACAAATGTCAACTATATCAGAACATTGAAACCAGTAACAAGGGATTATCTCCTGGATGGCTGATGTCACAACAAATGTCAACTATATCAGAACATTGAAACCAATAACAAGGGATTATCTCCTGGATGGCTGATGTCACAACAAATGTCAACTATATCAGAACATTGAAACCAATAACAAGGGATTATCTCCTGGATGGCTGATGTCACAACAAATGTCAACTATATCAGAACATTGAAACCAATAACAAGGGATTATCTCCTGGATGGCTGATGTCACAACAAATGTCAACTATATCAGAACATTGATACCAGTATCAAGGGATTATCTCCTGGATGGCTGATGTCACAACAAATGTCAACTATATCAGAACATTGAAACCAATAACAAGGGATTATCTCCTGGATGGCTGATGTCACAACAAATGTCAACTATATCAGAACATTGAAACCAATAACAAGGGATTATCTCCTGGATGGCTGATGTCACAACAAATGTCAACTATATCAGAACATTGATACCAGTATCAAGGGATTATCTCCTGGATGGCTGATGTCACAACAAATGTCAACTATATCAGAACATTGAAACCAGTAACAAGGGATATCTCCTGGATGGCTGATGTCACAACAAATGTCAACTATATCAGAACATTGATACCAGTATCAAGGGATTATCTCCTGGATGGCTGATATCACAACAAATGTCAACTATATCAGAACAATGAAACCAATAACAAGGGATTATCTCCTGGATGGCTGATGTCACAACAAATGTCAACTATATCAGAACATTGATACCAGTATCAAGGGATTATCTCCTGGATGGCTGATGTCACAACAAATGTCAACTATATCAGAACATTGAAACCAATAACAAGATATTTCGGAAATGACTGAGGCCACAAAAAAGTTATTTGAAATAAACCGTGTGTTTTAAAGAGATCTACTTTGTTTGTGTAGTACGTTTTCGTCTATCGCTGAACGTTTACCAGTTATACAAGATTTCTTCCGAATGAAGAGGACTTCAGAGCTATTCCCAGAAAATTCAAGATGTACATTTTGTTTTTGGTATAAATATATTTAATATATGGTATTCTAATCAAAATCGTTAGTCATTTTTTAGAAAATAAAAAATTTCGATAAATGTGTTATGTAAAGGATAGTTTGCGGTGGTGGGCTTTTCTTGAAAACCTTTGTGTCGCATTTTAGAAAGAAGCTGAACTTAAATATCAAGTTTGTTATTTATACGATTTGTTATGCTGTTCACAAACACACGCTTAGACAAATCTCGGTATCGAATCTTTTGTTGGAATGCAATACTTCTCTACCTATTAGATACGTGATAGAGAAAGCAAAAGTACTTTCAAGGATTAGATACCATTCAATGATAAAGAAAACGGTGCTGTGAAGTTACTGGAGGTTGGCTTTTAACAGACGCGTTCAACCTTGTTAAAGAATAGGTTGTGCTTGAAATCCGACCAGAATAAAGGACCTATAATTTGCCTTTGCTTGAAAAGCTACATTTACAAACAATAAAAGCTAATTTCCAATGAATGGTGGGAGAGAACACTCCAGTTTTGGCCCTTATGTTGCATTCACTCTTCTACAAACATTCTTACCAAAGCTTATTTTATTGTGTCCACTTCTTGTCAATCCAGACGAACCTTCACTTCACATTTACACACTCCGTTGTAGATACAAAAAGAATACAGGGCACAAAGCGTTAGGTAGATTATTAAAGAGCTTGTTGCTACGTATTGGCTTGGAAATTGCATGCTCTTAGCACCAGAGCCACCAGAAAAAAAGAAGAAGAAGAAAGGAATAGATACATACCGTTGTGAACAGATCAATAAAAAGGAATATCTGGGAAATAGTTGACTCCACGCGTTATTTCACGTAATTGTGTGGTTAAACGAGATCTACATTTTTATGTAGTAAGATTTTGTGTATCCCTTACGGCTTTACGATTTAGAAAAAATCTGATGTGTTACACTCACATGACTTTCTCTACTCTTGTAAAAGTTATTTTTACAAACGCTTATTCTCCATCTACTTCATGTTAATCGAGATGTTAATCTTATTGCTAATTTTCTTGTAGGTGCAAGGGGAATTGGTAGGTTTTAAGCGATAGTCAAATGTTTTAAGAGCTGGTTGCTATGTGGAATATTCTATTCTCTTTGCATTACCAGGACAAAAAAAAATGAATAACGAATTCCCATTTGAGAAAAAGGATAATTATTGTAAAATTTAAGGGAATAACAAGCAATATCTCGAAAATGGTTCGCTCAACAAAAAAACGTATATGACATAAATTGTGTATTTTAACGCGATCTACATTTTTTGTGTAGTAAAATTTTGTCTATCTCTTATGGTTTACCAGTTATGCAAAAGTCGTTCACAATGAACAATACTTTTGAAGACATTCTCAGAAAATTCGAGATATACATTTCATTTGTCATGAAAATATCTTAAATATATGATATTTTAATCAAAATCGTTAGAGCCATTTTTGAGAAAATTAAAATTTTGGAAAAATGTAAAGGGTAATCTGGGGTAGGGGGATTTTCTTGATAACCTTTGTGTCGCATCTCTGGAAGATACTGAACCTAAATACCAAGTTTGGTGTTCATCCGACTGTTCGTTTCTGAGTTATGCTGTTCACAGACAGACACACACACGGGCATGTTTCCAAAAATGCCTTTTTTGGATTCAGGGGGCCTCAAAACATATATTTCGGGTGATATCTTGGTATCGAATTTTTGGGTGGAATGCAATACTTCCCCTACTTGCTATACGTAGTAGATAAAGTAAAAAGTTATTCAGAATGAAGAGGACTTCACAGGCGATTCCCAGAAAGTTGAAACTATTATTTTATTTGTTATGCAGACATCTTAAACATTGTAATTAAAATGGTAGGATCCGTTTTTAATAAAATTAAAAATAATAAAATTTGTTTCATATAAGGAGTATTTTGGGGTAAGGGGATTTTCTTGAAAATCTTGTGTCGTATCCTTGGAAGATGCTGAAGTTAAAGACCAAGTTTGGTGTTTAACCGACCTTCATTTCACACACATACGTTTGTCTAAAAATCTATTTTGGATTCAGGGAGTATCAAAGCGTGTATTTGCGGTGGAATACAACACTATAGATCAGAAAGAAAAAATTGACGGTTGTCGCCTTCGCTACACACAAACACTGCCATACACGCGTTCTTTCACGGAATTGTACTGTAGGCGTTAGAGCCAGTCAGTTCAAGAGCAGACTTGTATTCAGCATTTAGTACAGAGCCATTACTGATATATGACGTGCGGTCATGTTACTCGCCCGTGGGCAGGGTTCGGGCTTAATTTAAAAAATATTTGTCCAATTTGAAAATAAAGACGAAAAAAATTATGTATCACATTCATTATAAGCATTTTATTTGTCAAGTAAACATCTTAAACACGTGGTACTTTACTGAAAACATTATTACTTTTTGAGAAAGTCAAAAAATAAGGAAAGCATTTCCATATAAAAGTAAAATAAAGACAATAATGTTAATTCATCATAATTTCTGGTCTACGATGCACAGGATATCACAATTATCGCAGTATACATACATCCATCGGAGTAGAACACTAGCAATACAAATTTACCCGCGTCGGCCAATACGGCACGGCAGCTACAAACTCCGCCTCCCTCGTCCAACCACACCCACAGGAGCGGTATGCGGTCAGTAACACATGCCGATTCCAGGGGCTCAGCCGTCTGTAAACTGGCTCCTCAATTAGTCTCAAGGACCGGAATGCATCCCTGCCTCACAGCATGCCGGTACTGGAAATCGAACCGGAGTCCCTTCTTGCCGCAGCCTACAGTGTTCGGTGGACTGATGGTGATAATAATATTTTATTGAAAACCAAATTAGACGATGGAGCTCGGTTTGGGCTGGGATGGGCTACCTGTTACACAACAGAAAGTACACGCACCTAAGGATAACAAGTCAGGAATACAATCACTGCAAGTAATGTGTGTTTTATTGACTGTCCACGTGCTGATTGCCACAGCTAAGGTAACCGTCAAAATCACAGTTTTGTGAAAGAAAAATACCTGTTGAAAGAAATTTGCATTTTAATTAGACATTTCATATAATGATAATAATGAATGCTCGCTGACAACATTTAAACTGTAATAAAATGGTTATATGGCTAAAAAAGTTAAAAATAGTGAAACAAAAATGAATCACGCCATACCCCTAAGTTACGTTGTTCTTACATACTTCTGATGTCCGTGCGTGACTTCCTTAAACACACAGAGACGTTTTATAGCGACCCTATGTATAGTCTGAAGAAACTTGACATCAGAAAGCTATGTATCAATACCAAGCAATTAATAAGAACACTCGCATGAATTTCTCTACTCACTATCGTTTACTTTTTCTTCTACAAGCTGTTCTTACAGTACATCGATATAAAGTCTGCAGAAGTTCCATTACATATTCCGCTGTAACTACATTAGCGACACAGAAGGCTGAAGCACACATGCACACACCTATCTTTTCCCAAAAATATATTTGTTGGATTCAGGGGATCTCAAAACGTATTTTACGGCAAACTATTCATCGAATTTTTGGATGGAATACAATAATTCCTCTACTTACATTAGTTAGGTGTTAGAGAAAGAATTATATTTTATCAGTGCGAAAAGGTTATACCAAAACAATATTATTAATAATCATCATCTTTTGCTTTGGAAAACACATTGCCACTTTGTCTGCCTCTCCTCTCGTCAGTCTTCAGTGACTTTACTTCTTTGTTGAACGTAGCCCTTTGATTACCTTCAAACTAGCTTCTTCTCTCTTCCGATCGTTAGTTAAGTGTCAAACACAGGACATCTCTTCTCTCTTCCGGTCGCTCACAAGAGTATTGAACACTCTTTCTTCCGGTCGCTCACTGACGCAACGAATACAGAACTGATCACGCAGACAGAACAGCAGGTAGCCTGAACCTCATAACCACCTTTCTTTCGGATGTTCTTTAGCTCAGAGCGCCTCCCCGTCTTTCTGTCTCCAACGAATCATACACCGGCTAGCAGTTCTTTTTATTTATTTATTTATTTATTTATTTATGGACCCTCTTTAACTGCTGTTGTTCTTAGCGTCCAATTCTACATTGGCCATGAAAGACCGGTAATTTTGCTCAGAGGCCTCTTTATCAGGCTTGAAGTTCTTTACGTGCCGTAAATCTACGACACGGGACCACCGGCTTTACTTCCCTTCCGAAGGAGGCCATGCTAAGGATTTCTACACCCAAAAAGTCCATCGCTCTCCGTCAGGTTTGAACCCGTGATCTCGGGAACTAGAGGCTATTACAGTAAGCACTACACCACGGAGGACGACCCGGCTAGCAATGAGAACACTTCCGCGACCCAAGGCGCGGCAGTGCTGCAAAGGTTCCTTCACTATAATAAATAACAAGCTTCTATTTAACTAATTATAACCTATTGAAATCCTGAGTAAATAAAATAGCACTTTAACAGCGGAGTTTTAAATTAAGCATGTCTTGGGAGTTGACGGCATCTGCGTTTGTCTTGCAGGAACTTCAAAGGTTCTGGACACGATTCCCTTTTGATTTCTTATTTAGATAGGCACTTTTTACCTTCTCTACTAATAAATTATGGTAAATAGAGGAAGTATTGTGTTCTGCCCAAACATTTGATTTCGAGATATTACCGCAAGTATATATTTTGAGACACTCTGAATACAAACAAAAAAAATCTGATGTGTTACACTCACATGACTTTCTCTACTCTTGTACAATCTATTTTTACAAACGCCTATTCTCCATATGCTTCATATTAATCGAGATATCGAGATGTCAATCTTATTGGTAATATTCATGTAGATGCAAGGGGAATATGGTAGCTTTTAAGCGATAGTCAAATATTTTATCGCTGGTTGCTATGTGGCGCATTCCATTCTCTTTGCATGTCCAGGACATAAAAAAATGAATAACGAATTTGAGAAAAAGTATAAGTATTGGAAAATTTAAGGAAATAACAAGCAATATCTCGAAAACGGTTCACTCAACAAAACAAATGTATATGATATAAGTTGTGTATTTTAACGCGATCTACATTTTTTGTGTAGTAAAATTTTGTCTATCTCTTATGGTTTACCAGTTATGCAAAAGTCGTTCATAATGAAGAATACTTTTGGAGACATTCCCAGAAATTTCGAGATATACATTTCATTTCTCATGACATTATCTTAAACATATGATATTTTCATCAAAATCGTTAGAGCCATTTTTGAGAAAATTAAAATTTTCGAAAAATGTTCCATGTAAAGGGTAGTCTGGGGTGGGGGGATTTTCTTGAAAATCTTCGTGTCGCATCTCTGGAAGATACTGAACGTAAATACCAAGTTTGGTGTTTATCCGACTGTTAGTTTTTGAGTTATGCTGTTCACAGACACACACACACAGACACACACACACACACAGACACACAGACACACACACAGACACACACACGGACATGTTTCCAAAAATGCTTTTTTTGGATTCAGGAGGTCTCAAAACATGTATTTCCGGTGAAATCTCGGTATCGAATTTTTGGGTGGAATGCAATACTTCCCCTACTTACTATACGTAGTAGAGAAAGTAAAAAACTGACTTGTATAACTGTTAAACTGCAAGAGATATACAAAACCTTACTCTGCATACAAATTAGATTTCACTAAAGCACACATTTATTTCAAATATTTTTTTTTAATTTTGTGACGTTAACCGTTTCCGAGATATTCCTCGTTAATAGTTTGATATTCGTCGTGACGCAAAAGCATGAAATTTTAAAGCCACGACATACCGATTCTCTCTTTAAAAGGCTGACTATCGCTTTAGCCACCTCTGTCCTTCTTACACGTACAACGAAACGCCTAATAAAGGTTTATCTCGATTAACAGAAAGAACAAGATGGAGTAGCTCAGTCTGTAGAGCACCTGCCTGGTGTGCGAGGGGTCCCGGGTTAGATTCCCGGCTCTAGCCAAGATTATTCTTTATCCTTTCCAGAAGCTGGAAGTATGAATGAGAATGTGAATGTGTGTGTGATCTAATGATAAAATCCACAAAGTGGAAGATACCCAACGAATACGAGTTAACACCATTGCCTTAGGCAATAAGTTCCAAAGGAAAGGCCGCCGATAAGATCAATGTAGTTAAATGTAACTTAAAAAAAAGATGGAAGAATAAGTCTTTGTAAGAATAGTTTGTAGAAAAATGAGCACAGAAAGTCATGTGAATGCGTCTCATTTATTTTAAGGAATGTTAAATACGACAGTTGTGATACTAATAATTAGGGCTAGGATTTTTATGATAGGGCATATATTACTTTCTCTACTACGTATAGTAAGCAGGGGAAGTATTGTATTCCACCCAAAAATTCGATACCGAGATTTCAGCGGAAATACATGTTTTGAGACCCCCTGAATCAAAAGAAAACATTTTTGGAAACATGTCCGTGTGTGTCTGTCTGTGGGTGTCTGTCTGTGTGTGTCTGTCTGTGTGTGTCTGTGAACAGCATAACTCAGAAACGAACAGTCGGTTAAACACCAAACTTGGTATTTAGGTTCAGTATCTTCCAGAGATGCGACACAAAGGTTTTCAAGAAAATCCTCCCACCCCAGATTACCCTTTACATGGAACATTTTTCGAAAATTTTAATTTTCTCAAAAATGGCTCTAACGATTTTGATTAAAATATCATATGTTTAAGATATTTTTATGACAAATAAAATGTATATCTTGAATTTCCTGGGAATGTCTCCAAAAGTATTCTTCATTATGAACGACTTTTGCATAACTGGTAAACCATAAGAGATAGACAAAATTTTACTACACAAAAAATGTAGATCGCGTTAAAATACACAACTTATGTCATATACATTTGTTTTGTTGAGTGAACCATTTTCGAGATATTACTTGTTATTCCCTTAAATTTTTCAATACTTATTTTCTCAAATGGGAATTCGTTATTCATTTTTACTTTCTCTACTACGTATAGTAAGTAGGGGAAGTATTGCATTCCACCCAAAAATTCGATACCGAGATTTCACCGGAAATACATGTTTTGAGACCTCCTGAATCCAATAAAAGCATTTTTGGAAAATGTCCGTGTGTGTGTCTGTGTGTGTGTCTGTGTGTGTGTGTGTGTGTGTGTGTGTGTGTGTGTGTGTGTGTGTGTGTCTGTGAACAGCATAACTCAAAAACGAACAGTCGGATAAGCACCAAACTTGGTAATGTAATGTAATGTAATATGTAATGTAATATTTATTTCATCATTATTACAATAATACAAATAAAGCTTACATCTAAAACTTATGTCTAGTGCACCAGTTTTCTAGCTCCCCCATATTTAGCCCCTAGGCTGTATATATGGGATAAAGCTACTATACCATCTCTCCACTTTACAAACTATGCTCGTTCAGCTGTACCTTTCTTAAGCTCCTTATCCACTTATCCCTTGTGTTGCCTAAAAATGTCCCCATCATTTTAATTATTTCTACTTTTGTGCTTCCCAACATTCTTAATGCTACTGCTTCTTTGTTTAGCTTATCCCATTTTTTATTCCATATAACCTCTCTCCACCTTATCACATTCTATTAGACAATGAAAAGTACTACCCGATTCATCACACATAATACACCTCCCCGAACAATTATATCCATTCCTTTTTAAAAATATTACTCCTGTGCGCATCCACGCAAGACCTATTCTACCAAATTGATTACATATATCTACATACTTCTCCCTTCCCCAATTTCTTTTAACTGATTTATACAAGATCAATGATCTTTTATCCTCAAAACTAGCCCATATCTCTTGTTTCTCGATATCTTCCACCCTCAATCTCACTTCTTTCCAAATCCCACTGTTATTATATTTATCTAATAGGAGAATATTCCTCATGCCAATTTCTTTTAGGACATTTCCCATCTCCCCTAACCAACACTCTTCTCCTAGGACAGCTTTTTGAAACTGTATACATTCTTTTAATATATTATTATCTTCTAAATTTAAACATCTATACCAATACTTCAAAATTCTTTCCACTATTATACCTTTTCTCCCTACCCTTCCTAGCTCTGCCAGTGCCACGCCCCTTGGTGAACTCTTGGGTAAACCCAAAACTTCTTTACAAAACATTCTATGGACTATATCAATCTTAATCCATCCCTTTGCCACCCCCCATATTTCTATTCCATATAACATTTTTGACTCTACTACAGTTTCATATAGCCTTTCCAACCAGTTCATTGTTAGCGTGGGTGTTTTGCACAAGCAAACTCTAACAGCTTTCATCGCTAGCTTTCCTTTCAATTGTGCATATTTAGATTGTGCTTCCCACTTCCCGTTGCTTGAGAATCCAATGCCCAAGTAATCAAATTCTTTTACCACCTCTATTTGCTCTCCATTTATATACCATCTTTCCTCTCTTTTTAATTTTGATCCTTTCTTGAACACTATTATCTTGGACTTTTTTGTATTCACCTTTAGCCCCCATTCCATACAAAATTTTGCAATTTCATTAATAGCATGTTGCAACCCTATCACTGTTACTGCCCCAGCTACTAGATCATCTGCAAATAATAACCCTGGCCAAACTTGGTATTTAGGTTCAGTATCTTCCAGAGATGCGACACGAAGGTTTTCAAGAAAATCCCCCCACCCCAGACTACCCTTTACATGGAACATTTTTCGAAAAGTTTAATTTTCTCAAAAATGGCTCTAACGATTTTGATGAAAATATCATATGTTTAAGATAATGTCATGAGAAATGAAATGTATATCTCGAATTTTCTGGGAATGTCTCCAAAAGTATTCTCCATTGTGAACGACTTTTGCATAACTGGTAAACCATAAGAGATAGACAAAATGTTACTACACAAAAAATGTAGATCGGGTTAAAATACACAACTTATGTCATATACATTACTTTTGTTGAGTGAACCGTTTTGGAGATATTGCTTGTTATTTCCTTAAATTTTCCAATACTTATACTTTTTCTCAAATTCGTTATTCATTTTTTTATGTCCTGGACATGCAAAGAGAATGGAATGCGCCACATAGCAACCAGCGTTAAAATATTTGACTATCGCTTAAAAGCTACCATATTCCCCTTGCATCTACATGAATATTACCTATAAGATTGACATCTCGATATCTCGATTAACATGAAGCATATGGAGAATAAGCGTTTATAAAATTAGATTGTACAAGAGTAGAGAAAGTCATGTGAGTGTAACACATCAGATTTTTTTGACTTGGATATGCAAAGAGTATTAATCTGTGGGAAAGGGAATGGTGCTGCACCTAGCAACCAGCTATTAAAGAGATATGTATGTGCTTAAAGGCTACTGTATTCTCAAATTGCCCTTGTAAATATATATTCCCCTTACATCTACAAGAAAATTAGCAATAAGGTAGTGTCTGCAAATGTTTATCTCGATTAACATGAACTAGATGGAGAATAAGCGTTTGTAAAAGTAGTTTGCACAAGAGTAGAGAAAGTCATGTGAGTGTAACACATCAGATTTTTTTTTGGTAGGACTGACATTCTCCTTAAATATATATATATAAATGCTTCTTATGAAACAGCGAAATGAATTAACCTAGTTTGTTAAGTCATATTTTTGCATATATGGCCATTTCTCTGTGATAGAGCATATTTTAGTAAGTAAATGGTCCTATTCGTCATATTTTCACTCTTTCAAGAAGAAAAGAACTTTCTCATGCAGTTTATTTATTCCGTGTTACATTTCCCAGAATTGCGCACCTCATTTTGTTTCCTGGAAAATGGCAAGTATCTATATTCCTTCCCTGTTTCCTTTGAATTCACAATATGGACTTCATCCTTACGCATCAGTAAGTTTGTGTAAGCTATTGTTACTCTATGAACAGGTATCTGATTAAGTCATTCTGGACTCTGGACTGCAGACAAGTGTCTAATTCACTCATTGTGTTATTCAGTCTTATTGAAGTCGTAAGCGTGTGCAGTACAGTTCAGAAAAAAATGCCTAAAGTGAAGCAAAATGTTCAAGTAAAACTAAAAAGTTTGTGTCTCAATATGGTGAGAAAGTATTTTCAAGTGATGGTAAAATACTCTATTGTAAACTGTGCGACGTAAGAGTAACTGCGGAGAAGTCATTTAACGTTCAGCAGCATGTGGCAACAGATAAACACAAACGTGGAGTACAACGGATTGAAAATGAAAAAATACTACAGCAAATGCTCCTAGGGGAATCCCGCCAGTCTTATTCACCATTCTGCGAAGAACTTTGTACAGCTTTCCTTTGTGCTGATATTCCCTTAAGTAAACTAAACCATCCAAAATTTCGTGAATTCTTAGAAAAATGCACAGGCAAACCT
The DNA here is from genome assembly GCA_030765065.1 of Deroplatys truncata. Taxonomy (NCBI): domain Eukaryota; kingdom Metazoa; phylum Arthropoda; class Insecta; order Mantodea; family Mantidae; genus Deroplatys; species Deroplatys truncata. The sequence continues at coordinate 302,238,764 of CM060981.1, read as the reverse complement.
CTTCCTGATTCTTCCACATTAAGAAAGAACTTTGTCAGCCGAAGCTACGAAAAAACAATACAACAAATCAGACAACAGCTCGTAAATAAAAAACTTTGGGTATCAATTGATGAAACTACAGACTCTATGGGAAGATATATTGCAAATGTCATTGTGGGAACTTTGAAAGAAGATGGTCCAGGCAAAAAGTTTCTAATAAACTCTGAACATTTAGGAAAAGTAAATTTTTCCACCATTTCTAAGTTGTTCGACAGATCTATGGATGCCGTATGGCCCGAAGGTGTTAAGCATGACAATGTACTTCTCTTCGTAACGGATGCTGCACCTTATACGGTGAAAGCTGACGATTCTCTAAAACCATTGCACAGTAAAATGGTGCATGTGACTTGTTTAGCTCACGCCTTGCACCGAGTTGCAGAGGAGATTCGTAGTAAATTCAGTGACGTTGACAAGTTTATTGGATGTGTCAAAAAGATGTTTTTGAAAGCTCCTTCACGTATTGTAGCATTTAAGTTGTTAGCTCCAGACATTCCCTTGCCACCATCTCCCATTTTGACAAGATGGGGTCCTGGGTTGATGCCTGCAACTATTACTGCCAGAACTTCAACGTTGTGAAAAGCATCATTGATTCATTCGATAGCAGTGAAGCTACTTCAATTGGACTAGCTCAAGAATTAATGTCTAATGGTGAAATTTCAGGCAAACTTTCATACATAAAATCAAATTTTGGATTTATTCCAGCTGTAATAAATGCTTTGGAGGGATCAGAAGTGCCACTGGTGAAGCAGGTAAAACAAGTGAAAAAAGTTGTGAATAAATTAGAGGGTGTTTGTGGTAAAGTGGGAAAAGAAGTGTCAAAGAAAATGGAAAAGGTGTTAGAATAAAAAAATCTGATGTGTTACACTCACATGACTTTCTCTACTCTTGTACAATCTAATTTTACAAACGCCTATTCTCCATATGCTTCATATTAATCGAGATATCGAGATGTCAATCTTATTGGTAATTTTCTTGTAGATGCAAGGGAAATATGGTAGCTTTTAAGCGATAGTCAAATATTTTAACGCTGGTTGCTATGTGGCGCATTCCATTCTCTTTGCATGTCCAGGACAAAAAAAAATGAATAACGAATGTGAGAAAAAGTATAAGTATTGTAAAATTTAAGGAAATAACAAGCAATATCTCGAAAACGGTTCACTCAACAAAAGAAATGTATTTGACATAAGTTGTGTATTTTAACGCGATCTACATTTTTTGTGTAGTAAAATTTTGTCTATCTCTTATGGTTTACCAGTTATGCAAAAGTCGTTCACAATGAAGAATACTTTTGGAGACATTCCCAGAAAATTCGAGATATACATTTCATTTCTCATGATATTATCTTAAACATATGATATTTTCATCAAAATCGTTAGAGCCATTTTTGAGAAAATTAAAATTTTCGAAAAATCTTCCATGTAAAGGGTAGTCTGGGGTGGGGGGATTTTCTTGAAAACCTTCGTGTCGCATCTCTGGAAGATACTGAACCTAAATACCAAGTTTGGTGCTTATCCGACTGTTCGTTTTTGAGTTATGCTGTTCACAGACACACACACAGACACACACACACAGACACACACACACAGACACACACACACAGACACACACACGGACATGTTTCCAAAAATGCTTTTTTTGGATTCAGGAGGTCTCAAAACATGTATTTCCGGTGAAATCTCGGTATCGAATTTTTGGGTGGAATGCAATACTTCCCCTACTTACTATACGTAGTAGAGAAAGTAAAAAAATGAAGGGTATCATACACTATGTTCCATTTCAATGATTTTGTTGGGTGGAAAGTTCTCATTTAATCATTCAGATTTAAATTCATTTTAAATATGCTCCTCTTATGTCAGCTGAAGTATAAAGGAGCTTTTCGAAGTACAAGGCGTTGTTGGCTGACAATAGGAAATCTTTTTTATCTGAAAATTTGCACAAGGTCTTCATTGTGTATTGCAACTCAGAGCTTATATGAAGTAGAATGAGGATGTAAAAAGCACATAGGTTAACTATGTTCCTATAATGCTACTAAAAATCATAGTCGAATGTCAAATTGCATAGTTTAGCTTGCTTCTCATGTGCATTTTATTCTCAAATAAATGGTTCATTATCAAAATTGACTTACTAATTTATTTTACAGTAGAAATTTTACCTCATTTTAATATTCTTAGGTCATATTTATTATGTTATTGTGCATATTTGGTAAATGTTTGGTCATAACAGCATATTCTTTTGTGCATATTATGGTGATTTTTAGGTCATAAATATCCTAGCAGTAGGATATATAGAGGAATTCTGGCGCAGTTTTTTGCGTTTATATGGGAAAGGATAGGGAAAACGAGGGTAGATGCGACGGTTCAAGGAGGAAAATGCGTTTATATGGGCGAGATAGGGAATACGAGGGTCGATGCTAGGCTAGACAGTGGTAGAAGGAGGGGGAATGCGGTTTATATGAAACAGATAGGGAATACGCGGAGAGGTGCTAGGCTAGACGGAGGCTGAGGTGTAGAGTATGGTTTATATGAGAGGTGTAGGAAAACGAGGAGAGGTATTAAGCTAAGGAGGTTGAGTATACGTTTATAAGGAGACGAGAAAACGGAGAGATCCTATGCTAGAATAGACAGATGTTGAAGGTAGAATGTGTTTTATATATGTTAGATAGGAAACCAAGGAGATACACAGCTAGACAGGGGGCAGAAGGGGAATACGCTTTATGAGAGGCAGGGGCTACGGGGAGAGGTGCTAGTCTAGACATGGTTTGAGGAATAGAGTATACTTTATATGGGAGAAATATGGAAAACGAGGAGAGTCGGTAGGCTAGACAGGTAGTGTAGCAGTAGGAATATGGACTTATATACAGGAGAGATATGGAATAGGAGGGAGATACTAGACCTTGAAAGCGACTTAAGGGAGAACTTCATGAAAATATGTTTCATGTCAATGTTCTAGACATGCCCATCACGTAACCTATTCAGGGAAAAGGTGACTCGTTCAGGGGAAAAAGGTGACTGCTCAGGGAAAAAGGTGACACACAAAGGGAAAATGTGACCAGCAAAGGGAAAAAGGTGACCTGCAAAGGGAAAAATGTGACCAGCAAAGGGAAAAAGGTGACGGCCAAAGGGAAAAAGGTAAGCCATAAAGGGAAAAAGGTGACCTGCAACGGGAAAAGCTAACCCACTCACACTAACAGGTACGTAATTCAGCTAGTATTGCAAGAGGCTGACAGCATCATAGCAGTGTATGATTTCACAGGTAATTCAGCTAGTATTTAGGTAGGTATTTAGGCTAATTCAGCTAGTATCACAAGAGGATAGATTCTAGGGTTGGGTATAGCTTAGTGTCGTATTTCACAGGTAATTCAGAGAGTATCGTAGGTATTTAGGTTAATTCAAGTATCACAGGCGTTTAGAGTAATTCAGCTAGCATTACAGGAGGATAGGTTCCAGGGGTCGGTTATAACATAGCTTCGTATTTCACAGATAGTTCAGGTAATATCGTAAGTATTTGAGGTAATCGACATAGCTTCACAGATGTTATTGATAATTTCGATCAGAGATTTGTATCACAGCTATTTAAGGCAAATGCAGGTGATTCAGGTTGTATCAGGTATTTGAGTCATTTTAACAGGTAATTCATCTAGTATCATTGGTATTTAAGGCAAACCAGATAGTATCACAGGTACTCGTGCTAATTTAGAGCAGGAATTCATATCAGAGCTAGTTAAGGTAATTTCACATGATTCGGGTAGTATCACAGGTATTTAAGTCATTTTCACAAGCAATTCAGCTAGTATCGTGAGCATTTAAGCTAATTCAGCTAGTATCACAGGAGGCTAGATTCCAGAGACTAACTGCATCATAGCTATGCATGATTTCACAGGTAATTCAGCTAGTATCGTAGGTATTTAGGCTAATTCAGCTAGTATGACAGGAGGTTAGATTCCAGGGTTGGGTATAGCATAGTTTCATATTTCACAGGTAATTCAGAGGGTATCGTAGGTATTTAGGATAATTCAAGTAACATAGGTGTTTAGAGTAATTAAGCAAGCATTACAGGAGGGTAGGTTCCAGGGTCGGTTATAACATAGCTTCGTATTTCACAGATAGTTCAGGTAATATCGTAAGTATTTGAGGTCATCGACATAGCTTCACAGATATTATTGATAATTTCGATCAGAGATTTGTATCACAGCTATTTAAGGTAAATGCAGGTGATTCAGGTTGTATCAATGGTATTTGAGTCATTTTAACAGGTAATTCATCTAGTATCATTGGTATTTAAGGCAAACCAGATAGTATCACAGGTGCTCGTGCTAATTTAGAGCAGGAATTCATATCAGAGCTAGTTAAGGTAATTTCACATGATTCGGGTAGTATCACAGGTATTTAAGTCATTTTCACAGGCAATTCAGCTAGTATCGTGAGCATTTAAGCTAATTCAGCTAGTATCACAGGAGGCTAGATTCCAGAGGCTAACTCCATCATAGCTATGTATGATTTCACAGGTAATTCAGCTAGTATCGTAGGTATTTAGGCTAATTCAGCTAGTATCACAGGAGGTTAGATTCCAGGGTTGGGTATAGCATAGTTTCATATTTCACAGGTAATTCAGAGGGTATCGTGGGTATTTAGGATAATTCAAGTAACATAGGTATTTAGAGTAATTAAGCAAGCATTACAGGAGGGTAGGTTCCAGGGGTTGGTTATAACCTAGTTTCGTATTTTACACATAGTTCAGATAATATCGTAAGTATTTGCGTAATCAGCATAGTTTCACAGATGCTCGTGAATAATTTCGATTAGAGATTTGTATCACAGCTATTTAAGGTAAATGCAGGTGATTCAGGTTGTATCAATGGTATTTGTGTCATTTTAACAGGTAATTCATATAGTGTCTAGGTATTTGGGCGATTCAAGCATCATAGGTGTTTAGAGTAACTCAGCTAGTATCACAGGAGGCTAGATTCAATGATCAGGGTTTCGTATCAGAGCTATTTAATGTAATTTCACTTGATTCGAGTAGTATCACAGGTATTTAAGTCATTTAACAGGTAATTCAGATAGTATCACAGGTACTCATGGTAATATAGAGAGTAATTAGATTACAAACATTTCGCATCCAACGTTACAGCACTTTATATACTTTTTTTCTAAATCTTACAAACCTTTTATATATTAAACAGTTAGTGGACGAGGCTGAGAGGGATAAACTGCCTGTGGGTTTACAAAATGAAAAGCCATGCATCAACATACCTAAATTTAGTCCGTCGTACGTGCCTCTCCCCTTTTATCTAGGCTTGAGACTAGCACTAGGATTGCTCCTAATGGCAGGGTTAACACCTCCCCTTCCATCTTCTTCTTTCTTCATCAGGCGTCTGCTAGTTGCATACACAGCACGTGAGTAAACTTAATTTTCTAAGATTGTAGACTCACGAGAAAATCTTTATCTTTAACTTACATTCTTTTAAGCACTGTTTGTAATGGCGTAATGTCCATACACATAGGTAGTTATTCCATCTTCGGAAATAATTCTTTTATCATCAAACGGAGTCAATGCAATTTTATTCACTTGTACTGTAGCAAGAGCGTGCTTTCGCGACAGGATTAGATTCATGGGCGTTCTGATAATTTCACTGGTTTTAAGACAGTCTGTATAGCTGTCAAACGAAATGTACTGCTTAATAGCGCTACGTTTTATACCTTTAATCTTTTTATCATTAACCCTTGAATATCTAAGGCATACATCTTAGGACGTAGTCCAACAAAGCGTAGGATGATTTTGCTATTAGCATCATCTTTAAATTTTCCCAATACCTTCTTGTTCTGAGTAGAGTGGCATATATGATTGACAGGGTATTCAGATGTATCGAGATGCTCAAGAAAACGTAGCTTGTCCTGGTACACATCTTCAGTTGTTACACGATGAATGAATAAATCAGTGTCCATATACATGTTGCGTGATCATGTTGTTACATAGCGTGCTCAGGTTGTTACATAGCGTGATGAGTCTGTTACATAGCGTGATCATGTTGTTACATAGCGTGATCAGGTTCCTCATGGGTACATATTAGAAGTCGACATCGAGTATCCTGCAGAACTTCACGATCTACACAACGATCTACCTTTCCTGCCAGAGTGTATGAAACCATTGGAAGCATCTAAAAAGAAACTGATACCCCATCTTGGACCTCGAAAGAAGTATGTACTGCATTACATGCCTTTGAAGCAAGCTCTTAATCATGGACTACGACTAACAAAAATTCATCGTGTGCTACAATTCCGACAGTCTCGGTGGCTATAACCTTATGTAGAATTTAACAACAGGCTACGACAACAAGCTGCTAATGATTTCGAGAAGGATCTCTACAAACTCTTTAACAACGCCATGTTTGGAAAAACTATGGAGAACCTGCGTAACCGTATGGATATACGACTGGTGACCAATGAAAAAACTCTAGAGAAGCTGATAGCCAAGCCTACGTTTATCGACAGGACGATATATGCTAATAATCTAGCTGCTGTACATATGGCCTCTCGTCAGATTGTATTCAACAAGCCTATATACATTGGTATGAGTGTGTTAGACATCTCCAAGACATTAATGTATAACTATCATTACGATGTGTTGTTGCCTTATTATGGAACTGAAAACCTGAAGCTTATGTATATGGACACTGATTTATTCATTCATCGTGTAACAACTGAAGATGTGTACCAGGACAAGCTACGTTTTCTTGAGCATCTCGATACATCTGAATACCCTGTCAATCATATATGCCACTCTACTCAGAACAAGAAGGTATTGGGAAAATTTAAAGATGATGCTAATAGCAAAATCATCCTACGCTTTGTTGGACTACGTCCTAAGATGTATGCCTTAGATATTCAAGGGTTAATGATAAAAAAGATTAAAGGTATAAAACGTAGCGCTATTAAGCAGTACATTTCGTTTGACAGCTATACAGACTGTCTTAAAACCAGTGAAATTATCAGAACGCCCATGAATCTAATCCTGTCGCGAAAGCACGCTCTTGCTACAGTACAAGTGAATAAAATTGCATTGACTCCGTTTGATGATAAAAGAATTATTTCCGAAGATGGAATAACTACCTATGTGTATGGACATTACGCCATTACAAACAGTGCTTAAAAGAATGTAAGTTAAAGATAAAGATTTTCTCGTGAGTCTACAATCTTAGAAAATTAAGTTTACTCACGTGCTGTGTATGCAACTAGCAGACGCCTGATGAAGAAAGAAGAAGATGGAAGGGGAGGTGTTAACCCTGCCATTAGGAGCAATCCTAGTGCTAGTCTCAAGCCTAGATAAAAGGGGAGAGGCACGTACGACGGACTAAATTTAGGTATGTTGATGCATGGCTTTTCATTTTGTAAACCCACAGGCAGTTTATCCCTCTCAGCCTCGTCCACTAACTGTTTAACATATAAAAGGTTTGTAAGATTTAGAAAAAAAGTATATAAAGTGCTGTAACGTTGGATGCGAAATGTTTGTAATCTAATTACTCTCTATATTACCATGAGTACCTGTGATACTATCTGAATTACCTGTTAAATGACTTAAATACCTGTGATACTACTCGAATCAAGTGAAATTACATTAAATAGCTCTGATACGAAACCCTGATCATTGAATCTAGCCTCCTGTGATACTAGCTGAGTTACTCTAAACACCTATGATGCTTGAATCGCCCAAATACCTAGACACTATATGAATTACCTGCTAAAATGACACAAATACCATTGATACAACCTGAATCACCTGCATTTACCTTAAATAGCTGTGATACAAATCTCTGATCGAAATTATCACGAGCATCTGTGAAACTACGCTGATTACCCAAATACTTACGATATTATCTGAACTATGTGTAAAATACGAAACTAGGTTATAACCAACCCCTGGAACCTACCCTCCTGTAATGCTTGCCTAATTACTCTAAACACCTATGTTACTTGAATTATCCTAAATACCTACGATACCCTCTGAATTACCTGTGAAATATGAAACTATGATATACCCAACCCTGGAATCTAACCTCCTGTGATACTAGCTGAATTAGCCTAAATACCTACGATACTAGCTGAATTACCTGTGAAATCATGCATAGCTATGATGGAGTTAGCCTCTGGAATCTAACCTCCTGTGATACTAGCTGAATTAGCTTAAATGCTCACGATACTAGCTGAATTGTCTGTGAAAATGACTTAAATACCTGTGATACTACCCGTATCATGTGAAATTACCTTAACTAGCTCTGATATGAATTCCTGCTCTAAATTAGCACGAGCACCTGTGATACTATCTGGTTTGCCTTAAATACCAATGATACTAGATGAATTACCTGTTAAAATGACTCAAATACCTGATACAACCTGAATCACCTGCATTTGCCTTAAATAGCTGTGATACAAATCTCTGATCGAAATTATCAATAACATCTGTGAAGCTATGTCGATTACCTCAAATACTTACGATATTACCTGAACTATCTGTGAAATACGAAGCTATGTTATAACCGACCCCTGGAACCTATCCTCCTGTAATGCTAGCTGAATTACTCTAAACGCCTGTGATACTTGAATTAACCTAAATACCTACGATACTCTCTGAATTACCTGTGAAATACGACACTAAGCTATACCCAACCCTAGAATCTATCCTCTTGTGATACTAGCTGAATTAGCCTAAATACCTACCTAAATACTAGCTGAATTACCTGTGAAATCATACACTGCTATGATGCTGTCAGCCTCTTGCAATACTAGCTGAATTACGTACCTGTTAGTGTGAGTGGGTTAGCTTTTCCCGTTGCAGGTCACCTTTTTCCCTTTATGGCTTACCTTTTTCCCTTTGGCCGTCACCTTTTTCCCTTTGCTGGTCACATTTTTCCCTTTGCAGGTCACCTTTTTCCCTTTGCTGGTCACATTTTCCCTTTGTGTGTCACCTTTTTCCCTGAGCAGTCACCTTTTTCCCCTGAACGAGTCACCTTTTCCCTGAATAGGTTACGTGATGGGCATGTCTAGAACATTGACATGAAACATATTTTCATGAAGTTCTCCCTTAAGTCGCTTTCAAGGTCTAGTATCTCCCTCCTATTCCATATCTCTCCTGTATATAAGTCCATATTCCTACTGCTACACTACCTGTCTAGCCTACCGACTCTCCTCGTTTTCCATATTTCTCCCATATAAAGTATACTCTATTCCTCAAACCATGTCTAGACTAGCACCTCTCCCCGTAGCCCCTGCCTCTCATAAAGCGTATTCCCCTCCTGCCCCCTGTCTAGCTGTGTATCTCCTTGGTTTCCTATCTAACATATATAAAACACATTCTACCTTCAACATCTGTCTATTCTAGCATAGGATCTCTCCGTTTTCTCGTCTCCTTATAAACGTATACTCAACCTCCTTAGCTTAATACCTCTCCTCGTTTTCCTACACCTCTCATATAAACCATACTCTACACCTCAGCCTCCGTCTAGCCTAGCACCTCTCCGCGTATTCCCTATCTGTTTCATATAAACCGCATTCCCCCTCCTTCTACCACTGTCTAGCCTAGCATCGACCCTCGTATTCCCTATCTCGCCCATATAAACGCATTTTCCTCCTTGAACCGTCGCATCTACCCTCGTTTTCCCTATCCTTTCCCATATAAACGCAAAAAACTGCGCCAGAATTCCTCTATATATCCTACTACACGGGACCACCAACTTTATCTTTGCTTCCGAAGGAAGCCATAGTAAGGATTTTTACGCTCGAAAATATCCATCGTTCTCCACCGGGCTTGAACTCGCGACCTAATACATGTAACAGCTGCGTATTTGAGGAAGAATTGTCGGTTATAAATGAGACGTATAACTAGAGTATAATTATCCCATAATGGTGGGATAACTTCAAATTTGTACCGTAGTAACGTTCGGCAAAATATAGATAGTATAACAAATTATTTTTATCGCAGGTACACAAGGGGAATTTCTGAAAATCTGCCACCCCCACCCTTCCCTTCTCTAAACTGAGGGAGGTGGAAGTGAGCAATCTTGTGGAAAATGTTAAAACATAAGGCCCAAGTTAGATTTTAATCAGTGAATGCATGCTTTAGCTGCAGCTGTCAATTATTATTATATTTGTCAACAGTAAATATATGCTACAAATTTAACAATACAAATATTTAAACAACATCCAGAAGCTGTACTTGAAGTCATTCCTCTTATATAAATTGCTAACTGGGAGTATGTCAAATACAATATTTTCAATGATTATAATTGCTATTTCGTGTACAACAAAATGCACAGACACTTCCTTATAAATCTGATTCATCAAATAGAATGTTTAAGAATCGATTCTTTCCATTCTAAATTGCTGATATGAAAATGTACTTACAAGTGATATTTGAATTCCTCACAAATTTAGTTCACAACAGTGAGTCTTTAAATTCACGTCCACCTCTAAACACTTTAAAATATGTCTTATTGGGAATTCCCGACACTTACCGTAATTAAAAAGAAAATTCTTGCAATAGTGGCTCACCTGTTTCTCCATTACCTTCACACTTATCCTGAATGGCTGCCACAATTTACATTACACAAAATGGAATGAAAATGAATAAATTGCTACAATTTTGATGTAGATATCAACCTGGATTAGTCCTGCGCCGTGATGCCGTGGGCCAGAGCGTGGATTTCTGGTTCCCGGATTCGATTCCACCCATGAAGGTGCGGACTTTAGTCCCGGGTATAGATAGAACCGTTGCCCACTCAGCATTATGAGGAGCTGCGATAGACGGCGGTGCTGCCCTCATGAGCCAACTTTCTGGCTGTGGGGTGCGTGATGTTGGCCACATTGCCTCCCCGCGGCGATTGGATCAAGCGATCTCTAGCCCCCTCCCCTGCTCCTTTGCTGTTTATAACACACAAGCAGTCTTCTAACCCAGCGGTGGAACAATGCTGTACGCAATCACGAGATTCATTATACAATAGTTGGTCGGACAATTAGGGAAGAATGGGATCCTTCATTTTTGTAGCACATTGCCGTTTGTGAAAATTGCAACACCAAGAAAGATTTGCCGAATAACTCCGAACTTGGTGGAAGTGTAGAAGAGTGTGCAAGCAATAAGTGATTAGGTTTGCAGAGAGATGGGGTACACGTAGGACGAGCAGAGCCCTCTCGTGTCGGTCCGACAGGGTCAGTGTGGCGCTCAGTGTAGTCAGTGCAGAGCTGTCAAACAAGGTACAATAAAGTGAGTTCGAGTATGCCTCGTTGCCGTCAAAGGGAGCCATGTGAGTGAGCACGAACAGGGCAGAATGATCGGTCTCCGGGAAGCGGGTTTGTCACACCGTGACATTTCGGCTCGTACAGGGCATGCTGCTACGACAGTGATGCGGTGTGGAAGCAGTGGACAGATGAAGGTCGTACGCAGCGAAGAGCGGATACTGGACCACGAAACATGACCACAGCACGGGATGACCGTCATCTTGTCCGCATGGCCATAACGGACCGTACAGCTTCATCCACAGTGTTGGCTCGACGCTGGAGCACTGCAACTGGTGTGAACTTGTCTGCATTAATGGTTCGTCGCCTTCTGCTGCAGGTTGGACTGGTTGCATGCCATTACGTCGCCTTCCATTGTCCAGAAACCACAAGTTCCTCCGACCGCAATGGACACGTGAACACCGTCACTGGGATGCTGAGTGGCAAAATGTAATCTTTTCGGACGAGTCCCACTTTAACGTGTCCTACAGTGATGGACACATACGTGCCCGGCGGTACCGTGGTGAGCGCAACCTGGAGAGCTGCGTTGTTGAGCGGCATATTGGACAAACACCAGGTGTGGTGTTTTGGGGTGCCATTGGTTACAACAACTGATCTCGCCCCCTACGAATTGAGGGCACTTTGAACAGCAACCAGTACCTAACGGTGGTTGTAGAACCTGAGGTACTCCTCCTGCTTCAGGCATCTTCACAGGCCACATTTCACCAGGACAATGCCCGGCCACATATTGCGAGGAATGTACAAGTCTTCTTCGAAGAGCGACGGGTACCATTGCTTCCCTGGCCTGCACGTTCGCCTGACATGTCGCCCATCGAACACGTCTGGGATATGGTTGGACGACACTTGGTGCGTCACGGTCCTCCAGTAACCATTGTCACGGATTTGTGGGCTCGAATACAAACTGCGTGGAGGGAAATCCCTCAGGAACTTATTCAGAACCTTTTTGATTCAATACCACGGCGTATAGCAGCTCTAATTGCAGTGCTTGGAGACCACACCAAATACTGAATATTAGATATAGATTTGAAAAGTTTATCATGTTTATCATGTGTTACTTGTCATGTACCTAACCTGTGGTATTAAATTCATTGAATTCATGCGTTTCCTTCTTGGTGTTGCAACTTTCACAAGCGGTAGTTGTTTATTATCGAATTCAGCTTCCCCAATTGGAGGCTGGTGCTGGCCGTGTAGCTCAGTCGGTAGAGCATCTGCCTGCATCTGCCGGGTTCGATTTCCGGTTGGAGATGGGTATTTTTCTCAGTCAAGATTACTCCGTAGCCCCCATTGTCTGGAAGTATAAATTGGAGTGTGAACATGCGTGTGTGTGTGTGTGTGTGTGTGTGTGTGTGTGTGTGTGTGTGTGTGGAAGTGCCCCTTACGTAAAACAAACAAATTTGCATGTAAGAAAGAATTAGGTTACGTAGCATACAATTTTATTACTTTCTCTACTACGTATAATAAGTAGGGGAGAATTGCACTCCATCCAAAAAACGATACCGAGACTTCAGCGGAACTACATGCTTTGAGATGTCCTGAATCCAAATGAAACATTTTTGGAAATATGTCCGTGGTGTCTGTGTGTTTTTCTGTGAACAGCATAACTCAAAAACGAAAAGTCGGATAATTAACAAACTTGGTATTTGAGTTTAGTATCTTCCAAGGATGCAGCACGAAGATTCCCTGGACTACTCTTTTATAGAAGACTTTTTTGAAAATTTTTCTTTTTTTCAAAAATGGCTCTTAACGATTTGATTAAAATATCATATGTTTAAGATATTTTCATGACAAATGAAATGTATATCTTGAATTTTATGTGAATGTTCCCAAAAGTCCTCTTCATTCTGAATGACCTTCGCATAACTGGTAAACCGTAACAGGTAGACACACTTTTACTACACAAAAAAGGAGATCTCGTGAAAGCACACAATTTTTGTCACACACTTTTTATTTTTATTTATCTATTTTTGGTGAAGTGAACCATTTCCGAGATGTTCCTTGTAATTTGTTTCAATTTTGCAACACTTATGCGTTTGTCAAATGGGAATTCGTTATTCGTTTTTTTATGTCCTGGACATACAAAGAGAATGGAATACTCCACATAGCAAGCAGCACTTAAAACATTTGACTATCGCTTAAAGCCTACCAATTCCCCTTGCATCTACAAGAAAATTAGCAATAAGATTAACACGAAGTACATGGAGAGCAAGCGTTTGTAAAAATAGTCTGTGCAAGAGTAGAGAAAGTCATGTGATTGCAACACGTAAGATTTTTTTTCAATATAGCTAGTGACCCTTTAATAACACTGAGGGCTACTGCTTGAATAAATGGTTTCATTAATTTATATTTTCTGCAAAATAATACAAAAATCTGATGTGTTACACTCACATGACTTTCTCTACTCTTGTACAAACTATTTTTACAAAGGCTTATTCTCCATATGCTTCATGTTAATCGAGATATTAATCTTATTGCTAATTTTCTTGTAGATGCAAGGGGAATTGGTAGGCTTTAAGTGGTAGTCAAATGTTTTAAGAGCTGGTTGCTATGTGGAGTATTCCATTCTCTTTGCATTACCAGAACATAAAAAAATTATGATTTGTTACACTCACATGACTTTCTCTACTCTTGTACAAACTATGTTTACAAACGCTTATTCTCCATATGCTCCATGTTAATCAAGATATCGAGATGTTAATCTTATTGCTAATATTCTTGTAGATGCAAGGGGAATTGCTAGGCTTTAAGCGATAGTCAAATATTTTAAGAGCTGGTTGCTATGTGGCGCATTCCATTCTCTTTGCATTATCAGGGCAAAAAACATGATTAACGAATTTGAGAAAAAGTATCAGTATTGGAAAATTTAAGGGAATAACAAGCAATATCTCGAAAATGGTCACTCAACAAAAAAAATGTATGTGACATAAGTTGTGTATTTTAACGCGATCTACATTTTTCGTGTAGTACAATTTTGTCTATCTCATGATTTACCAGTTATGCAAAAGTCGTTCACAATGAATACTTTTGGAGACATTCCCAGAAAATTCGAGATATACATTTCATTTGTCATGAAAGTATCTTAAACATATGATACTTTAATCAAAATTGTTAGAGCCGTTTTTGAGAAAATTAACATTTTCGAAAAATGTTCCATGTAAAGGATAATCTGTGGTAGGGGGATTTTCTTGAAAACCTTCGTGTCGCATCTCTGGAAGATACTGAACCTAAATACCAAGTTTGGTGTTTATCCGACTGTTCGTTTCTGAGTTATGCTGTTCACAGACACACACACGGACACGTTTCCAAAAATGCTTTTTTTGGATTCAGGGGGTCTCAAAACATGTATTTCCGGTGAAATCTCGGTATCGAATTTTTGGGTGGAATACAATACTTCTCCTACTTACTATACGTAGTAGAGAAAGTAAAAAGCGTAGGACAGTACTCCTGACCCGATCATTAAGCCAGCGTCTATTGGAGCAGGATTGTAAAAATTGTAAATAGTAAGCATTGTTTGTTCATTTTCCTTGCAAGTTTATAAACAATGTTATACTTAGTTTTTCAATTTGATAAGAAGTATAACATATTTCGAGATTCAAACCTTTATTGTATGAATAATAGTGAACGAAGCTCTCGATTTTGTTTTGTCACTTGACGCATAGCTTGCATTTTAATAAATTGGCATTTCCAGCTTACCAAAATCAGGAATCGCATTACTTAACTACTCTTATAGAAGGGTAACTACGTTACTCCTCCACGACTCGCCCATACCTGGGCTGGATGATCACCCACCTTTGCTGTGCGTAAGTGAGCGTGAAGGCGACAGTCGGGTGATAGGCCCAAGTCCTTCGCGGATTTTAGCCCCCTCAGGATTTATTTTAAACATCCTGGATGTTTAAAATAGTAGTAGTTTGGAGCTTTATGTCCTCGGAGTGGGTATTTACTGCACAGTTGTAAAACACGGTTTCTTGGGGGACACGTCCTGAAGCTTGGTTACTTTGTGACTCGCGTGTTATCACGGAGCAACCATGATACGGAAACAACGAATTAGTTGATATGTTGCTAGTGTTTCTTGGGGGACACGTCCTGAAGCTTGGTTACTTTGTGACTCGCGTGTTATCACGGAGCAACCATGATACGGAAACAACGAATTAGTTGATATGTTGCTAGTGTTTCTTGGTGGACACGTGCTGAAGCTTGGTTACTTTGTAACTCGCGTGTTATCACGGAGCAACCATGATACGGAAACAACGAATTAGTTGATATGTTGCTAGTGTTTCTTGGTGGACACGTGCTGAAGCTTGGTTACTTTGTGACTCGCGTGTTATTACGGAGCGACCACGATATGGAAACAACGAATTAGTTGATATGTTGTAAGTGTTCGCAGAATGTCAACTTATGGCAGACAAGCAGAGCCACTTTATAGGCGAACGCTTCTAGTTAGATAACTAGACTAGATTTTTCCCATCAATTGGAACAACGCCTGCAGAATTAGGCTTTATTCACAATGAAATGTAAGCGCTAACGTAATGCAGTATAAGCGCAGGCGTGAGGGAACACCATTCACAATGCAGCCGTAGGTGTAACGCACGGGCTTCTAGATCCTTAAACTAACTGCGGAAATGTTCCGAGTGCACCGCAAGCTTCAAATTGAATAATATAACCAACAATACTAAATAAGAAAGTTCATTCAATGTTTTATAAATAAGTAGGTCACAAAATAATTACATACATACATACATACATACATACATACATACATACATACATACATACATACATACATACATACATACATACATACATACATACATACATACATACATACGTCCAACAGCCGCCTGTACCGTGAATGACATCACGACTGTTTGCTCAAAACATTGAAAGTAGTTGTGCAAATACTATGGAAACAGCGCCATATTCCGTATGTGGATAGTGAGCACTTTCGCTATCAATATGTAACACACGCACTTGCATCATGTCAGCGTTGCTGTAGTTGGCATTCTGCTGCCAACATTGTAACATCATGGGCCCTTTGGTGTTCTGTGATAGGCCCTAAGCCGCAGCTACGGAGTAACGACAGGGCGTAGCCGTAGGCACAGAACAACCGTAGGATCTGCGCGTCTAAACGCGAATGATCCACTTTAGCTTCATTTTCCTTGGTTCGCGACATTCCGTTAGCCATATTTCTTTTTCATCACGTTCGCAATATCTTGTGACAAGATTTCCTTAAAAGCTAAGCGGTCGCCAAGAAGAATCCAATATTTTCGATAAAGCAACAACTCCTACACAATTTAAGAACCCAGGATACTACACAATCAGCTCTGCGTATTAAAAAACTCCGATTCCGTAAGTTTCTTAAAATTTCATACCTCCTTCCCGTGTACAGAATAATGTCGGGAAACTGCAGCAAGTTATACTTGTGATGATTAAGCTGCACAAGATATATTAATGCAATGTTCATTATCTCTTTGCGCCTGAGCCAAGAAATCTAGCCACAGATGCCAGGTTCATCCACTAAATGAAAGAGGATTCAGTAAGGACACTACCATAACCTCTTGAGAGAAATGAGAGATGGTGACCCACAATTTGTGTGGCACGGCCTAATGGAAGAGCGCATTAGACGGCCAAAGTCTCGCATCGCGATCGTATGCTGTTGAACAGCAGACAATGCAAAGAGAAAGAAATGCAGAATTGTTCCTGTATGCACGCAATGCAAGCATAAAGTTTGGAGTTTGCAAACTCTTGCGTTGCGTAGCGCGTTGCATGACTCTATGTGAATGCTTCCATTAAATAACATGAAGGCAAAGTCTTGCGCTTATGCTACGTCTGCACTTACGTTTCATTGTGAATGGGCCCTTATGGTCGGTGTTGGCGTCAAGTTGCCACTACTAGTGCGACAGAAGGACCCTATGGTTGCAAATGTCATAAAAGAAGCTGCTGTCACAAATGTTCATAGTAATTCAAAGCGTTGCACACGAATAGGAGGGATTTTATTTTGAACATATTTGAGTTTACGTTACATCACAATTACAGTATGTATCCGAGATAGGCTAGCATTTTGAATTTCACTGTCCAAACTCGCCTTGCTCTACAGCGACCTTTTGAGGAGCTTACCAGCTCATCTCTCGAGGAAGGAGTACTTTTCTTGCGCTAGGCGAAGTAATGCGGGATGAAGCACTTATTAGCGGTACATGTCTTACTACGACAGTTTATCTACGTATGAATTAAATTAGTAGACCGGACACAGACGTTTCCCAATTCAGAGAGCCTCAAAAGCAAGGCATATCGAAATGTTGACGCATGCCTTGCATCCTCTACCTTATTTAAGTGGCTGTGAAAGTAAAAGCTACGTAAGTGCCCCGATGGAGATCCAGGAGTTTCTTCCTTTATGTACATAAAGACGCGTTTCGTAATTACAAGGCAGCGATAAAAGCAAGGCTCAGCGTATGATAACGGAATGCTTTCTATGAAATGGACAAAGATATATATACATGCCAGGCGTGAACATCTTTCCGCTTTTATGCTCTCGAATAGTCCTCATTCGAGTACTGCTTTTAATTCAGCGTTTATACAAAGTCTATTTCAGACGTAGCGCATTCATTACAGCAGAGAAAGTCGATCCCTGTAGGAAAGCCAAGAAACTTAACTAATAAAAACTGTTCCTTCAGAATTCATCATACATCATTTAAAAAGTTAGCTTCTGCTTCAATTTCAGCATAACTAGTTTATATATTTAGTTTCTGTGTGCGTTATATCGATTTGCAATGGAGTTTGAAATAAAACACTTTTTGCTTTCTCTGCCACCTACCTGTATTATTCGCCCAAAAATTCGATATTGACATTTCACCGAAAACACACAGGTTCAGGCTCCCTGAATAAAAAAACATTTTAATAAAACAAGCTCCGTGTATCTGTATGTGAGTGCAACATACCTAAAACCAAAGGTTGATCAAATACTAAATTTGATATTAAGTTCACTGTTTTCCAAACACTTTCAAGCAAATTTCCCACCCCAAACTACCCTTTAAATGGAAAAGTTTTTATTGTTGATTTTCTAAAAAATGGCTCTAATGACTTTCCTTAAAATACAATTTATTTAAGATATTTACATATAAAATGTATATCTTGAATTTTCTAGGAATTGCATGTGAAGCCCTCTTCATTTCTAATGCCGTTTGTATAAAGAGAGACAAAGGAAGTTCTACGCATTAAAGAAGGAAAGAAGGGAGGAAATACAGTTAAACTATCAATGGACTATAGGCAGGGAGGTCGCAGATAACAAACCACCCTCCAAACCTCGTATAGTCTTTTGGCGTTTCTGGACAGCACTTGGACCGTTTTTACATGTCTGTAAGTAACACTTGGCCTCTGTTGTTTTACATTCCTTGGTTTGAGTACAGACAGCACTCGGACGCGTTATTACCTGCCTGACAGTGACACTTGGCCTCCGTTGTTTTACATTCTTTGGTTTGAGTACAGACAGCACTCGGACGCGTTATTACCTGCCTGACAGTAACACTTGGCCTCTGTTGTTTTACATTCCTTGGTTTGAGTACAGACAGCACTCGGACGCGTTATTACCTGCCTGACAGTAACACTTGGCCTCCGTTGTTTTACATTCTTTGGTTGAGTACAGACAGCACTCGGACGCGTTATTACCTGCCTGACAGTAACACTTGGCCTCCGTTGTTTTACATTCTTTGGTTTGAGTACAGACAGCACTCGGACGCGTTATTACCTGCCTGACAGTAACACTTGGGCTCCGTTGTTTTACATTCGTTTGGTTGAGTACAGACAGCACTCGGACGCGTTATTACCTGCCTGACAGTGACACTTGGCCTCTGTTGTTTTACATTCCTTGGTTTGAGTACAGACAGCACGCGGCCGCGTTATTACCTGCCTGACAGTAACACTTGGCCTCCGTTGTTTTACATTCCTTGGTTTGAGTACAGACAGCACTCCGACGGGTTATTACCTGCCTGACAGTGACACTTGGCCTCCGTTGTTTTACATTCTTTGGTTTGAGTACAGACAGCACTCGGACGCGTTATTACCTGCCTGACAGTAACACTTGGCCTCTGTTGTTTTACATTCCTTGGTTTGAGTACAGACAGCACTCGGCCGCGTTATTACCTGCCTGACAGTAACACTTGGCCTCCGTTGTTTTACATTCCTTGGTTTGAGTACAGACAGCACTCGGTGGCGTTATTACCTGCCTGACAGTAACACTTGGCCTCCGTTGTTTTACATTCTTTGGTTGAGTACAGACAGCACTCGGACGCGTTATTACCTGCCTGACAGTAACACTTGGCCTCTGTTGTTTTACATTCTTTGGTTGAGTACAGACAGCACTCGGACGCGTTATTACCTGCCTGACAGTAACACTTGGCATCCATCGTTTTATATTCTTTGATTTGAGTACAGACAGCACTCGGACGCGTTACTACCTGCCTGACAGTAACACTTGGCATCCATCGTTTTACATTCTTTGATTTGAGTACAGACAGCACTCGGACGCGTTACTACCTGCCTGACAGTAACACTTGGCATCCATCGTTTTACATTCTTTGATTTGAGTACAGACAGCACTCGGACGCGTTATTACCTGCCTGACAGTAACACTTGGCATCCATCGTTTTACATTCTTTGATTTGAGTACAGACAGCACTCGGACGCGTTATTACCTGCCTGACAGTAACACTTGGCATCCATCGTTTTACATTCTTTGATTTGAGTACAGACAGCACTCGGACGCGTTACTACCTGCCTGACAGTAACACTTGGCCTCCGTTGTTTTACATTCTTTGGTTTGAGTACAGACAGCACTCGGACGCGTTACTACCTGCCTGACAGTAACACTTGGCCTCCGTTGTTTTACATTCTTTGGTTGAGTACAGACAGCACTCGGACGCGTTACTACCTGCCTGACAGTAACACTTGGCCTCCGTTGTTTTACATTCTTTGGTTTGAGTACAGACAGCACTCGGACGCGTTACTACCTGCCTGACAGTAACACTTGGCCTCCGTTGTTTTACATTCTTTGGTTGAGTACAGACAGCACTCGGACGCGTTACTACCTGCCTGACAGTAACACTTGGCCTCCGTTGTTTTACATTCTTTGGTTGAGTACAGACAGCACTCGGACGCGTTACTACCTGCCTGACAGTAACACTTGGCCTCCGTTGTTTTACATTCTTTGGTTGAGTACAGACAGCACTCGGACGCGTTATTACCTGCCTGACAGTAACTCTTGGCCTCTGTTGTTTTACATTCTTTGGCTTGAGTACAGACAGCACTCGGACGCGTTATTACCTGCCTGACAGTAACTCTTGGCCTCTGTTGTTTTACATTCTTTGGTTGAGTACAGACAGCACTCGGACGCGTTATTACCTGCCTGACAGTAACACTTGGCCTCCGTTGTTTTACATTCTTTGGTTTGAGTATAGACAGTACTCCGACGGGTTATTACCTGCCTGACAGTGACCCCTGGCCTCCGTTGTTTTACATTCTTTGGTTTGAGTACAGACAGCACTCGGACGCGTTATTACCTGCCTGACAGTGACACTTGGCCTCCGTTGTTTTACATTCTTTGGTTTGAGTATAGACAGCACTCGGACGCGTTATTACCTGCCTGACAGTGACGCTTGGCCTCCGTTGTTTTACATTCTTTGGTTTGAGTATAGACAGCACTCGGACGCGTTATTACCTGCCTGACAGTGACGCTTGGCCTCCGTTGTTTTACATTCTTTGGTTTGAGTATAGACAGCACTCGGACGCGTTATTACCTGCCTGACAGTGACGCTTGGCCTCCGTTGTTTTACATTCTTTGGTTTGAGTACAGACAGCACTCGGACGCGTTATTACCTGCCTGACAGTGACGCTTGGCCTCCGTTGTTTTACATTCTTTGGTTTGAGTATAGACAGCACTCGGACGCGTTATTACCTGCCTGACAGTGACACTTGGCCTCTGTTGTTTTACATTCTTTGGTTTGAGTACAGACAGCACTCGCACGCGTTATTACCTGCCTGACAGTAACACTTGGCCTCCGTCGTTTTACATTCTTTGGTTTGAGTAGAGACAGCACTCCGATGGGTTATTACCTGCCTGACAGTGACCCCTGGCATCTGTTATTTGCATTCTTTGGTTTGAGTACAGACAGCACTCGCACGCGTTATTACCTGCCTGACAGTAACACTTGGCCTCCGTCGTTTTACATTCTTTGGTTTGAGTAGAGACAGCACTCCGATGGGTTATTACCTGCCTGACAGTAACACTTGGCCTCTGTTGTTTTACATTCTTTGGTTTGAGTACAGACAGCACTCCGATGGGTTATTACCTGCCTGACAGTGACCCCTGGCCTCTGTTGTTTTACATTCTTTGGTTTGAGTACAGACAGCACTCCGATGGGTTATTACCTGCCTGACAGTGACCCCTGGCCTCTGTTGTTTTACATTCTTTGGTTTGAGTACAGACAGCACTCCGATGGGTTATTACCTGCCTGACAGTGACCCCTGGCCTCTGTTGTTTTACATTCTTTGGTTTGAGTACAGACAGCACTCCGACGCGTTATTACCTGCCTGACAGTGACCCCTGGCCTCTGTTGTTTTACATTCTTTGGTTTGAGTACAGACAGCACTCCGATGGGTTATTACCTGCCTGACAGTGACCCCTGGCCTCTGTTGTTTTACATTCTTTGGTTTGAGTACAGACAGCACTCCGATGGGTTATTACCTGCCTGACAGTGACCCCTGGCCTCTGTTGTTTTACATTCTTTGGTTTGAGTACAGACAGCACTCGGACGCGTTATTACCTGCCTGACAGTAACACTTGGCCTCCGTCGTTTTACATTCTTTGGTTTGAGTACAGACAGCACTCCGACGGGTTATTACCTGCCTGACAGTGACACTTGGCCTCTGTTGTTTTACATTCTTTGGTTTGAGTACAGACAGCACTCCGATGGGTTATTACCTGCCTGACAGTGACACTTGGCCTCTGTTGTTTTACATTCTTTGGTTTGAGTACAGACAGCACTCCGACGGGTTATTACCTGCCTGACAGTGACACTTGGCCTCTGTTGTTTTACATTCTTTGGTTTGAGTACAGACAGCACTCCGATGGGTTATTACCTGCCTGACAGTGACACTTGGCCTCTGTTGTTTTACATTCTTTGGTTTGAGTACAGACAGCACTCCGATGGGTTATTACCTGCCTGACAGTGACACTTGGCCTCTGTTGTTTTACATTCTTTGGTTTGAGTACAGACAGCACTCCGACGGGTTATTACCTGCCTGACAGTGACACTTGGCCTCTGTTGTTTTACATTCTTTGGTTTGAGTACAGACAGCACTCCGATGGGTTATTACCTGCCTGACAGTAACACTTGGCCTCTGTTGTTTTACATTCTTTGGTTTGAGTACAGACAGCACTCGGACGCGTTATTACCTGCCTGACAGTGACACTTGGCCTCTGTTGTTTTACATTCTTTGGTTTGAGTACAGACAGCACTCGGACGCGTTATTACCTGCCTGACAGTGACAC
The DNA here is from genome assembly GCA_030765065.1 of Deroplatys truncata. Lineage (NCBI taxonomy): Eukaryota > Metazoa > Arthropoda > Insecta > Mantodea > Mantidae > Deroplatys > Deroplatys truncata. The sequence goes on along the minus strand of CM060981.1, from coordinate 302,215,904 downwards.
TTGGCCTCTGTTGTTTTACATTCCTTGGTTTGAGTACAGACAGCACTCCGACGGGTTATTACCTGCCTGACAGTGACACTTGGCCTCCGTTGTTTTACATTCTTTGATTTGAGTACAGACAGCACTCGGACGCGTTATTACCTGCCTGACAGTAACACTTGGCCTCTGTTGTTTTACATTCTTTGGTTTGAGTACAGACAGCACTCCGATGGGTTATTACCTGCCTGACAGTGACCCCTGGCCTCTGTTGTTTTACATTCTTTGGTTTGAGTACAGACAGCACTCCGATGGGTTATTACCTGCCTGACAGTGACCCCTGGCCTCTGTTGTTTTACATTCTTTGGTTTGAGTACAGACAGCACTCCGATGGGTTATTACCTGCCTGACAGTGACCCCTGGCCTCTGTTGTTTTACATTCTTTGGTTTGAGTACAGACAGCACTCCGACGCGTTATTACCTGCCTGACAGTGACCCCTGGCCTCTGTTGTTTTACATTCTTTGGTTTGAGTACACACAGCACTCCGATGGGTTATTACCTGCCTGACAGTGACCCCTGGCCTCTGTTGTTTTACATTCTTTGGTTTGAGTACAGACAGCACTCCGATGGGTTATTACCTGCCTGACAGTGACCCCTGGCCTCTGTTGTTTTACATTCTTTGGTTTGAGTACAGACAGCACTCGGACGCGTTATTACCTGCCTGACAGTAACACTTGGCCTCCGTCGTTTTACATTCTTTGGTTTGAGTACAGACAGCACTCCGAAGGGTTATTACCTGCCTGACAGTGACACTTGGCCTCTGTTGTTTTACATTCTTTGGTTTGAGTACAGACAGCACTCCGATGGGTTATTACCTGCCTGACAGTGACACTTGGCCTCTGTTGTTTTACATTCTTTGGTTTGAGTACAGACAGCACTCCGACGGGTTATTACCTGCCTGACAGTGACACTTGGCCTCTGTTGTTTTACATTCTTTGGTTTGAGTACAGACAGCACTCCGATGGGTTATTACCTGCCTGACAGTGACACTTGGCCTCTGTTGTTTTACATTCTTTGGTTTGAGTACAGACAGCACTCCGATGGGTTATTACCTGCCTGACAGTGACACTTGGCCTCTGTTGTTTTACATTCTTTGGTTTGAGTACAGACAGCACTCCGACGGGTTATTACCTGCCTGACAGTGACACTTGGCCTCTGTTGTTTTACATTCTTTGGTTTGAGTACAGACAGCACTCCGATGGGTTATTACCTGCCTGACAGTAACACTTGGCCTCTGTTGTTTTACATTCTTTGGTTTGAGTACAGACAGCACTCGGACGCGTTATTACCTGCCTGACAGTGACACTTGGCCTCTGTTGTTTTACATTCTTTGGTTTGAGTACAGACAGCACTCGGACGCGTTATTACCTGCCTGACAGTGACACTTGGCCTCTGTTGTTTTACATTCCTTGGTTTGAGTACAGACAGCACTCCGACGGGTTATTACCTGCCTGACAGTAACACTTGGCCTCCGTTGTTTTACATTCTTTGATTTGAGTACAGACAGCACTCGGACGCGTTATTACCTGCCTGACAGTGACACTTGGCCTCTGTTGTTTTGCATTCCTTGGTTTGAGTACAGACAGCACTCCGACGGGTTATTACCTGCCTGACAGTGACACCTGGCATCCGTCGTTTTACATTCTTTGGTTTGAGTACAGACAGCACTCCGATGGGTTATTACCTGCCTGACAGTGACACTTGGCCTCTGTTGTTTTACATTCTTTGGTTTGAGTACAGACAGCACTCCGACGGGTTATTACCTGCCTGACAGTAACACTTGGCCTCTGTTGTTTTACATTCTTTGGTTTGAGTACAGACAGCACTCCGACAGGTTATTACCTGCCTGTCAGTGACACTTGGCCTCTGTTGTTTTACATTCTTTGGTTTGAGTACAGACCACTCCGACGGGTTATTACCTGCCTGACAGTGACACTTGGCCTCTGTTGTTTTACATTCTTTGGTTTGAGTACAGACAGCACTCCGACAGGTTATTACCTGCCTGTCAGTGACACTTGGCATCCGTCGTTTTACATTCTTTGGTTTGAGTACAGACAGCACTCCGACAGGTTATTACCTGCCTGACAGTGACACTTGGCATCCGTCGTTTTACATTCTTTGGTTTGAGTACAGACAGCACTCCGACGCGTTATTACCTGCCTGACAGTGCACTTGGCCTCTGTTGTTTTACATTCCTTGGTTTGAGTACAGACAGCACTCCGACGGGTTATTACCTGCCTGACAGTGACACTTGGCATCCGTCGTTTTACATTCTTTGGTTTGAGTACAGACAGCACTCGGACGCGTTATTACCTGCCTGACAGTAACACTTGGCATCCGTCATTTTACATCCCTTGATTTGAGTACAGACAGCACTCCGACGGGTTATTACCTGCCTGACAGTGACACTTGGCCTCCGTTGTTTTACATTCTTTGGTTTGAGTACAGACAGCACTCCGACGGGTTATTACCTGCCTGACAGTGACACTTGGCCTCCGTTGTTTTACATTCTGTGGTTTGAGTACAGACAGCACTCGGACGCGTTATTACCTGCCTGACAGTAACACTTGGCCTCCGTTGTTTTACATTCCTTGGTTTGAGTACAGACAGCACTCGGTGGCGTTATTACCTGCCTGACAGTAACACTTGGCCTCCGTTGTTTTACATTCTTTGGTTGAGTACAGACAGCACTCGGACGCGTTATTACCTGCCTGACAGTAACACTTGGCCTCTGTTGTTTTACATTCCTTGGTTTGAGTACAGACAGCACTCGGACGCGTTATTACCTGCCTGACAGTAACACTTGGCCTCTGTTGTTTTACATTCTTTGGCTTGAGTAGACAGCACTCGGACGCGTTATTACCTGCCTGACAGTAACACTTGGCCTCCGTCGTTTTACATTCTTTGGTTTGAGTAGAGACAGCACTCCGATGGGTTATTACCTGCCTGACAGTGACCCCTGGCCTCTGTTGTTTTACATTCTGTGGTTTGAGTAGAGACAGCACTCGGACGCGTTATTACCTGCCTGACAGTGACCCCTGGCCTCTGTTGTTTTACATTCTTTGGTTTGAGTACAGACAGCACTCGGACGAGTTATTACCTGCCTGTCAGTGACCCTTGGCCTCCGTTGTTTTACATTCTTTGGTTTGAGTATAGACAGCACCCGGACTAGTTTTACCTGCCTGTCAGTGACCCTTGGCCTCTGTTGTTTTACATTCTTTGGTTTGAGTATGACAGCACCCGGACCAGTTTTTACCTGCCTGTCAGTGACCCTTGACCTCCGTTGTTTTACATTCTTTGGTTTGAGTATAGACAGCACCCGGACCAGTTTTTACCTGCCTGTCAGTGACCCTTGGCCTCCGTTGTTTTACATTCTTTGGTTTTAGTATAGACAGCACCCGGACCAGTTTTAACCTGCCTGTCAGTGACCCTTGGCCTCTGTTGTTTTATATTGTAACACCCCTACCGGGGGTGGTTACCCCGCAGCAGTTGGTTACACTAGGGGAGATGATAGATCAGTGGTAGGGGGATGCGTTGGTACTGGGTTGGTAGGTAGGCCGGGGTGGCGTTCCAGGATAGGGTTATTTAATTAATGCACAGGGGATGCACTGACCCAATAAATTGTATTTTGTTCTAGTGGTAGTACATTAGGGCCCGTAGTCGGGCCACTCAGACAGTGTGAGGCCCGAGCAATCACAGCAGATCTTAGAGTAGATACATCCTTACCTGTTCGACTGGTGTTGCGTTGGCGACTTGTATATGGTAAGCGGACCACGGGTAGTCGATGATACAATTCACCCTCTTCACAATTCCAACTGATTCCGACGACGATTCCGGCACTATTCCGCACTAAGCGAACCAGACCCCCGTAGTATAAATACGTACAGAAGTGTTGACTTCGCGTTCTTAGCGCGCCCGTGTTTAAATAAGCTCGTTTCGACAGTTTCTGCTTGGCTACCTCATCTGATGTAATCCTTGGCGCTTAACCCGGTCCGCTACAATTCTTTCGTTTAGTATAGACAGCACTTGGACCAGTTTTTATCTGCCTGTCAGTCACCCTTGGCCTCTGTTGTTTTACATTCTTTGGTTTGAGTGTAGATAACTTGAAGCCAACTACTTAAGAATGTCTATGTCTGCTTATTACACATGAGTTCTCGTTGAAACACACAATTTATGTCAAATAATATTTTTATGGCATTAACCACTTACGAGATATTCGTTGTTTTGGTTTCACTTTTCAAATACTTAACTTTTTATTTTCTCTACTAATTATACAGAGTGCTCCGAAACTACTCGTTCAAATTAATACAGGTGGTGGAGGACATAAAAACAAATATATTTCGTTAAGGAACATATGGCCCCAGACGGCAATGCCTGATGCTAGGGACGATTTACACAGAAGGTAGTTTAGCATGCTAATTGCAGCAGTGGCATTTACAGGAACTGCCTGTATGCACGCAGTACATCGTCGGACCATTGATTGTCGTGTCTGTTCGAAGACTCTTGGCATGTCCTCAATGGAACCAGCAGCGACGAGGTCTTCTCTGTTTCCACATCGGTTTCATACACCAGCTGCTTCATATGCCCTGAGAGGAAGAAATCCAGACACGTGAGGTCAGGTGGCCACCTCGACCGATCCATCGATTCCCAAAAGTGGCTCTCAGATGATTCCTCACAGCAATACTGAAATGGACTGGGGCCCTATCTTGCTGGAAGTACATCATTTGTCTAACATTCAGAGGTACATCTTCCAGCAGTTCTGGCAACACATGTTCCACGAAGATGCGATAGCTCCGTCCGTTGAGGCGCAATGGAAGAATGTATGGGCCAATCAACCCCTCACCAAGAATGCGCTGTTTCCAAGCAAACCTGCTGTTCGTACACAGAGCAGGTTTGAAGGCCAGTCAGCGACGCCGACACAACAGCTCACGTCAGCACCACTCACAAACAGTTCCCTAACATCCAAGTTGACTTCAGAGACCAAGTGTGCCTTATCTAGATATATTTGTTTTGATGTTCTCTACCACCTGTATTAATGTTTGAACGAGTAGTTTTGAAGCATCCTATATGTAGTAAGTAGAGGAAGTATTGCATTCCACCCAAAAATATATTACGGGGTTTTCATCGCAAATGCACGTTTGGAGGCTAAATAAAGCCAGAAAAATGTCTAGAAAAGGTTCTGTATAAGTGTGTGTGTCTGTGAACAGCATAACTCAAAACGAAAAGGCGGTTAAATAGGAAAGTGTATTTTAGTTCAGCTTTTCCAAGGTTACGACACAAAGAGTTTCAAGAAACTCCCTTACTCCAAACTAAACTTTAAATGGAAAATATTTCGCTATTCTTTATTTTTTCAAAAACGGCTAGCAATTTTGATTAGAATGCCATATATTCAAGACAATTGTATGACAAATAAAGTGTATATCTAGGAATAGCCTGTGAAGTTACTTTATTGTGATTGGCTTTTTTATAATTGGTAAACCCTAAGCAATAGACAAAATATTACCACACAAAAAATGTAGATCTCGTTAAACCATAAAATTTATACTAAACAATTTTGTTTGGTTTGATTAACCATTTCCGACTTATTCTTTGTTATCGATGTAATTTTTTAAATAATTAATACGTTTTTCAAGTGGTAACTCCTTACTCATTTTTTCTCGTGGTTACGCAAAGAGCATGGAATTTCAAAGCCATCATCTGGCGATCCGCTTTTTTAAAACATGACTGTCGCTTTAGCCTACCATAGCCTTATTATACCTACAACTAAATGTGTAGTGAAGGTTTATTCGAGAATAAGCTTGTGTGGAAGAGTGAGTACCGAAGGTTATGTGAATGTCACGTATCACATAATAATCCCAGTAAACCGACCAACATTTCAGAATCTTATGTATTTCGATGATGTAGTGATTTCTGTTGTTAAGCTAAAGCCAGTTTTTAATGGCTAACCATTGGCATTTGATTGCAAACAGTACAACAAAGTATGGAGAGATGAAAGCTGCTCTGTTTTTGCTGCTCTTGTGCACAGCTCGTGTAATTATGTGGAATGCAATTCAAAGCCATGCATTTGTTTACATTTAAAATTATTTTTATTCACCAAACCGCGGACTCCAAACTCGTATAGTAATCGAAATTGAAGTAACCACCATATACTACTACGAAGATTAAATATTGTAACGAAACTAATAACAATTTTTCTGATGTGTTACTGTCACATGACTTTCTCTACCCTCTATCGATTATTAGTGGGTATCAAAACTATTCTTACTAAAGCTTATTTTTATATCTATTACGTTTTAATCCAAATAAACCTTTACAGAAACACCTACATTACACATTTCGTTATAGATACAAAGAGAATAGCGATAGTCAAATGTTTAACAATTGGACGCTATATACTAACCTTAAAATTCCATACTGTTTCCATGACATCGCGAGAAACAACTGAATGTTGACAGGACTTTAAGAGAATGACCAAGAAATGAACAATTTGAACCTTTAATAACGCACATCTCAGAAATGGCTAATGCCCCTCCCCCCCCGACAAAAAAAAAAAGAAAAAGAAAACGTATTTGAAATAAATTACGTGGTTTACAGACATCTACATTTCTTGTGTAGTACGTTTTCGTCTGTTGCTTAACGTTTACCAGTTATACAAGACTATATAAAATTCTTTCCAAATGAAGAGAACTTCACAGGCTATTCCCAGAAAATTCAAGATATACACTTTATTTGTGGTTTAAATATGTTTAGTAGATGCTATTTTAATCAAATCGTTAGAGCAATTTTTAGAAAATCAAAATTTTCAAAAAATGCTTCATATAAAGGGTGGGGGATTTTCTTGAATATCTTTGTGTCTAATCCTTGGTAGATACTAAACTTAAATGCCAAGCTAAGTGCTTATCCGAATTTTCGTTTTTTGAGTTATGCTGTTCACAGACACACAGACATACACACGGACTTTTTTTCTAATTTTTTTTGGGGGGAGGGATTCTGGGAACCTCAGAAATATATTTCGGTGGACTGCAATACCTTCTCTACCTACTGTGTACTATGTGGTAGAGAAAGTAGCAGGTGAAATAATAGCAGATTAATATTATATTATTTTACATTATATGACACCAGCTGACTGCCCGACGCTCTTAAACTGGAATGATGATTTATTTCCTTCTATTCTATAATGATGTTTTATGGCGAAACCTCCACTTTACCCCTTATAATTGTTGTTCTGGCTATTCCTAATAACGGACGAGAAACTCCCTGATACCTACACTAAAGCATGTGAAACGTCTCATTTCCTTAAGCTCCCCCGACAGTCTTCCTACATAGCCTATACATACCCTTTCATAAATCAGAATGTCGTCCTCCGTGGTGTAGTGGTTACCATGCTAGCCTCCAGTTCCCGCGGTTGCGGGTTCAAACCCGGTGGAGGGCAAAGGATTTTTTCGGGCGTAAAGATCCTTAACATGGCTTCCTACGGAGGGGAAGTAAAGCAGATGGTCCCGCGTCGTAGATTTACGGCACGTGAAAGAACTTCAAGCCTGATAAAGAGGCCTCTGAGCAAAATTACCGGTCTTTCACGCCCAGTACAGACTGGGACGCTAAGGACCAAAGCAATTAAAGAGCGTCCATAAATAGAAGTCAATTTATTTTTTTATCAATCGGAATGCTCCAGTAACGTTTCTAGATAATGACAGTAGTAGCGAACTTTCTCTTTGCTCCCATAGTTATTTAATAACTTAAAAGCTACATAGATTTTACATAATGCATAGACTTTTAAAATATACAACGAAATAGAGTTGAGCTGCTGAATGTGAAGATTCCCCGCTCCCAGGCCACCAAGTTAACGTCTTTGGAAAATACACATAGTCTGCGGCCATCGAGAAAAACAACACTCTCAGCTGTTAATTACTGAATATCGGTTTGCTGCATACAACTTTCTCTCTTTATACAATTATTTAGAACACCCTGCTAACGATGTTCATTATAACATGCAAAGGAAATAAAGCAAAGCCTTCTTACTTAAGGGATATTAAAGTATGTTGGTATTGGCAGATTCGATTCTCTTTTGTTTTACTGCGTCTTGTGGAATTCTGTGGAATAACATTTTCAACTAAAAGTCAAGTCCTTTTTCGCAAGCATGTGCTTTGTAACTCCAATTTGTTATCCCTTTTTAATCCTTCAGTAATTTATGAAATGAAATTAGATGTACACACGCGTGCGCGCGCACAAACACACACACACACACAAACACAAATGTTCTCTTTTTTTAATATTAATATAGATTGTTTCACACTAGATTACGCGTGCAAATAATTTGCATAACGTTGACAAATATCTAAATAAACCATAAATTGTCAGTCACCCCACTGGAACTGCCTGGCTGACATAGAGTATAATATAATCGGATATACAGTTTCGATATTTATTGTATGAATTTTTATAAGATTAAAAGCCACGTTTAATGAACAATAAATTGCAAAATCGTCATATATACTTGAAGAAAAAAATCTCAATAGCATTCGATACCATTTTGTTATGGGAGGTTGCTGTGATGTGTAGAAGTTTTGGCAAGATGAGGTCGATGATGTGTGTGCTGCAGTCTTAGTGTAAAATGGCTTCATTGATATCACAGTAACGTTCTTAGTAACTACTTATTATTATTGTTTCCAGCGAATATTCACTGCCACGTATTTTCTAATTAAAACTGTTATATAAATTGCGTATAATGTACAAGTTATTAAATATAAGCAAACTGGACGCTACTCAGATTCGTATCCCTATACGGACGCGCGCATGCACACAGCCAAGAAGGTGACCAACCGAGATTCGAATCTGGATACTCTGCCAGTCCAATTCAAGCATAAAAGGTGTCGGTGAACCTACGTATATACCTATTGCAAGTGTATCTATCCGTGTGGATAGGATGTTTTGTAAATCTGTGAGATTCCGCAGTATTTTATTTACTTTTAACGGCAGCACTGCGTTAACTTGAGAATATGATATCTTGGGTTATGGCCTGACATACTTGGAAATGATATGTATAGTCTTTGATAAAATGAACGAGAATCCTATTTCAGGATCAATATGGAAAGCGACATGCAAGTTAGTGAGCTACGAGTATAAAAACATAAACTTTACAGTGGCTCCCCTGACAGATGAAACTTTGGAAGTTTATTTCAATTCGGTTTTATTATTACGTGGAGTGCTAAACGTTGAACTGACAAATGTGTCCTAACGCTTCGAATAAATGCTCACTTACGTCATTCCATTATATGTTTCCTAAACATTTGTTCCATGCCGTCTGGAATCCTTAGTGAAATAATACGGCGTATTGCTTCACAAGGCCGCCGCAGCTCGGACTCCCGCCGAAACAGTTATAATATCCCCGCAACCGCCTCACGTTCTCATAGTTACAATTATAATGCTAATAAGCACATACCTTATCATAGCAAATGTCGTCCTTCTCTGTGCAGATATTCCTAGCATCTTCTCAGGAAATTATCATTTACGCTCGAGAGTTCAATATCCGAAAATGAGTGAATTTCTTGCCGGTTTACTTTTAGTTTTTACAAAATATGGGGTTTGTTGCATATACCTTATTTTTCACGTGAACATCATAGTGAGATGAATGTCTGTAATTGGATTTTACGCAATGATAGGGTAACTGACGAAGCAGGTTCCATTTATATGGCTGTGTTTCGTCGCAAATAACACGCATTGGAGTACAGAGAAACCTGATTTTTTCCCCTGCAAGTGCATACAAAATCATACAACATATAAGTTGTTTATCAAACAATAAATGCAGAGAGATATAGGAACGTCATATTCACACCACTTTTTTAAAGCTAACCGACGTTGAATTGCTATCGCGCATACAATAGATGAGCCATTAAATTCACTTCAGGAACATTTTGAAGACAGGATTATTAGTAAATAATTACGACCCTCACGATCCCCTGATTTAATTGTATGTGATTTTTATCTATGGGGAACTTGAAACACAAGGTGTATGCAATAACCCCCTACCTTGGAAGAAAACTAAAAGAAAACATGATCGCAAAATTCACTCCTTTTTGGATATTGAACTCTCGAGTGAGAATGAAAATTTCCCCAGAAAATGTGTGCACAGAGGACATTTCCAACATCTGTTATGATAAGGTATGTGCTTATTATCATTGTAATTTTAACTGTGAGGACGTGAGACGGCTGCGGGGAACTGTTTCTGCGGGAGTCCGAGCTGCGACGATCGGCACGCGCGCAGTCGTGCGGTGGCCGCAGTGTGAAAGAAAAGCACTGTACACAGGATGTATCTTTATTGGTGTCATATATTTCGGGGACGTGTTCCTGGCATCAAAAGAGTAAAAAACTTTCATATGAACATGGGTCTGAAAATCAATTATTTCAGAGTTACAACACAAAATCGAAAGTTACAAAAATTGCTCGAAGTGCCTTTCTCTTCGATACATGCAGTAAGCCTCCGTTCCATGCTCTAACGTACTCTGTTGAAAATTCCTGGTGTGTTTCGTATTTCGTCAAATCCAGTTTGGATACCTCCTCTCAAAATGTCAACATCAGGTACAGGAGTCGCATAAACCAAGGACTTCAAATATCCCTATACGAAGAAATTCATTGGATTAAAATCAGGCGATCGAGCAGGCCATGCAATGGGTCCCCCTCGAACAACCCATCTTTGCGGAAATCCATCATTCAAAAACTTACGAAGTATCATACTGAAATGAGCTGGAGCACCATCGTGTAAAAACCGCATTCTTTGGATGATGTCCAGAGGCACATTATCAGTTAAGTGATGCAACTCATTTCTGAGAAACTGGAGATAGGTTTGTCCATTCAGACGCAGAGGGAAGAAGTAGGGACCAATAAGGTAATCATGAATTATTCCACCCCAAACGGTTGTCCTGTCGTACTTCATTAGGATTTTCAAATCCCCAGTTATGAGTGTTATGTAAATTGAAGATGTCGTCGCGAATAAAACCAGCCTCATCCGTGAAAAAGATACAAGCTAGGAAATTGATGAACACAGCGCACTGCTGTAACATGCGTTGACAGAAACGTCTTCTTGGCTCAAAGTCCGCCTCATTTAATCCTTGCACACGTTGAAGGTGATACGTGTACAGAAGATTTTCATGCGGAATTCTCCAGATAGTCATATGACTAACTCTTTCCCTTACAGTCATACGTCTTGTGCTTTGTGATGGGTCTGCATCCACAGCACGAAGAACTCGTTCTTCAAGTTCAATGCCTCGTACCGCCCTTGGTCTCCCAACATCCTTAGTACTCCTCTCAAATGCGCCATTCTCTCTCAAGCGTTGGTGAATTCGTGGGATGTTCTTGCACACGGTAACGGCCTGGCAGGGTACCTTTCTGCATAAAGTTCACGTGCTCGTGCTGCACGGCCATACGTGTAGTGCATATCCGTCTGTTCACTCATGGAATACATCTTCTTTGACCTATAACAACGAAACGGTTGATTTTCAGACCCATGTTCATATCAACTCTTTTTACTGTTTTGATCTCAGGAACACGTCCCCCAAATATATAACACCAATAAAGATAAAGCACTAATTGCTGTCTTATACCTTCATTATTTATCCCGTCTCTTCTGGTAACAAGCAGGACCTATCTTGGTAGAAAATGATTTCTAATTCTTGTATTCTACTTTTCTCTTAATGTCCATAATTCACTGTCATAAAATATTATTTACTTCTATTCTCTTGTAAAAGCTTTTTAGTGCGTTTTCTAACGTTTTTTTTCTAGGATTCTTTAGTTGCAGCACTTTATATTGTTAAATTTCTCCGTTTATGATTTATTTATCAACTTCGTGGAGGAACCAATCATATTGCAGCTTAGAGAATTAAAACTATTTACTTGTTCAACGTTTCCTAGTGTAATATTACTTTACATCTTACCGGTAAAGTTCCTAAAATAACATTCTCACTGTTTTATTTATAGAAATATTTTAAAATTATATCGCTCTGTTAACTTACTTTATTTGCACAACATGACACACTGTTCATCATCAAATTCCAGAGTAAATTAAAATTCTTATACATTACAATATGTCTTTCTTTTAATCACCAACGTTTATTTTTGTGCAGTATCAATGAACAGTTCTTACAAAATAAGTACGAAGGCTTTCACGGCCGGAGTTAATCGATAAAACATTAAAATTGTCCGGGCTGGAAGGCCGTGGTCTAAGGGTAACAGGAGTATAACACTCTTGAAGATGGCAACCACAGAGTTGACCGAAACGTCGGGTGCTAGTAATTTTACCCTTAGACCACGGCCTTCCAGCCCGGAAGATTTTAATGTTTTACCGAGTTCTTACAAAAGCTTATTTTTCTGTCTACTTTGTTATTGAGATAAACGTTTGCAGAAGCAGTTGGTTATAGGAAACCAAATCGATAGTCAGATGCTCAAAGACTAGTCGGTGTACGCGGGCGGCCTTAAAATTCCATATATTAGAGATATTCATATGACAAATAAAATGTATATCTTGAATTTACTGGGAACAGCCTGTGAAGTCCTCTTCATTCGAAAGGAAGTTTGTATAATCTTGTATAACTGGTAAACGTTAAGAAACAGACAAAAGCGTACTGCACAAAAACGCAGATATCTTTAAAAGGCACAATTTATTACAAATAACTTTTTTGTGGCATCAGCCATTTCCGAGGTATCCGTTATTAATGGTTCGAATTGTTCAATACTTTGACATTCTTTTCAAGTCCCATCGATTTTCACTTGTTTCTCGCGATGTCATGGAAACAGTATGGAATTTTAAGGCCAGCATGTAGCGTCCAGTTGTTAAACATTTGACTATCGCTGTTCTCTTTGTATCTATAACGAAATCTGTAATTTAGCTATTTCTGTAAAGGTTTATCTCGATTAAAATGAAGTAAATAAAAATTAACTTTCGTGAGACTACTAATAAACGATAGAGGGTAGATAGAGTTATGTGAATGTAACACATCAGCTTTTTTTAGTTATTCTGTTGACACACACGGATGTTTTTCTATTACTCGCGCAAAACTTCTGGAATCGTGACCTTGATTGCCATCCCAGCTGCCGAGCCTAGGAATGGTTTATGTTTAGCTTTATCAACGAAAGCGATATAATACCTTTGCTTACTCACAGTGCGTAACACATAGTCTGCATAGAAAGTGTCTGCATCTGGTTGTAATTTTAAAGAGAGCTGCAGTATCTAAATAGTACTTATTTTATATTTGTTATATTTATAACCGTGGCTCCTATGTTTTCAAAGTTAAGTGGTAAGGTGTTACGTAGTCAGAGTAGGGAAATAATTGCAAATGTCATCGACTTCATGAAGCAAGAAGCAGAGATGAAGGAAGAAATTATATCCGAGTTCCACAAAAGCCTTAAGAGAGTGAAAGAAAGAGTAGTCAAAGCAACTGGTGTTTCACCGAGTTCCGTTTCCAGAGTTCTCAAAGATAAGAGAAAAAAACATATGGATGAAAGAGTACCATTTGACACACCTGAGAAGAAACATAAGGTCCCTAAACGTATTACAGAAATAGACGATTTCGAATGCGTCATTCGGCGCACGATTCACAATTCCTATGTGGAAGAAAAAACTGTGCTAACAATAAGCAGATTGCTCATCCAGCTGAAAGACAGCAGAAGCTTTCAAGGTGGTGCTACAAATCTCAGAAAAATTATTAAAGATTTAGGGTTCAAATGGAAGAAACCGAAATCAAATAGAAGAGTTCTAACAGAAAAGCAAAATAAATAAATAAAATAAAAAATAATAATAATAAAATAAAATAAAAAAAAATAAAAATAAAAAGTAAATGTTGCCATGATAGCTTAGTCGGTTAGAGCAACGGCACGGAAAGCCTAAGATCTGTGGTTCAAATCCCGGCTATGGCATTGAATTTTTCAGTCTGATTCTACCTTTCCAAATGACTATAATTTTATATGTACTTATATCAGTGTGTACTTATATCAGCATCAATTTTCAAGGTGGTGCTACAAATTTCAGAAAAATACTATAATGTATGAAGATGAGTCATACATACACAGCAGTCATACAGCATCTAAAAGTTGGAGTGACGATAGCGAATTAGGTTTGCAGGCACCTGTTGCCAAAGGGCAAATACTTATTATCGTTCGTGCTGTTGGAAAGATCGGCTTCGTTCCAAATGCCCTTCTTTTACAAATCGCAACAAACAACAGGAGAGTTTCATCAAGAAATGAATACAGAAAATTACATGAAGTGAATCAACGCCATGTTGATACCTAATATGCCTGCTGGGTCTGTTCTGGTCATCGACAATGCTTCACAATGCGTCAACACTCAAATTCACAAACCACCTACCTCAACTTCCTTGAAAGAAGAAATGAGAGCTTGGTTACTTAGACATAATAAAGCTTTGGATGAAAGCATGAGTAAAACAAAGCTATATAACTTAATTAAAGCCAACAAACAGCTTCAGAAGTCATACATACTTGACCAGATAGTAAATACAACATCGCCATAATGTACTTAGACTGTCATCGTATCGCCCAGATCTAAACCCAATCGAATTAATCTGGGCTGATGTCAAAAAATGGGTGGCATGCAGAAATATCACTTTCAAATTAAAATATGTGGAGCAGTTATAACGCCAGCAATTTGCTGAAATTGGAAGGCCAGAATGGGAAAATGTATGGCGACATGCTGAATAAATTAAGAATCATTATTCCGAAAAATACGGAATTGCAGAAAATCAAACAGAAATAATTCTCATGCAGGATAATGGTGCAGAAAGTAGTGACAGCAGCGATGACGGCAATAATGTGAGTGATTCCGCAGAAGAGGAAGGGTTGTTAGATGTGGAAGAATTGGAGGCAATGATTGACAGCGTTTTTTATATTAAGCGCTTTTTACAGCGTGGATTTTAATATACTGTATATAACTAAGTTTATCAGCGCAACACAGTGCATAACCGTTGTGGATATTTGACGATGACTGTCCCACGCACTCCTGCAGCATGCAGTCGATCGGTCACCACCTGATGTGGTAAGCAACTCGCATCATAGCTCTCATTAAGATTTTCACGTGTCTAGAACTGTTGCGCCGATTATAACAATACCACTTTAGTTTAGGGATCTCAAAATTTGTATTTCCGGTGAAATGTGGGTTTCGAATGTTTTAGTGGAATGTAATACCTACCAGGTGCGTGGTAGAGAAAGTAAAACGGCTGGGCCATCTCTCTGGGAGAGAGCACCTTCTCCTACGTAAGTTACTCTCCCGTCGAGCTATTCGGTTTTGTGGGACCAATTGAGCCACGAGTTTATTGCAGAGATGCAGTTTATCGCGCTAAAGAGGTGTGTGGGCGTAACAGCTCCTCTTAAAGTGATGCGCACGCACACAGGAACCTCTTTGGGTTCACAAGACCTCAAAGCGTTTATTTCAGGTGAAATCTCCATGTGGAATTTGTTGATGAAATGGAAACCTTCTCTATCTAAGGGACACAATACTAAACGACTGATTTCTTGCTACCAATCCTATTCTTGAAATAAAAACTTCATTCTTCTAGCCACTTTTAACTTATCGTGAGATGGCTTCCGGTAACGTGTGAGGCTCGCATTCGGGAGGTTCCTGAGAAACAAACTCCATGAAACTATCTACTTCATGTTAATCGAGGTAAACCTTGGGCAAATACTTTCGTTGCAGGTTCAAGAGGGATGTAGCCATATGTCAACTATATACTGGCCTTGAAACTCCATACTCCTTTCATAACAAGTATATAGCAACAGCAGTTAACAATAACTAATGAGATACATTCGGTACCGTCTCTTCCACAAAAGTGAATTCTGCTATCTACTTGATGTTAATCGAGACAGAAGCGATTCTATCACACATCACGTTGTGGCTACAAGTGGAACACGGTAGACTTAAGCACTACTCAAAGCCTTTATGTGGTTGCTATCAAATTTCGACTTAAGTATTTGACAATTGAAACCGACAAATAAATGGTATGTCCGAAATGGTTAATCTCATAAAACAAGTATTCCACGTAAATTGTATGCTACAATTCCTTGTGCAGTATCTCTTACGATTTATCAGTTATACAAAATTAATTCAGAATGAAGAGCCCTTCGCAGACTATTCGCAGGAATTTCAAGGCATACATTTCAGTTATCACACCTATATCTTAAACACATGGCATTTTCATAAAATCGTTAGAAAATAAAAAATAACGAAACTTTTTGCATGTAAAGATAGCTTGGGATGGGCGACATTCTTGAAATTAAATTGAGTTTTATCAGTCTTTAACTACTGCGGTTCTTAGCGTCCCTTTCTATTATGGGCGTGAAAGACTGGTAATTTTGCTCAGAGACCTCTTTATCAGGCTTGAGGTACTTTTACATGCCGTAAATCTACGACACAAGAAACCGGCTTTACTTCCCTTCCGAAGGAAGCTATGCTAAGGATTTTTATGCCCGAAAAAAATCCATCGCCCTCCGCCGAGTTTGAACCCGCGACCTCGGGGACTAGAGGCTAGCATGGTAACCACTACACCACGGAGGACGACAGACTTTCTTGAAAATCTTGGTGTGGCATCTTTGGATAATGCTGAACTTAAATGCGAAATTTGGTGTTTATCCTAGATTTCGTTCTTGAGATATGCTGTTCACACACGTACTCACTTGAACATTTTTCTTTTGATTCAAGGAGTTTCAAAACGTGTATTTTTACTGAAATGATGGCATTGAACTTTTGCGTGGAATACAATACTTCCCCTACTTACTATAGGTAACTAATAGAGAACGTAAAATGTTTTTGTAGGCGAATGCTTTGAGATAATGAAGAAACAGCCTAGGATATTGTTTCTGTGTTTTTGGTCCACCGCCTCCCCCTGCAGTTACTCAAGGGAAATGTCGCCATACACAACTTTCTAAACTTCTCCCATTAACACCCAGGAAGATATTTGCAACATAAATTAATATCACAAGCCCTTAACAGGCATTTACACTTACTTACCTTGAGAAAAGATAACTTTGCAGAATTGAAACTCCAAATTCAGTCCAACAAACACCTACTCTCAATGTGTTGCAAGAGAACGGCGCGTAATTACGCCTAGTGCGTAATACATTCAAACCCAGACAGTGCTAAAAAGTACATCTACGTAGAGAAAGTATTGCATTCCACCCAAACATTCGATATCGAGATTTCACCGGAAATACATGCTTTGAGAGCCTCTGAATCCAAATAAAGAAGCAATTTTATCAGAAGATTCGTGTGTGTGTGTGTGTGTGTGTGTGACTGAACAGCATAACTCAAAAATCAAAAGTCGGTTAAATACCGAACTTGTTATTTAAATTCAGTAACTTCCAAGGAGACGACAATGAGATTTTCAAGAAAATCTCCGACCAACCCAAACTCCTTTACATTGAAAAATGTTCATTGTGTTTGTTTTTCTGTCCACTTTAAAATATTTACATGATAAATAAATTGCATACCTTATATTACCTGTGAAGTTCTCTTTATTCTGAATGATATGATATAATTGGTAAACTGTAACAGATAGACAAAATCTTACTACACAAAACATTCATTTCCTTATGATCTCAATTTCTGTCAAATTATTATTATTAGTATTATTACTATTATTAATTATTATTATTATTATTATTATTATTATTATTATTGCGTTTTGTGGCATTAAGCGTTCTAGAGATATTCTTTTTATCGATTTGAATTTTCGAATGCTTACACATTCTTCAAATGTTAACTCATTATTCGTTTTTCTGGTGGTCATACTAGAGCACGGAGCTTCAAAGCAATTACATAGCGACCCGTTTTTAAAAATCTGACTATCGCTTTATCCTACCATATTCTTCTAGAACTAAATGTTTAAATGTGTAATGAAATTTTAACTCGATTAACAAGAAGTAGATAGAAGAACAAGCTTTTAAAAGAACATTCTGCAGAAGAATAAGTACAGAAAGTCATGTGAATGCAACACATCAGAATTGTCTATTTATAGTTTTAATCATTCTTATTCTTGTTGTTGTTATTAAAGGTCAGAGATAGGCAGCAACAGTCCAATTACAGAACCATAGTGGAGAGATAAGCTCATGTTCGGTCAAGCTTGTGAAGTTGCTTGTGTTTGCTGTACGTGTTGTCCTTTGTCTCGGGCAATACTGTGATTTTGAAATAATATCCCTTAGCCAGTACAATGTTTATTTATTTGCCGGACTGTAATGAAACAAAGTGTTAAATGACGTTACACCAAGCCAAGCTATTACCACGCTACATTTCCTATATTGTGGATGTTACTTTCAAGTAATTAATGTTCTTCATTAGATGATCCAAGAATACCCACACTGGTACCAGTTACACCGTGAGCTGGTGAAGTCAAGTGAGTTCAATAAGTGAGACGCGCGGACTGAGTTATCAATGAATGAGGAGGGAGACACCTCCCGCCTACAACCTACCAGAGATTTACTGCGGCTACCATCCTTCAGCAGGAAGGGATGAAGTGAAGGAACCACAAGAGGCTACAGTATAGGGTTTACAACGGGGGAGGGGACACCTCCCGCCTAAACCTACCAGAGATTTATTGCGGCTACCATCCTTCAGCAGAAAGGGATGAAGTGAAGGAACCACAAGAGGCTACAGTATAGGGTTTACAACGGGGGAGGGGACACCTCCCGCACTACCACCTACCAGAGATTTACTGCGGCTACCATCCTTCAGCAGGAAGGGATGAAGTGAAGGAACCACAAGAGGCTACAGTATAGGGTTTACAACGGGGGAGGGGACACCTCCCGCCTAAACCTACCAGAGATTTATTGCGGCTACCATCCTTCAGCAGGAAGGGATGAAGTGAAGGAACCACAAGAGGCTACAGTATAGGGTTTACAACGGGGGAGGGGACACCTCCCGCCTACAACCTACCAGAGATTTACTGCGGCTACCATCCTTCAGCAGGAAGGGATGAAGTGAAGGAACCACAAGAGGCTACAGTATAGGGTTTACAACGGGGGAGGGGACACCTCCCGCCTAAACCTACCAGAGATTTATTGCGGCTACCATCCTTCAGCAGGAAGGGATGAAGTGAAGGAACCACAAGAGGCTACAGTATAGGGTTTACAACGGGGGAGGGGACACCTCCCGCCTAAACCTACCAGAGATTTATTGCGGCTACCATCCTTCAGCAGGAAGGGATGAAGTGAAGGAACCACAAGAGGCTACAGTATAGGGTTTACAACGGGGGAGGGGACACCTCCCGCCTACAACCTACCAGAGATTTACTGCGGCTACCATCCTTCAGCAGGAAGGGATGAAGTGAAGGAACCACAAGAGGCTACAGTATAGGGTTTACAACGGAGGGGGACACCTCCCGCCTACAACCTACCAGAGATTTATTGCAGCTACCATCCTTCACAAGGAAGGGATGAAGTGAAGGAACCACAAGAGGCTACAGTATAGGGTTTACAACGGGGGAGGGGACACCTCCCGCACTACCACCTACCAGAGATTTACTGCGGCTACCATCCTTCAGCAGGAAGGGATGAAGTGAAGGAACCACAAGAGGCTACAGTATAGGGTTTACAACGGGGGAGGGGACACCTCCCGCCTAAACCTACCAGAGATTTATTGCGGCTACTATCCTTCACAAGGAAGGGATGAAGTGAAGGAACCACAAGAGGCTACAGTATAGGGTTTACAACGGGGGAGGGGACACCTCCCGCCTACAACCTACCAGAGATTTACTGCGGCTACCATCCTTCAGCAGGAAGGGATGAAGTGAAGGAACCACAAGAGGCTACAGTATAGGGTTTACAACGGGGGAGGGGACACCTCCCGCCTACAACCTACCAGAGATTTACTGCGGCTACCATCCTTCACAAGGAAGGGATGAAGTGAAGGAACCACAAGAGGCTACAGTATAGGGTTTACAACGGAAGGGGACACCTCCCGCCTACAACCTACCAGAGATTTACTGTGGCTACCATCCTTCACAAGGAAGGGATGAAGTGAAGGAACCACAAGAGGCTACAGTATAGGGTTTACAACGGGGGAGGGGACACCTCCCGCCTACAACCTACCAGAGATTTACTGCGGCTACCATCCTTCAGCAGGAAGGGATGAAGTGAAGGAACCACAAGAGGCTACAGTATAGGGTTTACAACGGGGGAGGGGACACCTCCCGCCTACAACCTACCAGAGATTTACTGCGGCTACCATCCTTCAGCAGGAAGGGATGAAGTGAAGGAACCACAAGAGGCTACAGTATAGGGTTTACAACGGGGGAGGGGACACCTCCCGCCTAAACCTACCAGAGATTTACTGCGGCTACCACCATTCGGATGGAAGGGATGAAGTGAAGGAACCACAAGAGGCTACAGTATAGGGTTTACAACGGGGGAGGGGACACCTCCCGCACTACCACCTACCAGAGATTTACTGCGGCTACCATCCTTCAGCAGGAAGGGATGAAGTGAAGGAACCACAAGAGGCTACAGTATAGGGTTTACAACGGGGGAGGGGACACCTCCCGCCTAAACCTACCAGAGATTTATTGCGGCTACCATCCTTCAGCAGGAAGGGATGAAGTGAAGGAACCACAAGAGGCTACAGTATAGGGTTTACAACGGAAGGGGACACCTCCCGCACTACCACCTACTAGAGATTTATTGCGGCTACCATCCTTCACAAGGAAGGGATGAAGTGAAGGAACCACAAGAGGCTACAGTATAGGGTTTACAACGGAAGGGGACACCTCCCGCACTACCACCTACCAGAGATTTATTGCGGCTACCACCATTCGGATGGAAGGGATGAAGTGAAGGAACTACAAAGGGCAGACAGGTCACAGAGATGCGTAGAAGTCCCTAACAGGTGCAGACTCGAAGGCCGGTCCGATTACTGGAGCTGCCCAGGAGGGCGATGCAGCCCTCTAGGGAGACTACGTATAGTATGAGACGCTACTTGAAACAGTCTGCATTTGTACCGTAGCACCTCGCCATGTTGTAGAGGCGCGGCGATCCCACCCTTAACAGCGTCTCGCGATACTAATTCTCGCAACTGTTCAGGTGCAATTGTTATGCGCACAAACGTAACCTGTGACACTCCAGAATATTCTGCATGTCCTACACAACCACAGAATTTCGAATAAATCGTCAGTACTCAATATAAATCATTCCAGCACAGAGCTGTCGTTCATTATTTGTGCCAATGTCTTCATAGACCAACAGACCAGCGCGCAAGTCACAGAGGTGTTAAATTTGACTGTAACACACTAGTCCCTCTAGAGTAGTTAGCTTAGACATATACCTAACCGCAAGGCATACTTAGAAGCCCCCTAGCTAACAACTCTAACTGAACCAAGAGAGGTTCATCAAGAATGTATGGTAATCGTTGAGAGATTAAACACGTTCAGAGAAATACGGGATTCAACTGACAAGGGACAAAAGAAATCGTGGTCTTAAAGTAACTGCAAATACAACACTGTACAATCAGAACAACCTCACTTCCTTTATCAACAATATATCCATTATATATCATAGTATCCATACAAAAATGATGTTTCTATCCACGTAACATTACTTACGATATACTTTTACTTAGGAATAATTTCAAATTAAACAACACGTACTTAGTTACAACTTACGGAAACAGTATTCAATATTTATTCTTGTATCATGTTATGTTACTCACGATCTACTTTTACTTAGCAATAATTTCAAATTAAACAACATGTACTTAGATACAACTTACGGAAACGGTATTCAAATGTTTATTCTTGTATCATGTTACGTTACTCACGATATAGTTTTACTTAGCAATAATTTCAAATTAAACAACATGTACTTAGATACAACTTACGGAAACAGTATTCAAATGTTTATTCTTGTATCATGTTACGTTACTCACGATATAGTTTTACTTAGCAATAATTTCAAATTAAACATGTTCTTAGTTACAACTTACGGAAACAGTATTCAAATGTTTATTCTTATATCATGTTACGTTACTCACGATATAGTTTTACTTAGCAATAATTTCAAATTAAACAACACGTACTTAGTTACAACTTACGGAAACAGTATTCAAGTGGTTATTAATTATAAGAAGCTCTTGTGATGGAAAGAAATGAAAGAGAGGAAAAGAAATAATTGCAAACTTTCAAGGATGGTTGTTAGATGACACTCACGATGAAATATTTCGGAAACTGCTAACCCGACGAATAAGTTTGTTTTTCACAAATTGTGTATTTTTATAATCTCTACGTGCACTTCGCCTATATTTATAAGATTGTTTGTAATTCAAAGTTATACAAAATACAATCAAATAAGACTTTACAAGCCATTAACAAAAAATTCAAAATATAAATTTTATTTCTCAGAGCAATATATTAAGCATGAGACATTTTAGTCGAAATCGTTAGAGTCGTTTTTGAGAAATAGAAAAAAACAGAAACATTTTACATGTAAACGGTAGTTTGTATCGGAGATTTCCTTGAAAATCTTCGCATCCTAGGAAGATGCTGAACGTAAATAATTAGTATTTAACCAATTTTTTATATTTTTATTTTGTTTGTTTTGTTTTCCAGTTATGTTGTTCACAGATACACACTCACACACACACATAGACGCATGGATGGACAGACTGACAGACACAGAAATACTCACAGGCAGGCGCACACACAGACAGACACAGACATGAACGGATGGACAGACACACAGAAATACACCCAGGCACGTACACAAGTAGGCAGAAAGGAGACACGTGGACGGACGGACAGACAGGCTCAAACACAGAAATACACGCACACACGTATACATGCAGGTAGACAGGTAGACACAAACACAGAAATACACCCAGGCACGTACACAAGTAGGCAGAAAGGAGACACGTGGACGGACGGACAGACAGGCACAAACACAGAAATACGCGCAGACACACAGAGACAGGCAGACACAAGGACTGACAGATAGACACAAACACAGAAAACCACACAGACAGACACGCACACACAAACACACACGCACACACAAACACACACGCACACACAAACACACACGGACAGACACAAACACAGAACTACACGCACACACGTACACAGGCAGGTAGACAGGCAGACACTTGTCTGACAGACACAAACATAGAACTACTCGCAGACACGTACACAGGCAGTTAGACAGGCAGACACTTGTCTGACAGACAGACACAAACATAGAACTACTCGCAAACACGTACACATGCAGTTAGACAGGGGGACACATGGACGGACGGACGGACAGACACAAACACAGTACTACTCGCAGACACGTACACATGCAGTTAGACAGGCGGACACATGCACGGACGGACAGACACAAACACAGTACTACTCGCAGTCACGTACACATGCAGTTAGACAGGCGGACACATGCACGGACGGACAGACACAAACACAGTACTACTCGAAGTCACGTACACATGCAGTTAGACAGGCGAACACATGGACGGACGGACAGACACAAACACAGTACTACTCGCAGTCACGTACACATGCAGTTAGACAGGTGGACACATGCACGGACGGACAGACACAAACATAGAACTACACGCAGACACGTACACATGCAGTTAGACAGGCGGACACATGGACGGACGGACAGACACAAACACAGTACTACTCGCAGACACGTACACATGCAGTTAGACAGGCGGACACATGCACGGACGGACAGACACAAACACAGTACTACTCGCAGACACGTACACATGCAGTTAGACAGGCGGACACATGCACGGACGGACAGACACAAACACAGTACTACTCGCAGTCACGTACACATGCAGTTTAGACAGGCGGACACATGGACGGACGGACAGACACAAACACAGTACTACTCGCAGACACGTACACATGCAGTTAGACAGGCGGACACATGGACGGACGGACAGACACAAACACAGTACTACTCGCAGACACGTACACATGCAGTTAGACAGGCGGACACATGCACGGACGGACAGACACACAGTACTACTCGCAGTCACGTACACATGCAGTTAGACAGGCGGACACATGGACGGACGGACAGACACAAACACAGTACTACTCGCAGTCACGTACACATGCAGTTAGACAGGCGGACACATGGACGGACGGACAGACACAAACACAGTACTACTCGCAGACACGTACACATGCAGTTAGACAGGCGGACACATGGACGGACGGACAGACACAAACACAGAACTACTCGCAGACACGTACACATGCAGTTAGACAGGCGGACACATGCACGGACGGACAGACACAAACACAGAACTACTCGCAGACACGTACACATGCAGTTAGACAGGCGGACACATGGACGGACGGACGGACAGACACAAACACAGAACTACTCGCAGACACGTACACATGCAGTTAGACAGGCGGACACATGGACGGACGGACAGACACAAACACAGTACTACTCGCAGTCACGTACACATGCAGTTAGACAGGCAGACACATGGACGGACGGACAGACACAAACACAGAACTACTCGCAGACACGTACACATGCAGTTAGACAGGCGGACACATGCACGGACGGACAGACACAAACACAGAACTACTCGCAGACACGTACACATGCAGTTAGACAGGCGGACACATGGACGGACGGACAGACACAAACACAGAACTACTCGCAGACACGTACACATGCAGTTAGACAGGCGGACACATGCACGGACGGACAGACACAAACACAGAACTACTCGCAGACACGTACACATGCAGTTAGACAGGCGGACACATGGACGGACGGACGGACGGACAGACACAAACACAGAACTACTCGCAGACACGTACACATGCAGTTAGACAGGCGGACACATAGACGGACGGACAGACACAAACACAGTACTACTCGCAGACACGTACACATGCAGTTAGACAGGCGGACACATGGACGGACGGACAGACACAAACACAGTACTACTCGCAGACACGTACACATGCAGTTAGACAGGCGGACACATGCACGGACGGACAGACACAAACACAGAACTACTCGCAGACACGTACACATGCAGTTAGACAGGCGGACACATGGACGGACGGACAGACACAAACACAGAACTACTCGCAGACACGTACACATGCAGTTAGACAGGCGGACACATGCACGGACGGACAGACACAAACACAGAACTACACGCAGACACGTACACAGGCAGGCAGACAGGCGGACACATGGACGGACGGACGGACAGACACAAACACAGTACTACTCGCAGACACGTACACATGCAGTTAGACAGGCGGACACATGGACGGACGGACAGACACAAACACAGTACTACTCGCAGACACGTACACATGCAGTTAGACAGGCGGACACATGGACGGACGGACAGACACAAACACAGAACTACTCGCAGACACGTACACATGCAGTTAGACAGGCGGACACATGGACGGACGGACAGACACAAACACAGTACTACTCGCAGTCACGTACACATGCAGTTAGACAGGCGGACACATGCAGGGACGGACAGACACAAACACAGTACTACTCGCAGACACGTACACATGCAGTTAGACAGGCGGACACATGGACGGACGGACAGACACAAACACAGTACTACTCGCAGACACGTACACATGCAGTTAGACAGGCGGACACATGGACGGACGGACAGACACAAACACAGAACTACTCGCAGACACGTACACATGCAGTTAGACAGGCGGACACATGGACGGACGGACAGACACAAACACAGTACTACTCGCAGACACGTACACATGCAGTTAGACAGGCGGACACATGGACGGACGGACAGACACAAACACAGAACTACACGCAGACACGTACACAGGCAGGCAGACAGGCGGACACATGGACGGACGGACAGACACAAACACAGTACTACTCGCAGACACGTACACATGCAGTTAGACAGGCGGACACATGGACGGACGGACGGACACAAACACAGAACTACACGCAGACACGTACACAGGCAGGCAGACAGGCGGACACATGGACGGACGGACAGACACAAACACAGAACTACACGCAGACACGTACACAGGCAGGCAGACAGGCGGACACATGGACGGACGGACGGACAGACACAAACACAGAACTACACGCAGACACGTACACAGGCAGGCAGACAGGCGGACTCATGGACGGACGGACAGACACAAACACAGAACTACACGCAGACACGTACACAGGCGGACACATGGACGGACGGACGGACGGACAGACACAAACACAGAACTACACGCAGACACGCACACAGGCAGTTAGACACATGGACGAACAGACATACACACATAGATACACCCAGACGCACACATATACGCGTGTGGACCTTTTCCTAAAAATGCCTTCTTTTTTATTGAGGGCCCAAAACATGTATTTCCAGTGAAATGTCAGTGTTGAATGGTTGGGTAGAATATTCAAAATGATGTTGTATACTGCAGGAAAACATAAAAGTTTAAAGCTACTATAATCATTTGTGTACATCCTGTATGTGTATTCTCAATATTAGAGGAAAAGCTTTCTAAATAACTTACATTTTGTTTTCTTTTTGTTCCATTTATACATCTAAGGTCATATTGCCTTTAGAACAATTGCTCATCGGCAGTGATGTTAATGTTTACGTTTTGTTTATATTGAGCCTTTTATTTATGCATTCACTTCACACACACACACACACACACACACACACACACACATTTACACTCTCACTCAAATTTGCAGACGCTAGTGAGGATGAGGAGTAATCCTGGCTTAAGAAAAGGTACCATTCTCCAGCCGGGAATAGAGCCCGGGACCTCTGGACTTGGAAGTTAGCATGCTAACCACCAGACCACAGAGGCAGTTTAGCTTACGTTTTTGTTATGCCCTGTATGTATTTCTTAAACTGGAGTAATGTTTTTATAACTTTAACGTTGTTATTGTTATACATTCGTGTAAACATTTTCTGAATGTTACATGTTTTCAGTCACACGAGGGCTGAGCCCACTGTTTTGTTGTGTTGCAGAGCTGGGTTCGTACCTAGGAGCGCCGTGCGAGGTATCGTGTAATCCTGAGTTGGACCATGTGTTCTGCGACCAGATCACCAGGCACTGCGAGTGCGAGAAGAAGTATCCTGTCAAGCTCGGAGCCACCAAAGGTTGTGCCAAACGTGAGTAACACCATCCCCTGCTAGCATTTATACTTAATATAACAGTGTCAAATACTCTGCTATTCACGCAAAAGGATGTGACACATCGGCGAATGTCTAATAAGTACACTTTGGTGGTGGAACAATCATCGGTCGGAACGTCTAACTTCCTTAACCTCCCCCGACAGTATTCCAAGTTCTGGAAATACTACATAGCCTATAAGTACACTTTGGTGGTGGAACAATCATCGGTCGTAACGTCTAACTTCCTTAACCTCCCCCGACAGTGTTCCAAGTTCTGGAAATGCTACATAGCCTATAAGTACACTATGGTGGTGGAACAATCATCGGTCGTAACGTCTAACTTCCTTAACCTCCCCCGACAGTGTTCCAAGTTCTGGAAATGCTACATAGCCTATAAGTACACTTTGGTGGTGGAACAATCATCGGTCGTAACGTCTAACTTCCTTAACCTCCCCCGACAGTGTTCCAAGTTCTGGAAATGCTACATACCCTATAAGTACACTTTGGTGGTGGAACAATCATCGGTGGGCATGGACGAGTAATTTGTTAGATAATCACAGTAGATAACATTTTAAATCTTGTACAATCTCTTTAGTCTCATAGTTATTTAAACATATAAAAGGTACACATAATACGGAAACCCTTAGCATCACCACGAAATAGAAGTGAAGCTGGTGAATATGAAGATTGCGCACTCCCAGGACACCAAGTTAAGCTCTTTGGAAAAGACACATACTCTGCGACCATCTAGGAAAACAATCTTCTGAGTTGTTAATTATAGAATATCAGTTCACTGTTTTCTAATGTTAGCAATTTTCTCTGTTTACACAATTATTTGACATACGCTGATAATGGAATTGATTACAACATAAATAGAAAGGAAATGAAGTAATCTTACATATAGTTTGGTAAAACATTTTGGCATCGGTATCATAGCGTTATAAGCAGATTCGATTCTCTTTTGTTTTGCCGTGCCCCAGTTACTAAATCGCGACCATCTACAAATATGTTGCTTGGAATGAAATATACGCAGCATTTGTCTTATTTTACAGATACTGTCTACTCCCCAGCAATCTCAAATAAAAGTAAGGCTTCTTCGCAAACACGTGTTTTGTAACCCATATGTGCCGTTCTAGTACATACGCTTTGTAAATCCTTTTTAGTATTTTAGTAATTTATGAATTGAAATCAGGAGTTCTTTTATATCCCATGTCCGCGGAAAGAATAGTGCTTTTCAATGTCGAAAGACTTATCAAAATGTGTTGTGTGGTTTTTAGATAACCCTTTATACATACAAATTTTCTCTCTTCATAATATTAGAATACATAGACTTCATAACTATAACATTAAATTGAGCGTACAATAGAGCGATATACTTTAGTTTTAAAATATAGAGAAAACAATGGATAGAGAAAATAAGTGCTAGTTTACAGATTTCTTTATATCTTTTCATCTTAAACTGTAAAATGTTCACCGATCAACTTTCGGATGGAACATTGCGGTGCCTTGTAGGATATTTACTTCTGGTAACCGAGTAAATTAATATCGACATGACAGTGTCACCTGGAGGCTTAATTTTTAGTCACATTAATCATCCAACGACATCTAAAAGGTGTAGATCTTGTTAAACACACAATTTACGTCAAATAAATGCTATGGCGTTAACAATTTCTCAGGTATTCTTGGCTGTTGGTTTGAATTTTCAAATATTTATATTTCTTTCAAGTTGTAAGTCGTTATTCCTTCTTTCCCGTGGTCATACAAAGAGCATCACATAGCGACACGCTCGTTAAACACCTGACTGTCGCTCTATCTATTGTATTGCACGATAAGTTGTGGCTAGCATCACTCGATCTGAAAGAGAGATGTGAGTTTAGTTCAATATAAATCACTCTGTATATTACAACGCCAATCTAGAGACTACACGCTGACGATAATGGGATACAGATTTTCTCTTCGTTCATATCTGAGAGATTTGAGATAAGTTCCATGCTCAAGAGGTGCTTCAGTTTTCTCTTCATACCAACATTGACGTGCCTGCGTTTATCAGATTCGACTACGACAAACACGCATTTTCACAATCAAAAACGCCATTTGTATAAGCAAGTATGGAAGCTCGAGGGCACATAACACTCTGTTTTTCCTATTTTTCACTGTATTTTAATGCCACCAGTCTCTTTCGAATATACACGACGCTGGCATCTGACTCCCCGATATACGTATTCAGCAGCTTATTTCACTACTGGTTCACTGGGTGCCTGGGTTAGCCGGTGAAACAAATTTAAAACAATTTGTTTTTCAGTAGTGTGTTTTTGTTACCTGAACTGTTATTTTTTGTCACCGTTACGTTCGTGTTAATCCAAATAATAGTTGCATTACTCATTTTGCTGTTTCTAAATGAGGGATAAACGAGACTGAAGCGAAAGTCAAATCTTGAGTTGTAGCATCGTTTAAAAACAAAGCTGTACGTTTGGCATAATATCAACTCCAGGTATTATACGGTGTAATACGTGGTAAAATTGGTTGAATTTGTGACATGGTTGTTTCTAAGGAATATCAACATTTTTCTTAAATGTTAATTGCGTCATGCCAATAGTAGTATAGCTTTATCAGAACACAAAGGAAAGACAAATAAAGTACTTATTATTTGTTACTAAATTAAATATACAAGTATTAATAAGTATAAATAAAACAAAACTCAAAATGAAATTACTATTGCAATATTCCGTATGACTTTGATTTGACTTATACTTTAATCCTAAAAGCTGCACACATTCTTGCAACAACAACCAAAAATAACCTTCAATACTCATTTACAATAGATTCCACGAAAACAGAGAAAGCAAACCTAGAATATTTTATATCAAAATTGTGACGTTTTTATTAAGAGCTGCAACAATTCCCAATGGGATCTCTTCATTATATAATAATTGCGGTTGTTGATTCTCAACTGGTTTTGGTGCATCAGTATGGTCAACCTTGTATCGGAGATTCCATTGTACCGACACCTAGTTGCTGGAGAAAATATCATCCTGGTTTTTGTGTGGATTCGCTCATGGGTAGACCAGTTGGTGGTACATTCAGAAGTTTAGATGTCAGCGAACTTATCAGTTGTTGCTGGAGAAGGTTTCATCCTGGTTTTTGTTTGGATTCGCTCATGGGTAGACCAGTTGGTGGTACATTCAGAAGTTTAGATGTCAGCGAACTTATCAGTTGTTGCTGGAGAAGGTTTCATCCTGGTTTTTGTTTGGATTCGCTCATGGGTAGACCAGTTGGTGGTACATTCAGAAGTTTAGATGTCAGCGAACTTATCAGTTGTTGCTGGAGAAAGTCTCATCCTGGTTTTTGTTGATTTGCTCATGGGTAGACCAGTTGGTGGTACATTCAGAAGTTTAGATGTCAGCGAACTTATCAGTTGTTGCTGGAGAAAGTCTCATCCTGGGTTTTGTTGATTTGCTCATGGGTAGACCAGTTGGTGGTACATTCAGAAGTTTAGATGTCAGCGAACTTATCAGTTGTTGCTGGAGAAGGTTTCATCCTGGTTTTTGTTTGGATTCGCTCATGGGTAGACCAGTTGGTGGTACATTCAGAAGTTTAGATGTCAGCGAACTTATCAGTTGTTGCTGGAGAAAGTCTCATCCTGGGTTTTGTTGATTTGCTCATGGGTAGACCAGTTGGTGGTACATTCAGAAGTTTAGATGTCAGCGAACTTATCAGTTGTTGCTGGAGAAGGTTTCATCCTGGTTTTTGTTTGGATTTGCTCATGAGTAGATCAGTTGGTGGTACATTCAGAAGTTTAGATGTCAGCGAACTTATCAGTTGTTGCTGGAGAAGGTTTCATCCTGATTTTTGTTGATTTGCTCATGGGTAGACCAGTTGGTGGTACATTCAGAAGTTTAGATGTCAGCGAACTTATCAGTTGTTGCTGGAGATGGTTTCATCCTGATTTTTGTTGATTTGCTCATGGGTAGACCAGTTGGTGGTACATTCAGAAGTTTAGATGTCAGCGAACTTATCAGTTGTTGCTGGAGAAGGTTTCATCCTGATTTTTGTTGATTTGCTCATGGGTAGACCAGTTGGTGGTACATTCAGAAGTTTAGATGTCAGCGAACTTATCAGTTGTTGCTGGAGATGGTTTCATCCTGGTTTTTGTGTGGATTCGCTCATGGGTAGACCAGTTGGTGGTACATTCAGAAGTTTAGATGTCAGCGAACTTATGAGTTGTTGCTGGAGAAGGTTTCATCCTGGTTTTTGTTTGGATTTGCTCATAGGTAGACCAGTTGGTGGTACATTCAGAAGTTTAGATGTCAGCGAACTTATCAGTTGTTGCTGGAGAAAGTCTCATCCTGGTTTTTGTTTGGATTTGCTCATGAGTAGATCAGTTGGTGGTACATTCAGAAGTTTAGATGTCAGCGAACTTATCAGTTGTTGCTGGAGAAGGTTTCATCCTGGTTTTTGTTGATTTGCTCATGAGTAGACCAGTTGGTGGTACATTCAGAAGTTTAGATGTCAGCGAACTTATCAGTTGTTGCTGGAGAAGGTTTCATCCTGGTTTTTGTTTGGATTTGCTCATGAGTAGACCAGTTGGTGGTACATTCAGAAGTTTAGATGTCAGCGAACTTATCAGTTGTTGCTGGAGAAGGTTTCATCCTGATTTTTGTTGATTTGCTCATGGGTAGACCAGTTGGTGGTACATTCAGAAGTTTAGATGTCAGCGAACTTATGAGTTGTTGCTGGAGAAGGTTTCATCCTGGTTTTTGTTTGGATTTGCTCATAGGTAGACCAGTTGGTGGTACATTCAGAAGTTTAGATGTCAGCGAACTTATCAGTTGTTGCTGGAGAAGGTTTCATCCTGGTTTTTGTTTGGATTTGCTCATAGGTAGACCAGTTGGTGGTACATTCAGAAGTTTAGATGTCAGCGAACTTATCAGTTGTTGCTGGAGAAGGTTTCATCCTGGTTTTTGTTTGGATTTGCTCATAGGTAGACCAGTTGGTGGTACATTCAGAAGTTTAGATGTCAGCGAACTTATCAGTTGTTGCTGGAGAAGGTTTCATCCTGGTTTTTGTTTGGATTTGCTCATAGGTAGACCAGTTGGTGGTACATTCAGAAGTTTAGATGTCAGCGAACTTATGAGTTGTTGCTGGAGAAAGTCTCATCCTGGTTTTTGTGTGGATTCGCTCATGGGTAGACCAGTTGGTGTTTTAGATACCAGCGAACCGATAGGTTGTTTGTCATACAATCCTCTTCATCAGGTAGAAGGTGAAGCAGGTTGAGAGCAGCCCATTAAGTGTCTTGAGCAAAATTGTCATCACTAGCTTTAAATTCGGGCAAGTTAGCCACTGTCATAAATCTCTAAACTGCAGTTCGCTCTATTCTGATCTGGAAACATTCCGTACTCTTTACTTGGTATTGCGAGGAACAATTGAATGGTGACCAAGCTTTATAAGGAGTACAAATAAAATATTGGACATTTTAGACCAAAAACAATGAACGTCTCAGGAATAGTTAATACCACAAAAATTGTGATATGCTACATTCACATGACTTTTTCCACCCACTATTCTAGGAAGTGCTCATACGAAAGCTTATTCTTCTATCTCCTTTTGATAATTGGGATAAACCCTTGCAGAGATTAGACGTTTCGTTGTGGCCATAAGAAGCTTACGGTAGGCTGAAGCGGTACTCAAACTTAAAACGCCAGTCGCTATGTCATAGCTTACGGTAGGCTGAGGCGGTACTCAAACTTAAAACGCCAGTCGCTATGTCATAGCTTACGGTAGGCTGAAGCGGTACTCAAACTTAAAACG
Source organism: Deroplatys truncata (assembly GCA_030765065.1). NCBI lineage: Eukaryota > Metazoa > Arthropoda > Insecta > Mantodea > Mantidae > Deroplatys > Deroplatys truncata. The sequence goes on along the minus strand of CM060981.1, from coordinate 302,182,887 downwards.
CCAGTCGCTATGTCATAGCTTACGGTAGGCTGAGGCGGTACTCAAACTTAAAACGCCAGTCGCTATGTCATAGCTTACGGTAGGCTGAAGCGGTACTCAAACTTAAAACGCCAGTCGCTATGTCATAGCTTACGGTAGGCTGAAGCGGTACTCAAACTTAAAACGCCAGTCGCTATGTCATAGCTTACGGTAGGCTGAGGCGGTACTCAAACTTAAAACGCCAGTCGCTATGTGATAGCTTACAGTAGGCTGAAGCGGTACTCAAACTTAAAACGCCAGTCGCTATGTGATAGCTTACGGTAGGCTGAAGCGGTACTCAAACTTAAAACGCCAGTCGCTATGTGATAGCTTACGGTAGGCTGAAGCGGTACTCAAACTTAAAACGCCAGTCGCTATGTCATAGCTTACGGTAGGCTGAAGCGGTACTCAAACTTAAAACGCCAGTCGCTATGTGATAGCTTACGGTAGGCTGAAGCGGTACTCAAACTTAAAACGCCAGTCGCTATGTCATAGCTTACGGTAGGCTGAAGCGGTACTCAAACTTAAAACGCCAGTCGCTATGTCATAGCTTACGGTAGGCTGAAGCGGTACTCAAACTTAAAACGCCAGTCGCTATGTGATAGCTTACGGTAGGCTGAGGCGGTACTCAAACTTAAAACGCCAGTCGCTATGTCATAGCTTACGGTAGGCTGAGGCGGTACTCAAACTTAAAACGCCAGTCGCTATGTCATAGCTTACGGTAGGCTGAAGCGGTACTCAAACTTAAAACGCCAGTCGCTATGTGATAGCTTACGGTAGGCTGAGGCGGTACTCAAACTTAAAACGCCAGTCGCTATGTGATAGCTTACGGTAGGCTGAGGCGGTACTCAAACTTAAAACGCCAGTCGCTATGTGATAGCTTACGGTAGGCTGAGGCGGTACTCAAACTTAAAACGCCAGTCGCTATGTGATAGCTTACGGTAGGCTGAAGCGGTACTCAAACTTAAAACGCCAGTCGCTATGTGATAGCTTACGGTAGGCTGAGGCGGTACTCAAACTTAAAACGCCAGTCGCTATGTGATAGCTTACGGTAGGCTGAGGCGGTACTCAAACTTAAAACGCCAGTCGCTATGTGATAGCTTACAAATTTCACTCAAGATCTAATGTGCTACACTCACACGACTTTCTCTATTCTTTATTACTTTCTGTACCATGTACATAGTAGGTAGAGAAGATATTGCATTCTACCCAAAAATTCAATATCGACATGTCACCGGAAATACATGCTTTGAGGCCCCTGGAATAAAAAATATCAATTTTTAGAAAAGCTCCATGTGTGCACGTGTGAACAAATAACTCGAAAACGAAAAGTCAGACAAATACCAAACTTGGTATTTAGGTTCAGCACCTTCTAAAGTTTTGACATGACGATTTTCCAGAAAATCCCCACACCAAACTACTCTTTACCTGGAACATTCTCAAAAAAATGGCTAAGATTTTGGTTAAAATACTATATATTAGAGATATCTGGATAACAAATAAAATGTATATATTGAATTTTCTGGGAATAGCCTTTGAAGCCCTCTTCATTCAGAAGGAATTTTGTGTAATCTTGTATAACTGGTAGACGTTTAGCGATAGACAGAAACGAAATGTAGATATCTTTAAAGCAAAGGTACAATTTATTCCAAATAACTTTTTTGTGGCATCAGCCATTTCCGATATATCAGTTTTTAATGGTTCAATTTGTTCAATAGTTTGTTAATGTTTTAAAGTTCTGTCAACATTCAGTTGTTTCTGGCGATGTCATGGAAACAGTATGGAATTTTAAGGCAGCATATAGCGTCCAGTTGTTAAACATTTGACTATCGCTGTTCTCTTTGTATCTATAACGAAATGTGTAATGTAGATATTTCTGTAAAGGTTTATCTCGATTAAAATGAAGTAGATAAAACCATTAACTCTTTAAAGAATAATTTGTATACCCACTAATAAACGATAGGGGTAGAGAAAGTATGTGAATGGAACACACTACGATTTTTTTTTTTTTTTTTTTTTTGGAAAACTTGTACAACTGTTCTTACGAAAGCTTAAATTTCTAACTACTTCATATTAATGAAGAAAAACCTTTACTAGAAATACTTTCATTGCACATTTCGTTACAGTTATAAGAGAAAGAGAGATTACTGAATCTAAGGTCATATGTTTAGAAGCAGGTCTACATGCTGGCTTTGAAATTCGATATCTACTCTTTCCATGACATCGCGAAAAAACAACTGAATAACGGCAACCCTAATAAAATGACAGAGTACTGAAAAACTCAAACGAATAATAACTGGTATCTCGGAAATGGTTAATGCTACTAAAACCTCATTTAAAATACATGTTGTGTTTTAACAAGGTTTTGTCTGTTTCATACGGTTTACACGTTGTACACAATGACATTAAATGCATTTAAATTAGGAGCACTCTAGAGAACATTTAAGATAGTCGTGAAAATGTGTTACGCAAATGGGCTTTAATATAAACCGTCACAACAATTTTCGAGAAAAACAAAAATAATTACATAGCGTGGGGTTGGGCGCGGGATTCTTTTACTTGCAAGATGTTCAAGTCCCACTTTTCCTTTAGTTAATCTGTTCATAGACACACCAGCTTTGTTTTTATTGAGAGGACCCAGGGAGATGGCTCCTGGGACCGGTCACTCTGAGGCAAGGCAAATACTGGGGAGTTTTCTCTTCTAACACGAATTTGCTTTCCCTCATTAAGGCGTGCTTAGGTGTGTGCAGTGTCGGACAGATGGCGCAGAGAGAGTTGTTCTGTTCTCGCCTGGCTCCGCCTCTCTGAGCAGCCTGCCGGTGACCAAGCTTGGCACCGGACATATATACGCCTGCGGTTCCTTCGCCTCATCCGTTCCTCTTGGGGCTGGTAAACAAAACATCCAGGTGGGTTCGAGGTACGATGTCCCCTCCGTTCCCTGGTCATAGGTCATATTCAAGTATTCCATGTCACATTTCATGATCGTCGTTCTCATGGTCTAGCGGTAACACGCTAGGATCTAGTTTCGAGTTCGCGGCTTCAAACTCGGCGGAGGGCGATAGATTTTTTCGGGCGTAAAAGCATGGCTTTCTTCGGGTGGTCCGTGTCGTACATTTACGGCACGTAAAAGAACCCCAAACCTGATAAAGAGGCCTCTGAGCAAAATGTCAGGTCTTTCACGCCCAATAAGAATGGGGCCCTAAGTACCATAGTAGTTAAATAAAACTCATTTATTATTTCACATTTCATGAGTAAAGTGGCTCTTATTTTCAGGTATATTCCGATCTGGTACTAGACACCAAAGTTGATGAAATCAATACTGAATCGTTGTTAATTATCTATGCTGAATACTAAGCACCTGCTCATCTTCCTTTTAGAAATGTCTTCTCTCTGAAGTACAAAGGACCAAGGCAGCAAGCATCCACATAGTTCTGCTGATGTAGGAACTTTCGCTGGGGTTATCCTTGCATGATTGATGAGCGCTTCCGTGTTAACTTCCCTCAATTCAATTTTCCCGGAAGAGGCTTTGTCCTGAATTCACAGCCATTGGGTATAGATCTTCATTGTTCTATCTAAATTACATGATCATATTTTATTATATGAGGGTAGAAACAGGTGGCAAATTCTGGCTTGATTTTTTTAGGATGATATACTTTCTAAACGAATGTGTCCCTTTCTGCAATACGAGGGGAGTTCTAAAAACTTTTGACCTAACTCAGACATGTCCAAATTACGAAGCGTGTTTTTAATGTAAGTACCAATAATGTTTTAAAAATTAACAGAACATTAATTTCCAAATCATTATCATTCATTACCTCACACTACTTCTCCACATAGTCACCGCCTTTATTCAGCACTTGTAACGAGAAACCACCTTCGTCAATGAATGATGCCGCCTGTGATAAACGCCATGTCTGCATTTCTTGCTTCACAACATCATCGTCGTCGTCGAAATGTTTTCCACCAAGGATTTTTTTCAGATGGAAAAACAGATGAAAAATCGCTTGGAACCCAATTTGAACTGTAAAAGGGTTATGGATTTGTTCCCAACCAAATGATGTGATCAGATCTTGAGTTGGTTTGGCTGTGTGTGACCGGGCATTACCATGAACCAAAAGGATTCCACGCTATTTGTTTTATATTGCACGACGGAGCTTTTGCAGTGCCTCACAATAGACGTCTTTGTTGATTGTCGCATTCCGGGGCAAAATTTCAACTAGCAAAACACCTTGTCTGTCCCAGAAAACCGTGCACATGATCTTGCGAGTGGATATCGTTTATTTGTATTTCTTCTTCGTGGGGGGCGTTGTGTGCTCCCACTCCAGGGATTGTTGCTTTGATTCAGGAGCGATGTGAGACACCCATGTCTCTCACACCTGTACCGATGTGTGTTAGAAAATCATCGCGTGAGAAAAGTCTAGTGCAACGGCAGATCGCTTGTTCTTGTGCCCATCAGTAAGATTTTTGGGCACCCATCTTGAGCACAATTTCCGAAATCCTAAGCGTTTTGTCACAATGTTGCAGAGGGCCGACCTTGAAATTTGTGAAAAATGCGAAGACAACACCGACATGGTGAAACGTCTGTCCTCGTGAATGTTTTCTTCCGCAGCTTGCACCAAATCATCCGTGATCACAGACGGTCGGCTCTTCATGCACATTTTCAAGACCTTCGTTAAACCGTCTAACCCACTTCCTCAACATTCCATTACTCATTATTGTTTCCCCATAAACCTCACTCAATTGACGATGAATGTTTGGCTGGTGTAACATTTCTCGCATTCAAAAAACGAATCACTGATCTGACTTCACAGTCGGCGGGTTGTTCGATTGTTTTGAACATTTCGAAACGTTCTAACAACAGGAAAACACAAAGCGAGGATTTCTTACAACTGTGTCTGGCTTCCAGCAATCGGGAGCAGGTCGCCCAGGTTCACCTGGGCGGAATGTAAATCATCAGAGTACCTAGCTGCAAATGCGGCTTTACCCGTGCGATATACTAGGAAAAACAGATTTATGCAAGCTGTTGTGTTTTCTGTCAATGTGCGGAGTTTAGATTGCTGCACTGCCATTGGCTGGGCCTCGGCGATCCCACCTGGGCGGACTAGCGTCCAAGTGGTGACCGAGCGCAATACTGCTTAACTTAGCGATCGATTGTGTGGTCGTCAAGCCAAGCAGGCCGGTATGGCAACAAAGCAGGATGGAATTTGGTTTATGGTGTTAAGAATATCCAAGACAGCAGGCGGGCAAGTCACCGCTAGACGGTCACTCATCCAGCTAGTGACCAAGCCCGATACTGCTTAACTTGGGGGAGCTTGTGATGTGTATGATTGGTAGCCTTTTAACCTCGGGGGGGCCAAGACGTCCTTTGGTAACCGATTACTTTTTCGTCGTCCTGTGGCCATAGCGAACCAGAGAGTGCACCAGCTGATTGGTCCTAATGAATGGAGGAAGTGATCGCGCCCGCAGCACTTCAGCGGCAAAACATTGAAACACTACTTACTTTAAAAACACGCCTCATACTATGATAGTTATTAAGTAGTATCTTTTAGATAGCGTGCTGCCAAGTTACAGACGGGTAAGTGTTCGTGATGATCAACTAAAGGAACCAGTTTACCTTTGTACAAATTGGATACAACTGAAATAAGAGCTGCTATAAACTACTTCGTTTTGAAGGCTTTAACACCAACATAAACACAAAAGGAGTTAAGTTCGACATTAAAGAAGCCTTTCTCTTCGCTTTCGATGGTTAAAAGTGAGCTGCCGAGTTTAAGGTGGTCGTTGATCCACTCAAAGTGATGAGTGCTCAGGGATGCCAACACCACTAGACCGGTGCACAAAGCCGTACGCAGTGACCAGCGACTGACGGTACGCCAGTCGGCATAGGCCGCGTCCACTACATTTTACGCGAACTTATGGGTATGAGAAAGTTGTTTACTAATGGGTGCTGCGTTTGTTAACAATGGACCAAAACGCATTCTAATGGACATTTCCCGAGAGTATTTATACTTCTTTAAACGGAATTCCAGTGATTTTCTTCGACGCTTCATAACTTAGATGAAACATAGATTCATCACTACACGCCAGCGACGAAGGAACAGTCCAAACAGTGGGTAGCAGCAGGTGGAAGTGCACTAAAGGAAGCAAAAACTGTTTCATCTGCAGGAAAAGCCATGGCTACGGTTTTCTACAATTCTCATAATGTGATTCTCAGACTACCTTCAGAAGAGAGAACCATCACCGTAGAGTATCACGCCTCACTACTGGACCAATTGAAGGCTGTTATTTAGTTTCGAAATAGAAAGCTTCTCTTTCATCACAATAATGCGCTTCACACACGTCTTGTATTATTTGCTGCAAAACTACATGACCTTTGCTTCCAAGCGCTTCACCGGATTTGGTTCCCTAGGCTGAACGAAGATGCACATTCAATGATGAGGTTAAAACTGAGACAGATGCTTATTCTGTACAGTTGGACAATAGTATATTGCGGTACATGTGTGGATTGGATCACTGGAGAGCGAGGAAGAGAGTGAAAGTACGAGACAAAGTCGAGAGATTCTCCAATGCCGCATGTGTACTGCAAAGCATATTTACGGCAATAAGGAACAGCGGAGGTAGTACTCGCACAAAAATAAAATCAATTACAACTGTTAAAGAGGTGGTTGCAGCAATAAGCTCACCTTGATACAGAAATGGCGATCGTTTATCTGCGCCTGGTTGTTCACCAACATGTAATAATTTGCATCTCATACTTAGTTGCTGCATGAGTTAACTCGTAAGTAAATATTAACAAAATAAAGACTCAGGTAAGATTTAAATGGCAAAATTCAACTATCAAATATTATTATATTCTATGCCTGCAGTAATTAATATATCAAGAGTTAGAGGATCTAATACAGCTCATGCACATACGTGCAGTAAAATAACAAAACATGCAGGCAGATTAGGTTACCAGCACTGAATCTAGGAAATTAAACTTTTCACAATGATAGCATGGACGAAAATGGGATAAAGAAGCACTATCGTAAAAATTCACCTATTTGCAAGGTAATCACATTGAAAAAGGTACAACATTTATATTAAATCTTATGTTTTCTTCCTCAATTTCAAAACCTTTTAAAAGGCTCCTCGTTCGTAATTTCAATACCTCCAACAAATGGTTGGCACGACACACAAAATATCTCATTTATATTGCTGCTAATAACACCTTGCCAATTTGTGTGCGGATTCAATAGCATTTTGTCTCATCCAAGAAAATATATTGCACTAACGTTTTCGCAGCTAAGTTCATAGTCATATAAGAATACGTCTAGTTTCTCCTCTCCTTTGCTCTGTGATCTACTCTCAATAACGTATGTTTATGGTTTCGGACCCACATTTTTACTCGTACGATTTTATACAATAAAGTGTCCACATTTACAAGGAGTTATTGTCTTGTTTACTACTAAGTCTCTTTACTCTGCTGGATGTGGTCATTGGAGAAGATTTAGGGTGGCAATGTTTTGTGCGGGGCACATCCTCTATGTCCCGCCCTGCATCCACAGAAGATCTTGCCATTGTAACACATCACATTTTTACTTTCTCTACTACTTATATATCTATAATAAGTAGGAGAAATATTGTACTTCACACAAAAATTCTATTTCGAGATTTCACCGAAAATACATGTTTTGAGAGTACCTGAATTAAAAAGAAGCCTGTTTAGACAAATTGCGTCTGTGAACAGCTTCATTCAAAAGCGAAAAGTCGTTTTCGGTATTTAAGCTCAAAACGAATATTTTAGTGCAACTTCTTGCAAGGCTGCGACACAAATATTTGTCTGAAAACCGCCACCCCAAACAACCCTTTACACTGAAAAATTGTCCTTATTTCTTATTTTCTCAAAATTGGCTCTAACAATTTTGATTAAAATACAGTATGATAAGACATTTGCATGACAAATAAAATGTAATTACTAAACTCTTTGGATACAGCCTGTGATGTCCTCTTCATTCGGAATAACTTTTGTACCCAATAGTTGGTAAACCGGAGATACACAAAATATGGTAGAGCTCATTGAAGCACACAATTTATATCAAATAACCATTTCCGCGCTTGCTTGCTTTCCCTCATTTCCCTATCATTCCGTTTCCTTCTCATGTTTCAAGGTGTGCTTCTAGGTTTCGTGGCGTGAGGCGGTGCCGGACAGATGGGCGGACCCGTAGGGCTGCCTGGTTGATGGGTCTTCCAGCCAAGAACTGTTAGGGATTTCCGCCGGTCTCTTTGACCTGTCTGCCTGTAGTTCCTTCACTTCATTCCTTCTTCCTCGGGAGGGTGGCAGCCGCAATAGATCTCACGAAGGTCATAGTGCGCCAGGACCCTATACTGTATCCACCTGTAGTTCCTTCACTGCATCCCTTCCTCCTGGGAGGTGGCAGCAGCCATAGATCTCACGAAGGTCGTAGTGCGTCAGGACCCTATACTGTATCCACCTGTAGTTCCTTCACTGCATCCCTTCCTCCTGGGAGGTGGCAGCAGCCATAGATCTCACGAAGGTCGTAGTGCGCCAGGACCCTATACTGTATCCACCTGTAGTTCCTTCACTGCATCCCTTCCTCCTGGGAGGTGGCAGCAGCCATAGATCTCACGAAGGTCGTAGTGCGTCAGGACCCTATACTGTATCCACCTGTAGTTCCTTCACTTTATTTCTTCCTCCTGGGGGGTGGCAACACCGATAGATCTCACGAAGGTCGTAGTGCGCCAGGTCGTATATCCTGTACTGTATTCACCTGTAGTTCCTTCACTTCATCCCTTCCTCCTGGGGTGGCAGCAGCCATAGATCTCACGAAGGTCGTAGTGCGCCAGGTCGTATATCCTGTACTGTATGCTCCTGTAATTCCTTCAGTACATCCCTTCCTCCTGGGGGGTGGCAGCAGCCATAGATCTCACGAAGGTCGTAGGGCAGCAGGTCGTATAATCTGTACTGTATCCACCTGTAGTTCCTTCACTTCATCCTTTCCTCATGGTGGTGGCAGCAGCCATAGATCTCACGAAGGTCGTAGTGCGCCAGGTCGTATATCCTGTACTGTATCCACCTGTACTTCCTTCACTTCATCCCTTCCTCATGGGGGTGGCAGCAGCCATAGATCTCACGAAGGCCGTAGTGCGCCAGGTCGTATATCCTGTAATGTATCCACCTGTAGTTCCTTCACTTCATCCTTTCCTCATGGGGAGTGGCAGCAGCCATAGATCTCACGAAGGTCGTAGTGCGCCAGGTCGTATATCCTGTAATGTATCCACCTGTAGTTCCTTCACTTCATCCGTTCCTCCTGGGGGAGGAGTGGCAGCAGCAATAGATCTGAGGAAGGTCGCAGTGCGCCAGGACCCTATACTGTATCCTCCTGTAATGCCTTCAGTTCATCCCTTCCTCCTGGGGGATGGCAGCAGCCATAGATCTCACGAAGGTCGTAATATATCCTATATTGTATCTACCTGTAGTCCTTCACTTCATTCCTTCCTCCTCGGGAGCGTCGCAGCCGTAATGAACCTCACGAAAGTCGTAGTGCACCAGGTCGTATATCCTATACTGTAGCCACCTGTAGTTCCTTCACTTCATTCCTTCCTCCTCGGGAGCGTCGCAGCCGTAATGAACCTCACGAAGGTCGTAGTGCACCAGGTCGTATATCCTATACTGTAGCCACCTGTAGTTCCTTCACTTCATCCCTTCCTCCTCGGGAGCGTGGCAGCGGCTGCCATGAATGAACCTCACGAAGGTCGTAGTGCGCCAGGTTATGCACCCTATACTTGACTAGTGCTGTTATTTTGAATAATCTCACATAAGTTATTGCCAAAAACCTCCACAGGCGCACAGAACCCTGAGAACTATGGCAGATGGTACTAATTTGTTGAGGCTAATCATTCATCATTATACCTAAAGTCCCACTCCAGACCTACGGAGTTACCAACCGTTTACAGTACATTCAGTTGGGAAACATGAATCTCATATATGGCCCAAGTAGAGGGAAAAAAGTAAATGTTGTGTTTTATTCATTCACTTTTTGTTAATATAACAATATTTGCATCCTTGCGCTTTTGGGGCACGTTTAATTTTTATGATTTTATTGAAAGTGGTGTCACGGAATAATCAATGTTACGACGCAACTTCCATTTTACAGTATTTGCATGAGTCACGTAGTTCCATGTGTATGAAATGAATTAAAGCACGATTCGTTTACATTTGCGCAAAGTTGACCCTTACTCGGCTTTGTAAACATCGATCTCGATACGCAAACACTCTTCTCTTCGCGCGTTAGTTAGTCAGTCAGTGTGTTTTGGACGGGAATGTCGCACTGTGGCAATGTTGCTATTTAAATAACCGTAGCAACATGCAGCATGCTTCCATTCTCTGCTTTTAAATGACAGCCCTTAGGATGAGATTATGAGAAAAGCACGCTGCGGATTTTTTAAGAAGCTCTGCTCTTCTTCTTCTTCTTTTAGGGCCTAGCAGCAAAATAAGCATCAATCTAACCAACTATTTTGTAGACATTTACCACGACTAGAGAGAGGCAAAGAATGAAGAAAACATCCCAAAATATTACAAAATATGATTTTAATGCCAAAGCGTCTTTGTTGAAAGGATTTGGAGCACGTTCACTTTATTAATTTAAAAGAAACAACAGCCTTTGTCCGTGTTTAATAGCAAAATATCAAATGAAATACAACAAATTACTTGGAGTTTGTAGATTATAATATTCATTCATTCATTATCTGTTTACCCTCCTCTTTTGTAGGACTTACACCCCCCCAGGACTTACAAGCGGGTGCCTGAGGTCAGAGGCCCGTCGAGGAGCAGACACTCATGGATCAGAGCAACCAGGATGGGTGATCAGCCCGATGCCTGGTATGGGATGAAGGAAGTAGATGAAACGAAATGTTGGTGAAATGGATGAAAGGAAAGGTGATGATGGAGCAGTTGGTGGAATGAATGGCGGGGGAAACCGGAGAACCCGGAGAAAATCCGCCCAGACTCTGCTTCGTTGTAGATTATAATAGATTGTGAAATCTTTAAACTTAGAAACAAACAAAACAACTTACTAGTTGCTTTGTTCTTGCTTAATTCTAATCACAATACGTTACTAAAAGCATCGCTTCGTGAAAGTGAAAACTCTACGGCAATAAGCAGCCTTTAATTTTGAGTTTTATTTATGGACGCTCTTTAACTGCTGTGTTCCTTAGCGTCCCATTCTATATTGGACAAGAAAGACCGGTAATTTTGCTCAGAGGCCTCTTTATCAGGCTTGAGGTTCTTATATGTGCCGTAAATCTACAACACGGGACCACCGCCTTTATTTCCCATCCGAAGGAAGCCATGCTAAGTATTTTTACGCCCGAAAAAATCCATCGCCCTCCGCCGGGTTTGAACCCGCGACATAGGGAACTAGAGGCTAGCATGGCAACCACTACACCACGGAGAACGACAGTTTCTCCACGTGACGTTACTATAAGAAAAGCTACATTTTCTCAACTACCCCTGATTTATTGTAAAGTGTATCGTAGGATTTCTAAATGTGTTTCACAGAAAACTGCCCGAAGAGAATATCTGAAGAACCCGGTTCATTACTAACGGCAATTTTCTTAAAACTCAGAAATCGTAAATATTACAAAATATGAAGTAATATGAAGATTTTCATAAAATACAATGATTTCACCAAAACATTATTAAATGTGAAATCTTTTGTTCGTGCATCAATTCCACACACTGCAAAATACAAAAATAGGTGCTACATTTACAAGACTTTCTCTACCCTCTATCATTTATTAGTAGCAATACAAATATCATTATGAAAGTTTGTTTTTCTATCTACTTCATTTTAGTTGAGGTAAACCTTGCAGAAATAGCTACATTACACATTTCTTATAGATGCAAAGGGAACAAGAATAGTCCAATTTTAAGAACTGGGCGCTATATACTGGCCTTAAAATTCCACACTGTTTCCGTGCAATCGCGAAAAACACCTGAATATCGACAGGACTTTAAAAGAATGACGAAGTATTGAATAATTCGAAACATTAATAACAGATATCGCGGAAATGGCTGATGTCACAAAAAATGTATTTGAAAAAAATTGTGTATTTTAAAGAGACACACATTTTTTTGTATAGTACGTTTTCGTCGGTCGCGTAACGTTTACCAGCTATAAAGGTTCTAAAAAATCCTTCCGAATGAAGAGGACTTCACAGGTATTCTCAGGAAATTCAAGGTATACATTTTATTTGTGATGTAAATATATTTAATATATGCTATTTTAATCAAAATGGTTAGAGGTATTTTTGCGAGAATAAAAAACTTGGGAATACGTCCCATGTAAAGGGTAGTTGGGGTGGGGAGATTTTCTTGATAATTTTCGTATCGCCTCCTTGGAAGATACTGAATCTAAATACCACGTTTGGTATTTATCGGACACAGACACATACACACGAACGTTTTTCTACAAATGTGGTTTTTTTTATTATTAATCAGGGCGTCTAAACATGAACTCTCGACATCGAATTTTTCTGTGGAATACAATACTTGCTGTAGTAGAGAAAGTAAAAATACCCGTTCCTATGATAACAACAAGCATGATTGGACTCAAGTGAATGTAAGTTGTGAGTTTGTAGCGTTTTGACTGCGCGCTACTTCCTTGTGTTAATCTTACCTCACAGTCGATCTCAGGGTCAACTGTCGGCGAATCGGGTAAATCGGTAGGATTGCGGGAGTGGTCACACCAGGATATTGTCTTGAAAGGAAACACTGTTTTCGCTTTTCTTACTCTTTATACTAGAAATCCTGCAAGATTCATTGATACTCCCTAACACGCGTGATTCCTTTTAGCACTGTCTTCCCTGTATTGTCTCATAGAACACTAAAGTTTGCTCCGGCTGGTTATTTAACTCTGGTGCTCTATCACCGTTCTTTAGATTCGCGCGAACTTGAAATAGTCACTTGACTAACATCAACTCGTTTATGAGCTTGGATATAATTATATCGAAGAATACAGTTAGCACATTATATAAATTTTTCTACCTACATGACTTTATAATTGCATAATTGCACGGTACTTATCAAATTTCGGAACTTAGCGTCCTTTTCTGACCCGGAGTGCTACGGGTTACCTCAACGAAGAATCATGACAAACTCTCCTAAAACCACACTCACATTCACATATAACAACGACTGCTTGCCTTCAAATTTTGTACATGTCACTGCATCTTCCTATGTTTCCATTGGTCCTCACACTTATTGTCTACGTTTATTGGTTCCCTGGTTGAAAATTCAAACCTAACTGTAATAAATGTCCGTTGCCTCATAGCGTCTGTTTAGCATTAAAACTTGCCTCATACCCACGAAGTACAAAAGAAGGTTTCGATTTTTATGGCCCCACGCTCGGAAAACATAATGGACAGTCTAAAACGAAGCTACTTTTATTTTTGCCTAAATCTTGTACCTTTTCTTGGGCAATTACTCTTTTATTTATTTAACAATATTATTGAAACTTAAAACATATTTACAGCTTCTGAAGGGCTTTCGATTGATACAGCTTTTAATCCTATGGCTTTAAAATTATGGAAATTTCTCAAATTGAACGTTAATTAATTATTAATAATTCCTAAAGTATAATTATTACAGAATTCCTTTTTACGTATTCTTAATCAGACGGAAATATCACTACAAGTTTGAAAATAATTTGCAGGTCGTTAAAATGAAATCAACACCTTATGTGATATCTGTCAGCTATTTTTCATTGTGAATACTTCTTTACCTCCAATAACACCGTTGCATTAGTAGTTTTCTTGGTGAAATATCGTATTTCCAGCCAACATCCTCAAAAATCTGCACGGAACAAAAGGTATACATTATAGGACCAATATCTAGCAACCTTGCATTTATTGCTCTATCATGAACCTAGTAGTGAAGGAAGTATTGAATTCCATACCACAAATACATGTTTTGAGGCCCGTGAATCAAAAGGGTACTTATAGAAACGTTCCATGCGTGTCTGTGAAGAGCGTTAACTCAGAAACGAGATATCAATAAATACCATTCTTGGTACTTAGGTTCAGTATCATCCAAGCACCCAACACTACCCTTTACATGGAAAACGTTTCGTTATTTTCTGTTTTCTCAAAACTGGCTCTACAAGATTTTCATTCAAATACTATATATTTACCATATTTTCAAGACAAATAAAAGTCCCTTTAAAATGCACAACTTAAGTTAAATAATTTTTGTGAAGTTAAGCATTTCCGAGATATTTGTCGTTACTCGTTTGAATTGTCAAATTCTTATACTTTGCTGAAATGTGACTATCACTTTACCAACAAGCTTGTAGGAGAGTGAGTAGAGAAAGTCATGCGAATGCAAGTGTTTTAGCTATTCAGTCGTTTATCGCGATGCTATGGAAAGAGTACCTAAACATATGACCATGATTCTGCTTCCTCTATCCCCCTTGTACGTGCGACGAAATGTGTAATGAAATTGTTTCTGCAGCACCAAGTGGATAGAAAATAAGCTTTCGTAATAATAGTTTGTGGAAGCTAAAGAAAAAACAAACACAAGTAGGTAGAAAAAGTCGTGTGAATGTAACGCGTCAGATTACAATCAGACATGGCTACTGCAACCCGAGCCATGATAAGGGATTGATCACCTGGGCCATTAGGACAACCGCCTTCATCGAATTGCTGTTAGGGGAGACATTTGTCGACTATCACGGCAGCATTATCAGACCCTCGGCGGTTGGTACTGCAGAATATTCATCAACCTTTCACAAGTAGACGTTCGTTGGCTTCACACAAACTTCACACTGGTACCTTCGGTTCTTTGCAACTTCTTTCACAAACTGTTCTTACAAAGCATTGCTTTTCCTTCACACTGTGGCCACTGCACGACTGCTCGCGCGACGGCCGCCGAGCTCGGACCGCTCGAAACAATTATAATATCCCTGCAACCGCCTCCGGTTCTCATGTTTACAGTTACAATAATAATAAAAAGCCCGTACCTTTTCAGAAGAGACATTGGAAATGTTGTCCTCTATCCGCATATTTCTAGAACTCTCACATTCAGAGTTCAATATCCGAAATGGAGTGATGTTTTCTTTTAGTTGGTACAATGTGTGGGGGTTTGGTCATCAGAATCGGGTGAGTTTCTGTAACTGGATTTTACGAAATGATAAAGAGTAGTTGACCCACGCTCTGACGAAGCATGGTTCCATTTGTATCACCATGTTTCGTCGCAAAATAACAAATAGTGAAAAAAGAGAAACCCGATTATAGACACGAGATTCCCTTGCATGATACAAAAATTGCTGCGCAGTAAATGCATGCAGAATAATAGGATCTATATTTTGTGAACAAATAATAAACGCAAAGAGGTGCATGACTTACTCACACCAGTTTTTGAATAGCTGACCCACGTTAAATGTCAATCTGAATTTTTACGACATGACTGCATACAGTTGATAAGTCACTAAATTTCATTCGGGAAATTTTTTAAGATAGGATAATCAATAAAGAATTATGACCCTCCAGATTCCCTTATTTAACTGAATGTAATTTTTATCAATGGGGAACTTGAAAAATAGGCCATGTGCAACAAACCCCGTACAGTTGAAGAACTAAAATAAAATATCAGGCGAGAAATCCATTCAATTTCGGATACTAAACTCTCGAGTCTGAATGTAAATTTCCTGAGATGCCAGAAATGTGTGAATAAAGGACATTTCCAGCATTTCTTATGATAAGGTATGCGATTATCATTGTAACTGTAAATATGAGAACGTGAGGCGGTAGTGGGGATATTATTAACTGTTTCAGCGGGAGTCCAAGCTGGGGCGACCGGCTTGCGAGAAGCCGTGCAGTGGCCACAATGTGAAAGAAAAAAGTACTCAATTTGTTGTTAATCAAGATATAAGAAGGATACAGTTGGCTGTAGCGATAGTCAGGTTTTGAAAAGCGGCTCGCTATGTGATGGCTTTGAAATTGCATGCGTTCTGCATGAACACGAGAATAAACGTATAGGGACTTGCCAATTTAAAAAGCTTTAACTATTTCAAAACGCAAACCAACAACAAAGAATATCTCGGAAATGGTTGTCACAAAATATGTCTTTGACATAACTTTGTGCCTTAACATGATTTATATACAGGTCTTTCAACAAGGGTGTCCTATCTTTAACATGTGATAGCTGCCGTTTTTATTGAGTTACAGCAGTCATTTTTTTCACGTGGTTACAGTTGCTATTGACAAATAGTCATGGAACGTTACCGAATTCAGCAACGCATAGAAATTGTAAAAATTTATTATCAAAATGGATCATCTGTTCGCCAAACCTTCCGTGTATTGCGTGACGTTTACGGTGTGCATAATCGTACCTGCGAGAGAACGATTCGGCGTTTGATCGATAAATTTGAAAGAAGTGGTTCTGTCAGCAATCAAAGAACGCCTGTACGTAATCGACGTAAGCGCTCCAACGAAAACATAGGCACCGTTCGTGAGAGTGTACGCGAGAACGAAACAAATCAATTGCTCGTCGAGCGCAAGAATTGGGGCTTTCGCCGACCACAACTCGGAGAATTGTGCATCTGGACTTTAAGTTTCACGTTTACAAAATTGTGTTAACTCAAGAACTAAAGCCCAATGACCATAGGTTGCGCCGTGTATTCACTGACTGGGCTATGGAGCAATTGGAAGCTAACCCGGATTTTTGTCAAAAAATCATCTTCAGCGACGAAGCCCACTTTTGGACGGATGGTTGCGTTAACAAAGAAAATTGCCGCTATTGGAGCAATCAGAATCCAATACAGATTCAAGAACGACCACTTCATTCCCAAACTGTTACTGAGTGGTGTGGATTTTGGTATGATGGAATCATTGATCCATATTTTTCCAAGATGGAGATGGAGAAACACTAACTGTCAATGGAGAAAGATACCGGGCTCTTATAAGGGATTATTTTTGGCCTCAATGGGATAGTATGGATCTCAAAAACATCTGGTTCCAGCAAGATGGTGCCACATGTCATACTGCTCTCGAAACAATCGATCTTTTGAAGGAGATATTCAGAGGTTTCAACATTTCCCATGGTGGTGATGTTAACTGGCCCCCGAGGTCATGTGATTTAACGCCGTTTGATTACTTCTTGTGGGGTTATGTTAAATCTCGAACAAGCCAGAAACAGTAAATAATCTTATGAATAACATCACGCGTGTTATTCGTGAAGTTGGGCCTAATTTACGTTCTTCTGTCATTGAAAATTGGGTCAACCGTATACGCGCAACCCAACGAAGTCGCGGCGGTCACTTAACTGATGTTCTCTTCCACACGCAATGACATTAATTATGTTCCAAAATAAAAAATAAACCTCTAGCATTTATAGAACGTGTTTTATTTAAGTTCAAAGATAGGACACACTTTTTGAAACACCCTATATTTCGTGTTTTCAAATTTGGTCTATCTGTTGCTGTTTAATGCAGAAGTCATTCAAAATGAAGAGGACTTCACTGAATATTCGCAGAAAATTCAAGATTTACAATTTTTCATGTAGATATCTTAAACGTATGCTATTCTAATTAAAATCGTTAGAGGCATTTTGAGAAAATCAAAATTAAAGAAAAATATTCCATATAAAGGTTAGTTTGGGATATCTTAGTGTAGCATCCTTACAAGATGTTGAACTTGAATACCAAGTTTGGTATTGAACAGACTTTTCGTTTTGAAGTTACGTGTTCACACACACGGACCTTTTTATAAAAATGCTAAATCAGGTAGTCTCGAAACATGTATTTTCGGTAAAATCTCGGCATACTATTTTTGGGTGGTATACAATACTTCCTCCACTTACTATAAGTAGGTAGTACAGAAGGTTCACAGAACATAGCAGCGGTACCCCAACAATAATCATCCAAAATATTTCTACACGGGTATACTAATGGCGAAATCCTACTTAACAGGGGCTTTACATTTTTTGTTCGTTTGTGCGGTTTTTCTTCTAAACTTAAGAATTTATTAATAACTTCATTCACACTGCACAGCGCGTGTTAACAGCGAAACCTATATAATTTAATATTGTGAAATGTTTTAATCTAGCGAAAGCCCTGTACTATTCCTTTTGCAGCAAAGCCGAGGTGAATGCTCAGATTATTTCTTTAATAAGAATAAGATCTCGGAAAAGTAAATTCGAGGAGACAGATGAGGAGCTTGGGAAATGATTCAGGTTAACCAAAACTGCACTATGGCTCTACTTTCTATCACACTTATGCTCTGTAATAATTTATAGCAACACCACGATCTCTCCCTGAGTTTATGTTGCTTTTTTAGCTCAACACACGTGTCGAAATTGTTTATTAAATGTAACCGTCACAAATGTCAATGTAGTGGAGCAAGCCTAACGCTAATACCTCCGTGGCATCAAACACCTGGCAGAAATAAAATAACTATAATACTTGTACATCAGGTAAACCATTTCATTCTTGCTCTAATCAGTTTGAAATGTTTTAACAGCAACACTAATACAATACGTGTTAGTGTATGTTAGAATCAAGGGAGACTCCAGCACTTTCCGCTACCAACGCGTTCTTATACACTGGTGTACAAAACCTAAGGACGAAAGTAATCTTCGCATGCTGTGACACATAGCTCGATGAAACTTGAGTCATACATAGAGGGAACTGCTACAGTAGGCAACTAAACGAAATATGCAATGAGACGAACAGAAATGCCATTTTCATTCATAGACCATAAGCTACACTAAAGTCAATACAGCATATGATGGCTCTCTAGATTTACAGAAACAGATACATGGTGCTTAAAAGGGTGTATGATCACCACGGACAGCAATGCATGCTCTGCATCGTGCTCCCATGCTGGCCACTAAGTTGGTAAGCAGTACTTGTGGTAGGGCGTTCTATTCCTCCACCAGCGCTGTTGACAACTGTTGGATGGTCGTTAGTGCATGTGGATGTGTTTGATGGGATTTAAATCGGGGGAACGGGCAGGCAAGTCCATTCGCGAATATTCTCTCGCTCCAAGAGATCCTCCACCTGCGCTGTTCGATGCGGTCGCACATTGTCATCCATAAAAATGAAGTCAGGGCCGACTGCACCCCTGAAAAGACGCACACGGGGAAGGATTACAATATCACAATAACGTTGAGCAGTGAACGTACCGTGTTCAAAGATTTGGAGGTCGCTGCGCCCATGCAACATTATGCCTCCCCAAACCATAACACCCGGACCACCGAAACGATCATGTTCAAGAATGTTCCTGGGTTCATTACGTGTTTCCACCTCTCGCCAGATGAGGGTACGTCGAGAATCACTACTAAGACTGAATCTGCTCTCATCCGAGAAGAGCACGCGACCCCATTCCTCGTTGGTCCAATTTTGATGCTCTTGGGACAATCGCAAATGGTGCCGCCGATGTGTGGATGTCAATGGAACACAACGTACTGGCCGTCGGGCAAAGAGACCACCTCTGTGTAGTTGCCGTGCCACTGTGTATCGTGAGATTGCGTGCCTAGCTGTCCTGTTAAATGTAATTGCAATTGCACCCGCTGTTTGACATAGATCCCTTCTTGCCTGTTGCATAATGTAGCGGTCATCTGCTGCTGTAGTTGAGAGTGGTCGACCACCACCTCTCCTTGGGACAGCAGTGCCTGTGGTTTGGAAGGTTCCCCATGCACATGAAACAATGCTGTGAGCAATTCCAAACTCCTGAGCAACACTCGTCACGCTTCACACTTCTTCCAGTTTCCCAATGATTCTTCCCCGCGTGAAGTATCCAAATGGTGTCTACGGGCCATGTTGCAATGAAGAACACCACTATAGTGTACCGTAACATCTCGCTAATTGCCACACACCATCTTGTCCTATTTTGTCAACTGCCCCGTGTTCGAGACCAGACCCATTTGGCAGTATAGGCTCGCTACACTCGCGCCATGTGACGTCTATCTTTCTGTGTACGTATGAGAGACCTCTGGCAACATGCTCCCGCACCTTCATCTACTTCCACCATGTAATTCACTTGTTATGTTACTTTACCCATCTCGTCCTTAGATTTTACACACCAGTGTATTATACACACAATCTATTTTTCCATTAACCTAAGTCATAGTGAGAGTGAAATCCCACACAACCTACTGATCTAACCTATTTTCAAACTACGCTACACCTATGCGAGTTTCACACTGTTTTACACTACCTAGAATAACTATATTAACGGCAAATCATTCTTTTTAAAACATACCGAAACGCACTTAACCTATTCCAGTGTAAACTAAACTAATGGCATAGCTCATAGAAACGTGCCGCTACCTAACCTGTACAAATCGTGATATTAACAAGTATGATTTATTATGTTCCTGAATGCATACAAACATCAGAAACGATCCATGTTAATCACGAAATTCCTTAAACTAATTCAATACAAACTTGAGGTTTTATTATACACAGAAATCAGATGGTGAGCTCATAAAATTACAGCACAAGGCTTATTTTAAAGATGCAATATTACAAGTTTGAGATTGCGCACGAAAATGTTGCCAACCACACCAATTTGTTAACAAACACCAGATTAACTACCCTACAGTTACCTTGCGTTCGTAATACGGGACGGTCCGTTTAACCAACAGGATAGAAAATGTCGGCTGTTAACCGGAGATCATTTAATGTTGCTTCACCACGTGCACGTGTACTATCAACTCACTGATCGAGTTCTGGCCACTACTGGAACTACGGACGCAGGTTAAAAGCGGGAATGAGGAAGAAGACTGTACCCCTCAAGCAAATACAGTTGGTATACTTGCTAAATCAACAAGATAACAAGAACAAAACTTTTACAACTCAAGCAGAAAACTCCTCATGACGCACCAATTGCAACACACATTGTAAAATATATTCCTGCCCTGATGACACATCACTTCGTGTTATTGGTTCACCCTCACTCCTCTACATTGTTCATTGTGTGACATTTTGGCTAAAGACCAATAAAACAGAACTGTAAATATTCTACGAGCGCCAATGTGAAACCTACAGCCTCTAACATCAACCAAAGGTTTCTTCGTTGTCGCCTGGTAAGTGTTTTATTACACAGGAGAGTTGAACAGGCAATTTCAAAGTTTTAGTTCTTAGCAGCACCCCTTGTTGTTCAAATGTGCACTATTTCTTCGGCAAGCAGTTAACGTACAAAGAGTTTATGGGCTGCTAAACTCAAAATAAAACGAACGGGCCATTTCCTTTTTTGGAATGACAGTAAATTTAATGAGCGTAAATGGCGTTTATATCAGAGGTTGTGCAACGTAAATTTAAAGTGACTTAACCATATAATGTCGCTCGGTCCGCCATTAAGTTGGGTTTCCCCTACACTCAAGGCTTGACGTGTAACTAGAGGAGTAGGAAAATCTCCCTGCTGTCCCTTACGATCCCTCTACCGAGCAGGATATTTGCGTCGTGGCTTCGATTCCCGCGGCAAACCTTCCTGACCTATGGGTTTTTTTTTAGTGTTTCCCCTGGTCACTAGGCGAATGCTGGGAAAGCTCATTGTCTCACTCGAATTTCTTTGAGCCACCCTCTGGTGGTTTGGTAGGGCTGCCTTGAGCACTCTCCGGCCGAATGGTCTGGCTTGTAACTGTTAGGGACGTGCAGCCCATACGTCACCTATGGCTCCTTCATCTCGTCCGTTCCTCCCGGAGTGTATGCACAAAAGATCCGTGTGTGGGTTGAGATGCTAGGTGTCCCCTCCATGGCGTATTCCTAATCCTAATCCTCTGATTCTCATACGTTCATTGATACAGTGTTACTATCATGCTGTTGTAGTGCAGTTTGCAGATGTAGGCTACTGAAAATTAATCACATCAAATTCTAGGGTAATGTGGGAGGTGAGATGTTATGAAGACACAGTACACCGTAAAATAAAAGATAATTTCACACTACGCTCCAAATGTAATAAATACCCGCGAGAAAACCTGGCAGCTGAACTGGAAAGAGGTTTGAGGAGAATAGGCACGGGGTCAGTATGGCAAAGAGGTGAAATAAATAACAAAAACAAACAGAAACATCTCAAAAGAAGACTAATAGACATCAGCCAAAAGGAAATTGAATGGACTATAAATTAAACTTTCTCTAAGTTTATGAAATGAAATACAACTGAATTGAGATAAAGAGGCTTAGGAAGAAAGGAATGATCGGGAACGTTATGATTTAGGCTGGAAGACTGGAGGTCACAGAAAATAGCAGACTATTTTGGCAGGAGAATCTGCCCATTCTGTGATGTGGATGGAGACTGGGTACATATTTTTGCGGAATGTGCACAGTGCGAGAACCAGCGAACAATTAAACTCAAAGAAAATTTCTTAAATCTGCTAGAAGCAGATTGGCTCGTTGAAATTTACTGCCTGACCAGAGAAATTGGAAAAACATGGGCAATTTCCTGGCTAAAGTGCGCGAAGCCAGATCATATTTTTTTTCACTTTATCAGAAGTGACTTATGTCTATTTTTCTGTCTTTTTCTTTCCTTTTCTTCTTCTTTTCTTTCTTTTTATCACTGTTAATTTGCATCTTAATATGCATGTACGGTCAATGACCCTGCACTAAGTGTTTCTGTAATAACTGTAATAATTTCACACCATTAAGGATACCTTATCTATCTATCTACCTACTGTTTGACATATATAGCTAGAAACAGAAATAAACCCTTCAACAATCTAATAAAGGTTAACAAAACGAGAAAAAAAATCTCCTATGTACAGGGTGGGGGCCTGAATCGGGCGATTTTGCAACAGCGTTTATTTGAATTTCACATGAGTGGGGGAAATGCCGCTGCCGCCATCTGGTAAAGTATTATAAAGCTTTGTTGCAGTGGAGATTAGGGCTGGAGCACAACGTACTTATGCTGTAAAAGCGTTTTACAAGAACCACGACATTATGTGATCGCTAGATTGAATTAGAGAGTTGCGGATTAACTGCAATCTGTTCCGTCAGCTCATATCACCAAGACCTGGATTCGTGACTTCGAGACCACTGTCAGAACAGTATCGTACACCCAAGAACATGGCGGTAGTGAGTGAGGTAATTGCATGGAGTTCACTCCGATCTGCGCGTCCTCATTCTCTGTCACTCGGACTTTCTGACCGCAGCGTTCGATGCAATTCAAATTACGCATGCACTACCAGAATGTTGTCAACAACTTGCTGATGAGCGATGAAGCTCATTTCCATTTAGCAGGGTGTGCTAATAAACAAGCATTGGTCTGCCACAAGCCCACCAGTTATTCAAGAGTCTGAAAGTGACGGTACGGTACTTTTGCGATTATCGGTCCGTACTGCTTTTGAAGATGTAGCTGCGACAGCGCAAGGATACGTGCACCTGTTGTGAACGCGACACGTTCTTCCAACAAGAAGGGACTACCAACCACACTGCACGAATTTTCACGGCGGCTGCAAGCAATTTGTTTTCAAACCACGTTATCTCCAGACAAGGGAACATCGGATGGCCAGCCAGGTCCCCCGAAATTCCAGTCTGTAACTTCTTTCTCGGGGGTTTTTGAAATCTATAGTTTTTAGTACTCCAGCGCCACACACGATTCAGAAGTTTAAAGCCTGAATTTGGGAAGAAACTGAACGAATTTCTAATGAGATGCTGAAAATAGTAATATATACTATTAGCAAAATACTGCGTAGAGAAGAATGGTGGTCACTTGAATGACGTTATTTGTTTACAAAAGGACGTTTTGTTGAGTTAAATTGCTTATATGTATACTTTGTATTCCTATAATATAAATATGAGTATATTTACTCGTGCACCCATGAGAACGTGTCTAAAATCTCCCGATTCACGGCCTGTAGTATTATTTCACTAAGGACTGAAGAGGACATAAATGAGCATTCATTAGAAATGTTAGGACGCAGAGCGTGTGACAAATTTACCAGTTTCACTTTTTATCACTCCACGTAACAATAAAATGGAATTAAAATACATTTCCAAACTCATCCGTAAGAGGAGCCACTGCGCTATCAGCGCAAGGTTTCCTTTTATAGCAGACAAACTTGCACGTCATTTCCGTGTGTATTGGTTTTTCTTAAATGGTTAATCGTATACTCATTCATTATGTAACTGTTAGTTTTCTACTTTACATATATTGCCATGAAATACATCCAATTATGTCAGGAGAGCCTTGATACCAACCTACGATATATTCCAAACTTAACGGAGTGCCATCATTAAAAGTAAATAAATCACTGTGGAATCATAGATTTACAAATGATCCCATCACAGAACGCAAACGTAAGGGCCCCCCAGCACCCATGGATACGCTTTCAAAGTGCCAAATATTTTCACAAAAGTAAATGCTCAAGTAAGGCGAGACCTGCGCGAAGGGATAATAAGAGTTGTATGCTTCCCTTGTGCAGAGGGGATGGCAGCCATCGGCTCACCTCGCAGTTTTGAAAACCAATATTCCAGCATTCATTGTAAACCAACGGCAAATATTGCAAATTCAACTTCAGTACATCTGTAGCAAATATGTTGTTATTGTGTTTGATTACGTAGTGTACCAGAACAAAAACTATTCTAGCGTTGGGTGTTTTTAATTGACAACATGGTGTTTCTGTGCTTAAGATAGTGAACTCGTCAAGGCGTGTTACTACTGATCTGCAGT
Source organism: Deroplatys truncata (assembly GCA_030765065.1). Lineage (NCBI taxonomy): Eukaryota > Metazoa > Arthropoda > Insecta > Mantodea > Mantidae > Deroplatys > Deroplatys truncata. The sequence goes on along the minus strand of CM060981.1, from coordinate 302,158,203 downwards.
GGTGGCAAAACGTGGATCAAATCACCTGTAACGTGTGGTTTTCTGTTTGCTTTCTATAGGGAACATTACAATATAACCTGTAATAAATATAAAGTTATACAAATTAATTGAACCTCTTACTAATAAAGGTCTTGCTTGTGAGCGACAAGTTACGTGATTATTTGTATTTCCCAAAGCGTTGTAATTTTGTGCTCAGTCTTACAAACAGTACAACACGATTGACATTTTACAACTGAATGCTGGTAAACGTCGGTGACTGTACAGATTGTTATTGCCAGTCTAATGCCCAGTCCTAGCGTACTGACAGTTGCTTCTTGTGGCCTGCTAAGCCTGCACATCCCAGTAACCTGTGACCGTACAGGTTGTCATTGCCACTCTGAAGGTCGCGCCTAGTGCATCGGCAGTGGCTGATCGTCGCCTGCTCTAGGGAGCGATGTCTGCACATGCTAGTAACCTTCCGTACCCATACAGGACGTTATTGCCGGTCTGAAGGTCAGTCCTATTACAATGCCAGTGAATGCTCCTCGCCTTTTCTAGCAAGCGATATCTGCACATGCTAGTAACCTTCCGTGAACTTAGGGTTATTATTGCCATTCTGGAGGTAATTACTAGCGTAATGTCACTGGCTGCCCATAGGCTGCTGTAGGGAGCCAAGCCTGCACATGCTAGTAACCTTCTTTTCCCTTACGGACTGTTACTGCGAGTCTGAAGTTCATGTCTAGCGTACTGGTAAGGGCTGCTCGTGGGCTGCTCTAGCGATTCAACCCTGCACATGCTAGTAACCTTAGGTGACCTTACGGATTCTTACTGCCAATCTGAAGTTCATCTCTAGCGTACTGGTAAGGGCTGCTCGTGGGCTGCTCTAGCAAGCCAAGCCTGCACATGCTAGTAACCTTCTTTTCCCTTAAGGACTGTTACTGCGAGTCTGAAGTTCATGTCTAGCGTACTGGTAAGGGCTGCTCGTGGGCTGCTCTAGCGAGTCAAGCCTGTACATGCTAGTAACCTTAGGTGACCTTACGGATTCTTACTGCGAGTCTGAAGTTCATGTCTAGCGTACTGGTAATCGCTGCTCGTGGGCTGCTCTAGCGAGTCAAGCCTGTACATGCTTGTAACCTTAGGTGACCTTACGGATTCATACTGCGAGTCTGAAGTTCATCTCTAGCGTACTGGTAAGCGCTGCTAGTAGGCTGCTCTAGCGAGTCAAGCCTGTACATGCTTGTAACCTTAGGTGACCTTATGGGTTGTTAATGCCAGTCTGAAGTTCATGTCTAGCGTACTGGTAAGGGCTGCTCGTGGGCTGCTCTAGCGAGTCAAGCCTGCACATGCTAGTAAACTTAGGTGACCTTACGGTTGTTACTGCGAGTCTGAAGTTCATTTCTAGCGTGCTGGTAAGGGCTGCTCGTGGGCTGCTCTAGCGAGTCAAGCCTGCACATGCTAGTGAACTTAGGTGACCTTACGGGTTGTTACTGCCAGTCTGAAGTTCATGTCTAGCGTACTGTTAAGGGCTGCTCGTGGGTTGCTCTAGCGAGCCAAGCCTGTACATGCTAGTAAACTTAGGTGACCCTACGGGTTGTTACTACCAGTCTGAGGTTCATGTCTACCGTACTGTTAAGGGCTGCTCGTGGGTTGCTCTAGCGAGCCAAGCCTAAACATGATAGTAACCTTAGGTGACCTTACGGGTTGTTACTGCCAGTCTGAAGTTCATCACTAGCATGCTGGTAAGGGCTGCCCGTGGACTGCTCTAGCGAGTCAAGCCTGTACATGCTTGTAACCTTAGGTGACCTTACCGATTCTTACTGAGAGTCTGAAGTTCATCTCTAGCGTGCTGGTAAGGGCTGCCCGTGGACTGCTCTAGCGAGTCAAGCCTGCACAAGCTAGTAAACTTAGGTGACCTTACGGGTTGTTACTGCCAGTCTGAGGTTCATGTCTAGCGTACTGGTAACGGCTTCTCGTGGGCTGCTCTAGCGAGCCAAGCCTGTACATGCTAGTAAACTTAGGTGACCTTACGGGTTGTTACTGCCAGTCTGAGGTTCACGTCTAGCGCATTGGTAAGGGCTTCTCGTGGGCTGCTCTAGTGAGCCAAGCCTGCACATGCTAGTAAACTTAAGTGACCTTACGGGTTGTTACTGCCAGTCTGAAGTTCATGTCTAGCGTACTGGTAAGGGCTGCTCGTGGGCTGCTCTTGCGAGCCAAGCCTGTACATGCTATTAAACTTAGGTGGCCTTACGGGTTGTTATTGCCAGTCTGAAGTTCATCTCTAGCGTACTGGTAAGGGCTTCTCGTGGGCTGCTCTAGCGAGCCAAGCCTGTACATGCTAGTAAACTTAGGTGACCTTACGGGTCGTTACTGCGAGTCTGAGGTTCATGTCCGGCGTACTGTTAAGGGCTGCTCGTAGGTTGCTCTAGCGAGCCAAGCCTAAACATGATAGTAAACTTAGGTGACCTTACGGATTGTTAATGCCAGTCTGAAGTTCATGTCTAGCGTACTGGTAAGGGTTGCTCTAGCGAGTCAAGCCTGCACATGCTAGTAAACTCAGGTGACCTTACGGGTTGTTACTGCCAGTCTGAAGTTCATGTCTAGTGTACTGGTAAGGGCTTCTCGTGGGCTGCTCTAGCGAGCCAAGCCTGTACATGCTAGTAAACTTAGGTGACCTTACGGATTGTTACTGCCAGTCTGAGGTTCACGTCTAGCGCATTGGTAAGGGCTTCTCGTGGGCTGCTCTAGCGAGCCAAGCCTGAACATGCTAGTAAACTTAGGTGACCTTACGGGTTGTTACTGCCAGTCTGAAGTTCATGTCTAGCGTACTGGTAAGGGCTTCTCGTGGGCTGCTCTAGCGAGCCAAGCCTGTACATGCTAGTAAACTTAGGTGACCTTACGGGTTGTTACTGCGAGTCTGAGGTTCATGTCTGGCGTACTGTTAAGGGCTGCTCGTAGGTTGCTCTAGCGAGCCAAGTCTAAACATGATAGTAAACTTAGGTGACCTTACGGGTTGTTACTGCCAGTCTGAAGTTCATGTCTAGAGTACCGATAAGGGCTTCTCGTGGGCTGCTCTAGCGAGTCAAGCCTGCACATGCTAGTAAACTCAGGTGACCTTACGGGTTGTTACTGCCAGTCTGAAGTTCATGTCTAGCGTACTGGTAAGGGTTGCTCTAGCGAGTCAATCCTGCACATGCTAGTAAACTCAGGTGACCTTACGAGTTGTTACTGCCAGTCTGAAGTTCATGTCTAGTGTACTGGTAAGGGCTTCTCGTGGGCTGCTCTAGCGAGCCAAGCCTGTACATGCTAGTAAACTTAGGTGACCTTACTGGTTGTTACTACGAGTCTGAGGTTCATGTCTGGCGTACTGTTAAGGGCTGCTCGTAGGTTGCTCTAGCGAGCCAAGCCTAAACATGATAGTAAACTTAGGTGACCTTACGGATTGTTACTGCGAGTCTGAAGTTCATCTCTAGCGTGCTGGTAAGGGCTGCTCGTGAGCTGCTCTAGCGAGTCAAGCCTGCACTTGCTAGTAACCTTAGGTGACCTTACGAGTTGTTACCTCCAGTCAGAAGTTGATCTCTAGCGTACTGGTAAGGGCTGGTCTTGGGCTGCTCTAGCGAGTCAAGCCTGCACATGCTAGTAAACTCAGGTGACCTTACGGGTTGTTACTGCCAGTCTGAAGTTCATGTCTAGCGTACTGGTAAGGGCTTCTCGTGGGCTGCTCTAGCGAGTCAAGCCTGCACATGCTAGTAAACTCAGGTGACCTTACGGGTTGTTACTGCCAGTCTGAAGTTCATGTCTAGCGTACTGGTAAGGGTTGCTCTAGCGAGTCAAGCCTGCACATGCTAGTAAACTCAGGTGACCTTACGGGTTGTTACTGCCAGTCTGAAGTTCATGTCTAGCGTACTGGTAAGGGCTCCTCGTGGGCTGCTCTAGCGAGTCAAGCCTGCACATGCTAGTAAACTCAGGTGACCTTACGGTTTGTTACTGCCAGTCTGAAGTTCATGTCTAGCGTACTGGTAAGGGCTCCTCGTGGGCTGCTCTAGCGAGTCAAGCCTGCACATGCTAGTAAACTCAGGTGACCTTACGGGTTGTTACTGCCAGTCTGAAGTTCATGTCTAGCGTACTGGTAAGGGTTGCTCTAGCGAGTCAAGCCTGCACATGCTAGTAAACTCAGGTGACCTTACGGGTTGTTACTGCCAGTCTGAAGTTCATGTCTAGCGTACTGGTAAGGGTTTCTCGTGGGCTGCTCTTGGGAGTCAAGTCTGTACACGCTAGTAACCTTAGGTGACCTTACGGGTTGTTACTGCCAGTCTGAGGTTCATCTCTAGCGTGCTGGTAAGGGCTTCTCGTGGGCTGCTCTTGCGAGTCAAGCCTGTACATGCTAGTAAACTTAGGTGACCTTACGGGTTGTTACTGCCAGTCTGAAGTTGATCTCTAGCGTACTGGTAAGGGCTTCTCGTGGGCTGCTCTTGCGAGTCAAGCCTGTACATGCTAGTAAACTTAGGTGACCTTACGGGTTGTTACTGCCAGTCTGAGGTTCATCTCTAGCGTGCTGGTAAGGGCTGCTCGTGGGCGGCTCTAGCGATCCAAGCCTGTACATGTCTGCTCTACACTATTTTTCCCATTACTTTTTTCAATTATTGAACTAAACTTTTATTATACGTTTCGTTGTATGTATAAGAAGAATACACCTAACTAGTAGTCAGATTTTTATAAAGCGGATGGTTATGTGTTGGCTTTGAAATTCCATGTTATTTGCTATACCACGAGAGAAACGAACGAATGGCGACTTATCACTTGAAGAAAACTTGTAGCTGAAAACTGAAATCAATAACAAATAATATCTAGAAAATGGTTAATGCAACAAAAGTATTTATTTGACATTAATTACAAGCTGTAAAGAGATCTACATTTTGTAGATCTCTTATGGTTTACCAATATTATAAGTCATTAAGAACTAAGATAATTTCGCAGTCTATTCTCAGAAAATGTAACATAATGTACATTTTGTCACGAAAATCCCTTAAACATACCGTATTTTACCCAAAATCGTTAAGAGACGTTGAGAAAATTAAAATGTTCAAAAGTTTTCCATGTAAATGATAGTTCGGCTGGAGGAATTTTCTTGAAAATGTTCCTGATGGATGCTTAACTTAAGGATCACGTTTGGCATTTTATCCGACTTTTCGTTTTTGAGTTGTGTTATTCATACACAGACACACACATGCGGACCATTTTTTGAAAACACTTTTTTTATTCAGGAAGCCTCAAAACGTGTATTTCCGAGTATAATTTTTGTTGTTGTAATACCTTCCTGTTACCTACTATATAGGTAATAAATTAGGAATGTTACTTTAAGAAAGTCTCATACTGTTCGCTACTTGGAAACCACCGAGATAATGCAGGTCTTTGTTCACAAGAGAGAAGAATTCGATGAGAAATTGCCTCCACCTCACTACTGCTGCTGAAATGGCTTTGATCAATCTTGTCAAGCTGCACGTTTTGAATTTTATTTCGCTCGGCAGAATAAAGCCAGCACAAAACATGTCATATGTTTCTAAAACAAGTGCAGCCTTTCAAACTGAAGAAACTCCTGTTGGGTTAAGGTCGGAAACTTGAACCGTGACAGTCACCTCAACGTTTTGCTGGTACAGTTGTCAAGGACACGCGTTTTACATAATGAGACTCCTACCCAGCGAGATGGCTCCGCGGTAACGTGCGAGGTTTCGGGTTCAATTCCCCTCATCTGCCCACTAACAATGCGGTTTTCGTGGTATTTTTCCCCTGGTTGACGAAGTGGTGTATTCTACTACGGATTTTCTTTCCCGCCAAGTTTCAGGTTGACCTATCCTAATGAGACTCGCTCGCTCGCTCTAAATATACCGAACTCTGGTCGGGTTTCTGCTTCATAAGCGCTCTCGTGGCAAATGAGTAGTGCTTCACTGCGTTAGAGCAGATAAATGACAATAGCACAGTATGCCATGCTTTGTTTCTACCTAGTGTTGGCATGAAACCTTTGACTATATTATGAATACACAACTACGCTTTCTTCCGCCATCACGCGTAAACAAAACATATATTAATATATCATTCAAGCTTTATATACCGTTCCATAAGCATTTAGTTAAATAAACTTTGTAAATTATATATAATGGAATAAATTAAGTAATGATTATTCTTAAAACTATATAAATTCTACACTGTCGTTAAAGTGAATTATGTTACACTAAATCCTTAAAACAAAGATTAGGTAATTAGTTCAAAATTTGCTGCTTTATATTAATGCTATACACAATTAGGTACCCTACTGAAAAAAGTCTTGTTTTATATTGCGTTTTGTTTTAATGAGATGCGAATGTAAAAACTTGAGAATAAACTCGGTAATGACAGAAGTCTCTAATGGAAAACTAACGATAATTTACGTTTTACAATATGAAGTCTTAAACAGCATAACAATAAAAGCAGAGAGACCTTACTTAAAAGCAAATCTAAGACCATTTCAACACTTCTTATCATTAACATGATATTACTGTTATTATTAAAACACATGTGATCTTCTACTTGGACTTCATTATATTAATCAGACATGGCCAGTAAAGGGATTAGTGACGCATCGCTTTAAAATTCCAAAGTGTTGAATAATTCTTTAAGAGATATGAGCTTTAGAACTAGACAAGAGCCCACTCTCTTGAGTGTACCAACAATGGATAGCAACTAATCTAGCGAGAGAAATACATTACATATTGATTCCTAATTAAAATACAGGAAGCGCACAAAAAGTCCTGCTTAAAGGGAAATCTGCCTCCACGTTAGTCATATTCAAAATCCCATATGGAAGTGGGGGTCATTAGACAGAGCTGTTCCATAGCAGAAGTTGACATGCAGGCAACCCTCCTGTACTTGCTTCATTAGCCACCAAACACTTTATTGCCATTGCATTGTGCAAATCCATCTGAGCTTCCTTTGCCAACATTAAGTTCTGGCGTATATAATTAATAACTAAGAAGTTATAATACTGTGTAGTTTAAACATATACATTAACTGTAAGTATCGTAGGTGATGCCTTGTAATCTGTGTGTACTTTAGCTAATTACAGGAAAGCTTGCACAGAGTTACAACGTCATAACATTACGGCGCGGAGTTTTCTAAAGAGACGCACTTGAAACGGTTTTGTGAAGCCAACCAATTTTGTTATTTATTTATGGACACTCTTTAACTATTATGGTTCCTAGCCTCCCATTCTATATTGGGAGTGAAAGACCGCAAATGTTGCATAAGGGACCTCTTTATATGGCTTGAAGTTCTTTTACGTGCCGTAAATCTACGACACGGGACCACCGGCTTTACTTCCCTTCCGAAGGAAGCCGTGCTAAGGATTTTACCCTCCGCCGCGCTTGAATCTGCGACCTCGGGAACCAGAAACCAACCAAGGATAGATGTAACCTTGTAAATAAGCATTTCAAAGCAGATTCAAGGAGAGCAGGAGAAGGCATAGAATTCGTTGTACACCTTGATATAAAAATGGGAAAGTTATGTTGCGTGACTGAAAGTAGCAAATAGAAGCGAGAGCTAGAAATTTAAAATATAGCCAGCAAACTGCACTAGCCAATCAGAATTAAGGGTATAAACGTTTGAAAATGTTGTATAGGAGGACAGTTCTGTGGAGATGTAAGCCTTGATATGAGCGTTAATGCAGCAACCACGTATACAACTCCATATCTGAAAGACAAGTGTGGGGGGGTCTAATGTTTACGTGCGACCAGGCTACGCAGCAACTTGTAACACACGTAATAGTTACAGCAGCTTCTTCGAACAATATACTATAGCCAGCTCATACAAGTATGCGTAAGCCCAATACTAAAACGGTTACAAAAATTATAATAACCAAGGAAACAGTTTTCTAAATCAGTTAACTAATAACACTAAACACGAGATAAGAGAAAAGTCAAATTTAAAACCAAAGCCACCATTGGTACGACAGAGAACATACAACTAATCCGGGTGCACACGTTATCCAAAGAATTAATTGAACAAGAACTTAAATCAGGCAGTAGACATCACTCATTTGCGAATGTGGGATGTGTTCTTTATGGGAAGCAAAGTGGAAGATTCTAATATTATTAAAATTAGACAAATAAACGCGCAAAGAAGTAGATTAGTGATGTTAGAACTTCCAGTTTCAGAAGAATTGAATTTGGATACCTTATTTGATAAATGGCGTACGCAAGAACGGTTAGTATAGGCAATTCTAATTTTCAACCCAAATCTACAAGTTGTTAATACTACATAGTTTAATGACACACATACTGACTCCTTAGAGAATTATAAATTTATTTTGGCTAATTACTACTTTTAATTCTGCCTTCCCACTGAACCCTTAATAGACAAATTTAAAAACATTACCAGAACTTATCCAGACCTAGAAGTTGTGCATTTCTGTCACCCAAATGCAAAATCGGATTGGTGATTTAGCAGGTATAAAGATGAAAGAGGTGAGAAACTAAAGGAAGCCATTGTGGAATTAAATGTCATAGTAAAAGTGAACCCAATAACCATCTAACAATGAAAACACAGCAGGAGCAACATCCACCATTAATATTACTATTTCTAGTATTAGATCTAAAACCAAACTGATCGACTGGAAAATAGATCAAGATTGATCTAGTGATCTCTAGTGATCGCAGATTGCTTTACTCTAGTTATTGTATAGGGAATAAACTGAGGCAAAATAATAGAAAAGGTGGATTGTTGTATAATTACAAACAAGCCAATTTGTATCAAATGGGAAATGAATTTGAAAGTATATGCTCCAAGTACATTGGAAACTCTGGATCACGAAGCATATAAATTAACTAAAGTTATAAAAAGCGTCATTTCTAAAACCGTACCGACAACAAAACCAAAAAAGTATGTTTACAAGGTTTGGACCGATACCTTACAGAAAGCCCGAAAACAAATGCGAAAATTACGAAGAATAATTTTTTAAAAAATCTATTATAGGTACAGAAAGAGAAATAAATCTAAGGAACTATCAGGAAACCAAAGAGAGGTTTTAAAATCGTTTACAAGAAACTAGACAAAATTCTTAGAAAATTTTTGTCGATAATAAATTACATAAAAATATTTGAGGAACGCCCCCTAAAATCTTAATGGACAAAGTGAAGAAAGCTGGAGTATTGACAACGCTAAATAAAGGAGATGGTAATATGACCACAGTTTGAAAGGAGTAAGTAAACGTTTTATCAGAGAAATTACTTCCACATGGTGACACACACATACATAAACATGAATTTTCCGTATCCAAATACAAGAGTCATATAACAGAAATTACGTTGACAATTAAAAGGCTGAAGAGGAAGAAAGCTGCCGGACCTCACGAATTATAAACCAAGTTTTGATTAATTTAGAAGATGCAATTACACCTTTTTTGTACAAATTATTTAATTACTGTATACGAAAGATCATTTTCCAAATTTTTTGAAAGAAGCAAAAGTAATTATTCTAAAAAAGAGTACTGATAAAGACCCGAAACCTTATCGACCCATGTCTGTTAAGTACAATTCGAAAAACAAATTGAACAGTTGCTTTGCAAAAGAACAAAAGAGTTTCGATCAATGATTGGAATAAGTTATAAACAATTTGGCTTTAGAGAGGATCTATCTGACGAGGACGCAATAAATGCAGCATTAAAAACCGTAAAGGACGCGCATGCTAAATATGTTATACGAATCTCAACACATATTTCTGGTGTTTTTGATAATTTGTGGTGGCCATATTTATTTGAGAGATTATGTAAAAAAAATACCCAAAATGTCTTTTTGAAATATTAAGGGATTATTGTCACAATAGGAAGGTCTTTAAGGTGTCAATGATAAATTATATAAGGGATGTCCCCAGGGTTCTGTTCTTGCATCGTTATTTTGGGACATTGTATTGGACACCTTATTGGATGATTTAAATGAAGACGCAAATATTACAAATACCACTGCTTACGCCAACGACCTTCTATTCGTTATTGAGGATGTAAATAGGTATGATTTGGAACGTAAATCAAACAATTTAACACATAAACTAAGTAACTGTTTCATGAACTCAAAATTGCAAATAGCACCGAATAAATAAAATTGTATCATTTTGAAGGGTAGTTTAAAACGTAATCCAAGCATAAAGTTTAATAACCAAATTATAAGAAGACAAAAGCAACCCAAATATTTTGGAATATATTTGGACGAGAAACTAAATGTCAGGAAGCACACTAGGCACATGTCGTCATTCGGGGTGTAGTGGTTACCATGTTAGCCTCTATTCCCGAGGTCGGCGGAGAGTGATGGACTTTTTCGGCATAAACACACTTAACATGGCTTCCTTCGGAAGGGAAGTAAAGCCGGTGGTCCCGTGTCGCAAAAGAACCTCAAGCCTGATAAAGGGCCCCCGAGGAAAGTCAGTTAAAGAGCGTCCATAAATAAAACTCAATTTAATTTATTTACTGAGTACACAAGAAACAAATCCAAAACCGTGATGATGAAATTGGCTGGAATTATACAATCGAATTTTAAAATACCGTTAACTAAAATTTCAACATGCCATAATAATATTTTTGCATCATTATAAGATATGGAGCTAGTGTTTTGGCCAATCGGACGCACTATGTGCAAATAAGGAGTTTATTAAGGAGAACGCAAAGGAAAAAGTTGCTCCAATTGCTGGAGCAGTTAAGACCTCTCCAACTATGGCTATCCTAGTCACAACAGGAATCTGGCCAATAGATATTTTAATTAAACTGAAAGGAGCAACATTTTGGTTAAAGAAGAAAATGAAATGGGAATAGTAACACAAATAATTGGAAGAAGATGTGAAAATGTAGCTGAAATTAAGTTATTTTTAAAATTAAATTGGCAACAAGAGTGGGATACCATGGAAGTGGGAAGGAGAGTACATAGTTTATTTAATAAAATCACCGAAAGACTTAGATTCAAGCACATTCAACCTACCAGAGGACTAATTCATCACATTACTGGACATGGAGCTAATAAAACATATTGGGAAAAAATCAATAAAATGTGTCAAACGATATTTTGTTATCTATAACAAACAAGACAGGCCCGAACATGTCCTGTTTGAATATCCGCGATGTGGAGAACAAGTAACTGAGTACGAACTGAATGTAGTGGATATATTAAGAAAGAAATACTTGTATATTTATTTGGACAAGCTAAGGAGCATAATTAGTAAAATTGCTTGGGAAGAGAGAATTGAACAAGTGGAAGCAATAACTCCTACACAAGAAGGCAATGAAGAATTAAAAAGATCCGAAACAATTTGAAACTATTAATCCTTAATCTAATAACTGATACATCGATGGGTAATAATAATACACAACAAACAATACTAGATGAACAGGAAGCATATGGTGAAGATGAGGTAGACGAGTAATTAAAACTACAGAAACATAAGGGGATAATGCTGTATTTTATTAGGGAGACAAATGGAATGAACGGCAGAGGATAATATTGAGAAGGGGAGAATAGGAAATGTCTGCTGAACATAAATGGAGATAAGAGCATGATGAAAGATGGTGTGGGTCAGAGGGAGGTGTAGAAGAAGGTGCCAGTGTAGAGTCGTGTGGAAGAAGGAAGCAGATGAGGAGTGTAATGCGGAAATGGAGGAATATAAGCAGTGGGAAAGGAACTTGACGAGGAAGTGTAGTGTTATATAGTGCTAAAAGAAAAATGGAAGTGTGATTGGTGTATGTAGTACAATAAGGATATAAAAGTGTTACACTTATTGTATGTGTTGAAGAAAGTGAATGATGAATTAATGGTAGTAAGTAAAAAGTAAAAGTGTACTAATTAAATTAAAATTACATATTTTTTGAAATTAATAAATAATAGAATAAGTGAAACGATTAAAAAGAGAAAAAAGGGTGATCTGAAATATGTAATGAAAGGTATAATGTATAACTATAGAATTAAGGAAATGATTGTTATATACTAAAGCAGAAGTCGTTAAAAATTGGGCAGAGGAATTAAATTTTGATTTATAGCTTTGGAG